>OX421977.1:1440200-2070590 GCA_949128135.1 Parasteatoda lunata
AAGTTATCACGGCATTCTATTTTTTACTTTCACTAATATAAGCAAGTATAAAGAAATTTTACTCATTTTTATCTTTCTAGCAAATATTTTGAACTATGGAACTAAAATATATTTAATATAGAGTGTTTTAAGAAAAATACTTTAAAAGTTTTATTGACGGAATTCATTCAATAACTTGTTCACAGTATCTATATTCCTCCGCTTTCAAAATATTGATAGGAACGGCCACGGTATAGCTAGATCGATGTTTCTGTGCTACTTGGGTTGCATGGCAGTAAAAAAATTAAATCAATCTATATTTAAGCAATTATTTTTTCTTTTATTAAAATTTATTTTCGGTAATCAAAATTAAAAAATTAATTTTAGCATTAATCATCTTAAATTACTTAAAGTTAACGACCAGCAAGTTAATTTTTTTTCTAATCTTTAACATTAACACGTGGCCGCTGGTCATGGCACCATTCTGTTGTATCTTAAATTTGGAAATAGACTAAAAAATAATTAAGGAATCTAGAAGTTAATTAAATATTTGCGTTGTGTTAATTTTTACCTTCATTTATTTATTAGTTACAACTAGTTAAGAAGAATCATAATGCTAAATTAAATTAACTATCAAAATTATTAAATTTAATATAATAAATTGTAATTAACTGAAAAGTAAAAAAATAGATTAAAATAAAGGATTCACATCCAATACTTGTATCCTAGATTAACATACATTTTATTTCAAAGAAATTAAACATAATTCGAGTTAAATTACATTAACAAAAATTATTCATCTGCCAATGCAAGTTTACATTTCAGTTATGCCATCTATCACATTTAACAAATCTTAAGTTATTTAATATTATAATGAAAATTATGGGCACTTATGAAAAAAGAAAGAGAAAATAAAACTTATCCTAATCGAAACATTTTTTGTTAGGGCGCGTGGCCGGCCACCCTCGCCGAAAATTCAGTACCAGCTACCACTAGGACGATCAAGCAGGGAATGCTTGAAAAAACGAATTGCCTTTCTTTTCGCGCTCATGTATCCTTCCGCGCCAAAAGGCGGCGCTGCAGTCGTTTCACCTTATCACACCTGTGATACAATCCACTTTCAAGCAGGGGTGAAGGGACGCATTTAGATGGATTTATTGAATATAGTAAAAAGGAAAATCAATTAAAATTAGAAGCGCGGTGCCCAAAAAATAAAAAATAAATTGTGCCCATAACTAGAAATAATTAAAACATACAAACATAACAATATACTCTGTATAAATTAGCATATGCAAAGTTACAAAAAGAAACCCCATAATTATTTAGATTTTAGATGATTTTCACCTTAAGACAAGCTTTATTCGAAGCTTTTTTCACGGTTGAAACCCCTAAGATAACCTCGATTTAAGTTGTTTTTTTTTAAATGAAGATTGTTTTCCAAGGTTCTGGATTAGGATAACGTGCGTTGAATAGAGCAGAGTGTCACAGACCTCGTTTTAAGGTTTACACGTATAACGCATAAAAAAAACCATATATATATATATATATATATATGTGGGGACGGCATGAGTGATCGTCTTTGAAAATAAAAAGAGGCACTGTTCTTTAAACATAAACATATATTAAAACTAAATCTACATAAGGACGGACGATAAACACATAGATAACACATAAATATAAATGAGGAAAAGTTCAAAAAAGTTCGGCATAATCACAACCAACTCCTCTTTGGAGTTCATCAGCGCCTTTCTTCGTTCGCTACAAACCGTCATTTTTTGATCTCAGGGAAATCCCCATTCCTTCCAAGTAGTGCTCACAGGGATCAACTTACAGCTTACATAGTCTGGCGGGTCAAGTTTCAGCTTACATAGTCTGAGATCAGCTTGCAGTTTACAGCTTCAGGAACTGTCACCACAGATCGGCCGTCCTGCAGTTCGGCTGGCCCTCCAGCGACTCTAAAAAGAAAAAAAAAAGAAAAAGCAGAGCAGACTGAAAATTATAATTGATTTCTGAAAAATAAATGTTTTTGGTTAATCTCGTCTTTTATGAAAAAGTCTTTCAGTTAAGAGTCAATAAGTTCAGGCAAATTCACTCTTTCGTCTTTACACGTCTTTTGTTTCTTCTTCAACGTCTTCGTCTTCTTTTTTTTTTTTAAACATCTTTCGTCTTTTTTCTTCAACGTCTTTCGTCTTGAACTTCTTCTACGTCTTTAAATTCTTTCGTCTTCTTTTACGTCTTTAAGTTCTTTCGTCTTCTTCAAAAATCAAATTCGCTTCTTTAGCAATTATTTTTCATCTTCAAAAATTACAGTCTTTTTTTTTTTTTTTTTTTGTCTTGGCAAGCACTAAAGTTCTTGACAACTGTTCCATGATTTAAGATACTCCGCACACGTTGTCGAGCAGTTAGGTCCTTCGTGATTTCCTTCTTTTACTACATCATAAGTATTTCCTCCTTTTACTCTTGTTATTTTGTAGGGGCCAAGGTACTTAGGTTTTAGCTTCAAATGAGGTCCAAATTGGGTTCTTTTGATGGCAACCAAAGTTCCAATTTCGTACGATTTTGGCTCCTTTCTTCTTAAATTGTAGGTCTTTTTATTTTCTTTTTGAATTTTACAAATTTGCTACCTTGCGTCTTTTCTTAGTTCCTCTCTTAGGGCTTTAAAATGAGCCTGAAATTCATTCAATCATTTCTTTCCCAGTTCATTATTATTCATTTTTGTCCCAAAAAGCAATTCGAATGGAGTAGTGTCTATGCTTCTTTGATAAGTTGAATTAATCGCTTGTTTAACTTTATTTGTATGCTTGTACCATTCAGCTGGATTTTCTATGGATAATTTTGAAAGAATTGATATGATGGTCTGATTAATACGCTCTACTTGTCCGTTTGCTCTTGGTAAACCTGTTGTTATTAAATGATGTTTAATATTTTCTTTCGAGCAATAATCAGCAAATTCACTGGAGGTAAATGTTGTACCCCTATCTGAAATTATCTGGGAAGGACTTCCAAATACAGTTTTTTGGATTTCTAATTTGGCTAAAGTTTCAGCTGACGTTGTAGTTTTCATAGGATAAATCCATACAAACTTGGTAAAAGCATCTATTATCGCTAACACATATTTATAATTTTTATGGGTGCTCTCCAAAGGTCCGAGATGATCAATATGAAAAGTTTTCAAAAGCATATCTTCTTTATGCAATGGATGTAATAGTTCTTCTTTCTTTCCTCTTTTATGATTCACTAGTATGCAATGAACACAATTTGCTATGATGTTTTCTATTTTCTGTCTAAGTTTGGGTATGAAATAATATTCTTCGATTTCTTTTTCCGTATATTTAATTCCTGAATGTCCTTTCTCATGAGCTGTTCTTATAATTTCAATTTGCATATTTTCTGGCACAACCACCAATTCTTTGCCATTAACAAATTTATACAAAATTCCATTTCTAGTGCAGTAATCTTCATAATTCGAAATTTTAAGTAGTTCTTTTATAGTCTTGATTCCAGTATCCTTATCTTGGGCTGATCTGAGTCTTGGTAAAATTTTATCGACTGTAACACAAAATACATTAATTGGAGATCGGCTAAGGGCGTCTACGTGAGCCATCTTTTTTCCAGAACGATGCTCAATTATGTAGTTGAATTCTTGCAGCAAAAGTGCCCAACGAGCTACACGAGTCGACAAATCTCGTTTTGACATAGTCTTTTCAAAAGCAGCGCAGTCAGTAATTATTTTGAATGGAATGCCTAACAGATAGATGCGAAATTTCTTAAGGGCTTCTACGATAGCAAGAGCTTCAAGTTCGTAGCTGGAATACTTTTTTTCAGCATCAGTCGTTTTCCTACTCATATAGTAAGTGGGGTGAAAATGTTTTTCATCAGGGGGTTTTTGCATTAAAATGGCAGCATATCCTTCTAAGCTGGCGTCTGTGTGTAATTCAGTTTCGTATTTAGGGTTATATATTGAAAGAACAGGATTTTGGGCTAACAAAGATTTTAATTGATGAAACGCTTTCTTTTCTTCAATGCTAAACTTAAACTTACGATCTTTTTTTAGCAGGTCACTCAGTGGTCTAGCTATTATAGCATAGTTGGGAATGAATTTTCTGAAATATCCGGTTAATCCCAAAAAACTTTGAATTTTTTTCAAATTTGTTGGCTCCGGAAAGTTAAGAACTGCTTTGGTTTTTAAGGTAGATGGGAATATTTTTCCATCCTCTATCACATGACCTAAAAATTCAATGCGCTTCTTTAAGAAATGGGACTTCTTAAAATTAATATCAAGTCCATATTCACTAGCAGTATTCAATACCAGATTAAGTCGTTCAATACCTTCTTCGAGGGAGGAAGACAAAATAATTATGTCATCTAAATATGGTAAAACTATACCTTCATTAATCAAAGTTCGGAAAATGGTGTTTATGAATCTTTGAAATACAGCGGGAGAGTTACATAGTCCAAAGGGAACTTTAAGAAATTGATATTGTCCTTCATGTGTCACAAATGAAGTGTATTTTCTACTATCTTTATTTACATCGACATGTAGGAATCCGTTCTTAAGATCAATCGTACTGAAAATTTTCGAGCCTTGTAGTCTATCTAAAATGTCTTCAACTAATGGGAGGGGAAATCTATCTTTGACAATTACCTTATTTAGTTTTCTATAATCTATGCAAACACGAGGAGATCCGTCTTTTTTCTTAACTATTACAACGGGATTACAATATTCGGAAGAACTAGGCTCCACTATTCCTCGTTTTAACCATTCAGCGACTTGAGCTTCAACAGTCTTTTTTTCTGAAAACGGCAATCTACGTGGCTGATGAAATATAGGTTCCTGATTTTTAAGCAAAATGTTCATTTCCACATTAGTTGTCTTAAGTTTATCTGGCGTATAATCTAAAACTTATTGTTGTAACTTATTTTTTAAAACATTAGGAACACAAGGATCTATGTTAATTTCAACCTCATCAGATATAGTAAGATCGATTGGTAAAATAGACAAATAGTTTACTTCATCAAAACACTGAATTTTATTTTTAATTGTGATACCCTTTTCATTGATAATTGTTTCTCCCGGCATTAAAACATTAAGGCCTATAATAGCGTCATAAGGCATCATATCATTTTCTACAACACATATTTCAGCAAAACATTTGAAATCATCAATTTTAATGCTTTCTTTAAAATAACCTAACGGAGTCACTTTTGATTTACCAAATCCATTTAGAGTAGAATTAGACGGAAATAGTTCTTTAGAGTTTAATTTATTAAAAACTGATTTTCTGATTAAAGTGGCTTGACTTCCTGTATCAAACAAAGATTTGACAGTTAAGTTATCAACTATTACCATTTTAAACAACTTTGGCTCTACACTAACATTTAAAGTAGCAACTTCCGTTTTTGCATTTGATTTTGGACATTGCGAAGCTTTGTGTCCAAACGCTTCACATTTAAAACACTTTAAACGCTTATCTTTATGTATGCAATATTTTGAAATATGATTTCTTGAACCACAATTATAACACAATTTATTATTAAAAGTTTCAACATCAGTATTATACCTTATCTTATCATTATTATTTTCATATTTATTTTTATTCCTATGTGAAACATCTTTTCTTACATTATACCTATCATAATATTTTGCTTTTGTTCTATCATAAGAATTATATTTATTATCATCATGTTTTGTTTTGATTTTATCGAAAGCACTTTTACTCTTTGCAGAATCACTTTTTATTATTTCATAAATTTTAAGTTTCTCTTTAAATTCGGACAAATTTTTGCAGCCGTACAAAACAATTTTGTTTTCATGTTTATCGTTAATCCCCTTAATTACATAATGCATAAAAGCAGCAGCATCTATTTTTCCGAAATTACAGATCTCTTTCATCTTTAAATAATATTCTTGAGCGGATTCACAATCCTTCATTCTACGTCTACTCAAAAGATCATGCAAATTAGCAGAATTCATCAATCAAAGCTTCTTTTAATTTTCGCCATGAATTTATTTCCGGTACAGTTCTGACAAATAAAGAGGCGTTACCACCAAGAGATCTTTTAGCAAAAATAAATTTTTGTAAATCAGACAAATTAAATAATTTTGAAATATTTTCGAAATGTTCGATCCAATGAACAATATTTTCATGCGATTCTGCATTATACTTAGAAATAGTACTTTCGATATCAGAATAATTAATAGCAACACTTTGAAATTCAAAATTTCTACAGGAATTATTTTTATCTTTTAAACAAGAATCAATGTTTTTATTTTCATCATTGCACAGCATTGAAAAATCATCTTCGTTCTTTTTATTCAGTTCGTAAGTTTCAGTTTCGTTTTGACTTTCTTCGCCTGACTCAGAGCTAGACGCGTTGGCGTCGTTAACGAGCTCTGCCAATTGATTCAAATCCATTAACAAGGTCAGCATGTATTTAGTTATTTCTGTTTTATTGCCTTCATAAGAAACATTTAGAATATTGGAAACAGTTATTAGTTGATTAAGAGTAAATTCTTTTTCAATATTTTTTAATTTATTTTTAAATTCTTCGCTATCTAAAGTAAAATCGAAACCATTAAAATTTCTTAATCGTTTTCTGTTTGAACGATCGCCTTCTACATCGAAAATAAACTTATGTAGAAGTCTTATTTTGTCTTTCTTAAAATTCTTCAATGCTTTGCTTATTTGCTTAAGATCGTTAAGAATCATTTTTGATTAATGAATAAAAGTCTACGTACCCCAATTGTAGTTGCAGAGATGATATTAAAAAAAATGAAAGTTTCATCACATCGTTATTCCGTTACTTATTTTCACAAGAATGAAATATCCAATTTTTCACTAATTAATTTTTCACTATCAATTTTTTCACAATTTAATTTCTTCACCATCAATTTATTCACGATCAATTTATTCAGTATCCCACTTCTGATTTTGTGGGGACGGCATGAGTGATCGTCTTTGAAAATAAAAAGAGGCACTGTTCTTTAAACATAAACATATATTAAAACTAAATCAACATAAGGACGGACGATAAACACATAGATAACACATAAATATAAATGAGGAAAAGTTCAAAAAAGTTCGGCATAATCACAACCAACTCCTCTTTGGAGTTCATCAGCGTCTTTCTTCGTTCGCTACAAACCGTCATTTTTTGATCTCAGGGAAATCCCCATTCCTTCCAAGTAGTGCTCACAGGGATCAACTTACAGCTTACATAGTCTGGCGGGTCAACTTTCAGCTTACATAGTCTGAGATCAGCTTGCAGTTTACAGCTTCAGGAACTGTCACTATATATATATATATATATATATATATATATATATATATATATATATATATATATATATATATATATATATATATATATATATATATATATATATATATATATATATATATATATATATATATATATATATATATATATATATATATATATATATATATATATATATATATATATATATATTATTGTTTAGTATATAATATCTATAATGATATATCTTTTTATATTTTTGCTGCCATTTTTAAACAATATTACAAGAAAGATAAGTTTTATTAAATTGAAAATTTATAGCAAATAAAATATCTCGATACATTAAACGAAAGTTTCTTATACACACTCGCGGATTCCTTTCATACTCACAAACGTTCACTGTTACTAAAAGATTACTATGCGATGTTATACGGTTCAAATAGCAAATAAAGCACTATCTATTAACTACAATATTTTCTGCTATTTTAGCTCAAAAAGTGATAACAACGAAATAATCGAGAAAAAAAATATTTTGCTCTTTTTTCTGCAGTATAACAAAAAATAGCAATAGTAGTTGGATATTACATTGATACTTTTCCTACTTCCAGCTTGAATTCCTGATTGGTCACCTTTTGAAATCACAGTGAAAATTATTTAGTTCTTGAAAAATATGTATCAATGGTAACAAAACCGAATGGGAATCATAATTTGAATTCAGATTCACCATCAACTACTATCGAGTTTATAAATAGTTTAACTCCTGAGTATACTAATAACATGGTTGGGATTTAGAAATATTTTGCTACGAGAACAATAACAGTACTATTATTTACGCTACAACAGAAAATTTTTTGCACTAAAAGTGAAAACGAAATAACTTTCATTTTATTCTTGGGTTATTATTACTATTTTTGGTAAAAAATTAAATGCATATTCATTTCCATCAGTATTATATAAAGAAATATGTTTAAAATTTATTATAAGTATAATATAAATTGAGCAGATTTTATAATCTTTAAATTTAGTTTTAAAGGAAATCAGGACATGGATTGCAAAAATTTTTAGTAAATTATTTTTTTTTTTAGTTATTTACTTAATTATTATTTTTCATTTTTTGGGAAAAACCATCCAACTGTAAAAACAGTTTAATTCTAATTGTAAAAACAACCGTTCAAACCCCAATACATATATTAAAAGGGATTTTTCTTAAGGGAAAAAAAAGTTCAGTGAAAACGTGTGCTAACACATTAAGTATATATAGTAAATATATAAAGTAAATAAATACTATCGAGTCTAGCAAAGAATATTACTTATACAAAGATGGTTTCTTTTTCTGCCTGATGTCTTTTTTTATAACTTGAAATAAAATAATTATCATGAGTAAAATCTTAAACATTTGGAATGTATCCATATATACAAACTAACCAATAAACAGTATTACACCATATTCATCGTGATCATAAAATGATTCTTAAAATATAAGTTGTAATTTTCATCCGTTTTAAGAAAACTTCTAGTGCAAAAAGATTTCTATTTTAGCCCGACTGTAGAATCTGTAACAAATAATCAATCAATATAGACTGGGACCAATCAAGACAAATACGAACCCACTAAATTTTCTGGGAGCCTCAGTAATTACTTTAAATTTACTGTAGCAATAAATAACAGATCTAATTGGGGGGAACTTTATGCAATAAATTTTTGCTATAACAAAAATGAAATGTTTAATTATCTAAAAATTGACAATTTTCAGCAAATAAATCATTTTCCTTATTTCAGATTTGAAAAAAATAATAATAAAATGCAATATTTTTGATGATAGTAATATTATAGTTCCGCAGTGGTGGCTGGAAACCCACCCAGTTTTTGAGGGATGAGTACCAAGTACCAGCTTGTCTGGGAAGTAAAGCTGGTCTGTACGCAATGCCAGCCATTTTGCCACGATCATGCTGTAACTGACAAAACTCTTCTCATGAACCTCATTATGTATTTGCTTCTAAAATATGCCTTAATGCCCCAACTGCCAATGTATGCAGCACGTACTGCCTAATGTATGCATTTATCTACAAAAAATAAACGCATACATAATTTTTTTTTCTTTATCACCGAGAGTAACATTAATAAAAGTAATAAAATTTCCTACGCCAAAATTTAAAGAAAAAAGAAAAAAAATCATAAAAAAACAATAAAGAAAGTAAGAAAAATTAATTATTTAAATTTGATTTGAGTTGCTAGCAATTTGTTGCTTTTGCTAACATATTGTCTTTTCTTACCCTCAATTTATAAAGTTTTTTCAATAAGTTCGATTTCGATCATTTTTCTATAAATCACTGTCTTGGACGTTTCTTAGACATGCCGCCTAAAGACCCGGTTTCTGCTTTCGCTATCCACCAAATCAATACATCATAGATGCCGCTTTCCAGCTGCAGATTTTCTTAGTCTTTTTCAAGCATTGACATAGCGGAAACTGGTTATCACTTCAAAATATTACTAGTTTGTTTCAATTCTCTTCTTTTCCAGAAAAATGGGTAAAAATGTTACTGTCACATTTCTTCCTAAGGTAATTCTAACGTTTCGCAGAATTTCATAAATACTATAGAATAACCCTCTCCTTGTTTTCGCCAGAATCACCACAATAGCGGAAAGGACAGATAAAAGAGAGGGGGAAAGAGGAGAAAGGAAAAAGAAAATCGATTTTAATAAAAGACAAACGTAAAAAAAAGTTTCTTACCTAAATAAGAAATTTTTAAAACAAATGTTGATAAGTTTTTATACCCATAGCCATTCTTAATTTTATTAAAATTAAAAGAAAAAAATTATAATCTCAATGATAATGATACATAAAAATGTATAAAATACAATGTGAGGCTAAAGCGCCATCTTAAAACTTTTATTTAACATCTGCTTGAACTTCTAAGGGACAGTTTAAGTATTACGTAAGCACTTGATAGGGAGAAGGAAGTTTGAGATCTTATTTTTCTAACAAAAGGGGTGAGGTCAATGCGCAATGTTTAAGATGTATATGAATATAGATGCATATAAATATAGATATAGGGGGGAAAAACTTACAAAATAAATATGCTTAAATTTTTTTATATTTTAGTATAAATTACTGCCGAAAGTATAAAAACAAACTTCAGTAAGTAGATTTTACTTATTATAATTATGGCAATCTATAAAAATAATTGATTTTAAGGAAATTCTTTTAATTATATCAAGCCCACTACATATGAATGATTGATTTATAAACATACAAGAATAATAACTATTATAATTTTCATATTTTTATTCAACTGTACTCTTGGGTAATGTTATTACCTTGGCCGTGCTCTTTGTTCGCCAAGGTTATTACAAAGTAATTATGAATGTAAAACCTGAAATTTTGAACACTGTTGATTTGAATTAAGAAGCAAATAGTCAACAATTATATTGCATGCATTTTAATTTTTTTTCAGTCAGGACACTTAATGAAATGAAAAATAAGTGAATTTCAGAAGCCGTTTCTTATTATTGATTTATTTTAATAGCTAATATTCCCAGGTAGCTAAAAGATATGATCTAATACTGGCAAGATGCAATATAATACTGCCGTGCTAGAAAACGCAATACTCTTGAATCTTATCTTCTAGTGTTAGAACTAATTTGATATAAGATTGTATAGTATTCGATCTAACATCCGAAATTTCAAAATAATCATCTATTTCATTACTTTTGGTACAGCGCCTCATTTTTGCGTAAGGTTATCCTATATTATTAATAAATAAACATTTATTTATGAAAGAAAATCATAAATTAAGTATTACTTAAAATATCAGTTTTGGCCACTTCAAACTTATGCCAGAAAACATAACGATAATATTAGCAGAAATAAGCTGTTTCCGCCAGTGCAATTGTTGAGTTGTAACTTCCTTTGGAATGGGAATGTTTACATCGCCGCCGCCATTGATCGTGGTAATCAGCTAGAATGACATTTTTAACTTCAAAGGTATTTATAATTTAGTAATTTTTTAGTAAACTTTTTAAGTTTAAATGATAGATACATAAAACTTTAAAGTAGTATCGTAGGTAGTGCTTTTCCTGTAGAAACATTCAGTGTACTTAATAATCTTGACCGCTTCTTCAAAACATTCAAGAATTAATTTAATGATTTAATAAATCTCTTATTAAATATTATGATTGTGCTCATTTTTAATAATGTTTGCTTGTAGTAGTTGACTACTCTGTTAAAACGTATTGTCCGACTATAAATTACAAGTATTGTAGTTAGTTTAGAATAGGCTCGTAAAAACAATTTTACATGGTAATTCGCATCTGACAGAATTTCACTGCAACAATGATAAAGATAAAAAATAATATTTAGTAAAATAATGTTAAAATAATTATTAATTAATCGGCTACTTTTTAGTTAAAACCATTAGGTACATTTTAGAATGTTTGAAATTTTATTCACAAGAAGAACACTATTGTTACATTAATTAAAGATTCCTGTTTAATATATTGTAAAATAATGAGTTAAACATTTTGATTTTCATTTCTTGAGTATAGACAGATTTGCATGTTTTTGATACATGATTAATTATATGAATTTATAAATGATAGCAAATGGTTAAAAAATTAGCAATGGGTTAACAATATGGTTTAATTCATAGCAATTAACAATATGGTTTAATTCAAAGTTGTGTTTACGTTAAATGAAGAGCAGTGCTGAAAAGGTGTTAAAATTTTTATTTAGGAAGTTCTTAATAAAAGTGTGAATATTTCCTATTGGCTCTATCAGCTTATACAATGTACAAAAATATTTTGATAGTTAAGTATCATTGTACTTTATCTTTTTTTTTAAAAAAAAAAAAGTATTGAATTTGATATATTTTTGTATCTGTATATATACTTGAATATTCACTTCAATTAAAAAGGGCTTAAGGGTTTTGAACTATAATTTCTTCTTTTTTAAAATAAAAAATAATTAAGAATGAATAAAATTATTACATGAGAGCGGTTATAAATGAAATGTTTTTCGATTCTTGCGCAGTGATACTAAGATTTTTGGTGCAGGTATTGTTATTGAAATCTACCTATTAAATTTTAGACCTATTAAAATTTATTTTAAATGATTTAAGTTTTAAAGAAATATTCAATGCTTAATAGTTTTAAATTTACTAATTTAATGTTTTCAAAGTAGTAAAGTAATGTAGAGTTTTAAATTTAGTGTTTTCAATGTAAAGTTTAACTCTTCTTCTCTTATAATTTTAGCTTCGTCTGAGGCTGCTGGATAATGCAAATGGAGAATGACATACTGGTAGAAGACGAGGGCCCGTAAGTTCGATCCTGACAGAAAGCAAAACAACTGCTGTGAATATGCTGTTCGATTCTCTTTAAATCTGCCGGAGCTGAAATTCCTCTTGTTGTTGTGCAGAAGTTTGACGAAAGGTGTATCTCTGTGTGATTCATCCCTGCTGTGTATTTTACACGTTGTTTACGGTTGCTGACAATTTTATAAAATCTTTCACTAAAGCTACGATTCATCAGTTTATTGCTCTGAAATATAGTTTCACATAAGCAAATAATTACAAGTGAAGGGAAAAGAACTTTGAACTGCATGAAATAAATGACTGTAAAGTTTTGGAATTCTTTCTATTTAAAAATAATAATAAAAAGTATAACACATAGTAGGGGGGTAATGCCTGCCGCCTCCACGTGGTGCCCCCTGGATACCCCTCACTGGGTAACTAAATGGCAGGCAAACAAAATGATGAGTACAAAGAAAGATTGCGATACGGCATCATCCTTCGCGCCGGTGAACAAGGGATGCGTTCAGGAATTAGGCAGAGGTTCCTGTTCGAAAAATTCACTACAGTCTCCAGTAGCACATGGTAAGCCCTCGGGTGAGCCCAGTGCTAATCCCGCTGCTTTGCAGACTACTTTGAAACCCGGTAAGGCGTCCAAAGGCACAGACCCTTCCTCTGTAGGAGTCTCTGGTTCCCAGAGGCACTCGGAGGACAGTGTGTCTGGCGCCACTGGAATGTGCAAGAGCCGGATGAGAAGAATTAGAAGAATGAAGGCCACTGAGGCGAGTGGAGGAGCTAAGAGACCTAGGTCTTCTTGTGCGACGCCCTCACCCAGTGTGCCAACACAAAGTGGAAAGAAGCCCAGGGAGGATTGTGTTCCTGGGAGGAAAGCCCAATCCAGGGAAGCGGTTCCCCCTAGCGGGGAGCACAGAACTGGAGAGAGGGGGATCCAAATGGGAGCCTCCAATCTGGAATATCTTTTGCATGCGCTGCAAAGTCTATCAAGATTGCCATTGTTCGGGAGGACTTTCCTTCGGACAGACTTTCTCTGAGAGACTCAAATGAAATACTCAAGATCTTAGAGCAGACTGACGCCATCCCAGGTGGTGAAAGGATGCCTGAGATCTACAGTAACAACCTTCTCAGAGGAGCGTTGGTACTACAGTGTAATGAATACACTGTCGAGTGGATCAGGGGCCACTTTGATAACAGACCCTTGGGCGACCTCATGCTTAAAGTCTTAAGTGCTGATGAGTTGCCCAAGCCTGTAAAGGTGGCCTTCAAAACCAGGGAGCAATTCTCTGAACAAAGCACCTTCTTGTGGCGTCTTCAGAGACTAAACCCAGGGTTGAAGTCTATGGGGTGGAGGGTTCTGCAAAGTGCTGTGGGACCTAGCACCTCTAGATGGATCTTTGAGGTGGAGCCTGAAGACGTGTTGGCTATAGAGAGAGCAAATTTTTGTGCACTCACTGGCATATATCGTGGTGTTTTTAAGATCCTACACGATTCCAATAAAAAAGGCAGTTGAGGCTCCAACAACATCGGAGCCCTCTGCAGAACCTGATGTCCAGGAAGTCATGGAACAGGAGGATGAACCTTGGCCGGCTAATTCCCCTGATTCCAAGGTAAGTTCAATTGGTGCTCTTGATTTTTCAGAGCTAGGGTTGGACTCCGGGTCAGACGTAACCTTACAACCTGACTCGCCAGCTTCTATGCTTGATTTAGATGAAGCAATGGAGCTGATAAAGGAAGATATCTCTTCTAAAGTTAGCCAGGATAGATAGGAGCCATCCTGGTTTCACTCATATTGCTAACCAAAAATAGATACAATCAAGGTTGGCCAAATCAATCTCCGCCATAGCATTGCTGCTTCTAGCCTTATGGCCAAAAGGTTAAATGATGGAGAACTAGATATTGCTCTTATACAAGAGCCCTGGACCCGCAAGGGTAAAATAATGGGTCTCAATGTTAAAGGTTTCAATATCTTCTATGATACCCATTGTGACCTTCCCAGGACCTGCATTGTAGCTAGGTCTAATCTAAATGCCCTTAATCTAAATGCCCTTAATCTTGTTAACTTTCTTAACAGGGATTTAGTTGCTGTAAAACTAAAATTCTATGACAAAAAGACAATCTCTGACTTTGTCATAGTTTCAGCCTATCTCCCTTATGAGGAGAAGGACCCACTAGATGACACTACTAGGGCCCTAATTGCCCACTGTAGTTTAAGCTATAGATTCATCCTCGGCTGTGATGCAAATGCTCACCACACAGTGTGGGGTAGTAGTAATTGTAACCAGCGGGGGGATGCACTTATGGAACACATCTTAAATCTTAATTTGTATGTCCTTAATAAAGGCAATGAACCTACCTTTGTTACCTGTAACAGAAGGGAAGTCATTGACCTTACTTTATGTAATTCTAGTTCAGTAGATTACATTAATGATTGGAAGGTATCTGGGGCAGTCACTGCTTCAGATCACCAACTAATTACTTTTTTCTATTAAAGGCCTCTCAGGACTGAAGGTCGTAAGGAGGAACCCCAGAACAGCTGATTGGGGTTCCTTTAGAGCCGCTCTGGAGAGGAGGATGGGGAGCTTCTCTGGTAAGTACAATAATGTTAATGATATAGAGTGCACTGTTGACCAAGTGCAACAAATCATACTCGATTCATATCATATTTCTTGTCAGGTTACGTCTACTAGCTCTCCAAGGCGAGTTCCTTGGTGTTCTTCTGAGCTTAGTAAATTACGTAAGAAATGTAGGAAGCTATTCAACAGAGCAAAGAAATCTGGAGAATGGCAGACCTACAGAAACGCTCTAACTGCCTATAACAAGGCGATCAGAGCATCCAAACGTCGCTCATGGCAGACTTTCTGCGATGGCATTAACACTACTTCTGCCACTGCAAGGATTGCAAAAATTCTTACTAAAGACTTCAATTGCAGTTTAAATGCCATCCGTCTTGCAAACGGAAGATACAGTGAATCAGGGGAAGAGGCTCTTGGAGAACTACTTGCAGCACACTTCCCTGGATCTCATCCTGTGGAGAATGATAATCCACATATTACTACTACTTGTAATAGGAATGACTGGGAGGCCGCCAAGATGGTGGTCTCCTATGAGAAGGTTGTATGGGCTATAAAGTCGTTTAAGCCCTACAAGTCACCAGGTATGGATGACATCATACCAATGATGCTTATTCAGGGGATAAATACATTGGCCCCTACTCTATGTAGAATTTTTCGATCCTGCATAGCATACGGGTATTTACCTTTCTCTTGGAGGAATACTAGGGTGATTTTCATACCAAAACCAGGTAAGGAGAATTACTTTGAGGCTAAATCATTCAGACCAATCAGCCTCACTTCGTGTCTGTTGAAAGCGATTGAAAAGCTAATTGACAGACACTTCAGAGACACTGTGCTCATAGAAAGGCCACTGTCCTCCACACAGCATGCCTATCAATCAGGCAAGTCCACTGACACCGCTCTATACGAACTATCCTACCTGCTTGAGAAATCAATAAAAGATAAGGAGATAGCTCTTGCAGTATTCATTGATATTGCAGGTGCTTTTGATAAAGTCCCTTTTGAGACTATCACCAATGCACTTAGAAACAGAGGCATTAACTCAGTCATTACCAGATGGATAGTGAATTTGCTATCCTCCAGGTATGTTTGTTCCTCTCTATTGGGTGCAAGCATGAAAGTGCAAGCAACCTCAGGATGCCCGCAGGGAGGGGTTCTGTCCCCTATCCTATGGTGTATGGTAATGGACTCTTTGCTAGTTCGGTTAACTACTCTCGGCATTCCCTGTATCGGGTATGCTGATGACGGTGTTATTGTTGTCAGAGGTAAACATGGAAAAACAATCTCTGATATCATGAATAATGTACTTCTAGAAGTAGCTAGATGGTGCTCTGAATCAGGCTTATCTGTCAATCCATCCAAGATAAGCTATGTAGCCTTCACACGAAAAAGGCAACTTGGTCTAGGTAATGTATACTACCTGGACCACAAATTGGAACTCAAAGAGAAAGTCAAATTTCTCGGGGTTTACTTTGACACCAAATTAAATTGGGGCCATCAACTTGATTACTGTACCAACAGGGCCAGAAAGATTTTCTGGTCCTGTAGAAATGCTATTGGTAGAACCTGGGGATTGTCCCCCAAAATAGTTTACTGGATCTACTCAATGATCATTAGTCCTATCGTCACTTATGGCGCAGTCGTCTGGTGGTCAAGGACTAGATTGAGTTCCGCAAGAACCAATCTAAACAGAATTCAAAGAATGGTCTGTGTAGCCCTGTCAGGATGTCTCAGGACCACTCCTACAGTTGCTCTTCAGAGCTTACTCGGGCTTCTTCCTTTGAACTTCCGCATTGAGGTTGAAGCTCAAACAGGCGTAAAGCGTCTTATGAACCTTGGCCTATGGAAAGAGTATTCCAGACACTTTTCTTGGGGACATCTTGTTTCACAAGTGATGGGAATACCCACTTCTATTATGCCTAGTGACCTTATGTCACTAAGATACGCGTTTCATAAACCCTTCGAGATCCATTTTCCTACTAGAGATGAATGGTTCAACTCTCCTCGGTGGCTTAAAGGCAAATGCCTAATTTGGTACACTGATGGTTCAAAGATTGGCACCAAATCAGGAGCAGGAATCTACTGCTCCAATGACGGTACCAAACTTCACTTTCCCCTGGGAAATTATGCCACTGTTTTTCAGACTGAGGTCTATGCCATTATCTTGTGCTGCAAGACAGACTTAGACAAAGGATATCAAAATATGAATATCCGCATCTGCTCTGACAGTCAGGCTGCTCTCCTATCACTGTCAAGGTGTAAATTCACCACTCTGCTAGTATGGGAATGCTTCACGGTCCTCTGTGACCTGTCCACTCATAACAAGGTATCCCTGCATTGGGTACCTCGACATATGGGTATCGGTGGTAATGAGCTAGCTGATGATGCAGCACGGGCTGGCTCTAATGCAATTTTCTGGGGCCCTGAACCTGCGCTGGGAATTTCTCCCTCCTCATTTAGGGCAACCATATTCAAGCTCTACGTTAAGATTGCCCAGGAGCAATGGCGCGCTGCTGACGGTCAAAGACAAGCTAAGGAGCTGAATCGAGACTGTCCTAGCATACGTCAAAAGGAGCTCTTAAAGCTTAATAGAAACAGTTTAAGGAAGATCATTGGACTTCTTACTGGTCATTGTATCCTCAGGAGACACCTACACATTATGGGAATTGAATCCAATCCTATTTGTCGGGGTTGTCATCTAGAAGAAGAAACATCACGACACATACTTTGTGATTATGATTACTATTCCGCTCAAAGATTTGAGCACTTAGGGCAGCATTGCGTCAATGCCTGGGAACTGCAAGAGGTTCCTGTAAGGTGTCTGCTGAATTTCATTACAGCTATAGGGCTTTCTTGCTAATCATGACTAGGGTTTGGGTACAATAGACCTCTGGTCGATGTGCCCTGCTCGTCAGAGCTGCCCAACCTCTAAGTCTAAGTCTATAACACATAGTAAAACTGTTGCTTTTTGCATTAAAAAAAAATTATTTTATTGAATGACAAATATGTGTTCTTAAGGATTATGTTTATATTAAACAATGACGGTAAGAATATATTGCTTTTATAGTTGAGTGAAGTTTATATTGTGTTGTGTTTTAAAATAATATAATTAAATTGTGAAATAATGTTTGTCATGATTTGGTTTGATTAATTTTTTTTTTATTCTTAACTACTGCATTGTGTAATTTATACTGCATCTTTGTAATAAATCTTCGAAATTTTAGAAAATGGGATAGGCAGATATGTGTTCATTAATAAAACTTAATAAGATAAAATGTTGGAAATTTTTTTATAGTCATGATAGTAATGTTTAAGCATTTTGAAATTAGAGGTAGATAAAATTTTGTTTCTTTTAAATTTTCATAACATCGGAGACAATTTTATTTTAACATCATTGTTAAACAGTAACTCTAGCTTATGGGCATTTATACTACTAGCATTGTATTTTTAATTTAAATTTGAATTATTTAGTTCAAATTTGAGATAAGAAGAGTATATATATATTTTTATGATGTTTAAAATAATGATAATAGTAAAAATTTCTTTGGCTTAATATTAAAAATTTAGCTGGACATTTATTTACATTATTGTTAAAGCAAAAAATTTAAACCAACGTAGAGTAGAATCTTGTTTAAGGTTTCATCAGTAAGGTTCTTTACAAAGCAGGTTTTTAAATACATAATATTTTTTTTTTATGGCTAATTGATCAATAACAAAGCATTGACTCTAGCGTCTGCTTAATTTTTTAAAATTTATTTTCTGAAACGCTCTGTTTAAAATGTTTACATATTACACCTGCTTTTTTCTAAACCTATTTATATTATAACGCATAATCTATAATCAGTGAAATGAAAGAAATGGAATTGTTTTAAATAAAAATCGTTATTTTTATAGCAACTTCTCAAAAGAGTAATAGATTGTAGTCAAATTTTAATCATTCTTACCAAAGGTAACTTTTAAAAGATACTGTTAAAAATGTTATTATTTTTTCGCCTCGTTCTTGATTGCTATTATATGTTTGTGAAAATTTAATTAAGATTAAACATAATATTTACTGACAGTTTTGAAATTAAAATATGTAAATTGTTTGCAAAGATTGTTGGTTTAGTACATAACACCTTTAAATAATTATCGAATTGATGATAATTTCTGATATGCCCCTAAAAGTAGTTTTTACATTACAAAAAATAATAGCAATTTTCATAATATTAGTTACTTTCCTGGTTTCACTCACTGGAAAAATTTCCACTTTGTGTTTGGGTTTTGTTTTAGGTGTTTTGTTCAATAAAATTTCAAATACTTAAAGAATGAAGCTACGTAAGTATTTCTTCATTTAATTTCTGTGATGATATCAGAAGCAATTTTTTTTTAATGCTGATTTTAAAGTATAACTCAAACTCTTGAGGATTTTCATTATCAACATTGTGTGTATTACTTTAATTTCGGAAACTTTCACATAATTATTCATTTAATTTTTATCATGTTTAAAATAATATAAATGTAAAATAATTATAATCGTAAAAAGTTCTTTTGACTGAATAACATTTATATTATGATAAAAATTCCTGATCAATTTAGAAAAGAATATTGCTTATATTATAAAGAATATTATTAAAGAATATTTTGTGATAGCAAGGTTTTTCAAAAGTAACTGATGATGGTAGTCAAATTTGGATCAATATAAAAGCAACTTATAGTAAAAAAGTATTATGTTTTTTCGTCTCATTCTTGTATGCATTTAAATGTTTGTGCAAATTTAATTCTGATAAAATACAATATTTACAAATTTTTTTTGGTTTTGACATTTAAATGTTATCTAAACTTTAAGTAAATAAAAGTACATAGTACTATAACTAATTATTGAATCGCTAAAAATTTCTGATGTCCCAATGTAAAATTATTTTTACATTACAAAAAATAATTGCAAATTTTTTAAAAAGAAATTCATAAAGGCTTCTTTTGTTTCCACTCCCTGAAAATATTTCTGCAGGTGCCTTATGTTTTGTTTCAAGGATAAAGTTACGTAAGTAGTTCTCTCTTTAATTTCAGTGAGAGAAGTGAAATAATTTATGCAAGTAAGTAATTTGAATTTTTTAAAAAATTTTCTTTATTGTTTCAGTTATTACAAAAAATAACAGTTTAAAAATTCGAGATATAATTTTACTGTAATATTTTTGGAAATGAATGACTTAGTTATATAGTAGAAAAAAAAGTTAAGCTAAATTTTCGATTCAATTCAAATGTAAATTTAACTTAGCAATTATGTGGTGTTGTTTTCTTAATTTACAATTTCAGAATATAAATAATGAATGATAATTGTGAAATTGCAAATGGCTTAAGTTACACATTTAAAAAAAATATGTATATATATTTCAAGCTAACAAATTCAATTGAGATTTTTTTAAAATAAGCTCATTTAAAAAAAAAAAAAAAATTAGGAGTTCATTTTAAAATTAAAAACTTGAAAATTATTAATGATATAAAATTTGTCAGAAAACCCATTGCATGAAGAAAGGAAAAAAATATCAATAAAAGTTGTGATATAGTATTATTTCTTAAATAAATTTGAAATATTCAGAAAAATCAGCAGAATATAAGATATACTTTGGAGTAAGAGGGAGGAAAATGGATGGTAGCAAAGTTCGCTAAAATAATTTTATTTAGTATTTCTGCATTGCTGTGTAATAATGCATGGAATGACATTATAAAACTATTGTTCTATGTTTTACTGCTTCACAGCAATACAGAAAATTAAATAAAATTGTATCGCCGAATTATTCTACTACCACCCAAATCCTCCTCTTGCTTACTCCAAAAATAAAGAGCAAAGCAAGATGATATCAGAAAATACAAAGCCTAATATTATAAAGCGTTAAAACTAATGCAAAATAATACTATGGCGAACGCTAGATAATCTTAGTTTGCATTGAATCAAATATTATACGATGCTGAGCAAACAGCGACCTCTTGTATCTTTCTAATCTTAGAAGTTGTGCAGGATAACGTTAGAATTTGCCGATTTTCTGGTAATATCTAATATCAGGTGCTACTTGAGTTCTTAAATTTACTAAAATATAACTCAGAAGCTTTTATTAATAATTTCTTTAATTAGGAAAGAAATTTAAAGATAACACAATCATAATATCAGATTTCATAAGCCATGTTACATTAAATAAAATTAATAAATCGTTGCATTAATACAAAAATTAAAAGCATAAGAAAGCAAATGAATATTCTCAACAAATCAAAAGAGTCTTCCCCTATTTAAAATTTCGAAAGATTAGAAAAAAAGGAGAGAGGAACGAAATAAAAGAAAAGAAAGAAGAAAAAAATTTAAGTATAATTTATTAGTCCTCTATTTGAAAGTAGCCAAAAAGGTGTTAAACTTTTATTTTCGGAAAACTTATATTTCGAGTAAATGTTCTAATTTGTTAACAAGTCCCCTCTGTTGCCGCATGAGTGATTTTGAATACTCTACCGCCAGAAAATGATGACCCCTCCTCAACCCCTCACAGGAAGATAGTTTTGGACGAGTTCAATCATAGAAACTGCTTTCAAAAAACTCCCGTAATGAAGGGATACAAATTCTAGGACTCGGTCGGAATCAGAGGGTTAAATAAGCACAGAATCAATGTGTAAAACCTTCATTAAATTTTTCCAAAACTTTTCAGAATTCTGGCATTGCGAAACAAAAATTTATTGTTAAAGAACTACATTCTCTCGATTTTAAGGTTGCCACTAAGAATAATGCTATGTAACAATTTCTATTGGCGATCGCAACACTCGAATACGCCATCTGGGGAGAGACCGGCTTCATGCCTTTAGCCCTTCTTCCTTCCCTCTCCTCCTCTTTTCAGTTGTATAGGAATGTACTACGATATTTTCCCTTTTCTTAATATTTTTCCTTCTTATTTAATAAAAATATTTTTTAAAATTTCCGCGATACTTTTCTTTAGAACAATGTTTAATGTAGTTTTCAGATCCATATAGTTTTCCAACTGAAAATATTTTAATTTATATAAAAATGAAAAAAGAAATTAACGTTCTTCCTTTCTCTATGACTTTCCACACGCTAATGTGGAAAGCATGTGAAGTGTTGCCATAGGTAAAGAGTTCTGCTCTACGCCATCTGCAGCGCATTTCGATCGCCAATTTTAAATATCGCTACATATTTCTAGGGTTAACATGATAAAATTGTGGCGGTTGCTAAGATACTTCTTATCTATAAAAAAAAGATGATATAAATAAACGAGATCTGGATCTGCACAAAAACAACAGCAAAATGGCGCTGTGTTTGAACGACGAGGTTCATAAAATAAACATTTTTGGACGTACGCAAAAGTCCTATCTGATTAATGAAGTTTCAGCAGGTTTTCTAGATTGTGTTCGACTTCTATTACTTTTAGAAGTAGGGCTTGAGAAGTAAAATGAAATTTTATATGGTAAGATGTTTTTCTTATAGTATACAGGGGTCCAAACATTTTGTGAAAGGTCCTGTTTTTGTAAAATTGTGAAAAAACTATTCATATTTTGTGAATATAAAATAAGCGTTAAATCGCATTCTTTTAACCAGGGTCCTGCTATTGTGAATGTGTGCAAATAGGGTCCTGTTATTGCAAAAATTGCTAAAAACCTTTCAAGAAGTTTTTAAATTGTAAATAGATACAAGATTCTGTTCAACAATTGCTGCGACTAAATTGAAGTTGCAACATACAAATATTTGGCATTTACGCAGAATATTCATTTCGGATGAATAATGGAAACAAAATCATTCACATTTTTAATAATTTCAATTTACATGATTTAGATAACACAAGTTAGTTATGTATCACTTTTATAATGTGTTATGCATTAAATAAACTTAAACATATCTTAAATTTATAATATTTTATTTAAAAATAAATGCCAGAAATAAATTTTTATTGACGTAATATTCTATTAATTAATTCTATGAATAAATATAAATTGATCAATTATTTATTTACAAAAAAATAGATTTAATATTAATAAGAACGTGCACACGATGTTTGTAAAAGTAGAAATATTTTCTTAGAATACTTCATTTGGAATTTAAACTTAGGGAAACTTAGTTTGTCCCGAACTTTCTCCCCTGGGGAAGGGTTTATTTGATTAACAAAACAATAATGAAGATAAACAAATTTGTGAAGGGTCTGATTAAAAGATAAATTATTTAGTAAAGGGTCCGTTTTTATGAAAATAAATTTTGTGAAGGCCCGTTATTTGATCCAAATTTCTTCTAAACAGACCCCTGAGTATATCTGCTTATATAGTATTTCTTTATATTAAATCGTTTTCGTTCCTTATTACTTCTCTTGATGGTCATTTGTTGTCAAAAAATCTTGATTATAATTTTTGTCCGACCGAAGTAAACGGAGGTGTTTATTAGATAAAGATTTTTCTATGTATGTGATGTTTATAAAGAAAAAATTTACCTAGGTTAAAAACAAATATATTATAAATTTTGTATTATAACCCGTGTGGCAGAATTTTTTCGGGCTTTCTGCAACATGCCTCTAAAGTATCTTTCTACGTATATGTAGGTAGTATAATATATATGTTTGTTACTTTAAAGAATAACAAATATACATATTACTAATTTAAAGTAACAGAAATGTCAACTTCAGAAACCTTATATCTTGGCTATCAACCATCATGCCAAGACTTGTAATATATGTACGATATTTTTTTAGCATTAAAAATTTTTTGCTGAAATCCTTAAAAAAGTTTTAGCATATAATGCTGAGTAGTAAAAATGAAAAAATTACAATAACTGATATAAACTGTTTTTTCTGCATCACTATGATGAAAATTAATTTTTTTAAAATTTAAATTTTCCAAATGCATATTTGTTTAATCATTTCATAGGTATTAGTCATTTTTTTTTAACATGGAAATAATGAAAATATTAACTATATTTTATTTATCTTTATGATATATGTTTTATGTAATATGTTTTACTGTGTAAAAAAAAACAAAACATTACTTTATTTGCAATCAAATTATTTCACTCAATTTGGCTGATTATTATAAATGTTGGTAAGTTAATATGTATGAAATTTAATGTCTCTTTCAAGATTAACTCACTGATCATTGAAATATATATATATTAGGGATGTAATGAATAGTTATTTGCCCAAATGCTGAATATTTAGCCAAATAAACTGAATAGCAAGTTTTTTTTAAAACCATTAATATATTTTTTTTATGTATAAAAAAGTTTAGTCATTGAAAAGAATGAAAACTTAGCTGCATTACTGGCTTGGGGTAAAGAGAGAGAGAAAAAAAAAAAAAAAGAGTAGAAATGTTTATGATAATAAAGATAATTAGATATTAATGTAATTAGAAATATTTAAGATGTATAAAAAACTGACTAACATCTAAAACTAAAGTTGAAAAATAAAAAAATAAATATTCTCTTAATTCTTAAAACAAACTTTGATGGCAAATATAAAATTTTCTGTAAAAAAATTATCCATAAAAAGTTAAAAGGGAAAATATCTATCAAAAAAAAAATATCTATCTTTTAAAAATGCAGCGCTATCATAAAAACGCCTAATAAAAAGATGTACAAAAGCAAAAAAAATTTTTTAAAAAAATCTTAATTTTCGAAAGAAAATTTTAAGACCAAATATCTCAGTTTTCCAATTACTGCATTTTCAAGTAAAAGTGAAGATTAAGGTCTAATCGAAACCCTCTTAATTGCTATGCCATAATTAAAACTTCTATAAAATCATACTTTTTATGAAAAAAAAAGCTAGATTGAAACCAAAACAAATATCATTCTTAGTTTTTAAACAAAAGATTTAATGTTAAAAATTTAAATTTAACTTTCTTACATTGCCGAATTTTTAATAAAAAGTGACCATCAAAAAATAGCGCTGATTAGAAATGTCCTTCAAGAGATTCTGTCATAATAAGAACGCTAATAAGAAAAGAACATAATAAATAATGCAAAAGTGAAGCAGAAAAAAAAAAAAATTGTTTTTAGTTCTGAAATATAACTTTAACATTATGAATCACAGTTTTCTATGTTTCCAGTTATCTGTCTTACTTTGCAGAAAAAGTGACAAAAAAAAAAATGAACTTAAAGGTGGCATGGTTAAAATCTTCTCTTTTTTTGCTTTTCATTTATTTAGATATCATACATTTTACTGAAAAAGAAGAATTGAGTCACAGCTTTCACTTTGTTGGAATGGTTTCAGCAAGGACGTTGTGCAAATCTACCAATTAACACATCCATTTTAAAAGGAATTGCATCTCCTCTGATATTGGAAGGTTTTACGGCATTAAATGGCTGGCTTCACAGGTTTAAAAAAAGGAATAATTAGTTTCAATTGAGGATAATATGGAATCTTCCAGAGAAAGCAGTGACAAAGGTGCAATGTCTTCCTATTATGAAGCTGTGGTTATCTTGCAGAATCTTTCCAATTTTCCCCCCAAGGATATGAAGGAAGCAATAGATGCAATTGAGATGTTGGAAAATTTGTTGCATGCATTAAAATTGCAGAATTCGAAACAAGTGGAAATGTCTTAACTTTTCTTAAATCAAAATGATGCAAGTTTTAAATATTTTATTAAAATATTTGATTATATTGAATTTTTGAAATGTATTTGTATGCTTTTTCTTTACATGGTGCATAAGAAAATAAATATGTATTTATTTCATTTTACATAAGTTACATTATCATACTCCCGGTATCACGACTTCCTGCTTTTAACAACATTTGTGACCAGTCCGCAAAGGTTGTTAAATTGAGGTTCTACTGTAGTAGTATAAAGTTGTGGGGAGGGTAAGTTGGAAAGCATTTGTTTTAAATGCCATTTAATGCGCTCAATTTTTACTTTGCTGGTGCAGCAAATTTTAATAATAACATTACATTTTTAATTAAGCTTTCTATCCTCCTAAAGTTTACATGCTAAAATTTTAAATTTTTCAGTTTTTTATCATCTTTTGTCTAACCTTTGGTGCAAGGCATGCTGTCCGCAAATCTGTAACATGTAAGTATTGTTTTCAATCAAAGTAACTTAGTTATTTTCTACTTTTTTCTTATTTTAGATTTAAAGTTCTATATATAAGTTCTTATAATTAAGTAATTAGTTTTTACTATAAAAATTTATTACAAATCGGAGATCAATCTAGTAAAATAATTCTATAAAAAGATTATTAAATTATCAAAAAAAGCCTTGTATAAATATCGAAATCTAAAAGTATGTCTTTTATTGATAAGCTTTCTTGCTCATAAACTCTTTGTGTCTGGCTTGTATGCATTTCTTAAAATCAACGTTTTTAACATCAAATGGAAAATACCACATTTCATAAATGCATCTCAAATTTTAGCTTCATCAATTGATGCCTCAAAAGCTTATTTAAAAACGGGTATTAAATGCCCTGCAAATATTGTTTTTTAACTCTTTTGTTTTGAAGATATAAAGGAGGATTTCCACGTAGCTTTCAAAGCTCAAAATATGCCTACATCATTGAATTAGGTAGAAAACTAAACCAGAGAATTTGTTTTGATGAACAAAACTTGCTCAGTTTCAAATTTATGAGATTTATGCCCATCCAGAAGAGGCAAAATTGGGAATTTGATACCATTTTCAATTAGCCATGGGTAGAAGCATTTGCAATATATTCGTAAAATATTGCTGCGGCAATCGATTCCCTTCATGAATTACTTTTTCCAATGAAATATATACTGATTCTGCAGGAATTCTTCAGTAAGGAATAGCTACCGTTGGAGGTCCTATTATTTTTTCCATTTGCTGAAATGTTGGCCAAAACCATTGTTCTTTCTTTTTCTTAGGAACTGTAGAATATATATCCTAATAATTTTTAGGGCCAAAGATTTTTCCTGTTTAAGGACAGTATTCAACCCCTGTTTCGTTCGCATTGTAGATGCAGTCACTTTCTAAAAGGATGCCAAGGCTACTTTCTTCTCCAAGATTGCTCTAAAGTTCTTTAAACCACTCTCGAATATTATTCTTTGTTAGGGAAGCTTTGCTTTTTGAAATTGTCTTCACATTGTGCTGAGTTATTAGTGGATGTAGTCTTAAAAAAAAGCTCCACCCATTTTCGTTAATGATTGCCTTTAAATGGATTTTTCCTATCCGTTTCCGTCATTACCTTAAAGACTGCATTAGGATAATAATTTAGCTAATTATTCGAACAAAAGCCAGCAAAGAAATGTTCTATTCAAGTTTTTATTATATTTATATTTGTTTTTCGGTTAATAAACTTAGTTTATTAAGCTGTTTTACATATGATGTAACTAACCACTACATTTATAAAGATAAATTATAATTATAATTCTTTTCGTAAATTTAGCAATTAAATTAGAGTTTTGAAATTAAATTATTTTAGGAATTATTCATACAACATTTAACAGAATTTTAGTTGTCCTCTATATCGCAGAACTACTAATTATCTTAAAGCCATGTAAAATCATATTTCACACATATGTTTCATTCACTGGGAAATCTATTCCAAGTGAAGGATCATGTCTGTTCCTTCACTGGTTAGAAGTTGTTTTTTGTATTTTTAATAGACTTTTGATGTATAATATGACTAAATGTACAAAAAATTAAAAATTTTCTTTTATTTTCATTAACTTGGAAAAATCCTAGTAAAGGAACACTTCTTCATTCATTGGTTTTTCATCGCTTGGTAATCGAGTTAATAAACACCCCCTAATCTCAGTACTTGCTTATGCAATGATGTTTAAAATAAGTAAAACATAACTTAGATAACCATATTTGGATATATTACATGCAATCTATATTGATAACTACAACATTGACCTTATAATTTTGTCTAAGAAACAGGGTGTTGCACAGATTCTAGTAAATTCAAAAATATTTCCAGAGAATGATCCCCAATGCATTGTTAGATACTTCCTATTGTTAAGTAGTTAGCTACTGTTACCAATCAATCTAAATAAAAACTTTTAAAATCTATGAAATGTTCCTTCACTGGTTGGTTATCATTCTGAGACTAGGATTGTGGGGGTTCACATGGTTGCTTGAATAATTGAATTGCTATTATTAGAAATATATTATTTCCAAATAGATTTACATAATACCAACTAGCTCTGTTTTTGTTTGACTTTCTTTTCTAGTTGACCTAGTAAATATTCATTCTAAAAAGCTCAATTTGTTGTAACAAATTACTTTTGATACTTTGTAATATTGTTATTTATAAAGAAATAAATTAATACTTTTTCTAAAAAAAAATTTCATTTCATTTGTTTTTTAATTCCTAACAATTAACACTCTTTTGATCATCTCTTGTAATCACACCAATTATGACATGTTTGGTTTTTACTTAGTATCTAAAGTTTCAATTAAATGTTTCTTAAAATGGATAAATATTTGTTATGCTTTTAATTTTTAGTTTTGCTAAATAATAATTTAAACTGCAAAAGTACATTTATCTTAGTTTTCCGTCACCCCATTATCCAGCTAAATTAGGCCAAATAGTGAGTTCTTACTGCTACTTTAAATTAACCCTTTTACATGTTTTAGAGAATTTTCATGCATCTAAACTAGGGGTTGGCATAATAGATTAATTTATATTTCAAATTTAAAATAATTGACTCTTTTCTTTTTTGATATAAATTAATTTATTCTTCATTTGATATCTAACTGAAGAATTAGATCTTTGTCTTTACAAATTCAATATTGAGCTTGAATAAAAACAACTATGATTTTATTTTTTCAATGATTGGTTTTTAATAATTATATAATAATTTTAACCATTTTTGTCGGAAATATTTAGTACTTTAGTTATAATATTGTTTCAAGTTATAATAAACATTATTAATGATAGCTTTTATTGATACAAGACTAAAAAATAATGACCTCTTTGGTCAGAAACAACTACAATTTGACTCAAACCACCACAAATTAAATAATTAGTGGTTCCCGGAACAAGTATTCAATGTAAAAAGATATGTTGTTTTGGTTTCATGATCTGGTCTGTATTTCTCACAAAATAGCTTAATAGAATAATGATTTTTTAATTTTATTCCTACTTAGCTTTTTTTTTCTTCTTTAAAAAAAAAAAAAAATTCTAAGAAAAATTGTGAGCGAACTTTCAAAATGTGTCCTAATACTTGTAATAATATCCTAAAATTAGTGGTCCAGTGGCTACAGTTTCCTAATTAACCCTTGTTTAATAAGTAAGAAGTAAAATAAAATCGGATCCCCTCCCTTCAATTGTGATTTTTGCCATTCCTAATGTAAACATAGTGTTTTGTACCAATTAATTAATCTCTTAAAGTAAATGGTCCTGCAGTGGACTGATCTTTACGATACAGTTCCCAGCAGATCACTGAAGTCAAGCATCACTGGCTGCGGTCAGTGTGCGGGTGTGTGACCTCTTGGATCACTCTGCATAGGGACCGAGGGTGTGCGGTATTGATCCTCGTTAAACTGTTCTACCGTAAAGTGTTCAACTTTTCGTGCAGGTCGTCAGGCTACCGAACCAGGGTTGGCATCCCCTTAGCAGAGGATCAAAATTGTGATGGCATGTCTTCGGATCATCCTCAGGGATGTTTCCCAGACCGTCGCCAATAGCCTATTGTGCAGCTCTAGTGCGTCGAAATGAATTACAACAACAACAACAATCTTAAAGTAAATGCTTTTAGATTGAATAATGTGACTTAAATAAGGGTTCCCACGGTCCTTAAAAGTCCTTAAAAACTGCTTAGTTTTTATTTTGAAAATTAAGGGCCCTTAAAAGTACTTAATTTTGATTCAAGGTTCTTAAAAGTCCTTAATTTCTAGTATCGCTAGTTGGTTGGAACAATTTTTTTATCTTAGGAAAATATCCACTGTTGAAAAGATCGCCTAGAATGAGACCCTGCATTGAGGGTAGAACATTTTAAATGCGTGTGAGAGTAGGGGTTACAAGCAAGTGGAAGAAAACGCGCCATTATTGATTTATTTATTTTATTATAAATTTTTTTCATTAAAATATTCTTTCTTTCTGGATCATTCTTAAAGAAAAAAATTGTGTGGGGAGAGGGGAGCGTGATACTACAGGTGGGTAGAGGTCTTACTTATTTTTAGACAGTACTTAGGTACTCTATCACCTTTTACATCCATAGGATTCAAGAAATTCAATTCTTCTAATAGCACACGTTGTAGCTTTGATACTTCAATTGTTAGAAATGCCAGGAAAGTGTGTTTTTAATAATTTATGGACACTTAATATAAGGAATGGCTAACAGCATCTAGTGATCGTCACAAGGCAAAGTAGATTTTTTCATTGTACATATTATATTTTCTTCTGAAATTGAATTTTATAAATTACTCTATTTTTTAATATTAGGGATATTACGAATATTCGGCGAAGTATAATTTTAATCAGGAAAGTCCCTTTCGTCGTTTTATCATTGACACTTTTTGTTTTAAAAAGAGTGAAATGTTTGCAGTTTTTTTTTATAACGTGGCAATTTAACAGTGTTCCTGATATATTTTATCTCCACTTTTTCTTTTAAAGTTATACAGATAATTAGATAACCGGTAAAATTGAAAATTTATTTTCTACGTTGCAAGTTTTGTTTTAGAATTTAGGAAAATTTTCTGTTTCTCTTTTGCTTTTTTGATTAATTGTGTTTGTGTTTTTTATTTTTTAATTTTTTTTTTATTATTATTATTTTGATAGCATATTTTAAAGAGCCTTCTTTTTCGTCATTTTAAACGTTAAATTTTTCTTAATTGAAAACGGTTTTTTGTTTTTAGCTCTGCTTGGCTTTCCCATTTATAAAAAAAAAATAAATAAAAAAAAAAAACAAGAACTTTTGTTTTTGTTATGATGCAGCAATTTTAACGAGCACTATTCTTAGACATTTTTAAATGTATATATTGCGTATTGACTTTTTATCAAACTATCGGCAGGCCGATATAATTACTTTTATTTTAGGCTATGGATCAGGAATCTGATCTAAGACGACGTTCGCAGTTTAACATGCGAGGATTCTTGCCTATGCTAATACTATCACCGCGCTGACAAAGACTATTTTGATTTCTTCTACCTGCGAAGATGTTGATTACATTTTTAGCTACGAAGATGATGTTCGTTTTGTGATGTTGAATAACAAAGAGCGAGGATCAGCGTTGAAATATAGAATGCGATGCATAGTTTCTTTATGTGCCATTTTTGACCTTAAGATTTTACGATTTTTGAAGATTATTTTCAACAGGACTTATTTTGCGAATGCTGTGCGTTTTATTTCGACGGGAGATAACGTTTCAAGTAAATTATTTTCAGTGAGACTTTTGCTACTTAGCGATCGTTGCGCATTATTTCGTCACTATTTTTTTTTGTCAAGATTTAACGTTGTGAATTATTTTCAGCAGACCTACCGTTACTTGGCGATCGCTGTGCAAACGCTGTTGTCTTAAATTTTCGTTAATATATTAATGAAAAGAAATCATGAATTAAAAAAAAGATTCTTTATTGATTTTTTTAAAAAGGGATACAATTTAATATTTTATATATTTTGTATTTAAATAATTTATACTTTGTCATAAAAAGTTAGTTTTTTTTTTTTTTTAATTTGTTTAATTCACGTAAATATAATAATTTGATAGAATTTGATTAGTTTTTAAACCAATGAATTTTCACTCGCTTTTAGTTTAAAAAAAATTAAAACAAAGCCTACATTTAAATGATTTGCTTTTATTTTTGAGGAAATTAAAACAAAATTTGCGTTCTTTTTTTCCTTTTTTTAAAAAAAATTTTAGCTGTTAGTTAAAATGACTAAATTTTTTTAAGTTAAATAAAAAGTTAAGCAATATTTTAACGCTTTTCAATAATTTAACACTAGTACTCTTAAATATAGAATATTTTTTAAAAAATTCCTTCAATATGTGTTCGTTTAATAATTTGTTAGATAGTCAGTATGTATTATTTTTAAGCATTTGAATATTTAGTATATTTCATTTTCAAAAAGGAAAATAATAATAAATAAATAAATTTACATTTATTTTTACATTAAAACCTTTTGACCATTAGTCAATACAACTTTATTATTTTAATTAAGTAATTAACAAAAGCCTAATGGTGTTTCAAAAGCACATTTTTTTTTTTCAACGAATAATTTAAAAAATGTTTTATTTAAGTGGACATATCTTTTTTTTTTTAATTTTTAATGTATGTAAAATATTTTGTAACAGTTTTATTATTATTTTTAAAAAATCTAAGTCATTTTTAATTTTAAAAAAAAAGTTAAAATAAAGCTTGTGTTTGTTTTTACTTTAAGACAAGTCAATCTTTAAGACAGTCTTAAGTTAATCCATCTTTATTTTAATTCAAAAAATTAAGCAATGCTATTGATGTTATAGAACAATTTATTATTATTTTTTTTTTTGAATTAACATTTTCTTTTGTCTTAGATTTATTTCTTTTATTTATTTTTGATTGATTTAAAGATTTATGATTGATAAATTTCAACCATATGTTAAATCGCGATGTCTGACTGACGATTTATTACGATATAAAATTTCTTACAACACCTTTCTTACATTTATTTATACCTTTGATTTAATATATATATAAATCCATATTTGCATCCAATTTTCATTACCTTTGATTTATGTGACAAATTATTGTTTTATAATTTCAGACAGTACTTAAATTATTAGGAACAAAATTTTTTATGGTCTATTATTTCAGTTCCTTTAGTATCTATATGAGACACAATACTTTTTAATAGAATAAATTCTAATTCCTCAGAGGTGCAGTATTACCCATCAATGTAAGCATACAATTTTTTATAACTAAAAGCAAACTATTTTATAAAGATTTTTATCTCTTTTTATAAATGATATGTTTCTGATTTCTCTACGTTTTGTTGTTTTTTTTCCCTTCATTAACAATAAATTTTTTACTTAATTAATTATTTCATTTCGTTTTCAATTTTTTGATATGGAATTTTTTCATTTTTATTTTAATTGATCATTTCATCCTGCCTTGTTCTGTGTTTCAATATTTATGTTAGCACTTATTTTAACAATCAATTCTGTTTCTCAGTTCTTAATTTTATTTAATAAGTTTTCTTTGTAGTTTATTTATTTATTTCTTTTTTCCTGATTGTTAGGTACTAAATATATTCCGATTTTAGTAATTAAATTTTTTATATTTTGTGATTTTAATAAATCTTTAGTTTATTGTAATTAGGTTTTACTTAGTCTAAAATAATTGTCTTAACTTCAACAAACTTATATTTGTTAGTTTCATTTTCTCTTGATTTAGTATTAGTCACTCAAAATAATATTTTTATTAATTTAATGAATTTACCTTCTTAATTTACATATTTCTATCTGTTTACTCAGTTTTTTTCTATTTTTAAAATAGAAAATCTTAAATGTTTAATCTGCATTCTTTGAGTTTTTCTTTTTTTCTTTATATTCTTAAAAGCTTACGTGAGGTGATTAAATGCAATTTAATTTAAATTAAATACAGATTATTTGTATTAAGCATTTCTTTCTTTTTTTTTTTTTTTTTTTTTAAATTTTTTAAAGGATGACTGATTTGAAGAAAAACTATTCCATTTTTTTAATCTATTATTATTACTCTATGATGTTTTATTTGATGATAAATCATCATTATGCCATTTTTAAGGTCCTTAATTTCTAGAAAAAAAGTCCTTAATTTTTTGATAAAAGTCCTTAAAAGTGCTTAATTTTTTCTTTCATAAAAGAGTGGGAACCCTGTAAATTGAAACCATCGTAGAATAAGCATTTAATGAGGTATCTTTCAAAAATCTTTTTAATTATCTGCTAATATAGGTGTTTTTCATAAAAAAAATTACTTTCAAGCCTTGTTAGAAGTAAGAAAAATTCTACAACTACTGATTTATAAAATTGAAATGTATCACTTTTGATGAAAATTTGATAATTATAAACTTCAATTGAGAAATGTAAGCTTTTTACTTATAGCGGGAGGCAGCACAGTGATTTAAACTTGTATATTAAATATCATTAATGTAATAAAATTTTTTATTTTTTTTTAAAGATTTTACTTCTAGTCTCAGTGCTCCAAGTGATGTACGAGTTTCTGATTTTTCTATAGTAAGTGGTCTTGTTAAAGCAGTTGTCAGATGGAATGCATCTAAAGGTCTGAAGTCCATTCCACATTTTATAAAAGTTATAAAATCTATTTTTTTAAAAAAAATAATTATAATCTAACCTAATATTTGTTTTCAGAACTGCCGTGCTCCTACGAGATTTTTTGGTTCCCCTCTCTCAGAAGTGACAGCCCGGTTGTATCGCAGAAAGTTACATTGGTGAGGGTTGTTTCCTCCTCATTTTTTTTGTTGAAAAAAGTCATTTTAAACATAACTATTTATTTCCTATTTACAGCCTTACAATGTTTTATCTGTGACTATGCTCGATCTCCCGTTCAACGTGAATTACACAGTTCGCATCACGCCCTTTGCAGAAGTAGAGACTGGGAAAAGTGAAAGCGCTGAAGCATGGTTCCTCACACCTACATGCTTGAACTTGACTGGGAATAGTTTTAATCTTTGTGGTAAATAATGCATTAAGTTTAAATGTTTTGTAACATTTAAAGTGAATTAGAGACTGTTTTTTTAAAACTATTTTGGAATTGAAGCTGCCAATGTTAAAAGGGGGTATGTTACAAATTTGCACTTTTGTGAAAGACCCCCCTCCCCCCCAAAAAAACTGTGTCAATTGTGGAAAGATTGTTTTAATTGCTTCCAAACTGTTGGATTCTCTTTATTTGGCAGTCTAGAAAATTGCTCGGTATTTAATATCAAGAAATTTATATAGCTGTTGGAACTGACCATTTTTGAAATTTAGTACATATCCTCATTTAACATTGACAAAAAAAAAAAAGAAAAAATTTGTGAAGTAAGAATTATCCTTTTATGTTAAATATAATAATTTTATTCCCCAAACAAAAATATCACACATGGTAAAAGCTGATGACAAATCATAAGTACACTCTGTCAGTCAAGAATGTACGAAAATTGCTCTATTTAGTCTCATTGAGATTTTGTGTAGCAGAGTTGGCTTCTGTTGGAGTCTTTGGCCATATTGAATAGACCAACATACTTCAAAAGAGTTTCATCTAATTTTTTGTTAATGGGAACAGCTGCATTAAGAGTTGGAGGAACATCCTTTTTAGTGTGGGATATCAGACTGTTGATGAACAACCACTTTTCCAGGCCTGTATGAAAAGTCACCTGTTCTCGACACTTTCCAACAGTCTTATTGTTTTAGTGGCATTGATATGTTGGTTACTGCTGGAAAACTGTTGAGCTGCATCTATTTATTTTTCTGATTTTTCGGTGGCTTATAGAATGTGCCACGCATGTACTTGTGTTAAAATGTTAAGTGTGTGTGGTTGAGTGTTAAATAATGTCAAAGTTCAAGGGTCTCACTTTATCACAGTTACGAAAACATAATATTGATAAGCCTCATTCTAACACTGATTACAATTATTATTATTGTAATTGATTCTCGATTCTCTACGATACATTGTTACTATAGTTATATCGAAACACAATCCAAAAACAAATTCAAAATTATAATACTTGAGGTATGAAAAACACTAAACAATTATTAATCCAATTCAAAATCAGATTCTACAGGGGCATCAGATAAAGGGCACTGTTAGTTTTGGCTTCAGCCACTAACAACAGAAAGGCTCCTGTGTGTTTGCAGACAGGGGGCACTGTTAGTTTTGGCTTCAGCCACTAACAACAGAAAGGCTCCTGTGTGTTTGCAGACAGTGTGTCCCCTGATGAAGTGCTGTTCTGTAGACACACAATTATATTTTATTTTTAGATTTTTAATTATTTTTAAGACTTTAAAATTTTAATATGTTATTTTACATTGTTATAGTTATATCGAGTCAGTGTAGAAATGGGGCACAGTTAGCACTTTTTAAAAAATGAACAAAAACTACTGGGTGAAGTTACCTGATGCATGTTTCATTCCAACTCTAAGTACCTGTACAGAAACCAACAAAAAACGTATTTTTGTAAAAAATGTGACTTACCCTCTTTAAACTTTGACCACTTCCATTGTGAAACCAGGGGCTCTAAAAGTCATTGATTTATTTATAAAAGAGCCTTTGTAAAAACAGACCTTAAGAATATGGGTTTTGTAATGAATATAGTAGGTTAAATATTTTCACTTCTTAGTCAGTTTATAAAGAAGTTTATTTTCCCCTCTTAATTTTCTTTTTAATGTTAGTTCTTACTTCAATACTCACTTTATTTTTGAGTCTTATATTTATTTATTTATTTATTTAAATGTGGTACTTTGTTTAACTTGTTTGTAGCAATGGAGTTCATTTTTTTACATATTTGTTTAAATGCATCATAAACAAAAGGTAATACGTATATACAATTTTTTAAATAATAAATCTAGTTTCTCTGTAAAATAAAATGAGTAGAATCTGATTTTGGAATTGAAATAAAATATTTAGAGAATATTAAATAACTGAGGAGGAGAAAAAAATGAGCTGTTTTTATTTTATCATTGATGACTTAATAAAAAAATAATAATAATTAAAATGCTTATTTTCAGCTAAAATTGTTACTTAGTTTGAAAGTACACATACAAAATTCATAATGAGCTCATAAATACTCTATTGAATCTTAACAGAACTAGTTTAAGGATATAACAGTCTGATTTCTCTTGTTTAGTCTGTATTCAGTCTTCATTCAAATTATAAATTAATTTTTTTATCAAAACTTGTAGTTGACCTTCATTTTTTTCTTTCTGTAAAATTTATAATCTATTGAAATTTTCCAAAAATTTAAAATGATGCTAATTTTTTATGTGTGTATCAAGACAAATCGTTTAATCTAATGAGGAAAAAATGGGACTTTTTAAAAATCTTTCATGAACTATTTAAAAAAAAAAACAAGTGCTATAATTGTAATTTTTCTTGCTCTTTGATTAAGATTCTTTGTAATGATAGTGATATAAATATTGAATTTGCAATTATAAGCATCAATTATTTTAATTTTCAAACATTTAAAACTTTTATAAAATATTAATATTTATTTAAGTTATTGTTTATATATATTATGTGTAATGTTGGTGTAATGTTGGTCAAAATCGTTTGAAATGAACTTTCGTAAATGAAAAAAAAGTATCTAAGTAAAAATTTTGTTACCACTTTAAAATAAGGTTTGGATTTGTGTCGAAGAAGCCTATAACTTCTAGGCGAAGTGAAGGTAACTAAAAATTGCCTACTATAGATTATTTGGTTTTAAGAATAGTGTAAATTTATACAAATTAAACCTAATATACCAGCAAGAAGTTGATAGGTTTGCATATCTATATCTTTAAATAACTATTTAGTTTTTTTTAATAATTTAATTTTATACGGAATTTAAAATCTACTTATTTTTAAGAGTTGGTTGGAGCGTTCATGCTTCAAAGTATTTGATTATAGAAATTAAAATGCTGTTTGCAATTATGGATTTAATATGAGATTTATATTAGTGGATATTTTTAGTATGTGATTTGTTCATTTAATTTCATGTGTAAAATTTGATTAAGATTGTAGTAGTTATTTAGTAAAAATTACTTTACAGAACTTTAAGATTAGGTTTTTCTATACTCTTCAACATAAAATCCTACAAAAAACTTCTGCTGTTTTAGTTTCCTAAAAAAAATTATTGTTTTCCTTCATTTGTTGCTTCTTTATTTTCACAGAATGAAAAACGTATACTAAATAGTTTTAAAGTTAATATTGTTTTTTAAACTAGATTGCAGTTAAAAATGGTATAAAAAATAATATTAATATTTGATGTTTGTTTATGAAGAAGAATTTCTTCCATTTGGGTTTGAAGAAATCTATTATCCTCATGTCGTTTTATCCTCTTTTTTTTTTCTTTGTGGAAAAAATTTACCATTCCTGCTTTGAAATTCCTGCCTGAAAATCAAGAGATTCAGCTTTACAAAATGTAAATTTGACATTGTTTTCATGTCTGAAGTTTATATCTAAATAAAAGAGTGTTATTTCAGGCATTGCTTTTTTGTTTCTTCTGAGTTATATGATGATTTTATAATTGCCTATATCTTTTGCTTTTTAGCACCAAGTAAACCTTTAAATGTAACTGTGTGTCTCAACTCTACAGACATGTTATTAAATTGGTCACCACCAAGGTACACTTCACCCAAGAATCCAGTGTCTGGCTACCGTATCTTCGTCTTGGCAGATGGCACAAAATACATTGATTTCAAAGCTGTTAAAAGTGTAAACGTTTTTGAATTTTATTAACGTTTTAAATAATATAATTTCATTTTCTCACTCTAGGTTTGAATCAAACTTTGCTTTATAAACTTCAAGTAAAGTTGACAGTGAAATACGCAAAAAGTAAAATTAACCTTAAGTGGTACAAACTTTAGAGCGGCCTCTTGACCAAACTAATAGGACCCTATTTCCCAGATTACGGCTACCATCTATGTTTTGGGGGTCAGAAATTCGAATCCGTCGAAAAAAGGAATGTTTATTCAGAGAAAGTATGCTTTTAGTGTCTGATTTCGTAACTTAAAATATTGTCTGCACTAATTATCAGATGGGCTATTAGTAAGAAGTGATACAAATTGAGAGTTGAACAATCAAGAAATGAAATTTTGAGCAGAGGAGGAATATAGCTTAAAGTAAAATGATTGAATATGTTTATAAAAGAATCGTCTCTTAATTAATATTTTATTTAATAAAGTAATTCTTTTAAATAGTAGTTTTTATTATAGTTTAATTTATTTATTGCTGTTTAACTTATAATTTGGCAAACATAATTCTGAAATGTTTATCTTATTAGGCAAAGTTCAGTTTCTCTCCCCAAAGATTCAGTGGCATGTCTGTAAATAGCTGTGTCTGATTTGTCAAATATATATTTAAAATTGTTAAATGTTATTTAGATTTCTCAGTGTTTAACTTCTAATTAACCTTCCTGGAAGGCAGAGAATGCATGTGTTGGGAAAAATCATTAGTAGTCAGATGTTAGGGGTCTCTAAATGTGATATTTATTAATTTGAAACTTTTTTCTCAAGTTTTTAAAATGTTTTTTTTTTTCCTCCAGGAAACTTTAAGTATTTCTTTTCCTTTACTGAATGATTCTTCTGAGTATAGTTTTGAAGTGCGAGCAGTCAGCAAAGGTGGAATTGGAAGTGCTGCATTTGCTAAAATTGAAATAAAAGGTACAAATTCAACACATTTGAAAGAATCCTTTTTTATGATTTTTGGTGCGTAAAATTCCTTGAAACTTCAGTTATAGGGGTGCACAACCTGTAACCCACCAAGTGTTGATATGTGCCTCACGAGAACTTCTAAACCCAATGAAAAAAATAATTTTTTTTTTTTTTTTTAAAATAAAAAAAAAATCTTAAAAAACATAAATTGCACATTTAGTCTTCACTTTTGCGCAGGTTTTATCGTTAATCTACATTGCCTTTCAAACGCTTTTACAACGATTATTGCTACGAAATTCTAATGTTTTTGAAAAACTCATTACTTGTAATATAATATTATGATATATGAATTTCGAATTTAAGTAATCGCTTTTTGACTCTCTTTATTGTTGCTGATTTAATAATATATTTAAGCAACGCTTTTGATCGTTGTTTAGCTTTTATAACTAGCAATTTCCAGCGGTTTTTAAAATTCCTCTACATCTATTATGGTATTATGACTAAGTCGTGCATTTAATTTATTACTTTTTGAAATGTTTTATTTCTGCCAATTTTATTGTAAATCTAAATGAATTTGATTTTTTTTAGAAGGCAACTATTGTTATGCTTTTCCATGTGATTTTGAAAATCCCTTATTTTTAGTATGATAAAATTGCGACCGCGAGTTTCAAATGGAAAATTTAAATTTCACTTTTAGACATACTCTGTTCATGCCGATTTTATTGAAAATTCATGTTATTTTTGAATTTTTTTCAGCGGTTTTTACAATGCATTTCCCCCTGCTTTATTCATGTTGATTTCATCGTAAATGAAAGGGATTTTATTTTGTTGTTGTTGCAATAATTAGGATGCTTTTTCTCGTGAATTCGACGATCCCCTTATGATGTTGTTACAACACACACGTTACTAATCGCGCATTTACATAAGCAATTTTTGATACAATTCATTTGTGCTTATGTCATTGTAAATTTAAGTTATTTTACCGTTATTTTTTCGAAGTTTAGCCCCATGCATTTGCACATAATATTTAGAATTTCAATATTTTTAATGCAATGCATTGCAACAAGAAAAATTAGTTAAGTGGAGGAAAACTAGAAATTTTAAACTGCTCAACTATTTGTAATATCGTTTAAAATTTTTTTTTTAAGGAATATTATTCCTATTTAAAATTTATAAAACCTAGAAATTCAAGAAATAGAAATAATATCTAATGTATAATACGAAATAAATATTGAATCTTATTTTGTATGATAGTGTTTTTGTTTTAATTTTTAGTTTTTTTAAACCCTATAACTCAATTTTAATTAAAAATTTAAATTTGATTTTATCTTGCTCATAAAAACTCGCTTGCATATATTTTTTTTAAAAAACTCATTATTTGAGCATTCATTTTTTTCTTTTTTTGTTAGAATATATATATTTTTTCTCCGCAATATATATATATATATACATACACACAGGAAAACCTCCTGGAAAGGCCAAAAGACCACCTTTTGTGCTACCTCTTCTATTTGCAACCACTTTTGAGAAGCACAAAATTTTTTCCATAGACTTTTTGCTGAAGAAAACCTTTAGGAGAGACCATAAAAACCTCACCCAGCGACCTGGCAAACCTTTGCACCAAATGTGGAAAAAGTCAAATAAGGAAACATGAAAACATATCAAAACAAATAAACAGATTAAAATGTATTCCAAATATTTGTGTGAGGCTCTTATTTAGAGAGCTCTTTTTGATGATACAACCTCATGTTGCAGACTGAGTGCATTAACGAAGATGCTATCAATGATTTATTTTTAGAGTTGAAAGTTAAATGGGAAAAAAAAGTTATTTTAGAAAAAAACTAAGCATCTCAAACAAATGTCTTCTTATTTAAAATAGCTAACTAATTTTATGATATGACTAGGGGGCTAAGCCCCCTGTTCGCTACCGCTCACTAACCCCGAGGATTGCTTCGCAATAATTGTTTTTTCTTGGCAGAATACAGTTTTTCTACTTAAGTTAAAATTATTCACTTAACGTATATGTACTAAAAGGAATTCTGTTATGCGCTTGCTCTCACGTCCAAATATTACTATCGATTAGTATTATAAACATATAGATCTCTTGGTGAACAGAAGTGATTTTTCCAATTATCATTTTATAAAATAACATTTATATTCTAATAACATTATATTGTTCAAACAAATTTGATGAGTTCACAACCATAATTTAAAATTTTCGCTAATAATAGCAGTACTGGATAATAACTTGAAATTAGGGATACAAAAATATTTAAAGGAAAACAATACCTTTACGACTTTTGTTAAGTTTATGCTGATGACAAACTAAACAATATGGAGATGAATGGGGAAAAACTGGATCCTACCACGTGATTTTCCGGTCAATAAAAATGCGCTGACAACAATGGAAAACGGTGTTAGACCATTATGATTTTATGTTATATAGAGAAATTAAATGTAAACTTAAGCAAAAAACATTCATAATTGGTAAATTTGTTTTTACACTTAATTATATCAGTTGGAATTACTTTTACAGACCTTTAAATCTTTTTTAAACTAAAAAAATCATGTTCCTTTGATTACAATTTTGAAGTCAATGGCGGTAACTTCTAAGAACGGACAACCTCTATCAACGACTATTTTAATGTGGAACAAAGAGTGGTGGCTTCTAGAGGTTTCACTGTGTATGTATATATATATATTTGCAATAAATATTTTTTTAAATAAAAGGGAAAAAATTGAAAAAGCATGTTTTTTCATTTATGAATAAATTTAAATTGTTAAAAGTCTTTTTTTTCTGCAAATACATTACTAAGTTTACTGATAACAAAATTTAGTTCTCAGAACACTAATGTTTACACAAAAATTATCATATTTGACGCACATATAAAAAATATCATATTTGTCAATTTAACCAAGCATGTATGCAGCCCATCACGAGTCAACCTGCTGTGCCAGGGACTCTTCTCCAAAAAGGTTGTGCAGCTCTAGGTTATGATACTAATATGATTATAGATTGTTAATATCACTATACTAATATGATAGTGACCACTTTTTTTTAAGCAATGAACCTACTAGTTTGAGAACCCTCTTTTTCATGTTATTTTTAAAATAAAAAAAACAGTTGTTATTTTTCCCCTCCTATTTTGTATAGCTGCTTTTTAATCATGTCGTTTAGTGGAAGAGTAAGTGTTTTTTTTACAAATTTCACTACACGTTCTACTGTTTTTTTTTTTACTTCCATCATCATTTTATATTTAAAAGCTATGCAAAAATATTTTTATCTTGTACTACATATCTTAACAAAATATAGTATTCATTTTTGTTTTATTGTCATTGTTTCCCCCTTGGTTTGTGATTACTTACATTTCTTCTGACTTTTGCTCTTCTGACATTTTGAGTAGTAGTAGTAGTAGTTGTAGTTCATTTACGTCGCACTAGAGCTGCACAATGGGCTATTGGCCTGACATTTTGAAATTAACAAAAAAGCAGTAAAAATAAAATCTTACTTTAAAATGTTATTTTGATGTGTATCAATGTATTTGTATATTCTGTATGATATTCAACAAAAGTTTTAATTTTAATAGGGCATTTCTCTGATAAACTCCCTTTAAATTTTCTTGTTTAACATTATGCAAAAATTTGTGTACCTTTACAATTAAAAAAAAGAATTTTTGACTATTATTAATGAAATAGTTTCAAATGCTTGAATAGTTTCCGAGATTAATTCACAAAAAAAAGGGGGTTTCAGTGAGATTACTCTCCTGACTAAACTATTGCTTCTCATATTTTGACACAAAAGACATTTTTGTTGCTTATAATATGGTCTGCTTAAGTTAAATAGCTTATTTAAGATAGTCTCTTAAACCATTCATATCATATCAGTTATTAAGGTGTTTTTTGGGGTTTTTTTTTCACTCTGCAAATGCTATTTATAAATAAAATTTTATGCACACTTAAAAAAATAAGTGGACCACCCTAAATAACTTTAAATTTATTGAACAAATCTTCATAGTATAAAGGGGTCTGTTTAGAAGAAATTTGGGTCCGTTAACGGACCCTTCACAAAATATCTTTTCATAAAAACGGACCCTTCACAAAATATTTTAACTTAAAAACACAACCTTCACAAAATAATTTATCTTTCAGTCGGACCCTTCGCTATTTTGTTTATTTTCATTATTGTTTTGTTAATTTAATAAACCCTTCGACAGACACTTTTTCCTTTATTCGTCCAAAATGAATATTCTGCTTTCAGCAGTATAGGCTAAATTCTGAATATATGTATGTTGCATCTCTAATTTAGTAGCAGCAATTGCTGTTTGTCTTTTAGAATTTAATATATTTTAATTTTACAGTGCTGAGCATAGTCTTATATCTCTTTACAATTTAAAAGCTCCTCGAAAAAGATTTTTGCAATAGCCGGATCGTATTTGCACAAATTCATAAAAGCAGGACCCTGGTTGAAAGAATGTGACTTAAGGTTTATTTTATGTTCACAAATTACAAGTAATTTTTTCACAATTTTACAAAAATGGACCTTTCACAAAATGTCTGGACAGACTCCTGGTAAAGGACTCAATGGTTTGAGCTGTGACCTCAAATATGCTAACTAGTTAATGCAGATGATATTTTAAGTTCTTAAACCAGACACAAGAATGTACTTTCTCTGACTTTTATAACTTTTGAACTGACATAACTTTTTTTGTTGTTGACAAATTCGGATTTCTGACCCTCGAAATGTAAGGGGTAGCTGCAGTTTGGGATTTATGGCTCCTATAGTTTTATCAAAAGAGTGGTCCAAAGCTTGATCGCCTTCATGCTAATTTTAGTTTTTGCGTATTTCGCCATATTTCTAGTACTTTTTAAGCAAATTGAAAAGTTTTAGCACGCCATTATGAAATTTGTTTCGCCAAAGATAATTCCCTTCAAAAAATAACTTTTAGTTAATATTTATTATTTGATTTAATAATAATTGGAAGAATTTAGATTTGTAAGTGTTAGACAAATAGAGGGTAAAAGGTATGAGGTTCGATTTTTGGTTGTCGATCTCATGCATTCAACTTGTGTCGGTGAGGTCATGGTCTGCGGGGATCGACCAGTTTATTTTCATTTGCTGTTGGTCGTTCTAGCGTGGATCATGACATCACCCGTTATCAGTATTTAAGCTTCTGTTGAAGCAGATCATTTGTGTATTCTTTCTTTTCGTCACTATGTTTGTGACATTTTTTATTACTAATGGTTTTAAAAAAGCTTGTTTCTTCAGAAACTTCGTTTTCTCTTATTTGCTTTATTGACATACAAAGACGATATTCTGCGACAATCTCGGATGTCATGGTTATGGGCCAAGTTTTAGGCATAACCGGGATTTATTTTCTATTGTCTTGAATATTGAATTTTCATTAGCCTGGACTCAGCCAAGTCATTGTCAACTTCAAATGGAGAATCTTTAAGATGGGGACCGTTCCCACCCGCCATTTTTGCAAAGTGAATCGTCAGTAAAATCTCAAGTTGGTTATGGTGTACTTAAAGATGTTGAGGATTCGAAAAACAATAGAACATTATCAAAATATGACTCTTCTAAGGAATTTTTCTCCAGTTGACAAAACTAGTAGTAAGCGTTTTTAAAAGAACTTTTGTTCGGAATATAAGTCTGCACATCCGAATTTGATGGCTACTTCTAAGGATTACGAAGTTTGGTATCTAGCCTGGAACGATATTCCCTTTAAGAATCTTTGAATTGTAATTGTTTCATCATGGAATCGAACTTGCATATAGATCTCCTGAATTCGTCAAATTGGAGTACATGGAAAGGAAATATCAAAGTAATCCTCATGGACCGAGGAGTGTGGAGTTTTATCTCCAAAACTGAGCCTGCCCTACCTTCAGAAGCAAGTCGAAAAGAAAGTCAAGAATACCTCTGGAGACGTGACAAAGCGTACACGTCGATATTTCTTAGTATTGAACCCGAATACCGAAGTCTGATCTCAGCGACAACTGATGGTGCTGAAGCCTGGGAAATCCTAAAACAACATTTTGAGCCAACTACGAGAGCAAGAGTTGTTCAACTCCTAGACCAATTCTTCGACCTGAAATACACCCCAGGAGAAGAAGTTGGAATATTTGCAGCGAGACTGAAAAACCTGGTTTCTCAGCTGAAAGAAGCAGGACATCCGGTGGACGACCTATACCAAGGATTCCAACTTATAAGATACTTACCCAAGGACTTTCAAGGTATTGTTCAAATTATTTATAGATGGAAGGACACTAAATTTAAATTTAAGAACATTTTAGACGAATTACTTTTGAAGGAAAGTAGACTTAAACAACTAAATTTTGATTTAAATAATGTTAGTGATATTGCTTATAATGTTAATTCAAGTTTTAATGAAAAGTTAAGTGTAACTAATAAGTTTAAATCTGGTTCTTCTAATAGTAAGGGAAATTTAGAATCTGTTAATATTAAGTCTAAATTCAAAACTAGTTATGAGAAATCTAAGATAGGACCTTGTTATCATTTTAATAAATATGGTCATTTAATATCAGATTGTAAGCAAAAATTAAAGTATAATTCAAAGAATATAAAGAGTTAATTTAAACAAAATGTAAGTGATAATTCTTACTGTAATGTAACCACAAATGTTTTAGATAATAGTCTTTATATCGTTGAAGCAAATGTTGGCAATGTGTGTCATGAAATTGAGAAAGAAAGTTGGCTTTTTGACGCTGCCGCTTCAACACATTTTTGTAATAATTTGGATTTATTCTTTGAATATGAAACTGTAGAAAATGCTTCTATGTCGTTAGCCATAGGTGACATTGAAAGCCCAATCTTAGGTATTGGAAAAGTGCAATTTTTTAATAAGTTAAATGATAAAATGCACAGAGTAACTTTACAAAATGTCATGTATTCTCCTAAACTTAGAAGAAATCTCATTTCTGGTTCTGTAATAGAGAAAGCTGGAGGTTATTTTGTAGGTGCTAAAAATTGTATTTCTGTGTATAATCGAGTAAATGAGAAGATTTTCTATTGTAAAAGAATTAATGGCTTGTATTATTTTAAACCTAATGCTTATACTAAGCCTGATAAAGATTTAGTTATTGACAGAAATGTTAGTGACGCGAATGAGCAATTGTTTAATGTATCTGTTCAGATAAATGATCTAGATATCTGGCATTTAAGATACTGCCACATAAATTGTGATTATGTAATTCAATCAAGTAAAAATTCTAGTGTGAAAAGATTACCTAATCTCAATTTTTCAGATAGTAATTGTATAGAATGTAAATTAGCTAAATCTAAAATAATTTCGTATAAACCAAATTTAAGTATAAGGTCTAAGAAACCCTTGGAACTATTACATATGGACGTATGTGGTCTAATGCCTGTCGTTTCACATAGTGGAAGTCGGTACTTTCTTTCTATCACTGACGATTTTTCAAGGAAAGTTACTACTTTTCCCATTAAAAAGAAATCTGATGTTTTTAATAGTTTCATAAGATATCAAAAGCGAGCTGAAAGATTTTTAAACTGTAAAATTGTAAATGTTAGAACTGATAATGGCATGGAATTTGGCCATAAAGAGTTTAGTAATTTTCTTGAAAATGAAGGTATTAAAGCTGAGCGTATTAACGCTTTTACGCCAGAGCAAAACGGTGTTAGTGAACGCTATAATTTAACTGCCTTAGACAATATTAAAGCAATCTTAAAATCTAGTAAATTAGGAGATGCTTTACTTACACTTTTAATAGAGTTTGTCACAAAAACCAAATTAAAACTCCCTTTGAACCGTATAGTGGTAGAAAACCATCAGTCACTCATTTAAAAGTATTTGGTTGTTTAGCATTTGTGGGTCAACCAAAGCAGTTGCGAAATAAACTTCAAATAAGAGCTAAAGAAGGTATTATGTTAGGATATGCAATGCAAACGAAGGGTTAGAGAATTTGGCTTAAAAACGAAAGGAAACTTGTTGAAACAATAAATGTTCGTTTTGACAAAAATGTAATTGGGGTGGAAGCCGTACTGGGCACCAAACCCATTAAACGTAATTTTGCTAGTTTTGAACCGGAACGTCCCGATTTGGACGAAAGTTCTTCAGATGAAGATACAGGTAGTTCAAGCGTAAAACCCGATTTAATTCCGTGTAAAAACATTTCGTGGATTAGAAAAGCTGTACCCCGTCCAGATAATAGTCGAACTGATATTTATTATAATATTGAAGGGGTAAATATGAGATTAAGATCCTATAACGATGTAGAAAATTACTGCAATAGTAACAAGATAAAGTATGATAGGGATTTATTTGATTTCAGTGGGAAAAATGCTTTTTCTGGTAAAGTTTCAAATTTTTAGGTTAATCATAACAAAAAACATGAAGGAAATCATATTGAAATAAAAATTCCTAGAAATTATAAAGACTGTTTAAAATCTCCCCAAGTTAAAAATTGGGAATTAGCCATGTCTGATGAGATTAAAACTATGAGAGAAAGAAAAGTTTGGGATTTGGTTCCAACTCCTAAAAATAAAAGAATTTTGGGAAGCCGCTGGGTTTATACAACTAAAGTAAATGAAAAGGGGGAAATTGTAAGATACAAAGCACGTTTAGTTGCTCAGGGATTTAAACAAATATGAGGTGAAAGTTATGATGAAGTATTTAGTCCTGTGCTTAATTTTGTTCTTGTAAGAATGTTTTTCACAATCTTAGTTTGTATGCTAGGGTGGTATCATTCCCAATTAGATATTAAGAATGCTTACATTTACGCAAATTTGAATGAGGATGTATTTATGTATCAACCTCAAGGTTTTGTTGATTTAAATAAGCAAGACCACGTTTGTCATTTAAAGAAAGCTATTTATGGACTCAAACAAAGTGGTTGTGAGTGGTTTTTTGAATTAGATAATACACTTGAAAATTTAAAGTTTGTAAGATTGAAATGGTGTAATTGTACATATGTATATAAAAATGTAATTCTTATAATTTATGTAGATGACATAATAATTTTTGCTAAAGCAAAATATGAAGTAGACAGTGTTATTAAACTTTTAAGTGATAATTTTGATTTAAAAATTTTGGGTAAAACTCGTAAGTTGTTAGGTGTTGAATTTGCTCAAAAAGATGGTGAGATGTTAATACATCAAAAGAGTTACATCCAAAAAGTTTGTAAAATGTTTTCTAGTTTTAAATTTCCTTTGTCATCGTTGCCGATTACTAAGGGTAACTTATTATCAAAAGCTGATTGTCCATCTTCTAAAAGCCAAGTGGATGAAATGGCAAAATTGCCGTTTCGAAACATTTTGGGTTGTTTGGCTTATATAGCTAATCGCACAAGACCGGATATTTCTTATGCGGTAAATATATTATCACAATTTCAAGAAAATCCAGGTTTAAAGCACTGGAATACTTTATTAAGATTATTAGGTTATGTTCAAAATACTCAAGATTATTTCTTAAAATTGTCAAATATTGAAGAATTAAATGTTAATTGTTACTGTGACTCAGATTTTGCTGCTAACAGGGATAACAGAATATCAGTAGGTGGTACAATATTGTTTTTAGATAAAACTCCGATATTCTGGAAAACTTTCAAACAAAAATGTGTGAGTCTATCTACAATGAAATCAGAGTATGTGACTTTAACTGATGCTGCCAAAGAGGTAATGTGGATTAAGCGTATAATAGATGAGTGTGGAGAACTAAATTTAAAAGACATAAATTTAAGTGATTGTATTATATTTAGTGATAATCAATCTGCAATTGATTTTTTCATTTAATGTTTAGAAGTTCCTACTTTGTTATATTAAATTTTCTTCATTTGCTTAGAGTTTACTTGCGAAATTTGAATTTAGTAAATTTCAAATCTTAAATAAATATGATTCTTTACCAGCATTTTGTTTACCAATATGTTTGGGTGGCCTTACTCTCTTTTATTTTTAGTAAAAATTTTAGCTTAAGTAGCCTAAAATATAGCTTTCAGAATTATTATTCTATATATATATATGCAGTCGAACTCGTTTATAACGAGCTCGGATTTAACGAGAACCCGAATTTACCGAGGAAAACGAGAATAGTTGGTTGGATCAATGTTAAGTCTATGGAACAGAAGTCGCTTTTAACGAGCAAGACCCGGTTTTAGCGAGCAATATTTTTCTGTCTTGCAATCTTTTTTCTTATCTTTCTAGTCTTTCTGTCCTATTTTTTCCCCCAAATGATAAGAAATGCGCGAGAAATCAAAAAAAAAAAAATTTATGGGAGTTGGATGGCGGTGTTAAAAATGTCGAAATCTGCAAAAGGTATGGATTGTCTTCATCTACTGTTTCCGCACTGCTAAAAACAAAGGCAAGTTAATGGATGCATACGACCAAAATAAGACAGACTGTAAATGACTGAAGAAGTGTTCAAAAGAGGATTTGGACGAAGCGTTTTTTAAATGGATGAAGGTGCAACGTAGTTCTGATTTACCTGTGAGTGGACCTGTTCTAAAAGTACAAGCGGAAAAATTTGCTAAACAATTTGGATATTCTGAGTTCGTGAGTTCTAATAGATGGATTGATCGTTTTAAAGTTAGACATAGCATAACTTTTGGAAAAATATGCGGTGAAGCAAAGTCTGCAAAAATGGCGGACACTGCAAAATGGTTGAGTGAAAAGATTGTTTCTTTCCTTTAAGACTGTAGCGCAACTAGAAATTTTTGGCTGGTTGGGGGGGGTGAGTTGTAAACTCAATCATCTGACCTCCCAAGCCCTCCCCCCTATTCTGGTTGCACGCCTGCCTTAAAGACCCGTTTATTCCGAGCACTCGGATTTAACGAGTACATGTTGCGGTCCCTTTGTGCTCGTTATAAACGAGTTCTACTGTATATATATATGTGTATGTGTGTATATATATATGTATATATATATGTGTGTATATATATATGTATATATATGTGTATATATATGTATATATATATGTATATATATATGTATATATATATATATATATATGTATAATTTATTTATATTCATTATGGTCTACCAAGACTGCATAACAATGATTCTATTTCTTTAGATACGACCAGTGAATTGGGCCATACTCTTTTGTTGATTGCAATTTGCTCAGTAATTTTATTTGGAACAGCCATTTTCATGCTCAAATTGTTCAGGAAGAAGCCAAAGGTAAATTATGAATTTGTCATAAACTTTTTGAGATTGAACTTAATTTTGCAAATATTCTGATGTATTTTTATGTAGATTAAAATATTAAGGTTTCTTAATAATTATGACCAACCTTCTTGTTCTGTGTTTTAATAACCAATTATTGCTCTCAGTTGGTTAATAGATTATTTCACTTCTGTCCAGCTTCTCCATACCTCCTTCCATTATTTTTCCATATTAACGTGGGATTTTGTTTAATCATCCATACTGTATTTTGTTTGTGGAAAACATTCTTTCCGCTTCTCGTCCCGTTATTTGTAAGCAATGCTTGATTTGTCTTATAAAAATCAAATATCATTTTTTGACAAAATATTTAAAAAATTTTTTTAATCATCAGTTACGACAACTGTTCAGTTTTTTTTAAAAAAATTTTTATTAATAAAAAAAAGTAAGTAGTTGCCAAAATTCAGATGGTTAATTTGTTTGGTTAATTTCCATGTAACAGCAACAATGGTTAACTTTTTACCATTGTATTAAATATGGCAGTCTTTAACTTTCAATTATTTAATCACTGAACATAGTTAATTTTTTTTTAAAAACAATTTTATATTTTTGAAATTCTTGTGGTTGCTTTAACATTCATTCACCAAGTGTTGTTCTGAGGTACGTAAATCCTCTTTTTTTCGGTGCTTGTTCAGTTTTCCCGTTGTTTTACCTTTGTTTTTATTAATTTTCAACAAAAAGTTATCTGCTCACTCTAAATCATTGAACGATATTGTAAATTTCCATCTTATTCTTTTTTTTTTTTAAATATTTAATTGTTTTCCTATCAAGTATTACAGTCAGAGACTTAAAAGAATATTTTTTTTAAAAACTATACTTTTGTTATTGCTAAAAAATTATTGCATTTAATTTTTAATAGACTAAAGGTCGTGTTCAATTTTTATTTTTAATATTCTTCAGAACGATTGCAAGAGTTATAAATGATATCTGCTTGACTTGTTTAAAGTTTTTTAAAGCATTAAATAATATTTTCATTGGTTTATTTTAATATGTTTTACTGCAGTAATACGTTATTTCTAAAACATTTCTAAACATGCATGAATTGTATTGTTATTTTAGTATGGTCCATAGCTTTTTAGTGGATCATATTTTGAATAAAAGTTGAATCTTAAAAATTGATTTTCACATGATTTATTTTCAATTATTTACCTGTGATCTTATTTCACTAAATTTTTTAATTTTTTATTGTAAGTATATTTTTAACTCTATTATAGCTATGTATTCAATTAGAAGAATATACCCTTATCCTTTCTAAAAGGTATCACCATGCTTAAAGTCATTGATGTATATAAAAATAAATCTAAAAATGTCAAAGATGAGAAAACTACATTCTAGAATATATGTTCTAGTTTTTGGATGGGAAAAAAAATGAAGCTACTTATTTTGTGCAAGTCCCCCCACCTCCCTCTGAAATCTTTGTTCAAAAAGCTATTTCAGATTTTTAAGAGTAATTTTTAAAAAACTTTTTTTTATTTTTTATCTCCAGTTATGTAAATGGGAAAAAAAGTATTAATTTAGACAGAGCAAGAATTAAATCATTATTAAATAACAATTTTGTATTTCAAAAATAAATTTACCATTCATTTCCATTATTCAAATTTTTCATACTTATATATTTGTTTTTACAAACATCTTGATGAGTTAAACAAATATTAAAGGATCACATTTCTTTGATGTAGTGTGTGGGTTATCCTTCTGGTGTTGCTGATGTCCACCCTTCCATGTTGCCCATTCTAGTCTCTGCAGACAGAATCAGACTGACAGCTGTCTTGGGAAGGGGAGCTTTTGGGGTTGTCCATAGGGGAGTGCTTATGAGGGGGAGCAGGAAGAATGAAGAGGAGGTGGTTGCAGTGAAAGTGTTACCTTGTAAGTATTGACTATCAGTTTTTTTTAATGAGTTTTTTACCTTTTATAAGTTATTAGGCGCCTACACATACTCTCCGCTTCGTGCTTGTTTTGGTAAAAACCTTACTATCCATCAGGTTTATCTCTCTGATAACTATGAAATATCTAAATGAATCTTTTTTCATTATTTCCCCAAAATGAGCGCACTAACCAAATTTGAAGATTCTGTCTTGGTAAGACTAATTACTCCCATAATAACAAAATATCAAAATCAGACTTTTTAAAAAAAAAAAAATCTGATTAACCCATGGTGCAAACCTCTTGGTAAAAATGTTTTAAAGATTTGCATTTATTTAAAGATTTTCTATTAATTTTGTAAGGAAAACATCAGTAAATATCAAGACTTCAAGTGCCTTAGTGATATTTTTAAATTGTGATAACATTAAGTTAACAGATTCTTGTGGTAACAGATTTAGTGTTATGTAAAAAATTTTTAAAGGACTAATTTTAAAAATATCCAAAATCATATAAACATACTTAGCAATAAGTTCTGTAGAAAAATAACATATTTACAGGTATACCAAAAATAGTTTTTTCTACAGGAAACGATACAAATTCTCATTTATTCACAAAAAAAAAAAAAAAAAAAAATTATTTCAAATCATAATAGCTAATCATGATACCATGATGACAACAATCATTTCCCCAGTTACAACTGACAGTGAGAAGAAAATTGTCATTTTAGTATGTGACTTTGTAAAGCTGAGGAATAAACATGTGATAACTTTAGAAATGGTAATTTAAAGATGGATTGTACAAATGAAAAATATTAAGAATGACAGATTGCACATTTTTGAATACAGCTATAAGCTAGCAAACATCACTGATATTATCTGTAAAATATTCGACAAAACTGGTTTGTTAATAATTTAATTAAAACAATGACTTCTGCTAAACAATGAGGAAAAATTCAAATACTATTCAATTAAGCAGGTTATTTTTAAGTGTTTAATTTTTAATACATTTTACTTTTTAATGATATCTAATGCATAGTATAGGGTTTTGTCTTATAAACTCAATTTTATGATCAATAAGCAATTATAATTTAAATTTTCCTGTTTCAGTATTATAAAATATAAATGTCAGCTAAAGTTACATAAAATAAATCAATGCTAATGAAAAAAATGCTATAGCAGCTATAATATTTTGTTCCTTTCGAAAAAAAATCTGTATTTGAAGACTGTTTTTATACCCATTTAATTTGTTAATTTATCAAAATTCGATTTTACCTTTCTTTTTTACTAAGACTTTCATGACTTGTGTAATTTTTTTTCCTTTCAAAATTTGATAAATTCCAAATTAGTTTACTATTTCAGTTTGGGATTTTTGAAATTTATTTCTTCCAAAACTTCTATTTTTTTTTCTTTTTCAATTACTTCAAATCATTCCTTTTCACACCCGTCATTCCTTTATTCAGTTAAGTGAGTAATGGAAATAACGGATATCCATTTAAATCAGGAAGTTTAACATTAGTTTCATATAAAATGATTTGGTTCCATTAAATTTTGTTCGTATAAGCTGGGTTATTTGATTATCTGATAAGTGGGGGACGACTGTACAAAGTATTTACTTATGCGAAAGTCATTTGATTTTTTTTATTGTTTTTATATCTATCTGTCTAATAGAGAATATGACAGAATTGCTTTACATGATTGTGCCTTAATGAGTACCCGCAAAATGATCCTTTCTTTAGCTGACAGCAAGATGAGACAGCAGCTTCTGCAAGAGGTGGAGATGATGCACATTGTTGGTCGACATGAGAAAATTGTCGGATTGATGGGATTCTCACTTGACTTGGAGAAGACATTCTTGATCCTAGAATATTGCCCCATGGGAGACCTGCATTCTTACCTTGTTAGAAAAAAACCAGAAGTATGCATTACTTGGATAACAATTAATTATAAGAGTTGTTTAATTAAAATATAATTTTTCTATTATAATAATTGACCACTATAAGAAACTGTTTTATGTTCACAATGTCACATCACTATTGCAAATGTGATGTTTTAGTTTATTACAAAAAAGTTCTATATCAGATCATGGAGCTGTTGGCAAAACATGTTTCTTATTGATAACTGTCTTATTTCAAAACAGAATAAATGAATACATACAGTAGAATGTTATTTACTTTCCCTAAGACCTGTTCAGAACCATATGAAGGAACAGTTCATAATAGGGAAGCAACGTATGACAAAATTTCTGGGATTGGGCTCCTATGCAATCTTGGCCTTAACTTCTTTAAGAGTCTGTCGCATCATTTATGCGACCCCCTCTTATATATGATGTTTTAAGCTTGCACATTTCAACAAGAAAAAGAAAGAAAAAAAGACTAAAAATGCCTTTTAAAAAGAAAACTGTAGAGAAAAAGCGAGGGCAGATTTGAAATAAGTAGTGCGAAAATATCCAGGATCCGTTAAAAAAATCTCATGCAGCAGAGATCAATAAAAAATTTGATTGATGGTAAAAACACTGCTTTTAACAAAGTCAATTACAGAAAATTTCTCTGTGTTTTAATATGTGCTAAAATGGCTAATTTATATCATCAAGCCTGGAGTTTTTTGTTTATAGTTTTTTCTGAATTAGTGGAAATTAGAAAAAGGTGAGAAAACTTGTTTTTTAACATTCAATAAATCTGTTTTGTGCTTTATGCTGCAAAAGCATTTCAGAATTTTTTATTTAGTGTAAAGTCAGTAGCAGAAAATGTAATGCCTATAGTGTTGTTGCATTGACCATTCTTTACACTGAGAGAGAATAATTAGCCTCGCCACAAAAATCTTGTTCTTTGTCAGATAAACTGGGAGGAAAAACAAAAAGAATTTCGGACAAACTTTTATATAACATTACAAAAAACTCTAAATCTGTCATTTAATTGAAAAAATGGGTGAATTATTTTTTCTTTAAATTACAGTGGTACCTCGAGATACGAGTGCCTTAATATACGAGTTATTTGAGATACGAGCGAGCGAAGTTTTGTTTTGAAATACATTTGAGATATGAGGAACGGCCCACCAGTTTAGCCTATGCCTCGCAACCCTCCTTCACCTCTCTCTCCAGCCGATGGGATAACTTAAAAGGGAAGAAGGGCCTCTCAGTTGTGCATGTTTTAACCGACCCACCGACGACAGCCTGCCCCTCGTGCGTGTCATGCATTATTCCACGTAATAGACCAGTGTGCTTGTTTACCTCGCAGTCGAAGCATCTTTGTTAAGTTTTTCTAGGGCTTTGCGCTTTTTGTGCATTTACATACTTTATCACATTTCTTTTTATAATCATGGGTCCAAAGAAAGTGAGTGGAAAGGTCAGTGCTCAGAAGAAGATGATGTCTATTGAATTAAAGCATGAAATCATAGAAAAAAATGAGCAAGTTGTGCGAGTACCTGACTTGGCGAGGCAGTACGGGTGTAGTACTTCAACGATATGCACTGTGCTTAAACAGAAGGAGTCGATAAAGGGTATAACGACAGCTAAGGCTGTTACAATAATTTAAGCTCTGGAGACAGTGGCAGCCCCCAAAGTTGAAATTTTTTTTTTTATAAATAGTTCACAAAAGAAAAAAAATATTTAAAATTTTTTTTAAGGGGGCATAATATACACCTAGGTAGGTCGGAATTTGTTTTTTTTTTTCCTTCATCTAATTATGTTCTTCGCTGTTTTAAGGATCATAATCCAAAAGATTCAAACGAAATTCGTGTACCCATTAATCAATATGTTGAGAATTTTAATAACTCTGCCAACAAACTTAACTACAAGAAGCATTATTTAGAAAATTATTTAAATAGGTTGTCGTAATCTTTTGTAATGAAAAGTTAGTAATGTTTTTGTAACGTTAAAAGTCAGCTATGCCAGAAGTATAGTTGGTATATACTTCTAGCATAAGTTACCTAAAGGGTAAAATACATTTAATGTTTTTTTAATTGATTATAAATTTTTTGTGTTTATTTTCAAAATTCTTGTGCAATTTTTTTGTAATCTGTACCTTTTATTTTCAGCTTTTGCGCATGAAGAGTTTGCCAGCTATAACACCTGCTGGTAATTATTTTTGTTACTTTAAGGTTTAAGATTTCTCTTTTATTTTATTTTCATCAAAGTTTAATAAGCTTTGAACAGCAAACCATTTTTTCTGGAATTTTTAATCAGTTTATGTATTATTAATATTAATTAAATCAGATTTAAGTAGTACTTCCGTTACGTAAAAATTGCACTACATGCTAACTTTATGCGACAACCTCTGGCCATCATTCCTTTTGTTTAAATTAAATGATATTATTGCACTTTTTCTCACGAACTTTTAATTTTAGTGGACGTAAAAAGTGATGTTTGTGTTGTGTTATATAAGTATTAATTAATTCCTTTTGAAAAGGAAGTGTGTAATTTGATTCTGTTATTTATTGCCTTAAATACGTGACGTCATATTCTATTTCTTTCAAAACAAAAGTCCGGTATGTTTTTATTTATTGCTGAAATGAAGATTCTTTTTTATTCTTTTGATGTTCTTAACGATTTATTATTCTTATTTTGATAAGTAATATATATATATATATATATTTATCGATTTATTTTGATTTAATTGATCATCATCATTATGGGAACACCATAGCTCGCCTCGATTTCATGGCTAGCAAAACATAAAACAAAATATATATTTAATGTTATTAAAAAAGTAAAAGTTATTCATAGAAAATTGAAAGCAACGCCATCTATCGGCAGAAAGTTTTATAAACTTAACACCATCACTGACAACAGTCTAGTTCACTCCGCTCTTAGAGCTGAAGCTACGATTTCCCTCCTCCTGACGTCACTGTGTCCACAGATCTCGGAGATGGCAAGCAAAAATATTATGTAAAATAAAATAATAAAATAATAAAAGTTATTCATAGAAAATTGAAAGCAACGCCATCTATCGGCAGAAAGTTTTATAAACTTAACACCATCACTGACAACAGTCTAGTTCACTCCGCTCTTAGAGCTGAAGCTACGATTTCCCTCCTCCTGACGTCACTGTGTCCACAGATCTCGGAGATGGCAAGCAAAAATATTATGATAATTTTGCATCTTTCTCTCTCTAAAAATAAATTAGTCTTTTTCTGTATATTAGCTTTCAAACTTTACGTAATTAACACATTATTTCCGTTCATAAACATAGTTCAAAAAGCCTTTCTTGGCCATTATATTAAAAAAATACCATTTTAAACTTATTTACTAGTTGGCGAAAATGACACTATAAATACTTTATTTTAAAAAGTTCAGTGTTAACTTCAATTATTAAGAAAAATGAAAGCATATATCGACACTTTTTTATCTACATATTCTTTTATAGCAATAAGTTGAGTTAAAATTAGAATCCCTGATTTTAAAATATGCTGTTAATAGCAATTTGTTCATACTTAATCATTAGGAAATATCAACCTTAAACGATAATTACTGAAACAAAATAATAATTTAAGTTCATAATGACATTAGAAATTTTACAATTGTTTATAGATATTTAAATTTAAGATGATATAATCTATAGATATTTAAATTTAAGAGAATATAATTTTTAAAAAATTATATTCTCTTTAATATTATTTTAAAATAGAATATAATTTAAGATGATATAATCTATAGATATTTAAATTTAAGAGAATATAATTTTTAAAAAAAATCATAAATATTTAGAATAACTACATTAAAAAATATGTTATAAAATTAGGAGAATTTCAACTATACACTATATATTTTATTTATACTTTTTACTTGCGTTTTAATTTTCTTTGACTTCATCCATTTTTTAATTTTTTTTCACCTGCCTTTCTTTTTGAAGTAACGAGACGGTTTCTATTTAGATAACGAATTTTTATAAAAGTACTTAACGATAAAAAAAACGTATTGCTGTTTTATATTAACTGTGTCATTTCGGAATCCATTCTCTACATAGTTGTTCATTTACTTTAGGGAACACGTCGAAAATTATATTTTTTCCTTTTGTTTTTCTATCAGAATGTTTGCAAGTTGCAATCGCGCAAACTGGCATTTCATTAAAAGTTTTAAATTTTTGTAAATTTACTGCAAAAACTGAGGAAAGTCATTATAGAAAATAACAAATGTCTAAGAGTATGTCACAAAAAGAAATGCTCCAATATTAATTAGAGCAAGTAAGGCCGAACGCTCTGTTCTTGAAGTAAAAGTGCGAGTTTTGCGCCAAAGTGACGTCAGTAGAGAAAATCGGAGGATTGGCGCGGCGAGAGTTTCTTCAAAGGAGTGAACTAGTCCTTCTATTCTCTTTAGCCCTGGCGTAAGGATATTTTATATCAGGTAGCACTTGAGATACAATTGAACGTTCAACTAACCATGAAAGTTGCAAAATTGCACAAATTTATAAAATCCTCCCCTCTGTTTAAAGACGAGGTCTTCGTAAATTCACGGGTGAAAAATATAGTTGAATTACATAAGGAAGAACAAGGTAAGGCAGAAGCCGAATTGGTAGAGAAACATAGACAACAAGAATTAGAGTTAGAAAAACAAAAGATGGAAATGAATTTTGAGTTGGAAAAACTCAAACTGCAAGCTACAGAACCTAAAGGTGCGGAGACTGGAAATGTAGTACACCCAACATCTCATTCTGAGACCAGAGTAGATATTCAAAAGTTGCTGCCTCCATTTAAAGCCGAAACTGATGATATTACCCTATTCTTGATATATCTGGAAAGGCAGCTAAAGTTAGCAAAAGTGCCTGGGCAACTTTGGGTTTCCCACCTGTTAAGTCTGATATCGAGTTCGATTTCTACCCTCATAGTCCGTGAGTCTGAGGAAATGCTTCAAATTTTATTTATGTAAAAGATTTGCTTCTGAAGTGTTTAAAATTGAGTTCCGAGAAATTTAGGCAATTATTTTTTGCTCATCACAAGCAAAAAGAAAGCACCTGGCGTGATCATTATTTTGAACTGGGAGCTTATTTCGAGAATTGGTTGAATGAGCTGATTGTTACCACTTGTAAGGATCTTCAGAATCTGATCATTGCGGATCAAATAAAAAGAAGAGTTCCTCTTGATTGTTACCACTTATCTGTTAGATAAGTGGGAACAATTAAACTCGCCAGATACTTTAGCTGATAAGCTTGACGCCTACAACAACCTTAGATCCACTTATGTAAAGAAGGATACGGCTGTCAAAATTAAGAGAGAAATCCTATCGCTGGATAGTTACAAGAAATTAAATAAGACTAATTATGCAGTAAAAAGAAATTAGTTTTCCTCGAATAAAGAATCGAAGATTACTTGTTATGGTTGTGGTAAACTAGGGTTTATAAAAAAGAAATGTCCTAATTGTTCTGTTGCAAAACAGAATGAAACTGTTGAAGCAAGAAAAGTAATGCTCTATAGTTGTAATACTTCGACAGGGTCAACTCCGAATATACCTATTTCGATCTGTAATAAGGAGGTGTATGTCTGTGCAGACAGGAGCAAACCGTTCTATTGCAGGTGAGCGCATGTTTGAATTATTCAAGAAAATCAAGTGGCATTGAAAAAGCACACTCAGAATGTTACATTAGCCGATGGTGTGACCCAATCTAGAGAAACTTTGTCAGCTGTACTGCCAGTAACTATTGAAGGTAGAATTATTGAAACAGAATTTATAGTTTTACCTGAAGCTAAGGGTAACAGAATGAATTTTTTAAAGAAGGCTAATATAGTATTATTAGCAGCGACCAAGTATTGGTATTTTGGTGATAATCCTAAGAAAAGGTATTCATTAGTTGAGGATTGTGAATCCACTGAACGTATTCCTGTAGCGAAGGTTGAAGTTAACCCATTAGCGTTGCGTAAAGATGAAGGAAAAGGTCTTACGCCTGATCAAAGAAATCAAATTAATGCTCTTCTTAAAAGCTATGAGAGATGCTTTCAACTAGGTGAAGTTACTCCATTCGCTGAACATCGTTTTGAGACAGGAAATAATCCTCCTGTTGCAACGGCACTATACAGAATGACACCTGTTAAAAAGGAAATTCTCAGAAAAGAATTAGACAATCTCTTGGCTCAAGGTGTCATTGAAAAATGTGAATCGCCGTATGCTTCACCTGTGGTTCTTGTGTCTAAACCAGATGGTAGCATGAGATTATGAATTGATTACCGCAAACTTAATTCCCTCACTGTGCTCGATACATATCCTTTACCATTAATGGATGAATTATTACATGAGGCTAAGCATACACTTTATATGTCAACATTAGACCTTAGATCTGGTTATCATCAAATTGCAGTTTATCCCCCAGATCAGGATAAAACAGCATTTGTTTGTCCCTATCAAACTTTCCGGTACTTAAGGATGCCTTTTGGTCTATGTAATGCTCCAGCCACATTCCAAAAGTTGATTGATCGTTTCAGAAGAGGCTGGAAGGATATATTAGCTTTATCTTATCTTGATGACATATTTGTTTTGTCGGACACTTTTGAGAACCATCTTTCCGATCTTCAGGCAGTGTTTGAGAGGCTCATTGAATTTAAGCTGAATGCTAAACGAGAGAAATGTCACTTTGCTTGTGAAAAGGTAAAATATTTGGGACACTGGATAACTCCTAAAGGATTAGAACTTGATCCTACTAAAGTGGAAGCTATAAACAGCATACCCCAACCGAAATATGTAAAGCAAGTGCAATCCTTTTTCAATCTTGCTCGTGGTATCGACGTTTTAATTCCGAACTTTGCTGATATTTCGCGGCCACTCAGTAATCTAACAAAGAAGGGAACCATTTGGAATTGGGAAAAAGCAGAACAACAAACTTTTGAAACTCTCAAGAAATGTCTTGTTACTCCTCCAGTATTGAAACAAGCTGATTGTTAGAAACCATTCATCCTAAGATCTGATGCTAGTAACTATGCCTTAGGAGCAGTGCTTTTACAAGGAGAGGACAAGACAAACAGCCATCCTATAGAATATGCCAGTCGACTTCTCACAGCTGCTGAAAGAAATTACTCAACCGTAGAAAGAGAAGCATTAGCTGTCGTGTGGGCGCTTGATAAATTCCGCGGTTATATAGAAGACCAAGAAATCACTGTAGCGACAGACCATCAACCATTAAAGTGATTGATGAATCTAAAGTCACCATCTGGAAAATTAGCCCGCTGGTCTTTGAAAATTCAATCTTATAACCTAAAGATCGAATATCTTCCTGGAAAATCGAATGTAGTAGCTGATATGTTGTCTTGACCTGTCTGTGATACTGAAGCAAACAATACAGAAATCTAATTTTGTGAGCGTAGATATGACATCTTGAAGTCCTGTTAGCATTCGTGATGCTCAGCTAAAGGATGAAAATATTAAGAAAATAATCGAATGTTTTGAAAATAATAAGAAGGATGAAGATTTTGTAAACTGGTCAGAAAGAGGATATTGGATGAATCAAGGGATACTCTATAGATATGCCCCAGACTCCGTTGCAGAAGACGCTCAACTTGTAATACCTTCCCAAGAAAGAGAAACTATCATGAAATTGCATCACGATTCTCCTACTGCTGGTCATTTTGGAGAGAAAGGAACTTACCAACGTATTTCTCAGAGATACTATTGGACCGGCATGAGATCTTATTTTGAAAATTATGCCAAGAAATGTCCTGAATGCTGTCGTTTCAAAGCAACCAATCAAAACCCTTCTGGACTTTTAAGAACTTCGGGGTACGCTCAACGATTCGAGATTTTGAGTATAGATTTATTTGGACCGTTACCAGAAAGTAAGAAGGCCACAAGAGGATCTTTATTATTGAAGATTGCGCAACTAAGTGGGTGGAACTGTATTCTCTTGTCTCAGCCACTGCACATGAGTGTGCAACTAAACTTATTGAAGAAGTTTTCTTGAGGTACAGAATCCCAAGGAAATTAATTAGTGATAATGGCTCACAATTTGTAAGTGCTGTGCTGCAACAGGTTTGTTGTACACTTAACATTGATCAAATCTTAACAGTGTTTTCATTACAGAACCATTTCTCACCACCCTCTTATCAAAAACAGGGTGAGATTTCAAAAAGTTAAGTGAGATTTCTAAAAGTTAAAAAAACACGAATAGACTTGGAAAAAAATATTTCTTTAAATATAATACATTTTTAACCTCTTCTAATTTCTAAATCATTGAATATTTTTGCTGCTTCATCATATGGAAAATATTCTATATCTACTTTTTAATCAGCTATTCTCATTAGGTTTAGGTTGCTTAAATGCTCATCAGTCAATCTGTTACGATATTTTGTTTTAATTTGGTTTTGGGTGCTAAATGACATTGCAACAGATGCTGAACTATTCGGAATCATTAATTAAATTTGTCGCATTGTGCACATGCTTTCCTATCCTCTACATCTGCCAACATAGGCTTTTCAATTATTTATGTTATAGAATAGTGAAGTTCGTTGAAGTTATTTCCATCTTCATTCTTCTTGTTAGATCTTCCAGCATAGTTTTCACAGACTTCAACTTTTACCAATTGCTGTAAATTGTCGATGAGGGAGTTTGGTAACTCATTAACAGCTAACTTTAAACAACTTATTATAAAGGACTCTTTTTTTTTTTTTTTTTTTCTTTCTCAACACTTGTCGTAGCTGTTTTCATGTCTTTCTCAAAATGGTAGATTCTATTCAAAGTGGCGGAAGACGAAATTTTTTCCAAAATTCAAGAGATTCGCGCATTTTAAAATTGATTAATACAGTGCGCAAACTTCTCGCGCTAATAATTTTTTAATGCGAGAAAAGAAAAAATATGCGAGATTCTCACGTTCTTGTGCTTTAGTGAAAACACTGCCTAACTCCACTTTACCATCCATAAGCGAATCCAGTCGAAAGGAAAAATCGAGCCATAAAACCTCATCTTGCTATCCTTGTGGGAGATTCACATGATTCTTGGTCTAAAAAACTACCAAGCATTCGTTTCGCTCTAAATTCTTCTAAATCAAATACAACTAGGCGCATACTGCATTATATTTGCAATTTGGGCGTGAATTGAGAACAATTGATGTAGCAATGACAATGGATTATGATAACTTTGTTCCGGAAATCACGCTGTACTTGAAGAGATTGGCCTCAATCTCTAATACTGTTAAAGAACGCGTTGAAATGAAACAGGACCAGAGAAAGACTTATTATGACCGGAACCGAAAAAAACTACATTTACTCCTGGCCAAAAAGTTTGGGTTGTTTTACATCCTATTAGCAGAGCTCACAAAAAAAAAAAAAAAACAGCAAAATTTGTGCGAAAACGCAACGGCCTTTATGTGATCCTAACTCAACGATCACCAGTTACTTGAATAACTTGTGACTTTTATTATTGGACGCTCAAAACATGTCTATTTTCATTATCATCTATTATTTTTTAAATCAATGAAGTTTTTATATTTTTGATTCAGCTTCTTGGGATTATCTATTTATTATTTTTTTTTGTCGTATGCTTGTTTAGGCAAGGGGGGTGCGATTGATCTTGTTTTTCAGTGGAGCTATCTATGGCCAAAAATTTGACTTCTGCCACACCATGCTGCCACTAACCCGTTCATAAAGTCGGCCACATTCACACACATTCACGCAATCACATAAAGGAGAAAGGACATAGAACACAGAGAGAGAAAGAAACATCCATGCCTTGCCCGGGATTCGAACCCAGAACCCTTCTGATGCAAGGACAGTTCCCTGCCCCCTACACAGGCCGATCGGCATCTATTAAGTTACACAACATATTAAATTACTTCACTCGATATTGAAATAAGTTTTACATAAGTTATAGGCACAGGTTCTTAGATTGAAAAAATAATAATTCACTACTTAGTAGAAAAATTAATGCAGTATATGTTTTTTTTTTGCAGCAAGCCTTAACATTTTAATTTAAGGACATAAAAAAATTATGTTTACAATTGAAATGTCAAAAGTCGAATGTGAAATGGAATGTCCCCTAGCACCAGGAATCGAAATTAAATAGTTACAAGGACAACCATTTAAAACAAGTTAGCGTTTCCGTCCTACTCGATGTTGTTTGAAAAGTAATTTTTTATATATCGATTCCAAAGTTTATTCTACATATATTTTAGGGTATACTTTCGGAGTATTTTGACCGAGTTTATTTTTACACCCTTATTTGCTTAAAATTATTGAATAATATGCTTAAAATAAATTATTCAAGCTATATGATTTAATGCATTTATAGTATAATAGTAAGCGGGACTTCCATCGCATATCTTTAACCTTTATACCACTATCATTAAATAAATGGAATAAGCTTAGATAAATAATAAAAGTTAATTTTTTTCTCGTTTTAATTTTCCAGGAAATATGTTTCAATCAAACAGATTTCATTCTAGAAATAGCGAAATTATTGAGTAGGTTCCTTGGAGCAATATAATTCTTATCCTCTTTTGACGAAATATAGGAAAAATTGGTTTTCACAGTTTCTGTAAAAAGTATGTTAGCCATCGTGCCACGTTTTTTTAAATTTTTATTTTTAATCAAAATAAGTTTGGAAATTGCGTATTTTTTATTGCATTTTTTTAAAATCAGATGATTCTAAAATTCGCACGGCTTTGTAATCTTCTTACAAATTTCAATATTTAGTATTTCTTGCTTAACAAATAAGGCATTTTTCCTGATAACAAATTATACTACACTAATATCTTGGGAATCGTGCTAAAGTAAAAAATTAAACAAAATAGTTTAGTATATTATCCGGAAAAAAATCTACATGGAATCATAAAGAAAGAGTAAGAGATATAATGAAATAATTAGTGAATCACACGTGGTCAGATAATTAAAAATTTAACTTCACTACTAAGATGTTAGGACGACATTTATGATACTGAGATATTTTAAGACTCTTAAAAATTTTGGCTACGTATTCGACAGCTTTTTATGTTCGGTATCTTTATACTCTTTGTAGTGACTTATAAAACATCAACACTATTTTGGATAATCTATGTTGAAGTCACAAGAAACAAAAAAAAAAAAAAAACAAAAAAAAAAAAAAAAAAAAAAAAAGTCGAATGATTTATATTCTTTTTCCGAAAAAAATAGTATGCTTAATAAATAATAAGCTGTTTTGCATTAAATAATTTAAACAGTGGAATGTTTTTAATTTCTTAACAAGGTTGTATTCTTAGCTAGCAGACAGCTAGCTAAGACGAGGTTTTATTTTTAGCTTTACTTTAAAGAAAACCTAAATTAAAGTACTAAAAAATTGAGATTAGTATATCAATCAAGAAATAATATACGTAGTAGGGTAAAGAATAAGATTTTTATAAATGTAAAAATTTAATGAAATAGTTGGTAATGAATAGTCATTTTGTGAAACTCCCGTACAGATGATTAAAATTTTTGTTTTAAAATTAAGACGATATATAAGATGTTGAAAAATTTGTGATGATCTGAGATATGCTTAAATATGTTTACTACATATTTTTATTAATATTTATAAAAAATATATTCAAGAAACTGATAAATATTTTATTCCAAATCTATTTATACATATGTATATTATTGTAATTGTATCAGTTATTGAGAAAAAAACTGAAAAATAAAAAATAATCACATTAAATAAGCACAATCTGGTGTATAATCATATTCTATCAGAACATACTTTTATAAAACTCGACATTCGTTGAATAAAATGTTTCATTCAAATTTCTTTACTAAATTTCAAATAGATTTTTAAAGGAATAAAAAAGAAACATTGTATTTTATAGTTTTAAAAAAATAAAAGTAAAAAGATTAGCAAACGATTATTAGTGAAAAAAATATGAATGAAATTTTACGCCACGCGCGATAAGTCAAGCTCCTCGTAAGTTTATCACATTTTAATATTAATCGTCCCATTTAAATATTTCTTCATTGTCGCCAAATTATTTTTTTTAAAATAATTTTAATTTTTCTCATCTTCTAATAAATAAAAACAGTTGAAACTTTAGATTTTTCAATTGAAAAATATGTCGATTAATATGGTATAAAAAAATCCATACCTTATAATTCAAATTTTTTTTATCCTCACTTGTGATTTTTGATTTTCACTTGTAATTTTTTGGATTTTTAAAAAAAAATCAAAATAATCGGATTTTTTTGATTTAAATCAGATTTTTTTGATTTTTATTCAAATACATTATATGAACTTTAATTTTTGATTAAAAATACTTTATAAATGTTTAATCAAAATAAAATTAATATTAAAACTATATTATAACAATATTTTAGAAGCTCTAACTTACTAAAATAATTTTTTCATTATAATACATAGCATTGAATGCATAGCAACCATTTTGAAATAAATGCATGAATGAAATTTAAAAACTAAATGGAGAATTTAAAGAATACTTCAGAGGTCTGTCTAGGTTTTTCTGAGAGGTACATATTTTGTGAAAATTTAGACATAATTTGTGAAAATTAAATATTTTATTAAAAAATTAACACAAAAATATGGTAAAAATACAAATTTATCCTTTCTTAAGAGACTCAAAAATAAAATTTTAAGACAAAGTATTTTGTGAAACTACAGCTTTTCCTAAAGTTGAATTGTGAAGGTGCTGCTAAACGGTATTAAACTTGGCTTGGCTTCTTTAACTATTAAAACAAATTTTCAATTAACAAACCATAATTTTAATTTAAAATTATGATTTTTAAAATGACAAAATAAATTTAACAGACTGTGTTGTTTCTAAATGTATTCATTCATCAAAAAATAAATAAATATTTAATCTATATATTTTTATATAAAAATATTCAATTTTGATCTTAGAAAATAGATAAGTCAAAAAATATTTTTAAAAAATATATGTACTCATTGGAATTTTTTTTCACAAAATTTCTTTATAGAAAATCTAATAATGTCAAAGATACTGTAAACATATTATGAGAAAAAAATACCAGTTATCAGTTAATAATCCCACTGCTTCAAATAGACTTTGAAAGAGTTTTAAAGGCATATGGAGTATATTGTCACGTAGAATAAATAGGACTTAGTCTAGAAAGTCGGAGAGCTTTATTCAACAGCTACAAAGTACAGCGAAGAAAGTAACTGGGCCTTCGGCTTGAAACACCCAGTCTTTTAAAAGATAAATAACGGGAAATGATAGGAACAGGAAATGATATTGTCACGTTAAAGTGTTTAGATTTAGTGTTAGTGCAGATTACAAGATGAGGTTTTGATAATCAATTTATTAACGTCAAGAAATTACAAACGCCAGGAACCAGTCTGCACCAAGCAGAACCCCTCTTTACAATCACGGGATCGCTTTTATACTAGCATAGAATGTTCTAGAAACTTCCTAGGAACAACGAAAGAGGAAATGACATAATCTGAACATTCCAGAAGCTTCTGGAATGTTCATAAATTAAATAAGAAAAGTTAGTGTCCGCTTGCCGTATCGAACCCCGGACCTTCTGCTTTATAGAAGCGAATTCTACCGCTGAGCTACTGAGACTCGACATTACTCCCATCTTAAGAGAACAGCGTCTCGCTGTTATAGGTTCTTGCGTGATCTTGTTATTGGTCCGGTATAGGCCGTTGTCGCTTTGGAGACATCAGTTCTTGCATTTTGATTTTGAACTCTGGCGACCCGCATATTTTGGTCTGTACTCGGTGTGTCTGGAAACAAGTCCTCTTGTGCCTCTGGTGCGTAGTAGGGTTTCATCCTGAGTACATGAACGATGTCCTTTGGTTTACGTCTTCTGGATGTAGGGTCAAAATCTTGAACTTCATATGTCACCTCCGAAATACGACGCAAAACTTGATACGGGCCAAAATACTTTTTGAGAAGTTTTTCGGAGCGACCTACCTTGCGCACAGGGATAAAAATCCACACCAAGTCACCAGGCTGATAGAACACTGCGCGGTGCTTGGAATCATAGCGACGTCGGTCTTTCTCTTGCGCTTCCAAAGTGCGGATCCGAGCCAACTGGCGAGATTCCTCTGCACGGGTCTTCAACCTCGCGATGAAGTCTGTTTCCGAATCCTCGATGGGGTACTGGAACATGGTATCTAATGTGGTTTCAGCCTCTCGTCCAAACGTCAAGAAGAATGGAGTATGCTTAGTGGTATCTTGCTTAGCTGTGTTATAAGCAAACGTGACGAATGGCAAAATCAAATCCCAGGTCTTGTGTTCCACGTCTATGTACATGGATAGCATGTCTGCTAACGTTTTGTTGAAGCGCTCTGTGAGTCCATTCGTCTGAGGGTGGTATGCGGTCGTCATTCGGTGAACTACGCTGCGCTGCTGGTTGATTTCGGCAATGAGTCTCGACTGAAAAACTTGACCACGATCCGTTATGATGGTTCTAGGAGCTCCATGTTTTAGAAGAATCTCTTCAACAAAGAATTTTGCTACTTCTGGAGCTTCTGCATTGGGAATAGCTTTTGTCACAGCGTATCGTGTAAGATAGTCGGTGCATACGATTATCCATTTATTTCCATCCTGTGATTTTGGAAAACGTCCAAGCAAGTCCATACCTATACGCTGAAATGGGACTTCGGCTGGAGGTATGGGGATCAGGTAGCCGGGTGGCTTTAGCGGAATAGCTTTTCGACGTTGGCACTCTTTACAATGTGTTACGTAGTGGCGCACGCTTCGGAAACTCCCCGGGCAGAAGAATCTCTTTCGGAGACGATCATATGTTCTTGTCAGTCCCAGGTGTCCAGCTGTAGGTTCATGAAAATGGCGAAGAATTTCTAACCGTAGTTTCTTGGGAATGACTGGTAGCCACTGTTTTCCGGATGGGTCAAAATTCTTCTTGCAAAGGATGTCACTCACCATGGAGAACCCTGCGCTTGACAAGTCGGCTGAATTTTTGCAGGCTCTGATGTGCTCGGCAAGCTGCGGGTCGTCACGTTGCTCCGAAGCCAAGTCAGTCACTGCAGCAAGGAACTCAACTCCTGGACTGTTTTTGTCAGGAACAGGATTTCGTGATAGGCAATCTGCGTCAGCATGCTTCCTTCCACTTTTATAAATAATAGAGACGTCGTATTCTTGAAGCCTCAAAGCCCATCTTGCTAGTCGACCAGATGGATCTCTTAAATTGGCTAACCAACATAGTGAGTGGTGATCTGTAATAATTTTGAAGGACTTCCCAAAGAGGTATGGACGGAATTTAGCTATTGCCCATATAGCTGCCAGACATTCACGTTCAGTGGTCGAATAATTTCTCTCAGCTTTAGATAGGGTCCTCGAAGCATATGCGATGACTCTTTCTTCTTCGTCTTGTTTCTGGACCAATACGGCTCCTATACCGTATCCACTGGCGTCGGTATGCAGCTCGGTGGGTGCGTTTTCATCGAATAATGCCAATACAGGTTGTGAAGTCATAGCCGATTTGAGGTCCTTGAATGAATCTATGTGGGCCTGATCCCAGCAGAATCTTGAGTCTCCCTTTAACAACTCTTGAAGGGGTTTAGCACGGAAACAAAAGTTTGGGATGAATCGTCTGTAGTAAGAACACAGACCCAGAAAACTTCTGACATCATGCACAGTCTTAGGTGTAGGGAAATTTTGTACAGCTGCGACTTTATCTGGATCAGGTTTTACTCCTCGTCCGGATACAAGATGCCCAAGGATTTTAATTTCGTTAGCTCCAAATTGGCACTTTTTGGGATTTAAAGTAAGTCCGGCTTCTTGGATGCAGGATAGCACGCAGTGTAACCGTCGAAGGTGTTCAGGAAATGTGTGCGAAAATACAACTATATCGTCTAAATAACAAAGGCACATTTTCCATTTTAGGCGACGTAATAAGTTATCCATAGTTCTCTCGAACGTTGCAGGAGCATTACATAATCCGAACGGCATCACCTGGAATTCATATAGCCCTTCACTAGTGATGAACGCTGTTTTTTCCCGATCAGCCTCATCCACTTCTATTTGCCAATAACCAGAGTGAAGATCCATCGATGTAAAGTATTGGGCCCCTTTAAGGCAGTCTAAAGTATCGTCTATTCTGGGCAAAGGATAAACGTCTTTTTTGGTGACCTTGTTGAGGCGACGATAATCAACGCAAAATCGCCAGCTTCCATCTTTCTTTCGAACTAGCACAACCGGAGACGACCACGGACTCTCTGATGGTCGAATGATGTCCCGTTTCAGCATTTTGTCAACTTCGTCATTGATTGATTATACGTCGTTCTGTAGGAGATACTCGATATGGTCTTTGGCTGATTGCTGGGTGGCTTCCGGTGTTTATTTTGTGTTTCACTTTTATTTTGTAATTATGGCGTGGTAGTCCGTGGTAGAATGCGTCTTGAAAGCTTTTCAGCAGGCTTTGCAATTGCATCCGCTGCTCAGTGCTCAGGGTTGCGGCCATCATTTGAGAGTAGTCGACCAGGCCAGTACGCTTTGAGTCTTCAACATCAGCGCATGAAGGTACTTCCGTCAACGTGTTCAAGCAGTCGGAGTTAGCGGGCTCAGCGTAACCAATACACATGCCTTTCGGGATGTGACGTGCTTGTGCATGTCCATTAGCCACCCATATTGAAGTTTCGCCATTGATAAAGGAGACTATAGTGGAGGAGATAGCAGTTCCTTGATTAATGCACAGAATTTTATTTCCTTCGACTATTAAATCAATGTCTTCTTGTTTTTCTGGGGCTTTTACTGTAATGCGTTTGGCGGAACGGCCAGGGATGATGAAATCAGATACGGCATGAAGGTTGAAGGTACAGGGCTTCGTTGTTTGATCTTGTAAAAGTTCGTCAAAGGTAAGTTCGGCTCGACCACAATCAATTACGGCTTGTGATGCTTTCAAAAAGTCAAAGCCAAGAATAACGTTATGGCTGCACTTCGGCATCACGGTAAACTGGTAGGGCTGTGTTCGATCATCTATGGTCAGTTGTAATACACAAGTACCCAGTGGTCTCACAAAATTGCCGTCGGCGACCTTAAGGATAGTGTTCTTTAGGCTCGGAACATGACTTTTCGTCGTTTATGTCTGTATGCTTCAGAGATAACGGAAAAGGATGCCCCCGAGTCCACTAGTGCTCTTACAGGCTCGTCGTCGATGAGAATGTCGATGTGGTTTCTCTGTAATTTAGCGGCCAATGGAGGATTTCGAAAAATTGCAGCCTCACCTCCCACTGAGGGCGCAAGGCTTAGTTTTCCTCTCGGTTAGGCGACTGACTGGAACGGCGGTGCAGCATCGGAGAAGGGGATCTCATACGACGTATCGGGGACCGTCCTCGGGCAGGACTAGGTGATCTTCGTCTGGGAGGTTCATCGTAGGTAGTATCCTCTTCATAGTCAGCTGGCGGGTATCTTCTCGGGTTGTTGGATCGGTAGTCGTTAAATATGGTTCGGCGTTCCCGACAATAGCGAACGACATGCCCGGGTCGTCCGCAATGAAAGCACAACGGACGGTTATCCGTGGTACGCCACAGGTCAGTCTTTCGTTGAGGTTCACTCCAAGGAACATTATTTTTTTGGCCTTGCGGCGTATGTCGTCAAACGTCTAGGAGGTCTTGCAACCGGGCGTCCTGTTGTGAAGAAGGGAGGTCGATTGGTTGTAAGGGCTGCTATGGATCGGTCCATCTCGTTCCGAAGGGAAGTCTCAGTAGTTTTCAGTTCATGTGGATGGACTTCGAATGGCTGCGCGTTTATATGTTGAATTTCATCTCTGACAATCTGGCGAATTAGCACCGCCAAGTCGGGTGCTTCATCCACGGCGGCCATAGGGACAACATTAGGTAATCTGGCAAACTTGTATCGTCCCACTCTCTTTTGTCTCATTTCTTCAATGTACAGGCACCACTTTGTAAAATCTGATGTTGTTAGGATTTCTCTCGTAAGAAGGGCCTGGAACACGTCTTCTGCGACGCCCTTCATGAGGTGGGAAACCTTATCTCCTTCGGACATGGTCGGGTCAACCTGAATGCAAAGTCCGAGAACGTCTTGAATATAAGACTGGATGCTTTCGCCGGATTTTTGTGCGCGAGACTTGAGGTGGTCTTTGGCTCGTCTGAGGTAAGATTGGGTGTCTCCAAAGGTCACTTTCAAACCATTTTCGAATAGAGTCCAAGACGTCAGTGAGTCTTCATTGTTTTCGTACCATTGTCTTGCGGTGCCGTCCAGGAAGAAGTACGCATTAGCTAATTGCATAGTGTCGTCCCAATGATTGTACGAGGACACTCTCTGGTATTCCTTCAGCCATTTTGTCGGGTCTTGTCCGGGATCACCTCGGAAGATTGTTGGTTTCCTGGCTTCAGCAGCAACTGTTGGCGTCATCCAAAAGGCAGGTTTCACATCCTGTTGGTCCCCAGTGGACATGTCTGTCTCTGGCACAGTGGTCATGGCTGTATCTGGCACAGTGGTTTCACGAACGGTTTTTTTAGATTTTTCGTAGAGTCCAAATTCAGGTGGAAATCCTTGAACTCGACGGCTTCTCCTAAGCCGGTCAGTGTTTTGCTCCGTGATATTGATTGAGAGGCTAACTCGTACCCGGCGCCTCCACCAAATTTGTCACGTTAAAGTGTTTAGATTTAGTGTTAGTGCAGATTACAAGATGAGGTTTTGATAATCAATTTATTAACGTCAAGAAATTACAAACGCCAGGAACCAGTCTGCACCAAGCAGAACCCCTCTTTACAATCACGGGATCGCTTTTATACTAGCATAGAATGTTCTAGAAACTTCCTAGGAACAACGAAAGAGGAAATGACATAATCTGATCATTCCAGAAGCTTCTGGAATGTTCATAAATTAAATAAGAAAAGTTAGTGTCCGCTTGCCGTATCGAACCCCGGACCTTCTGCTTTATAGAAGCGAATTCTACCGCTGAGCTACTGAGACTCGACATTCTAGAAACTTCTAGAAGAAACATAAATAATAAATAAAATCTTATTTAGGAGTTTAATATTTCCCTAGAGTTCTGAGGATCGAACACTGAATCTCCGTCCTTCCAGGACGACGACTCCGACCTCTCGGCCACGCTGACACGTCATAGCATCCTCCTTAGAAAAAAAAACAGCGTCCTCGCTGTTTCACTCTTTGACTGTTCTGGCACGTGATCGGGTGGTTGGTCCTAGATACTCCAATTTACTCCCGTTCTTAGATTGTTTCTCCGTTTTGTAACTTCTCTGTTTTTCTGCATTTTCGGTTTGACGTGGTTCTAATTGAAACGATGGGTCATGGTAAGGTTTCATACGCACCACGTTGACGGTGTCTGTAGTTTTGCGTCTTGTAGATGGAGCAACGTCTTCGACCTCGTAAGTAACATCGGATAACTTTCGCTTTATTCTGTAAGATCCAAAATACTTCTTTAATAACTTCTCGGACAACCCAACTTTTCGAACTGGTTTAAAAATCCAAACAAGTTCACCTGGTTCATAAGACATTGGTCGGTGCTTTGCATCGTATCGCTTCTTGTCTTTTTCTTGCGCATCAATGGTACGAAGACGAGCAAGTTGCCTAGCTCCTTCTGCTTTGCAGACTAGATGCGCAGCATAATCAGTTTCAAATCCAGGTTGGTTAGGAAACATAGTGTCCAAAGTTGTTTCAGCTTCATAACCGTGAAGAAGATAAAATGGTGTGAAACCAGTAGTTTCTTGCTTAGCGGTATTGTAGGCGAAGGTGACAAAGGGCAAAATAGCATCCCATTCTTTCTGTTCAACGCCAACGTACATAGACAGCATATCAGCTAACGTATTGTTAAATTGTTCAGTGAGGCCATTAGTCTGAGGATGGTAGACTGTTGTAGTGCGATGATCCACGTCACAGAGTTTCAATAGCTCCGATACAACCCTCGATAGAAACACAGATCCGAGATGAGAACTCTTGGAGAACCATGTTTTAGCAGAATGTCTTCGAGCAGGAATTTTGCTATCTCGGGGGCTTCGGCGTTGGGTAGAGCTTTCGTAGTGGCAAATCTAGTCAAATAGTCTGTACACACTACAATCCATTTATTTCCTAGAAGTGACTTAGGGAAGCGCCCTAACAAATCAATACCTATTCTATGAAAAGGTGCTTCCGCAAGTGGGATTGGCATCAAGCTTCCAGACGGCTTTTGCGGCAGACGTTTGCGCCGTTGACATTCCTTACAATGAGAAACGTACCGCTTAACACTTTGGTACAGTCTAGGCCAATAAAAGCGTTTTCTTATCCTATTCAATGTTTTGGCAAATCCCAAATGACCTGCTGTTGGCGCGTCGTGAAAGTGATGAAGAATTTCCTGGCGTAACTTAAAAGGAATAATCGGTAGCCACTGTCTTCCAACCGATTCATAATTCCGCTTACAGAGTATACTATCCATAATTTTATAATTTGAATCATTACTTTGCTCACCTATATTCGTCTTCAAAGTTGTTATCTCCTGGTCTTTGTCCTGTTCTTCCGCAAGATTTGTGATGGTAGTTATACTTTTTTCTGGGTCATTTTCAGTGGTTGGTAGTGGATGTCGTGATAGGCAGTCAGCATCTTTATGTCTACGGCCGGACTTATAAACAATAGTTACATCAAATTCTTGTAGTCTAAGAGCCCACTGAGCTAACCTACCACAGGGATCTTTCAAAAGCCAGCACAAAGAATGATGATCTGTTATAATGGTGAACGGTCTTCCAAACAGATAAGGACGGAATTTATTGATAGACCAGATAGCAGCAAGACATTCGTGTTCCGTTGTCGAGTAATTTGATTCAGCCTTGGTCAGTACTCGAGAGGCATAGGCAATTACAGTCTCTTTTCCTTTATGAGTTTGAACTAACACTGAACCAATGCCATAGCCACTGGAATCAGTGTGTAACTCTGTGGGGGCATCATGATCGAATATACCCAATACAGGCTCGGTGGTTAGAGCGGTCTTCAAAACTTCAAACGAGTAGCGTTGTTCTTCTGACCACATGAACTTCTCATCGTTTTTTAACAGTTTCTGCAGTGGATACGCTTTGGAACAAAAGTCTTTTATGAACCTACGATAGTATGAACAAAGTTCGAGGAAACTTTTGATGTCTGTAATTGAAGTGGGTACAGGATACTTAGCGATAGCCATGACTTTATCTGGATCTGGCTCTACTCCTTCTGTACTAACGACATGACCGAGTACCTTGAGTTTCCTTGAGCCAAAGAGGCATTTCTTCGCATTGAGTTGTAATCCTGCTGTATCAAGACAATTTAAAACAATCCTCAGACGTCGCAAGTGTTCGGCAAAAGTATCTGAGAAAACTACAATGTCGTCAAGATAACACAAGCAAATTTTCCATTTCAAATGCCGTAGTAAATTATCCATCATTCTTTCAAAGGTGGCGGGAGCATTACAAAGTCCAAACGGCATAACCTTAAATTCATGTAAGCCATCAGGGGTTAGAAAAGCAGTTTTTTCACGATCAGCTTCATCGACTTCGACTTGCCAATATCCAGAAAATAAATCCATTGAAGAGAAGTAATATGCGTTCTTTAAGCAATCCAGAATATCGTCTACCCTGGGTAACGGGTACACATCCTTTTTGGTCACTTTATTTAACCGCCGGTAATCAATACAGAAACGCCAACTTCCATCTTTTTCTTGACAAGAACCACAGGAGAAGACCATAGACTTTCAGATTCCTGAATGATGTCTCGAGTAAGCATTTTGTCTACCTCGTCTTGTATAATGCGCCGCTCAGCAAAAGAAACTCTATATGGTCTTTGGCTCATAGGCTGATGACCTCCTGTATTTATGTGATGTTTCACGAGGTTTTCGGATCGATTTTTCTTCGGAAGAAAAACGTTGGTGAATTCCCTTAAAATGTTATTCAAGCTAGTTCTCTGTTCAGTTGATAGGCCTGGGGCGAGCATACTATCGAAATTTACTTCAGGTCGCATTCCTTTGTCTATGGATTCAGCTGCATTTTTGGAGTCAAAACTGCAGAGATTGTGTTCCTCAATTTCTTCCGCATGTCCAATGCATATATCCTTGGGAAGACAAGTAGAGTGATTAGAGAAATTAGAAACCCATACATGGAGTCCATCTTTATCGATCTGTATAATAGACTATGGGAACACTATATTTCGTTGCAGTGTTAAAAATCTACCGCATTGAACCAGTAAACCTTTGCTATCCTTGCACCCAATTGTTGTTTCCACTTGAATTCTTTTTATGGTCATAGGAGGAATATCACAATCCCCTACAACACAAAGTCGGCGTTGTTGGAGTTCCTTATGTGCTATTTCGTCCCAGGTATCTTCCAGCACCAGTTCTTTGCGGCCACAGTCAATTATAGCCTGTGAGGCGTGTAAGAAGTCCCAACCCAAAATTACATCATGGCTACATTTTTCCAGGACAATGAATTCATGCGGCTGCGTTCGGTTGCTGACTGTCAATCTTATGGTACAACGCCCAATTGGGTTAACGTATTTTCCATCGGCTACTTTTATGAATAAACTAGACTTATCGGTCAGCATAGTTTTTCTTAATACAGTTTTTCGAAATTCTTCAGAAATGACAGAAAAAGATGCGCCAGAATCAATAAGAGCTGTCACTGGTTTATTTTCCATAATTATTTCGAGTTTATTGTCTTTCATTTGAGCCACTGATGGAGGTTTTCTCCCTTAGCGACCTTACCTCCGAAGAAAGGCGCTTCTTCTAGTTTTCCATTGAACGCCTAGATGGTGAGCGACTAGAACGTCTGTATGGAGAGGGTGATCTATTTCTACGCCTGTATGGGGATGGTGATCGTCTTCGTTCTTCAAATTTTGGCGACGAACTCCTAAGTTGACTACTGGGACCAGCATCTTCGTCTGAAATGATCGCTTCTCTTTGTCGTGGATTATAGTCTTGAAATGTCTGCCTTTCACGGCAGTGTCGGTACACATGACCTGGACGTCCACATTGATAACACACTGGCCTGTTATCCTCTGTTCTCCAGATATCGGTTTTGCGACGGGGTAATTGAGGACGACGTGGCTCATAAGGTTGCCGAGAAGGAGCAACTCGAGTTCTAGATGGTTGACGGCGTAGTGCTTCTGAGTATGAAACAGGTATCGTTGGTCTAAAACTATCGAAATCTTTGTTTCTGTTGAAGTTTGTTTCGGTCATGGGTGCTAAAGTCTTCACAACTTCATGTCGTATAACTTCTTCTAAACTGTCAATTGTTGGTTCAGGAGTTGGAACAGTAACAGGAAATAGTCGGGTGATTTCTTCTTGAACCACTTGGCGTATCATTGACAATAGGTCAAAATTTTCGTCGAGAGGTGCAACGGGAACGGCATTTGGTAATCTTTCAAACTTCCTTCGATTAATGCGTCGTTGCTGCCACGATTCGACATGTTGGCAGCATTCGATGAAAGCTGTAGTCGTTGTTACTCCTTTTGTCAGTAGAACTTGATAAATATTTTCCACGATGCCCTTCATAAGATGGGAAACCTTGTCTGCCTCACTCATGCTAGGGTTGATACGATGGCATAATCCCAGTGCTGCTTGTATGTATGAAAGACTTGTTTCTCCTGGTAGTTGAGCTCTGGTTTTCAATTCTTCTTCTGCACGATGTACTGATTGCAGACTGTCAGAGAATGTACCTTTCAAGCTAGTTTGAAATACTTCCCATGATGTTAAACTGCCTTCATTATTTTCAAACCACTGTTTTGCTGTTCCAGTAAAGCCGCATAAAAAGTAGGCATTTGCAAGGCATGTTCCGTCGTCCCAATTGTTATATTTGGCGACACGATCATATTCTTTTAACCAAGCTCCAGGATCTTGGTTAGATTCTCCAGAGAAAGAAGATGGATTACGAATGTGCTGGATAATCGGAGTAGTGACAGGTGTTTTGGCCATTTTTGGATATTCGGGCTCCAAACCTCTTAAACGGCGACTCCTTCTTAAATCACCGGCCAGATCTGCTTTGAGTACCCGGCGCCTCCACCAAATGTCACGTAGAATAAATAGGACTTAGTCTAGAAAGTCGGAGAGCTTTATTCAACAGCTACAAAGTACAGTGAAGAAAGTAACTGGGCCTTCGGCTTGAAACACCCAGTCTTTTATAGGAATAATAACAGGAAATGGTATATTAGAACATTCTAGAAACTTCTAGAAGAAACATAAATAATAAATAAAATCTTATTTAGGAGTTTTATATTTCCCTAGAGTTCTGAGGATCGAACACTGAATCTCCGTCCTTCCAGGACGACGACTCCGACCTCTCGGCCACGCTGACACGTCAATATTTTATGGCATATTAGAGCAATTTCTTTTTAATATAACCTCAAGTTTTAGAAATATAAATTTTCCACTAATAAAATAAAATGTATATTTTAATTCCATGCTTTTTCAATCAAAACGTTGAGATTAAATTAACATTATTTGCCTTTTTAAAAAAAAAAAAAAAAATCATGTTTATTAATTTTTTCATGTTTATTAATTACTTTTTACAGATATGCAAGTCTATATTAAGACTGCAGAATCAAAAGATTTTTAAAAATGTAATTTCAAATGTGTTGGAATTTAACACACATCAAGAAAGAAAGAAAGTAATTTTGTAAACTAAAATTAATTAATGCAGCAATTTATTTAAAATAAATTTTAAAACTGAGAAAAGAAAATAATTAAAGTATCATTAATTTAAAACACTGTTTCTTAATTTTTAAAGTCTATATATGAAAAAAATCAGTTGATTTAAATCATGATTTAAATCGTGATTTAAATCAAGCTGATTCAAATCAACAAACCCTGTAAATAATAATAAAAAAAAATATTAAAAAATATTTTTTTCATGAAATTACCTTTGAGTAAATGAGTTTTATGAGTGGGTGCAATTTTTTAAAAAATTGCTTCATTAGTTTTAAAAATATGACTGAAAACGCAAAAAGCGAAATTAACATTAAGGGGTTCAAACTTTGAATCGTTCTCTTGACCAAACTATGGGGACCACATTTCCCAGATTGTGGCTACCCCCTATATTTTGAAGATAAGGAATCGAAATATGTAAAAAAAAACATGTTTATTCAGAGAAAATACGTTTTTGTGTCTGATTTTGTAACTTAATTAATAGTTAGCACTAATTAATTAACATATTTGAGATCACCCCCAGGAACCATTAGGATTGACACTTAGTTCGTGAAAATTTCCATCATTAGAACAAAAGTTATTCAGGGTGATATTTTTTTTTTTTTTTTTGCGGGCTGTACATTACCTCAAACCTCTAAAAGCTTTTATTTTATTAATATGCATGAGAAATGGCATGACCTGAACACTTTTTAAGTTTTACAATTAGTCTCTTAGTATTTCTTGAGAAATATGAAAAAAATGAATTAGTTTAAAAGAGTTTCTATAATTTTGCACTACCCCTGTATATATATATATATATATATATATATATATATATATATATATATATATATATATATATATATATATTATACATAATATCTATACATTCATTCTTTGATGATAACTATATATTGTGAATGTATTCTTTTCTTTTTTGAATTCAGAATACAGTAAAATGTCTATAAAAAAACTCCACTTAGGAAAAAGATTATGTCTCTATATTAATCAAGTTGCTGAAGGAATGGTGAGTGCTTTTTTTCTTATGAACATTGTAGCTATTATTATTCACTAGACTTTAGTATATAAAATATGAGCATTTTACGGTAAAGGAGAATTAAATGATGATTTAAAAATTGCCTTTATATTTAGTAAACAACTCTTACCTAAGTGTGTATCTCAGTACTTCAATCTAACCAATACACTAATTGAAATAGTAATTACAAAACGATATACTGTATTTATTTGCACTGGTTAAAAAAATCTCATCTTATAAAGAATAAAACTATATATCTATGTGTAAATGAGAATTGCAAAATGTGAATTAGGTGTTTGAGTAATCAATTTTTGGCAGGCTCAATTTGCATCATTACCATTGTAAGTCTGCGCAGTGTTTCAATCGTTTTATAGGCTATTATTGCTAAGAATTTTTCAAAGTTTTTTTTTTTTTTTTAAATTCCCAATATTTTTATACATTATTATCATGACACGTAAAATTCAATTCTTGCATTTATTAGTCTCTTTTTGACCCGACGATACCACTGTTTTTTCAGTCGACTTTTTTCACTGTTATTGTCACTGAAATTCAAATGTTTTTTTTTTAAATCCTTTTATTTGCATACGATATTATTAGGAAACAGAAGATTTGAATCGCACATATTAGTAAATACTTTTTACGTCCTCGATCTTCAATAAATCTATGCTAAGTTTTTTTTTTTTTTTTTTTTTTTGCAGTGATTGTTGTTGATAATTATGTCACCTTATTTTTAGAATCCAATATTATGATAAAAAAAATTTGATCACGTAGCTCAATATTCACTATTTAAAGTGAGCTCAATATTCAGCCATTTTTTAAATAAATTTTCTGGCAGTTATTATTACTAATATTTGCATATTTTTTGAAATTTCGATATTTTTAATACCATGTTATTTATTGTAACACTTGATTTTCGAACAGTTAATTTAATTAACTCCTTTCAGTTGCATTCGATTCACCCGATTTTGTCGTCAATACACGTGATTTTATGGTCAACCTTTAACCAAATAGTGCCAGAAATTCCAATGTTTTAAAATTCCTTTTTTTTTTTCAATGCGGTGACTAAAGTGCTGAAAAGTAGTCATTTGAAATTTTTTAAATATATGTATTCTTTTATGTATTGATGAGAAGAAAAAAAAATTGTCAGATAAAAAGTTTTTTCTTTCTCTTTTTAAATTTTGTAAAGGTTACTTTAGTGCAATAGAAAAAGTCTTTTAAATGTCTTTTATGTACAAATAATAATAATAATAATAATTTTTTAGATAGTTTCTTTTACCAGCAATCACATTAGATTTATCAGGGAAAACTCAATGAATCCCCAAATCAAGTATGAATTTCAGGAGCAACTGTTTCAAACTAGGGGTGAAGTAAAAGGCAACTTGTTCAAATTTACATAGTCACACAGTGGACAGTGTTTTAAGTTTTATGAAGTAAATTACATGAAGGTGCTTTTTTATTTATAAATTATTTTGTTAAAGAGGGAGCAATTCCCAAACAGTAGTGTTACCTCGAGAACTGTATTTAGTTACTGTTATTGGGAGATAAGGAACATTGAATGTCTAGAGCTGTTATGAAGCAGTTTTACTGAATTGGATGAAGGAAATATCTTTTTTAGTCTATGTAATAACCTTATTTCTCTATTGGATGTTGTGGTTGTGAATTTTTTCTGAAGCTTGTCTATTTATTAAAAAAAAATATTCATTATAGAAACAAATCAGTGCTTTAAAAAGTTTAATTTCTTTCTAGGAATATATTGCCAATCTGAAACTGATCCACAGGGACTTGGCAGCAAGAAATATTCTGATGGTGGATAAGGATCGTATAAAGATTGCTGATTTCGGCCTCTCCCGGGATGCCTATGAGACCGGGTACTACCTGAGCAGTAGCGACTCCCAGAATAAGCTGCCCATCAAGTGGATGGCACCAGAAGCCATTGAGAAACAAAAGTTCAGCACTCACTCTGACGTGTAGGTCCCCACCTGTATGTTATCATAAAAGCACATAATAAAATTGCAGTTATTAATCATTCTGTGTACTTAAGCTTTTCTAACTTGATCTTATTTCTTAAAGTAAATTTTCTTTTTGTCAAAAAAGAATATTGAGTTATGCAGTTTTATTTTTGTTTTAATTTTTACTTATTTACACTGCAACCCAAGAAGGAACTGGCCTCTCTCGTAAAACTTAACAATCCTCAGATTTCTTTTTGTAAATGAATTTTCTTTCATCATTGTTCTCAATTTCATCATTTTTTAGATCATTTCTTCTTATAGAGACCTTTTACATATATTTGTTCTTCTTATGAAGTATCTCAACCACTGCTTTATATAGCTTCTCTATTTTTAAATTTGTTTGAATTCGCTTTTCAATGCTTCAAATCTATCTTCATACCGTGTAGTTGTCCAGGATTCATTTTCTTGATTATTTCTACATTTATTGAATTATTATTTTTTAAATGAAACTATTACTCATATTAAAAATATATTAATTATTATTTAATAAATTATTTTCTATACAGTGAGTTAAACGTACTTTTGTAATGTATTGAAACACATGAGTCAAAATTTTAATAGCGGTAACACCCAAAATTTGATATCATAATTTTTGCATTTTTTGTTGTTTTTTAGAAAGTATATATTATACAAAACAATAGCCCAAAACGATTTTTTTATTTAATTTATTTTACAAGATATTAACAATTAAATTTTAAAGCTCTTTTTAATTAAAAAGTAAATATCTACGGATAGAATGAATGGATTTTTAAAAAAATGTATCTTATTTTACACGGAAGTAATTGAAGTTTTTGATAAAATAATTATAATAAAACGAGTGTTTAAAAAATTTAATTTTTATTGCAAAATAAGTTGTAAAATGAAAAACAAAAATGTTGTGAATGTCGTACTAAGTTCTAACAAAACCCATTTTAAAGTAAATTTTATTCTGAACAAAATGGCTTTTCAAAAAAAAAATGGATCACAAATCCATAAAAAGTTATAGCTTTTTTCGCGAAACGCTGCACCGCGGCCCGCTCTGTGGTCAGCGTCAAATAAGGTAAGTTTCAATTGTTATTTAACTTAGTAATATCAACTTTAATAATAATTATTGGTATAATAAGCAAGCAACCTTACATCCGTATGCTGTTTATTGTAAACAAAATGAAAAGCTTAGACATCATTGTTTTACCATAATTTCGGAAGAGGAAAAGCATGACACTACAAGTGTGCACTTATTTAATTGTAAGCTAATTCAATATTTAGAAAATATCTACGGCAGTGATAATGTTAAAACAATTATTTACTTCTCGGATGGAGCTTCGTCACAGTATAAAAACAAGAATAGTTTCATGAACTTACTCAATCATAAAAATGATTTTAATATTGATGCAGAATGGCACTTTTTTGTCACTTCTCATGGCAAAGGGGCATGCCATGGTATGGGTGGGACTGTGAAGAGGGAGGCAAGAAAGAGTAGTTTGCAACACAAAATATAACAACACCTAAAGAATTGTTCGATTGGGCTTGTAAATTTTTTGATAATATTCAGTTTGACTTCTGCTCAAAAACTGAACATGAGAATGAAAAAAAAAAAAATTGGAAACAAGATTTAAGAAAGCTTCAACAATTAATGGAACTAGAGAATACCATACTTATTTAGTTGAAAATTTTGAAACTCTCAAATGTAAAATATATTCTTCTAGTTCCAAGTTTGAACTCAAAAAATTATGTAAATAAATTATAAATAACTAATTATTTGTAATATTATTCACCTAAAATTATAAATTATTTATTTATTATTTAATATGATGTTTGTTATTTTGTGAAACTTTAGTTGAGGTTTTTAAATTCCCTCCAAATTAACTGATACAGCGCAATTGAGCGATTAGCGGAGTAGAGTGGCAGATCGGGCCGCGGTGCAGCGTTTCGCGAAAAAAGCTATAACTTTTTATGAAATTGCGATCCTTTTTTTTAAAAGCCATTTTGTTCAGAATAAAATTTACTTTAAAATGGGTTTTGTTTGAACTTTGTACGACATTAACAGCATTTTCGTTTCTCATTTTACAACTTAATTTTGCAATAAAAATTAAATTTTTTAAACATTTGTTTTATTATAATTATTTTATCAAAAACTTCAATTATTTCCGCGTAAAATGAGGTACGTTTTTTTTAAATCCATTCATTCTATCCGTAGATATTTATTTTTTAATTAAAAAGAGCTTTAAAATTTAATTGTTAATATCTTGTAAAATAAATTAAATAAAAAAAAATCGTTTTGGGCTATTGTTTTGTATAATATATACTTTTTAAAAAACAACAAGAAATGTAAAAATAATGATATCAAATTTTGGGTGTTACCGCTATTAAAATTTTGACTCATATCTAAGTGGCGTTTTGGTCCCATTCCTTCCTGATTCAGTTGCTGTAATAATTTATCTATTTTGATTTTCCATCCCACTTCTTATCCCCCCCTATTAGAGCAGGTATGTTTCAATGGTCCTAAATATATTAAATTATTTATTATTTCCATTGACCGAACTTTGAATGGTTACTAAGCATTCAAAAATTATTAAGTGTAGAATTAAACATCCTTAATATTTAAGAATATTTATAAAAGGTTGTCCACAACATGTGAAATATTATGATTAAGTTAGGTCAACTTACAAATAAATAAATGATTTATATGCTGTCTGCCTCGAAGCATTGCAATCTGGAATTCAATTAATTCCTACCTTGAAGAAAATGAAAAGAGGTTATAGCAGCCAAAAATTAATAAAATAGAAATTAGAATTATTACAATTGCATTGAAATGTTTTGCATACTTCATAAAATTGTTTAAATTTCTATATGTAAAACAGAAATGACAAAGGAAAGGAACATTAACAGGATCAAAATGGCAATCCCAAAATAGCAGGAATGAAATGTCCTGCTTTAACATAAGATGCGCTTGTAATAACACAATTTTAAAAAAACTTTGGATTGATCAACGCTTCTTAATACTTTTTTCTATCATCGTTAGCCTCTGGTTTGTGGCCAGATGAGAACTCGTATCAGATAGTGTCTACACTATATAATCTGAACTGTGACAGCCCTTTAGCTCAGTGACCTACTTTGATGAAAATAGCATGAATGCACAAGCTCCTTCCATCAGCAAAATCTACTATATGCGAGTGAATGGGCATTGGCAGGGAAATTGCGAGCAGACACGCAATCATGTTTAAGGGACACTAAATGCGAAAAAATCGTTTATGCGAATTTAGAGCTGGGAGCCCTGATTTCACCAGTGAATACATTTCAACAGTAAAGTTTTTGCTTGCATCTCTAATACCTTACAACTCAAATTTTTTTTTTACTATTATTAAATGAAATAGTAAATATTCACTAATTATTATTTTTTTTTTCCGCATGGAATTATCTTTGGACAAACGAGTTTTATAATTGTGTAAAAAAGTGTTTCAATTTGCTTAAAAAGTTTCCGAGATACAGCGAAATATGCAAAAAATTAAATTAACATTAAGGGGTCCAAACTTTTGACCCCTTTCCTGACCAAACTTTTGGGACACTATTTCCCAGATTGCAGCTACTCCCTATATTTTGGTGTTTAGAAATCCGAAACCGCCAGGAAAAATTTTTTTATTCAGAGAAAGTAAGTTTTTGTGTTTGATTTCGTAACTTGAAATATTGTCTGTACTCATTGATTAGCATATTTGAAATTACCCCCTTTAATCATTAAGATTGAGTCCTAGAATGTGTAGATCCGATCATTAGATCAAAGGTTATTAAGAGTGGACGTTCATTTTTTTGTGCACCGTACGTTCCATTAAGAAAATGGAATACTGAAAGAAAAAACTTTTCATTGCAAATTCGGTTTTCATAGTTGCTTTAAAGTTTAGAGAAAAAGTGTAAACCTAGTTTCAAGGAAGAAAATAATTTTTTCAAAATCTTAACAGGACTTCTTAGTGGAGAAGTAATCCTGCCATGAAAATATTTTTTCTGCATATGAATCTTCATGTTTTACTTTAGGTCAGTGGTCAGAAAAACTACATTATTTTTGTAGTTTACTACAACTACTTCTTTCTAAATGTAGTGAATACAAACTACTTTGGAATTATAGTAAGTACTTCACTACTTTAAGAAGAGGAACATCTCTGGAGAATGTTTGTCTCCTGCAACGTTACTGCAGAAGATGCTGAATTTATGCCTATGTTCAAAATGGTTTTAAATAAGAAATTGCCTTACACTAAATTTAAGGGAATAATTAAAAATTATTTATTCATGTTTACATGAGCCAGTTTGTTATTTCAAAATATTTTTTGTCAAAGTTGTTTATTTCACCTTCAACTTTTGATGCCTTTTTTGACCTTGAATATTTAATTTAAGAACGGTGAAACTATCAAATACTTGCAATTTTGTGAAGTGTTTAATGCTCTTTCATTTCCTCTAAGAAATTCAGTACATCGAGAATACGTTCCTTTCCTTTGAAATAACATCAATGTTTCAAGAGTCCGCATTCACATGTGAAAGTGTTAATTAGCTATTTTTTGTAATAACTAGTTCATATATTAGTTATATTTGATAATCTGTTTATATAGATGGCTCTTATTCTGACTCAGGTTCTGGCGTTTTTTCTAATTTGCCTCTGCCTTCTATGCCTCTGCCGGGAACAGCTTTTGATTTTGAAGTTCAGACTTTATTCATTGCATTGAAGCAACCATTATCTATCAACTGTAAGTTTGAAAAAGTTGTTTTACTATCAGATTTCCAGGCTGCAATCCAAGCAATTAGCTCACAAGGAAACACCTTATCGGATAAGCTCATCAGGCTTCTCGTACAGAAGAACAAAAGCCTTATTATCCAATGGATTCCCAGCCATTGTAGCATTTACTACTGTAATGAGCAAGCTGACTTCCTTGCACTCAGTTGATTCAATCAAATTTCTCTGGACTGTCCTACCACTCCATAACACTATATTTAAAATATATACTAAAAATGAATACCTTTTCTTGGCTACAAATTAGGAACTGGAGTGAGGCAGATTTAGAAGCATACTGTAGCCCTCTTTCGTCTCTTGACAAGTCATGACTGCCTGGGAGAACACTTGTATCGCTTATGTATATATAACCATCCTGATTGTCGACTATGTGATTTTAAAGAACCTATTAGCTGAAAACGTCTCCACCACTGTAGGTCACTTAGCTCCAGCCATAAGATCATTTTCATTGCATCCATTGACAGACCCGCTATAATTTTTACCCTTCAAGTTCGAAAAATTATTTTCGTTAGAGCTGTGTTACTATTCTAAACTAATGTTAAAAGTAGTTGCCAGGATTCGCTACTTGTATCGCACTACTCCTCCGTTTTTTTTTTTTTTTTAAGGTACCACGCTACGTGCTACTTTTAGTGCGCTACTTCCGACCACTGTTATAGGTTAAACTGAATTTTCTAAATTTTAACATACAAGTTGAAACATAAAGCCCACAGAATAAAGATACCTTTAGGGCCATATCATGCATTTGAAGACAGCAAAATTTTATTCTTCATTTAAATTATAAAATTTCTTTAATTTATTTTTAAATATTCCATTATGAACTTCCTTAATTTATTCATCCTACAAATGTGGTAATTAGCATAATAATTAAAATATTAATTGTTTAAATTTAGGATCCTTTGTAATGATTTTATTGTTATTTTATTCCATTTAGTCTTTAAATTCCACTTCTTTGAAAGTTATTGTTGAGTGTTTCCAAGGGTTCAGGGAATTGTCATGGAATGTCACTAACCATTGCCTGGGGAAAACCTTCAACAATCCTGGAAACTAACACTTCTTGTATTTCATTGTAAAAATTTCTTAAATATTTGCAGCAATAAACAACTAATAATTTATTTTAAAAATAATGCTTTTTGTAAAAACTTTGTTTCCTTAGATTTATTTTTCTCTATTGATAAACTATTAATGAAATTATGTTTTAGTTGATATACTGTTAATAATAACTATTTTACATAGTGAGTTCCCCCCCCCCCCTCTTGTGCAAAATATTGCTTTCTTCACATATTTTTGTGTGTTATAACATATTAGTAAACCTTCACTTTATAAAATTCGGTTCATTAAAGATGCATGAAGTTCTGTTGCATAGACACAATGCTACTTTTCTGTCCGTTAGAACATCCACATTAAACCATTATATAGCGACAGGAATTTAGTCATTTGATTTCGAAAACGTTTCAAAGAAACTGTTTGAAACAATTTTTTATTTGATGTTATCATAGAACAATTTCTTGTGATATAACCCCATAAATTGTTGTCGTAAATTATGGTCTTCTGTGTCTTTTTAAACGATACATTAAATGTATCTATCATTACTTTTCTTGTTTGAAAATTGTACTTACTCTTTTTGTTGATCTCCTTTTTTGGTTTAAAACTTGTGATTCGTTATCTTGATGCATGTTCTTTATCAAAAATAGCAGCTCTGAACCAGTATATTATTTTTAATGAATATTTTTCCTATTAATTTAAAGGGTTTATGTATTAATAAAAAAATTTGCGTTATTACTAATTATTCTGTTCTTGTTAAGGTATTGCTTTCTTAAACTGTGTCGGGCATTTTTTCAGCTACGAGTATTTACAGTATTTTTGTGCACTTACGGTCTAGTGTCCGTTTTCACCTAAACCACAAGGGTCAAGTGCATTTTTTCTTTGAGTATAAATCCGGAATAAAATATTTTGACCCTTATAACTCCAAAAGGTTCGAATTTGTTCTTAATAGAAATTGATATTGTCAGGATCCTGATTCCTCTCCCACGCATTTGATTGACCCCTTGACCTGAGGCTCAGAGGGTGAAGGACATTGGAAGTGTCGTCCCCTAGATTAGATGTGGAGTGTGGGGAAGGGAAGGGCTTTTTCTGGTGGGAAAAAGGATTTTTGGTTATTTTTAGCTGGACTAGGAGAGAGAATGTCTGAACTAGAAGGGAGAAGGAGAGCTCCAGAATTTATCTGTCATGCAGCTTATGTATATTTTTAATATTTACCTACATATATATTAAATAATTTATTACTATTTTTGGAGAATTAGGAATAATTTTATATTATGTTATAGTCTAATGTAAGATATTTTTTATGTCAGGTGGTCTTTTGGTGTATTTATGTGGGAAGTCTTCCGTTTTGGTAAAGAACCCTACCCGGGACTATCAAATGTATTGGAGTTTTTAAAGAATGGTTACAGATTAGAATGGCCAAATTGCAGACATGAATGGTAAGATATTTTGCATTCAAAGAGTGTCAGTTAACACGAACAAAAATGTTTAATGATTTGTTCTTGTTGTACTGTAATATTGTTTGAGTTTCAATTTTTTTGTTTGTTTAATATTGTTTAAATATCAAAAATTTTCCCTGTCAATGATATTAGTGTGTTATTCAATATATCATTTACTTGGAAACTTAAAGAAGTAATATTGCCAAATAATTAAGTAATAAAAATTTTTTTATAACTATATAATATTTTACAAAATCAGGAAACTTTACAAAGAGTCTCGGCAGACCACTCGTTTTTGTAATTTTTATAAAAACACAAAAATATTTTCAGAAATTCTGAGAATTTTCACAAAAACGGCACTTTTATGCAAAAAATTGGAAATAACATCCGAAGTTCGGCCATTTGAACCGATGCCTTATTATTCTAGATCAAAATTATGAAGTTCCTAAATAAAACAAAAAGGCAAAGACTATAATACTAGTTTTTAGCACAATATACTTATTCAAAATATATATTCCTTTGTTGTTTTAAAATTGTAGAAATTTCTGAGGTTTACCAAATAGTTTCCATATGATATTTGCAGAACTACTTGTAGGTCCCTATTTTACTTGGTCTCATATTTTTTTAAGTTCTTTCCTAAAAGTCCTTTTTATTACTGAGAGATTCTAAAAAGTCTCTTTATTTTCATTATTATTTAGAAAATAAATATTTTTTCAAAATTTTATTAAGAAAATTTAGATTTGTTAAAAATTAATACTATGGAGGGCACAATTAGAGACCGATTAGAGCCTGTCTAGATCGATGTAAGAACTAGTTGTAGTTCATCATAGAAAAGGAACCCTTACAAAAACCAGTTAGTATATTTACATAGCTGCCAACTTTTCTGCATTTTGCAAAAGCTTTCTGGATTTATCTTCTGCACTGAGATTCAAATCTTCTGCTTTTTCAAAATATACATTAAAGTTTTGTACCTTTTTAAAACAACTTATATCCATGTTATTGTGAATGACAAATTCGTTGGTTGTTGACTTCCACTGATGAATGCTGACAATCACGTAGTCGCTTCGGTAAATGTCCGAAATATATACTAGGTCTAGTTAAGTGCCACTGCCCAGTATGCCCTACATCAATGGTTTTTAAGCGTCACTGTCGTCCGGTATGCCTTTAACAGGTACTCCAAACACTGATGATTCTCCTAATCTGTCCTCAGCAGATAATAAAATATCGAATAAATATAATAATATCAACGAATAAATGAACATCAAATAGGGTATAACAAACATTTCAGACATTCACTGAAGCGACTACATGATGGTCAACATTCAAAAATAGACATTCTCTAGTTTTCGAAAGTTTAGGGTAACGTATACGCATGCCTGTTAAAGGATGTGCTCTTCTGACTTGCTCAGATAAGAACATCTTGATTTTTTGTTGTGTTTCAGTCTAACCTATGTTGTAGGTCATAATATAATTTTAAAATATACACCTGATAGTACAGCAAAAAAGATTTCTTACGAATGAATGTATTAAACACCCTATTCTACTTATTAAAACACTATAGTGTTTTAATTAGGATTGAAATTTTAAAACATGTAAAGTCATCTGCATTTAAAAAAGTACTTCCAGACTGTTTTCTCCATTCATTCTACCAAAGAAAAAAAATCTTGATATTAAAGCTGCAAGGAACAAGAGATAGTTCACCCTTTTGAAAGAAATTTTTAATTTCTCTAAAAGATATGATTTATTAGAACTTCAAACTATTTGAAAAAAAGGTTATTTTTGGAATTGCATTGAAGTGTAGTAACATTATATAGCCTCTTTATATGTCTTTTAAATGAGAGGTTTATTACAAAATAAAAATTTGCTCTACCTCCATTGCTTGAATTCAGATTTTAAAAAATGACTCCCGAAGAATCGAGGAAGTAATAACTAAATCGGTAAAGTTACCCAACAGACATTCAAATTGATGTCTTTCTTAGAGAGTGGAAAATTTCCAAGTTCTATCGAGTTCAGTTTGGTCAATTTATATGGATGCAAAACTGAAATAATCTTTTGAGTAGCCTTTTATAGGACAGTTGAGCCGTATATTTTTCATTTTATATCACATTCTTTCCAACAGCAAAGGAAAATAGATGCTAGATTAAACAATTAAACATAGTGAACCTTGTTAGTAAGTATTAGTGCTGAAACTAAGTTGCAGTAGTTCCCATAACACATAAAATGAGAAAAAAACTGATATATATGTTGCCCATCAGACCTGTGAATGAAAAGATAATAAATGCAATTTGAGTTGCAGAAGAGGAAGGAATATAAAAAAAAAAAATTTTATGTAGAAAAAAAAAAGATTAAAAGAATCTAGATAAAAGATGTGAATGAACAAATAGAGAAATAAATCACTGAACTCAAAAGGAGGAATCACTTTAAAAAAGCTGGATTTGAACAAAATGTAACTATAAATATAAAAAAGTAAAATAAAAATAATTTAGTTGGAATTTTTTTATTAAAAAAAAATCTTAAGAGTTAATTCTGAAATTCTATAAACACATTTTCTGCTTAAATATGAATAAAGTTACATTTTTTAAAATTTATGCGTCATATTATTTATTTTTCTTCCCTAATTTTTAATGATTAGTTGTGTATTGGAATTTCAGGTATGACCTGATGCTTGAATGTTGGCATGACAACCCTAGAAGAAGGCCCTCATTCAAGGAACTTGTGAAACGCATTACGACCATCATCAACACAATGTATCATTATGCCATATTCTTTTAATGACAAATGTTCCTCTACATTGTTACGTTTTTTTACATGAAATGTTTTAACTGGAAGGAACTTAATTTTTAAATTATGATGTCTATATTGACAATGATATAACTTATTTTGACAATTCCACTGCTTTCAAATAAATTGGTGCTGAAATAATCAAATGCTCGTTTTTAAAGCAATACAGACTGTATATAAGATTTTGCATGTACTCTGTATATTTTAACTCAGTTGTATGACTTCAGAAACACTGTTTTAATCTGTTACTTTTTTTGTAGTGAAATGCTTTTTATATAGTACATTTATAATTTATGTTATTTAATAGTGATTCAATTGTATACATATTATGTAAGGGATTTTTTTTATATTTAATTTGAAACTCTATTAGTAAGGGTTTTCTTAATATTTGACGGAAATAAAAGTAATTTTGAGTTGCCATAAATTAATTTGTTGAAAAGGGAAGAAAAATTCATATTTGTGCTTGAAAGAAGATAATTTTGTGCCAGATTTGTGCTTGTGATAAGAACAAATGATTTTGCTTATTTACATCTATAAATACTTAGATGATTAAATTCTACAATCAAAATAATAATTTGATGTACATTTATTGAATTAAATTATTTGTATATATTTAAAACCTTTATAAATGATTTACAAAACCTGTTGTGTTTGTCATTCTTAAGAAAACGATTAAACAAGCTTTCTGATTCTTATTCTGCAAAAAAAAAAAATAAAAAATAAAAACATTTTAAAGATCATAAGTGTTTGGCTGTGACAAAGAATTATGCTATAGAAAGTTATCAAACCTTTTTTCAACGTAAAGTTTTGACGATTTGATTTCGCTTGAATTTTGTATTTTACTATGTGAAACTGCCTTCTTTTTTGATGTAAAAAATTGCACACCTTAAATTTTAGAATTTTTCCACTGTGATTAATTTAAATAATAATAAATAAAATATTTACCAAAAGCTATTTTTTTGCATGATATAACTTTTGGATTATGGGAGTCAGAGATCCGAATCTGTCGTAAAAAAGAAGTTTAGTAAGTTTATTATTAATATTTATACTTTATTTAATTATAGTTGAAAAACTTTTGAATTGTAAGGCATAACCTATTAACCGATTTCGTGTCAACTTTGTATTTTGCCATGTAATGCTTGCTTTAAAATAATTTATTTTCAAAATTCGTTTTCAGTGGAAGTATTTAACCAATTATGCGTAAATTTTGTATTTTGATATAAAAAAAATAATAAATGTATACTAAAAGTTATATTTTGCATGGATTTGTCTTTGGACAAACCAATCTTATAATTGTGTGCAAAAAATTTTCCATTCTCTTATAAGTTCTCGAGATACGGTGAAATACGAAAAGAAAATTTAAATTAAGGGGTCCGAACTTTGAATCGATATCCTGACTAAACTATTGGGACCATGTTTCCCAAATTGGTACTACCCCCTACATTTTGGGAGTTAGAAATCTGAATCCATCGATGAAAAGATTTGTTTTCACAGAAAAAGTACGTTTTTATGTCTGATTGAGTATCTAAAAATATCGTCTGCACTAATTATTTAGCATATTTCGGGTCATCCTTTCGAACATTTAAGATTGAGCTCTAGAATGTGACAAACCGATCATTTGATAAAAATTCTTTCTAGGTGGTTATTTTGCGTGCTGTACATGTATGTACGGTACGCAAAATAAAAAAAGATATCACTCTAAATAACTTTCGTTCCAAATGATTGGATTTTCACGTACTAAGTGTCAATCTTCCTGGTTTCTGGGATTGATCTCAAATATGCTAATTAATTAGTCTTAACTATTATTAAGTTATGAAATCAAACACAAAAATGTACTTTTTTCAAAATAAACCTGATTTTTTCCTATTCAGATACCTTTCGTTGAAAATAAGAGGATTAGACAAAACTTCAAAAATAATTTGAGAAGGGGGCTAGGAAGCTATATGTATTGGACGATAGGCCCAAAAAACAGCTATGTGTTGTCACCTCCGCAAATGGAATAAATTAAGATGACCATAAACTAATTCAAGATAGTAATACCTAATTCTTCCCTGTTGCTAAATAATCAAGTTCAGGCAGTTAAAAATAAAAACAGAGTTTTTCATTCAATATTTTAGGATAGCTCGGAAAAGGTTAATTGAAAAATATCTTTAAGTTTCTAGGCAATAATATTTTTTTTTTGCTGAACTCTGACCAAAAAGCTAATGTTGTGTTCTTTTTAATTTCCTTCGAAAAGAAAATTTGAATAGATTAAAAAATTATTCATGATTTTCCAAGATTTTAGAATTTCAACTCGTGAACTTTTATGTCATTTACGTTGTTAGATATAGACATAGGAGAGATTGAAAACCATATGGTTCATTATTTTTCATTTTGCTGTTTTCAAAAATGTAAATGGCAAAAGTACTAATTAATAAAAATAAATAGACGTAATAATTAAGAATAATAAAAAATGTGTGTATAGTGATTTATTGATATCATAAAATTTGTTTTAATTTTAACAATGTATTATTTAAAAAAAAAACAAACACGACGGGTGTTCTTTAGGAAAACAACTTCCGTGACATAAGATGAAAATCTCCAGCTTTAATATTTATATATATTTTCCAATGGCAGGCACTGAATTTGAATCTTTGTCTATGAAGATGCCAGAATTGTTGCTCATTTCGCTTATAGGGTGGGCCACATTCACGCACACACAAAGAGAGAGAGAGAAACATACATGCCCAGAGCGGGATTCAAACCCGCAGCTAATGGCTTCACAGTCAGGCGCTTTTAAATATATATTTATATTAAAATAAAGGTATATTTTAAATTTTAATCCTATTTTGCAATAAAAACTTCATAAATGTGATAAAACTCTTATATGGTAAATGTAATTTTTATTCTTAATTTTAAGCTTACCCAATTGGAAAAACTTTTTAAAGATAAAATTTTCCATTACTAATAATAAACTGCGCCATATTGCATAGAACCATTAGCTATTATCTGAAAGATATCACAATAATGAGTGTTAAGTAACATCATAAAGTGTATACATGACTTTTCTATTAAGTAAAATAAAAGTATTCAACCTCACACTTAATATTATTGTAGTAAGGAAAAATAACAAAAAAATTAAATAGTGATTGTTATTGATTTTAGGAACAACGATGAGTAATAAAAAGTATAATAGTATATGAATTAATAAAAAGTACATTAAATAAAAATATCTAAAAAATAATTAAATGCACTCGGAAATGTATACTTCATTGTCCAAAACTGTTATTTTATAACCGTCGTTGAAATGCCGACTTAGTTATTTGGGTTTACGACTACCGTAGCCTTGTAATTTTGAACCCAATGCAGAAGACAAGGGAGCTCCTAGATCAAGAAGTGGGAGAAATATGTCTTCGTGGAGGACTTTTTGAAAAGACTAACCTGCATTTGCGTTAAATGAAGAGGAAAACCTTACACGGTTAGCCCGACGGTAAGGGGACTCTAATCCGTGAACCATCCAACCACGGAAAATATTTTATGACAGCACTTGTGATCGGTGCAAGCGGAATTCGGTTCACCGCATTGGACGGCAAACGCACATCACGTCTCGCACAAAACTTTTATCAAAATTACTATCACTTGGATTAAATTAAAAACAAATTATTAATAAAACGTAACCAAAAGTTAATCGACCTATAGTTCACGGTGTCTAATATCGCCAAAACTTCTTGGATTAAAAAGATTATTTCTTAAACAATAATGTAGGTAGAAATATTTTTTATATTAGATTGAAGCATTAAGATGTTCGATAAATATTTTAGCATCTAGTTCATTCTACAACGAGATGAATATTATATTTAAGTATATAAAACAGTGTGCCAATAAATTCAAATAACGAATCAAATTTTTACTTAAACTATGAAGTTTCTACGCCCCTTTATAATTGGTATGAAGAGGAATGTTCTTACAGAAACGATTTCCAATGTGAGATTTTTCCTTTCGTCCTCTCTTCTACTCTCTATAGTTAATGAGAAAGGCTGATTTTAAGAAAGCTTGTGCCTGCTCAGGGGGACAGAGCATTCATTCACTGGGTGAACTGGATTTGAATCCCAGCGATGGCTGGTCGATACAAATTTCGCACCGACCTCAGTGCTGATGTAAAATATCTTTAGTAGTAGATGGATCATGGGTTAGAGTGCCATTGCCGTCAGGCTAATAGTGGGAGGTTTTCCTCTCCAATGTAGCGCAAATGCGGGTTAGTTCCATCAAAAGGTCCTCCACAAAGGCAAATTTCTCCCAATACTTGATCCAGGAGTTATCTTGTCTTCCGGATAGGGTTCAAAATGACAAGACTACGGAGTTGAACATGAGTGGTTGTAAACGCAAAATTGGATTGGCTGTTCAACGATGGTTATAAAATACTTTAATTTGATGTTACATTAAGAATAATTATCTTATTAATATATTTTAAACAGAATTATTTAGAAGCAGTTATAAAATACTAAAATTTTGGGCAAACTTGTGTAACTGATGGATCATATTATTTTACTACCTCTTTCAAGTGTGTGAGGAACCTTGCAATCGAATTTTTGGACTAATTTTCGACCCCACCTGCGCATGACGATAATGCGATTTTATGTCCTTTTTTCTGATCGCTATAAGCAGAATTTATCGCGATATTACTGATAATCATAATTGTGATTCTAAATTTGACCTAAAATACTATGCATAATGACAAAACAAGTTTTAATCATTTTTCTGACCAACAGAATTTATCGTCCATCTGATTGTTGATCACTTTCTGACAATCTAGAGCACTCACATTTGAATAGAAGGTCTGTTCTGAATGACACACCAAGTTTCAATCGTTTTCTGACCCTTATGAGCAGAATTTATTGTCAATCAAAATTCCAACTCACTAGAGTGAAGAAATCTGAATAGGGACTCTGCGCCTGTTTTTCAAAGTTTTAATATACACCGAAGAGCCATTACATTATGACTACCCTGCTAATAACATGTAGGACCACCTTTAGCCCTCAAAACTGCTAGCACCCGCCGTGACATTTATTCCACAAGGTGCTGATAGGTAGTCTGAGGCATCTGGTACCAAGCGCTCACCAACTGGTCCTGCAATTCCCTCACATTGCGAGGGGGTAGCGTGGCAACACGAATTTGGTTTTCCAAGTAGGACCACAAATGCTCTATTGGATTAAGGTCAGGTAAATTTGGGGGCCAAGACATGACTTGAAAGTCACTGGAATGTTCCTCGAACCAATCCATGACGATTCGACCCTTATGACATGGTGCATTATCCTGCTGGTAAGCACCATCCCCCGCAGGAAAAACTGTTGCCATGAATGGGTGAACCTGGTCTGCAACTATGTTCAAGTAGCTTCCAGACGTCAGGGATTGTTCAGGGAGGATTATGGGTCCTAATGTGCCCCATGAAAACATTGCCCACACCATACTACCCCCGCCACCGGGTTATAGCCCATTGTTATAGATGGAGGGTGGTCATAATGTAATGGCTCTTCGGTGTACATATTTTCTTGGTCCCTACAAGCAAGCTTTAATGCCATTATCGTCAATCAAACTGTATTTTAATTATTTTCAGTTCTAAACACAAAACTAGAAAGGAGAAAGTAACGAATTAAATAATTTTAAAAGTTACATTTCTTTTATATTTACTGGGAAAAAATCCAATTTGAGCGAAACCGAAAATGATTTTTTTTTCTTTCAAAATTAATATAGAACGAAATTTGAAAGAGGTAGAAAAGTAAGTTTTAATTTTAAAAAATAAAGGTGATCGTGATCTAAATCAAAAGAAATGAAAGGGCTTTATATGCTGTTGTGGCTACGCGAGAAATATCGTAAGCACTGTATAACAACTATAAGATTTTTAATTCTTCATTATTTGAACTATATACCCTATATACTATATACCCTGTAATTTGTCTACAGAACAGTACTTCATCAGGGGACACACTGTCTGCAAACACACAGGAGCCTTTCTGATGTTAGTAGCTGATGCCAAAACTAACAGAAAATATTATTTGCAATTATAAAATATTGTTTGCAATTAGATTTTTTTCTGGCAAAATTTAATGGAACTTGAAGATATTTGCTTATGTGACAAAATACATTACAAGGATTTTGTTGATAAAGATCATAACCACATTGTTACGGGTAACCTTGACATTGTTGTTGATAAACAATTGAGATTCATAATGGGTCTCGGAACAAAGTTTAGACCTAGGAAAAAATATAATTTGCCACTTATCATCTCCTCAATTAGTAATGATTTAGACGCCTTTATTGCCAAGTGTTCTAGAAAATATATTTGGCCCATTGAAGGATTTTTTGAATGGAAGTTTAAGGTTTTGTATTTTTTTAAATTGAATTTTTTAAAAAATAACACAAATTACAAGGGTTTCTATTTAAATTCTAATATTGTTAAATCTATTGAGGTTTTGAGAAGGAACTTTATTATATGTGTGGTTGATAAAGCTTCAAATAATTTTGGCTTTATTTGCAAAAAGTTTTTTAAACAATTAATTGGTATTGAATATGATAACAATGATACTTTCATTAAGATTAACTACCCTAAGAAAGAAATTGACAATAGAATTTTGGCTTTTTATAAAAAAATTGGGTTAAAACCAAATAGTTTAAAATTTCCATATCTATTCCCGACCATTAAATTTCATAAAACACCTGTTAAATTTAGATTTGTTACATGTTGCACAGGTGCTATAATTCTGTTTTTGGTAAACGTTTTTTTAAATATTTAAACATTATTTTAAACAAAATCATTTCTAGGGATAAACATTTTATTATTAATAACAACCAAGAAGTTATTAAATATTTAAACAACAATTATGTTAGTAATATTCTTACCTGTGATTTCGAAAATCTTTTTACTAGTATTCCACACAATAATTTAAAAAACATTTGTCTTGAAATTTTTGATAATTATTTGATTAATGAGGGTATTAACAAGGATGATTGGATTAATTTATGCAATGTCAACATTTTTGAAAATTATCTTTTTAATGGTATAAGTTTTTATAGACAAGTTAAGGGTATTGCTATGGGTAATAGTTATTCAAGTGCATTTGCCAATATTTTTCTTCATTTTTATGAACATAAATTTCTACAGAATAATTTTTTGAAGGGTTTTAGGTTTATTGATGATTTAATCATTTTTGATTGTTGTGATTTTAACTTGATTAATAACATTTATCCTGATGAATTGAATTTAATAAAAACCAACTCACATGACTCTCGTGCTTATTTTTTGGATCTCGATTTAAGAATTTCTAATGATAATATTTTCATAGGGGTTTATGATGAAAGGAAAGATTTTAATTTTAATGTTATTAGCCTTACTCATTTTTATTCCAACCTTTATTATAAAATTTTCAAAAATATTGTTTTTGGTCAAATTTTTAGATTTAAATTCATTTGCAACAACCGTTCAGATTTTTTAACAGCTATTGGGGATTTGAGAAACAATTTGGAGAAAAATAAATTTCCTTTCAATTTCAATAATTTTTATGTTCTGATTCAAGATATTCTAAACAAATGTTATTAATTGGCCGATATTGAAGCCCGCCTAAGCAGGCCTAGGCGGTGAACAATCTGGATTTCATTTTCAGATTTTTGAAAATTTTTTTATAGACGGCAGCACTTGGATGCTATTGCTATTTAGTGTGTTTATTTACATCTAGGTGTCAGCACTTTTTTCTTTAGCTTCTGATGTGGAATATTTAAGGGTTTTTCATTTTCATTTTAATAACTGTAACTGTTTACTATTACGTTGATTATTTATAGGATGCTACGGGGGGCGTTTCTTAGTTTTGTATTTCTATTTTTGTAAATTTAAAATGTGATTCTCTTGCAGATGTGATTTTTAATATGGTAATTATTTTTATTCTTAATTTTGCTTGTTTTATCATTAGGGGCCTCGGGGCACTGTTAGTTTTGGCTTCAGCCACTAACATCAGAAAGGCTCCTGTGTGTTTCCAGACAGTGTCCCCTGATGAAGTGCTGTTCTGTAGACACAGAATTACAATTTACATTTTATTTTTAGATTTTTAATTATATTTAAGACTTTAAAATTTTAATATGTTATTTTACATTGTTATTAGTTTTAAAATACAAATTTGGTTTTTAGCTGCATTGTGCGCTGTACCTGTTTGAATTGGATTAATAATTGTTTAGTGTTTTTCATACCTCAAGTATTATAATTTTGAATTTGTTTTTGGATTGTATTTGGGTTATATATATATATATATATATATATATATATATATATATATATATATATATATATATATATATATATATATATATATATATATATATATACATGTAAATATATGTAATACAAAAATTATAAACATATTTTTGTATTAATAAAAGCATTGACACTTATTCATTTTCATAAAATGTCTTACTTAAAAAATTAGAGTACAGATATTCTATTTTGGGACTTCAAGGCTGAAAATATGCCAATGAATTATCATTAGATTTATGTTTCAAAAGAGGAGTTATTTTAAGATCTTTCACTTCCATATAAGGAAGGATTAAACGATTTTCTATGAGTATTAAATAATTTGCGATGAGGCGTAAGAATACAAGGAATGCAATATGACTGGCCTTTTTACACTTTTAAGTATCATATAAAACGCAGGACCGATGGTTTTTGCGTGGCTTTTTATGTTTTATGATTACCAACTAAACTCCGTCAGTTTAGACGGGATTTGTGTCTCCCCCTCCAACCCTGGGGAGGGGCTGAGGAGTCTGCCTTCAACATCTAGTACTAAATAAAAAGTCAGTGCAGATTATTGTCTTTTTCCTGTAATTTTGACTATTAATTCCACAGAAATAACGGGAAAGATCCTCTGTTATTACAAGACGCCAGGATAGTTACTTGCTGAGGAAACCATTGTTATCTATTTTCCGGCTGGCTGCAACGTTCCTAAAACCTCACCCCGAAGCCGAAGGATTCCTCACCCCGAAGCTGAATCCCTCATCCCTTCGTAAAATACCGGTACCTTATTGCTACATGGAGGCTGGAGCTGAGAAATACCACGGAAAATTAGTGTCTAAAGCTGATAAAGAAAATGATTCGGTTCCTAGTGCTCTGTTATTTGAAAATCCCATCCCTTTACTTTACAACCTGCTTGACCTATGGAAAGTTTAGTTATGCCAGTGCTGCTCTGGATTGAATCGTCGAAGAAGTGTTTTCCCACCCCGGAATGGTCTACTTAGATGTTCGACATTCCCTCCCTCCTACTCAGAAATCAAAGAAAAATAAGCTTCAATTTCTCCTCTCCTTCACTCTCAGTATTAATTTATGAATCATTTTAACGAAGAAAAAAAAATTATTTTATTTTCCTATCAACTTTCATCTGATGTTGTGGCTTTCTTGAAATATTGTGGATTAATTCGAACTTTTTCACGTATCCTTTGATAATTTTGTGTTTTACTCGTAAAACATTTATTTCTTTGATATTTATTGATTAATAAGAAAAAGCACTCATGTAAATAAACTAAAATCACAGATTATGATTTTAAAATAATTTTTTTTTCATACTTGATGTTTCAATTGAAACAAGTATTTTTTATACATTGATCGTATTTACTGTTGAAATTTTATTTTTTTGAAAAATGTTTATTTTCAGTGAATTGATGATTTTGATTGTCATAAAAAGAAAAGAAAAAAAATTGGAAAAAATATTTTCATATTTATTATTTTATGTGTTACAGTTCTATGATTTATTGATTAATAAAATTTATATTTTTGTTTTACTCTAGTGTTAAGGGTTGAGATAAAAATGCCATTAAATTATTTTAATTTTGAATGCAAATGTGGTGTGGTAGAAATTATAAATTAAACCAAGAAATTTTTAAACTAATACAAATAGTTTTGAAAAATAAAATTAATACTTGTTTTTAGAATTTAAATTGAAAAGCGACTAGATATTAATGTTTGAGTCCAACGTTGGTAAATAGTACAAAGCTCAGTTCTAGCTCAGTAATTTCCATTAACAGAGAAAGTTTCTTATTGCTGAGAGTGAATCCCAACATAAAGATGGGAAAATGATCTAACACAAATTGAAAAGTAATGGTAACTAAAGAAACTTAAAAATACGTTAAAAATAGAAATGAAAATATTAGAATTTCCTAACAACAAAAAAAAAAAAAAAAAAAAAAAAAAAAGACTTTGTGTCAAAATTAAAAATTCCTATTAAAAAATGTGAAAACTTAAATGTTACCCTAACGAAAGGACAGTTAACACTTAACACAATTTGTGAGTTTCCCCTTATTACGATAGGCGAAATTGTTAACTCAGTTAAGTTTTTTATGCTTGATACTGATTTACTATATGCTTTAGTAGGGTTGCAAACTTGCAGAGTTTTTTGTTTATTTATGATTTGTGTCTGGCCAGTTGTTACTCAATTTGGTATGAGATTGATCACCTCTGCTAATTCTAACAATGACAACTTATCTTGATGTTTCAGTAAAAGTAAACATCGAAAAAAGAAAAGTTGAAGATGTTTCAGTAAAAGTAAACATCGAAAAAATAAAAGTTGAAGATGTTTCAGTAAAAGTAAACATCGAAAAAAGAAAAGTTGAAGATGTTTCAGTAAAAGTAAACATCGAAAAAAGAAAAGCTGAAGATGTTTCAGTAAAAGTAAACATCGAAAAAAGAAAAATTGAAGATGTTTCAGTAAAAGTAAACATCGAAAAAAGAAAAGTTGAAGATGTTTCAGTACAAGTAAACACTGTAAAAAATAACGTAAAGGGTAACAAAAATAAAAGGAAAAATAGGAAAAGGAAAGAATGACCAAGAAGTTAATTACAAAATAAATAAAAAGAAAAATTTGAGTAAACAAAATTTTGAAATAGTACATGTATCAAAGCTTAGGAAATATCACAGCCCACAAATGTTAAAATTAAATTCTGATTAAATAACACTTGTTGTCCAGTTCGTTTTGTAAATTTTTGTGTGAAATTTTTTTTTTAAATTTTAGTAGAATAGTTACATAAATAGGTTTCATTTTTTTTTCTGTTTAGTTGACTAAACAGACAACTTGCATTATCATGTTTTTATTGTTGTTACTGTAAATAATTTTTTTCACGTAATTGGAAAAATGATATTTATAGTAGGAAAGAGGACAGTCATACCAACATAAAGCTTATAAATTCATATTATTCTAAATTTAATTTGTTTTTGGCTAACCAAAAATTTTTTTTTTTTTTTTTGGGGGGGGGGATGTAATACAAAAATTATACAAATATTTTTGTATTAATAAAAGCATTGAAACTTATTCATTTTCATAAAATGTCTTAGTTAAAAAATTAGAGTACAGATATTCTATTTTGGGACTTCAAGGCTGTAAACATGCCAATAAATTATAATTAGATTTATGTTTCAAAAGAGGAGTTATTTTAAGATCTTTCACTTCCATATAAGGAAGGATTAAACGATTTTCTATGGGTATTAAATAATTTGCGATGAGGCGTAAGAATACAAGGAATGCAATATGACTGGCCTTTTTACACTTTTAAGTATCATATAAAACGCAGGACCGATGGTTTTTGCGTGGCTTTTTGTGTTTTACTTAAACTCCGTCAGATCTGACGAGAAAAGTGTCTCTTCCCCTCCAGCCGGAGAGGGGAGGAAACTGTTGCTTCACCATCTTTTAATTAATAAACAGCTTATGCAGAATATGGACTCATTATTCATCTGATATTGGGACTAATTTACCCATATTAATAACGGGGTTTTGCTCTGTTATTACACACACACACACACACACATATATATATATATATATATATATATATATATATATATATATATATATATATATATATATATATATATATATATATATATATATATATATATATATATATATATATATGGTTCGTGGCTCAAACGTTCATAGAGGCGAAAGAAGATCCCTAAAAAGCTGCTTATTTGTAACCTGAGAATGTTAAAAGAGCAGAAATTAATTTCAGTGAAAGAATGATAACTAACGTAGTTCTAACAACTTAATTCTATTTCTTTATCTATAATACTATTTCAACTGTGTAGAATTTTCATACATTTCCTTTATAAATAATGCGTGGTGGTGGGCATAAATCTATTAAAATAGATCGTCGATGCAACGTTTGTTTGATTTTGTGGAATTTCATAAGACCATTGAGCTTGAGATAAAAATTTCATGAAGTACACATACATTTAACAACAAAAAATGTTTATTTACAAAAAATGACAATTTTATTGGAATGAATCATACATAATGATAACAATGAGTGCATTAACTGTGCACAATGTTATTGATTTGCATCTCTTCTCTGTTTTATCGAAATAAAAACTTTTTTTTTTCTTTTTTAAATGTCTTTTCAAGATCTTGTGATTATCGATAATGCACTGATAAGGTACAGTCAGTGTACTTAAATTAAATGTTAGTCTGGGAAAATAGGAGAGTGAAAGATAAATTGAAGTTGTTTACTATTTAGACTTGGGAAATAAAAAATAAAATAAAGAGGTCAGTTCAATGTGAAATTAAATCGTGGTCTAAGTTGTAAACAGATCTCTGACAGAAAAGAAAAGAAATATGATTTGAAATCGGAAAATAAGACTATTATTTGGAATACTGTTTGAAACAATACTTGTATAAAATATTGCAATCCTTGAAAATAAGAATTTCATTAAAAATAACTACTGCACATTCACGCATCATGTTGTTTAACAATTATGAGGGAAGGAATAGTTTGCAAAAAAATAATGAGTTAGTTTCAAAGAGATCGTGAATCCCATACTAACCAGAACTGTCACTAGTGTAGTGAGAATCCACAGATTATCTATGGGTTTTTCACTTGATAAACTAGCAAATATAGATTGCGGAATGAAAAATAACCTCATTTATTTAAGTATGGTATATTAATGGATTCTTGCATAGGGTTGAAGGATATGTAAAATCCTGTTAGAATTTATGCCCAAAACGAATGAAATTTCATCTGGAACTCAACTGAAGGCATTTTTAATTAAATAATGGAATCCAATAAACTGCTCTTTTTCGAAATCTGTATTTGATTCATGTTACTGGACACGAATAAAAAAATGCGTTGAGAGTGTATTTAACGATTTGCAAAAAGGTGGGTTAATTACAACAATGAATCATACTATGCTTCATACTCCACGGATGGACGCGTGGCGGCAGCACTTGTGGAAGATGGCGCCTCTGTTAGCGACGCACTGTCCAAATGTGCGCATCAGTTTGTCTGCCGTCGGATCGTTCTTTCCACCCTTGTGGAGGAGTTGAGGAATTCTCTTATTGTGTGCCCTATTATAGTTTCTATAGATAATCCTTGTTGCATAAAATTGAGAGAAACAGAGGTATCCTTTCTCCCCGGCCATCTGACCCAAGGTGCAGCACTGCTCTTCTTTACTTCGGACTTTGCCTGAAACAAAAAGAATATAGAACACTCATCGATTGATACTCACATTTCATATTCTTCTTTTTATCCACCTCACACCAGTTAGAAACTGCAACTGAATATTTGTATTGAACTTTTCAAAGAGTAAACGTGTTATTTTTAACGATAGTGAATACACATGAACTATATAAAAAACGAAAGAACATAATAGAACATCTCGACTGCCATCATATAATAATTCCCGGCTTTTCCTGCTAGAAAATCAATCCTATTCAGAGAGAACCAGAAAAAAAAAAAAAAAAAGGCAAATCTCAGTTATGAAAATGAAACTCGTCTGGGCTGTATTTAAAATTTGTATCTTAAACTATAGGGTTTAAATCTAAAAAAAAAAATATTAAAAATAATTGTCAAAGAAATGCTTCTTATCCTACTTATTATTAATTAATTTTAAAAATCGCTTGAAGACCCGAAATGATTTTCGTAAAAATCCCTCTTTTTACATTTTGAGTGAGTTCAATAGAATATAGAGTAGAGGTTCATTTGGAGATAGATGACGTCAACTGAAGTGTTCCATTTACGATATATGAGTGAGTGATTCAATCCATTGAACGATTGATAAAGATCTAATCAGATCACTTGATAAATGTTTCTCAGAATATTTATCGACTTTTTCCCACAGAGGCATCCTGATAATTATATTCGAGATGTTATTACTATTTGATGAAATGGACAATTATAGTCCAGTATGCAGCGGGCATTATAAGCAAATACATACATTCATTTAATGTTAAAAAGAGAAATAATAAATAATAGTATGCATTGATTACAATAGTCAGTGAGGGAAATTAGGTTGTTCAACAAAAAGTTTTTGAAGTGTATCTGAAAAACAAAATGGTGATTGCCCACAATGTTTTGACCTATAAAATGTTAAGATTGTAAGATGGAAATAAGACAAAATGATGTTTTTTTTTCTATTTAAAAAAAAAAAATGTCCTCCATTTTGCCCTTTTCAATAATATTGTGCCCTTGAACAGCAGAAAAATGCTTTTCATTTAAAAAAATATTTTTACATTAGGAGTGAAAAGGAAAATTATTCGACCTACATTCATACATTTTATTTTTTATTTTAAGAGATAAATACTCAGAAAACTCTTAAAAGATGTGAAAATAAATTACCTTGAGTAACATTTCATCTAGAAATGGAATTTTCACGCACTTAAATTCCATCATGATGGTTCGAAATACATTCTTTAAATAAGTGACATGTTAAAACTATGATATTTGAAGTTATCATTTTTACAGTGTTTAATTAGTTACATTGGCTTTTAGTGTCACATACATTAGGTTACGAAATCAGACACTAAAACGTACTTTAGACGAATAAGCGTACAATTTTTCTTTTGTCATGGATTCAAACTTTAACTTCCAAAATATGGCGGATATTAACAAATAGGGAAATGGGCGCTAACAGTTTAATAAAGAGCATATGGTTTAATTTTCAGTTGAAATAAGAAAATCTAATTTTGTTTTTAAAAAAGGGAAGTAAGTTAAAGGGTATTTACTAGTTTAATGAGATCTACCAAGCGCTAAAAACTTTCAGTAATAAGTTGTGACAGAATGACGAAATGTATCAAACAGAATATTTATTCAGATGTGGGATATCATTCTAATGCAACTCATGACTCACATCCTCTGGCTTTAGAAATTAAGCCTAAGAATGTTCATTGTTTTAAATACACACATAAAACTTTATCTTTATGAGACGTGACGCAAAAGAAAAGTGTTCTCAATTGCACTTAACAATGGTGCACTGCAATGTATTCCGAATGTAGCAACTAAAAGAGTAGAATGGATAACTAATCCAAGTATTTGATCTTGTCTGATTAGGGTGTTGGGATAATCCAATTTGATATTAGTTATATATATATATATATATATATATATATATATATATATATATATATATATATATATATATATATATATATATATATATATATATATATATATATATATATATATAACTTATCTGCCCCTTTGAAAACTTTGAAAATAACATTAAGACAAAAAACATGTGACAATAACTTATCGCATCATAAACAGAAATGCATTATCATCACCTTTCATCTTTCATTCGCTACGTACCATAGAAGTGGGGATACTTAGTAGTCACTGGAGTGAATTTAAAAACATCCTGGTTTCGAGGATTATATTATTAAATAGTATAAAAACTGTATCTTGTAGAGAAAAACTGATTTCAGATTTTAAATCAGCGATGTGAAAAAATTTAACATCTGTTAAAAAAAGAAATCTCATTAAAGGGGAAAAAAATTGTTCCCCACAATAATGATTGGTAATAAATTTGATTTCGACTACAATGAAATAAAAATGGCTCACCTGAAATACTCAAATTTCAAATGGTAGTAAACTATTATCAAAACAACTGGAATCTTTTCTGAGCCATTTGAATCGAAATATTTTTCCCACAGCTGGTTTGCTTGACTTCCACCCACCAGTGAATGTTGACAATAACATATAGTCTGTCTAAGCTAAGAACTCCTCCCGTCTCAAAGTATTCACGCTTTTGGTAAATATGTCCGAAATATATACCAGGTCTAGTTAAGTACCACTTCCCGGTATGCCCTACATCAATGTTTTCTAAAATAAAGTGCCCGGTATGCATTGAAACGGTACTACGAACACAGATGTTTCTCCTAATCTATCCTCAGCAGATATTAAAATATCGAATAATTATAATAATGTCAACGAATGAAACAATATCAAATCGCATATAACAAAGCGACTGTTGACATTCACCGGTGAATGTCGACATTCTCTTGATTTCTGTCATTCACGGTAACAGAATAATGTGGACACTTCCATACTAACTCGATGTAAACAATCATTCTGTTTTGGAAGAAGACAAAACTGTTGGCTCAATTTGAAAGATCATGTTTTTAGAATTGTCAAAACTCGGGAATGATAGTTGAAAGATTTCTTTAATACCAGCAATTTCGAAATCGACTCAGCTCTGGGAAATTTTACAGATCGAGTGCACATTAAAATTGGTTATTTCGTTTACTTTGTTATGAAAAACACTGCATGTTAATGAAACAATTATTAATTTAGCAATTTATTGAGAAATGGATAGTGAAGAGACCACACTTTTTAGAAAATTATTTTGATACTCTTTTCATTCATCATGTTACAATAGCTTTAGATTTTAAAAATAACATCCATAAAAGTCATGTTGCACTCTACTTAGAAGCAAATAATTATTTGCCTTCGTAAAGTTTAGTTTGAGCTTTTCAAACTATAGTACAACAATGAGGCTTGAGCATTGTTATTTATATATCATTAAAAAAAAAAAAAAAAAAAAAAAGAAAGCGTTTGAGTCTACATGAAAAGGTGTTTTAAAGAAATTATGACTGATTAAAAACTGCATTATGGACGTCAGATTTCAGTGCATTTCTCTAAAAACTTTGATTATAATTTCATTGATTGACAAAAATGTTTAACAAATGGCTTTTACGTATAAACATGTGCGTAGTTTTAATAGACGCCCCATACAAATTAGACCATTATTAATATGAAACACCTAAAAATTAAATTCTTTAGAAATATTGCATGTTTTCCTTTTGATCTTAAAAACCCCTTACAATATTTTTCCAGTTTTTTTTTGTTGCAAATTCAACTTTTTCTACGGGTAATTTTTCCCTCATTGTTTGCAGCACTTCACGAATAAATGAATAAAATAAATTAAAGGTATCTTATGTAAGCATTCTTATCATCATAAAAGGTAGGGCTCACCTGTCCTGAGAAATAAAGAAGGTACCGCCATCTTGATTTCGATCTGCTGCACCAGGATGGATTGCTGACTCTTCTCCAGATGCAGAAGGTATTCTGTTTTCAAAAGAAGAACGGTTCGTTAAATGAAACTTCATTCGATTATAAGAGTGCTATTACGATTATTAATATACTGAGAAAGCAGCAAAAATGCTTCTAATTGCATTTATGATAATTAAAATTCACTATCAATATTTCGACAAATTGTAATTTAATAACCAGGAAAGAATTAAAGCAACAATAGTCAAACGATACACCTATTAAAACCGGTTGCAGAATTCGTATCACCCTGGGCTCACTTCAGTTGGAGACTCCTGAGCCATCGTGTGTCAGTGTAGCATATCTGTGTTTATAATCAGTGTTGAACAACCCGAACATTTTTGGTTTTATGACTATCAATGCTTTACTCTGTAACCTCATAACCCAAAATACAAGGGAACTCTTGGAGCAAGCATTGGGACTGTACTAGACTTCCTGTTGGATTTTTTTGACGGAACTAACACGGATTTGCGTATCATGAAGATGTAAACCACTCAAGATTATCCCGATGGTTAGAGGATTCTAACTTATGATCCATCTACCACTCAGGAAATTTCCCGTCAGCTCTGTGGTCGGGGCAAGTCGGGATAGAAATTCGTATCGACTAGCCATTACTGGGATTCTTACTGAGAGACGATCGTTCCATTTCCTGAAATTTTTTTTCAGTCTGTCAATTTATTAAACTATTGATTTGATTGAAGTATTACAACTCTGTATTAAAAAATTGTAAGCTGCCACTGCCGTTTTGTGTACTACGTAACATTTTGTTTTGCAACGCCAAAACTATTAGACATGGAAAGAAGGTGTGTAATAAATGTACAGAGAATATGATGGAAAATAATTTAATATTCTATTATAAGTTCGAGAATTATTAACTGTTAAAGTTACAAAAGAAAAGAAAAGCCGACTAGGTGACCGAGGGCCACTCAGGGCCTGGATGTTTCTCTGTGTGTTGTCCTCTGTTGTGTGAATGCGGCCCACCCTATTAACGGGTGTCTATGGTAGTATAACGTGGGTCGTGTTGCTCGTCTTCGTGACTTTGGTTCACAGGTGCCCATCGGGTAACGATAAATGAGTAACACTTCCTCGACATCTTCAAAGGCGAAGAACGAAAGTTCAATGCCCGCCTTTATTTTTCCAAAAAAAAAAAAAAAGAAAAAAAAACACCATACGGGCGTTTTACAGGCCACAGAATGCAACAGCAGAGTTATAATTTAATTTGCTGAAAAAACATTTTTGCTTACGGACTTAGGGCGAAAATTCAAATTTTTTTTTGCGAATTTTTGTCACTTTTTTTCTTTACGTTGCATTTTATTGCTTGCAAAATTGTAAGGCTTAGAACTTACGAAGTTGCGTAGAAAAAGAAGTACGGTGGAATAAAAATAGGAGTACGAGGAATACGATAGGAGTATGATGGATTAAAAAAATTGGGATTCGATTAATAGTTGGAAAAATTATCAACTATTAAACTTTTAGAAAGAAATACCACGTGGTTCAATCTACAGCTCTATTCAATGCAACGACAGAATTGAATTTAACGTGTTGAAAACATATATATTTACATTTCCAGTTAAACGTTCTCATTTGTTTTTTTCTTCTTCTTTCTTTTCAAAATTCCATTTTTTTAAAAATGGAATGGAACTAGTGTAATATTAAATGTTTCTGTTGCAAAATTGTTGCCATTCCTTGGGAAGGATAGCTACGAAGTCTTTTTCTTTTTATACCGCCAGATGGCATTCTTTTTAAATTTGTATGTATTTGTTTGCTTTTTGTTAATAACCTTTACTTTCTGTCTGAATCTCGATCTGCGGACTACAGTTGGCAGCACGGCTGTGGTTTTGAAAATTATGACGCAGTAAAATGTTTCACTCAGTTTCGCCGTAATTTACATCGTTTGGATTCCAAAATCAAAATGAACAGGGATCTGCAGAGTATCCCACTGCTGAACAGTGAAAACTTCTATCAATGGAGTATTAAAATCAAGGCTTTGCTGACACTTAAGAAAATTGCAAATGTGCTAACTGAAGAAGCCCCCCGTTGATCCAAAATTGCGGGAACAATGGACATTAAGTAATGATGACGCAGTTGCATACATACAACTATCGCTTTCTGATGACCAAAGTCTTCAGTTCACAAACGAAATTAATGCTAAAATTCTATGGGAAAAAATTCAAAGCACATTTACTGGTAAAACCGAAGATCGAAAAATCGATGCAAGTAATGAAGTAAAAAATCTTGAAATGAAAGAAAATGAAAATGTGTCAGACTATATTGCAAGCTCACGAGGACTACAAACAAAATGTTCGTCACTGGGACTGCAAATTACAGAAAGAGAACTTGTATTTTATACTGTTAGAGGGTTACGAGGAAAGTTTATAAAAATAAGAGAAATCCTGAAAACCCAACGTGAAAAACAAATGGATGAAATTTTAGAAATTCTGCGAGAAAAAGAAAGCTGCGTATCAAAATTAAGAAATGATATTCCTAGAAGAACAGAAGCATTCGGAGTAAAACATAAATATGAAAATAGAAGCACGAAACAATGTTTCATCTGCCATAAAACGAATCACCTAGCCCAAGACTGCTATTTCCGAAACAAGAATGAGGGAAATCGAAACCCAACATCACAAGAAAAAAGAAAATTTTCGAACTATAAATCGGGTATGAAAAAACCAAAAACAATAACGCTCATTGTGCATTTGAAAATCAAGATAAACATTCTAGTGGAAATTTCCCACTTACCGCAGAACAAGAAAAACACCAAATAAACTCTAGTGCTACCGGTAAAAACAAAACTGTTTTCATTTTGGATTCAGGTGCTACTTCACACATGGTAAAAGATTTAAACTTTTTTGAAAACATAAGTTATATTAATGGAATAATAGAATTAGCAGGTATGAAAGCAAATTTAATTTCTAAAGGTATCGGTATTATAAAAGCTACAACAACAGTTGATAATTGCAGTAAAAATCTAACAATATATGATGTAATATATGTACCTGATTTACGAAACAAATTAATTTCAGTATCTAAATTAATTGATAAAGGTTATAAAATTGAATCTAATGGTTATGATATTTTGATTTTAACTAATGATAATCGCATTTTTTTAAAAGCTGTAAAAGTAAACAATCGTTTTGAAATTTTAATGGAACCGTGTAATAGCACTTCACCTAATTCATTTGATTATAATGATGTAAATAATTCTGAGTTAGAATGTAATGAAGTAAGTAATTTGGATACTTATAATATTTGGCATAAAAGACTTTGTCATTTAAATACACAATACATGGTTAAAATGCAAGATGTTCTTGGCATAAATTAAGATTTTGAAAATTATCATTGTGAATCTTGTGATATAAGTAAAGCAACCCATAAGAGTCATCCAACAATTAATATTGCACAAAGTAATTCTATATTAGAGTTAATTCATGCGGACCTAGCAGGCCCAATAAATTGTGATTCATTAGGCAATTCAAGATATTTCTTAGTTCTAGTGGATGATTTTTCTGGGATGTACTTTTCTTATTTTTTGAAGCATAAAAAGGATGTATTTGAAATGTTTTGTATGTTTAAAGAAAGGTATGAAAATTTAATGAATAAGAAAATCAAAAGATTCAGAACAGATAACGGGTTAGAATTTGTTAATAACGAGATTGTTAGTTTTTTAGAAAAATACGGGATCATACATGAAAAAACAGTACCGTATAATCTTTCGTCGAATGGACGTGCTGAACGAGCCATAAGAGTATTAGTAGAAAGGGCTAGGACATTATTATATGAAAGTGAATTACCATTAATATTTTGGGCTGAAGCGATAAATTTTAGCACTCACATTTCTAATCTTACACCGCGTAAAAATAAACAAAATCTTCCTATTGAGATATGGTCAGGAAAAGAACCTAAACTTAACTACTTAAAAGTATTTGGATGCGTCGTTTATTTTCATATACCTAAACAATTCCGAAATAAATTTGATGTTCCGGGAAAACGTGGGATTTTCGTCGGTTATTCTAAAGAAAGGCGCGCTTACAGAATATATGATGTCGATAAAAATATAGTAATTGAAGAGCGATCTGTAAAATTTAACGAATTATTAAGAGGAAGTAAATTTCTAACAAACAAAAATGAATGTAGCATATGGAATATTGAGGATTTGACCCAGTTTAATGTATCTCAACCGCAAATCGAAACTGAAACCCAAAACTCGACTCTTACTGAATCAAGGAGTGAACATTCTTTTTCTCATAAATCATCTCAAGAAAGTACAGATTCGCAAAACGAAAATAAACAAAATATTCCGGCATTAAGACGTTCTGAAAGAATAAAAAAATAAAAAAAAAAATATCCGCGTACGCGAACTTAGCCTCGAAAGGATCATCAGTTCCTCAAAATTATGACCAGGCGATAAATAGTAATAAATATTCGGAGTGGAAAACCGCAATGGAAAATGAACTTCTTTCGATGGAGAAACATAAGGTTTTTGAATTAATTGAGAGGCCTAAGAAGGAAAAAATAATAAAAAGTAAATGGGTGTATACAATTAAAAATAACGATAATAACAAAATTTACAAAGCGCGACTGGTTGCAGCAGGGTTTAATCAAATAAAAACTTTTGATTATTCTGAATCATATTCATCTGTGGTAAATATTGAATCATTCAGGTTATTAATTGCTTTAGCAGCAAAATTGGATTTATTTGTTAAATTTTTTGATATTAAAACTGCATATTTATATGGTGATATTGATGAAACTGTATACATGGAAATACCTCCAGGTTTTGAAGATAAATATGGTAAAAATAAAGTGTGCAAATTAAATAAAAGTATTTATGGTCTACCTCAATCTGGTAGAAATTGGCATATAAAGTTAAATTAATGATAATGATTTTTTCGCAATTTGTGTATATGTAGATGATTTGGCAATATCTTCTAATAATTCGAAATTATATAAAGACGTCATTTCAAAACTTAATCAAGCATTTGAATTAAAAGAAACAACTAATGATTCAAAATTTTTAGGCATTGAGATTTCACAAAAAGAAACCGGAATTGGTTTATCTCAAACTCAGTACATTGAAACTACAATGAAAAAATATGGTTTGGAAAATTGTAAGAAAACAAATACTCCCGTAACTAAAGGTGAAGATAGATGTTTTAATCCTACTGATGATTTAGTAAATCAGACTGATTATCAGGAAATCGTCGGTGAACTTTTATATTTAGCAAATAGAACCCGACCAGATATTGCTTTTGTAACTAGTTATTTATTACAATTTAATAAACGTCCTGAAAAAAGGCATTATGTTTTGGCTAAAAGAGTTTTGAAATATTTGAACGGTTCAAAAGATTAAGTCTTGTTTTATAGTAAAGAATTCGGTTTTTTAAACTGTAGTGCGGATGCAAGTTGGGGCAACGCAGAAGGAGGAAAATCTTTTTCAGGTAGTGTAATTATGTAAGGGAATTCTCTTATAACATGAATAAGTAGAAAACAAAGATGTGCAAAATGTTTCAATTTTTTTTTCATTTCAAAGGATGACTATTTATCTATTGTGATAGGAAAATTTATTTTTCTCTCTTGAGGAGATTTTCGTAAGGGGTAGAGGGTCTAACCCCATCCCACACACCTGCCTCAGATTAACTCCTTTCTAGCAATATAGACTGCGGCAGAAAAATTCTATGTCCCTATATAAGTTCGTATCGACTGGATTCAAAAGTAATTAAAAAAAATGAAAAAAATATAATGATGTAAGAAAGAGAATGTTGCCAGATAGATTAGATGTTAGTTACCAGATCTTCATTTTAATATGGAAATATTTTAAAATATATAGGACTCAAGAGGGATAAAAATCCCTTATAATTTGAACTTTTATTTATACTTCTTAAAAAAGAAAAACATGTTTCAACTGACTAATTCATCATCGAAGAGCTTAAATTACTGAAGCTAAAAACATGGACAATGACCCCTTTTTATGTCCTAAGGAAGAAATTTTTGATATTCCACTTCTAAGGGGGTAAAATAGGGGTTTAAAGGTTGTTTAAAAAAACCCGTGGATTTTGACTTTTCTCAGGTTGTTTTAAGTAATATTTCAGAGTCAATAATTAGTTATACGGTAAATATTTGTTTATATTCATTTTGCTAGGTTGTCTCAAGTGTTGAATAACTAGTTAGATATACGTTAAGGATTTATTTAGAAATTTTTTAATATTTTTCTAGAATTAAAAACTTAGTTACAAAGTAATTATTTATACCTATTTTAGATCCTTTCTAAAAGTGGCTGTAAAAATTTATATATATATATACTCAATGAGGTGCACGTCGTAATTGCGATTAGTTTTCTATCTTATTTTACGACAGAGATGGAAATAGTTTTGCTGCTTTTACTATGCTGTAATGCACTCATACTTACGATGGTTTATATGATTTTAATGGTTGTCGAACAGATTTTAAATAATTACTAAATTAAATACATAGAGAACTATCGCGGACATTTCTTGATAATTGAGCACGGGAAACAGCTAGAGAGTTATGCTTATAGATTGTTTAAAATTACTTCTGACTCACACATTTTTAAGTTTAAATTTTTGTACAGGCGATTCTTTTTAAAAATGTGATCGTTGATTTCGTTATGATGATGTTCTGTCATAAATTTATAATACGAGTAATTATGCAGTTTATAAGCAAAATGTAAATTATTTTAAGGGAAAAAAATCAATGGTAACCCTATCTAAAAGAATTATGACTAGGAGAGGAGCGTCCTAGTTTTAATAAATTATCATTTGATTCACGTGTTCTAAAACTAAATTTGTTTTGATATGATGAAAATGTAATTAAAAGTATGAATATTTACTAAATAATCTTTAGATGTTCATCTATATCTAAGAATATCGACATTCAGCGTATTTTTATTGCAACATTTCAATATTTTGTGCAAATATAATTTTTGAATTGTGTTTTTCTTCAATAGAGAAGATTTCAAAATAGTGTACATTGAAATTAGAACTACGCCAGTTTAGCTACTGTCACCTTCATGTTGAGCGCCTTAAAAATTGACTTTATTTATATACCTGAATTTCAATTAGGTGAATGGAATATGGAATTTGATAGAACCAAATTAAAAGTTTTGAACTGCTTATTTATCGTGGCAGTTATTGACAGCTTGTTTCGACGAGATAATTAATCACGAAATAATTGTGCTTTTAGTTTTTTTTCTTTATTTGTTTTATTTATTGATTCATTTGAATAAGAAATTTAAATTGCATCTAATCCTAGTGGGATATGGGATATATATTAATTTCTGACTTTAAAAGCATCTTTTTACCAAGGCAAACAAAACCTTAAGTTATAATTTAATAAACACAAGTTGAATGAAAAAAAAAACAAAAAAACAACAACATATAAACATTCCAGGAATAATGCATTTTATATGGTAAAGCAACTTCACCTAATCAACACAAATAAAAGAAAAGGAAAAAAAAAAGTTTTTTTTTTTTTTTTTTTTTTTTTTTTTAGGACAGAAATTTTTTAGACAGTTATTATATTTTTTGTATATTGCTTCTTGGGGTGTTAAACAACATCCACAACTTGTGACCAAATTTTTCCAGAAAACATGCCTTTCCAGAAAAACCTGGAAAAAATCCTGTTTTCTACATATAATTTTGTTACATTTTAAGAAAGAAAATTTTGAAGGTCATATTTGAAACCAAGAGAAAATTTCCTGCTAACTCAAATACATGTGAAGCTAAAAGAATTATGAGTATGGAAATAACGACGTCTCTCTCTCTCTCTCAGTGCTGCAGCTGAAAAAAAAATCGGGGAACATAATTAATGGAGGTTTGAAACTTATAAATATCTTTCTTGTGAGATCTAGTAATAGATTAAGAGAAATATATATTTTTTCATTCCCTTAAGGGAAGAACTCCTCCTCCCAATAACTATACCTTTTCCTGAACGTTTCTCATAATTTTAAGGATCTTTTCCATTCGTGATTTTTTTTTTACTATTTGTTTAAATTTTAACTCAATTTAGACTTCTACTAAAAATAATGTAAGTTTTCCCATCCCTTTCATCAATTTATTCCCAGCAACTGAGAAGAGGGTTTAGAATCAGATTGTTTAGAAATAGAGGGCTAAGATCAGAAATTTTCTATTTTAAACAAAAAAATTTCCATTTTGCCAAAAAAAAACAAACTAGATTTTCCAACTGAAAGAAAAGAAACTTATTTCCCGGAAAAAAATTTGATCGAAAAGTGTGAATTCGTATTCAGCACTCCCAAAAAACATAAAAGTACAAAAAGAAAAAGCTTTTTCCACATAAAATCCTTTATTGTCTGAACTATTCATTTGGGGTCATTTCATTTCATGCATTGATATGTTTACGCAATGAATAACTTTGGGAAAAAAAGAAAACATAAAAACCTGTTAACACTTTTTATTTATTCTATAAATCTGAGGTCAGATTTACTTATCCGCGAAGGTGAAGAAGTTTATGTAATGAATACCTCTGAACCACTATTCAATTATTTATTAAATTTAGGGTTACATTTACTTCCCAGTACGAAACTTAATACGCAATGAATTACTTAAATGCAGTACGATACCCGAGTGATGCTTTACGCAAATCTATTTCTACCATAGACAAAAATTCGCAACATTCTATTTTTTTATTTCAAACGTTCTGGTGTTTTGTAAGCCCCCTACGGAAATGTGTGAAATTTTGTTCCAGGTGTTATTTTTACACTCGAAATCGATTTCAATAATAATAATTAATAATTTCAATAATAATAGACATGTTTCATCCGAAAAAGTGCGTTTTAACGTAAAAAGAAACATATTCAACTACGGTGGCAGTTAACTGTATACAACGTATGTATACAATTCAAGAGATTTTTCTGAGACATTTCGATAAGAATGAAAATTCGAACAAGCGTTTAAAAGTTATACAGGTGATTCGTTATTTATTTATTATTTTTATTTTTTTTGTCTACTGCACATTCATACTTGAATCAGTATTTTTCAAGTCTTGTTTTTTGAAATGGGTGCAAAATTAGAAGAATATGAAGGGGAGCATTTTTGCCCCGAATCTATTTCTTGTCTTTCTCGTTTATCGACGGTTATAAAATTTTTCTTTTTTTATATAGACTAACCAGATGAAGCAATTTCTTTTCCACTTTTACAATATATTCAGATTTTGTACGTATACATTTCAAATGAAATTAAAAATCGTTAATTCAAATAAAATGAATTTAACTGGCAGCAACGATTTAAATTGCGGATAAACAAGGAAGAAAGAGGGTGTGGCTGTATGGCACGACATATTATAAGAAGAAACAAACGACCTTAAATCCCATTCTAAAGGTCATACAAGTCATGCAGAAAGGGAGGGTTCATAACAGTCCTCTCTTGTTCATTGTTAATGTGACCATTGACTTTTAATTCAGAGAGGAAAATAAAAATAAAATAAATGTTGACAGATTAGTTTCTTCTTTCATGTCTCACTCTTCATCTCCATCACTCTTTTAAGATTCCAGACTCCTAAACATAATACGAGGCATTCTCCAAAGAAAATTTTAATAAATTTCGCTTACTAGTTCTTGAAGCAAATCATCTTTTGCATTCTTCACAGGCTTGCCTATTCCAGGTGGCAACAGTTCTTTCTGTTAAGTGTTTGTTAAGCGTCAACTTTCTGATGATAATATTTTGTAGAACTGATTTTACAATTTTAAATAGAAATTGTTTTTAATTTGTTCAGATTAAAAATTGCATACCAACCAAGCCTCATCAGGAAAAGATTAAAAAGAAAAAGTATTAATAAAAACATTTTACTATAATTTAGAAACATAGCAAATTATCTGTGAATACTGTAAAAGTAGATCATCGTCTTTAGTGCACTCTGATTGCAACATGAGGTTGTTTCGTCAAAAAGAATTCTCTGAATTATACATATTATACACACGGAGAAATATTTTGAATAGATTTTAATCTACTTATTTGTTTTGTTAAATTTTTTGTTTTGATATTTTTTCGCGTTTCCTTATTTTACCTTTTCCGCATTTGGTGCAGATGTTTGCCCGTTCGCTGGCAGAGGTTTTAATGGTCTCTTTGAAAGGTTTTCTTCAACACAAAGTCTACGGAAAAAATTCCGTTTCTCTCAAAAGTGGTCGTAAATAGAGGTGGTCTTTCCTGGAGTTTTCACAGCATATATTTTCTGCCAAATATAAATTGTAGCCATGTCTGCTCATTTTTGCAGCGATGTCTTTGTGTAGAACACTCAACCTCCTCTTTTAATTTCGATATGTATTAAATGCCGTGAAGGTTAAGTGTTGAAGCACACATTTCGTTTAACACTAGAACTGTATACACAGAAAGTCTGAAAAGGCCAGTCTGGTCATTTCCAGATGGTTGATTAATTGCACAGCCAGAATCTTAAAATCTAAGCATAATCTATTCATTAAGTTTCATAATCATAATTAATATTAAAGACCTGGTCATCAAAATTATATAGTAATTTATTAGATTCAATTTGCGAAAATATTTTATTCAACGGAACACTGACATTTTAAATATTATTGATAATTGAGTTTCTTTCTTTCAATAAATAATAATTGTAAATACGTTGAAATACTCTTGTTTTTTTTAATTATTTTTTTTAATGAAATTTGAATACTTTATACTTTCTGAAGGGTACCTTATACACAAACCTTATGGGGTACCAACTGAAATACCTTGGGGTTCACTCTGGTCCCCCCTGACATTCTAGTTATAAAGTTCTATATATACTACCCAACAATAATGGAAGAGAAGCGTTCAGATTTTAACTTTTCTTTAAAATTCTCAAGAAATATTTAAAGGATTATTTTGTAGCTTCAGAGACTTATTTTACTGAACTTATTTTGTAACTCCATGAGATTTTTCCTACTTAGCAATAAGGGTTTAAAACTTTCAGAGGTTTCAGAGATCGACAATAAATTACTAAAAAAAAAAAAAAAAATTTTAAAAAATCAAGTATTTTTGTAGACCCCATGCCAGACAATCAAGCAATAAGGTTGTAATTTGTATCGATTACTTTGGTTGTTTCTTGCAATATCAGCATAAAATTTCGTAAACTTAGCTTAAGTATTAATGGAAATATGGACATTTTTATAAAAAACTAATTTTTTTTGTCTTACGTTTCTTTTTGCTATAAATTTAAAAATATTCAATAAAATTAAACATAATTTTTGAAGCAATTAAACAATAATTACAAAATTATTGTTTTAAAATTTTAAAAAAATTCATTAAAAATTGCGCAAGATATGACTATTTAAAGTAGTTACTTTATACAGAGCATGAGCCGAAAAATTTAAAAATATTTTTATAATGGTGTAGTGAATTATATTTGGCAAGTAATGAAATAATCTAATTTGAATATCTTAAAAATTGTAAAAGTTCAAAGCAATTTTCTAAGTGGTTTTTAAACATGAATAGTTTGGTGTTCGGACGATTATTGTAAGATATTATCATTTGTTATTAAATTTTATCTTACGATACAAAATGACATTTGTGAAAAAACCCTCATCATTTTGAGATTTTTTAAAAAGAAGTACAAAAACAACTTAGAAAATACAATAGCTTGAGACTCTTTATATTTTGAAGACATTCAAATCAGACTTTTGTTCATTTGTTGCAAAATGCGATTCACTACAAAATTCAAAAAAAAATTAAAATTCCCCTCCCCCCATGCGCAGTATAAAACAAATAATTTAAATAGTCGTATCTTGCGCAACTTTTAACGAATTTTAAAACAATACCTTTGTAATTAATTTTTAAATATTCCAAAATTTTGTTTAGTTTTATTAAATATATATTTTTAAAGTTATATCAAGAAAACGTAAGACAAAAAAATTTATTTTTGATAAAAACGTTCATATTTCCATAAATATTTCAATTAGATTTATGAAATTTTATGCAGTTGTTGCAAGTAACAACTGAAGTAATTGGTACAAGTTGCAAGCTTTTGCTTGATTTTCTGACATAGGATGTACAAAAATACTTGTCTACTTTCGTAATTTTTTGTCGTTTCCTGAAACTTGTAAAACTTTTAAACTTTATTGCTTAGTTTGAAAAATCGCTTGAACTAACAACCTTTAAAGTTACAAAATAATCCTTGAAGTATTTCTTGAGAAATTTAAGAAATGTCAAAAACTAGAAGTGTCTTTTTCATTATTGTAGGGTAGTGTTTATTCCTATAAGGTTAACGTATGAATAATTAAATAGACAGTTAAATTGTAACAAATTATGAAAAGTCAGATATATTTAAAACTTTTAATGAATTATTTTTTGAATTAAAGAGCAATAAAAAATGAGAGGTCTTAAAATGCCCCTTACCTGCTTTCTAGTGTTAAATTTTTGTAAAAAATTCTACTGTTAAATTCGGAGAAGTTGAAGCTCATACCATAACGAGGCAGGCACTATAAAAGCGAATAAATTGAAGCCTTAACTTATTCTTATATTAGCTGTTGTTGATATGCAAATAAAATTCCATTTTTCCTCTCCCTCTCAGGTAAGTTGCGCGAGTTGCGTAATTTAATGTGACGACTTGCCGATAGGGGAAATTGATATATATTAAATGAAGAAGCTGACTGATTGTTGGTTGATTCGGATGTATTCCTTTAGCATAGCACTGTGTGTGTACAAGATATTATGTTTTAATAAATTCTTTATTTGCCGGCATTGGTTTCTGTATCCTTCAACACAATAACAGTGGTAGCAGAGCGTGGTTTACGATCATCATGGAAAAAGTTTTTGGAATTCCGAAGTTGACTGGAACTAATTATCATCTTTGGGCCATGAAAATGGAAGCAGTTTTGAATCTGAAAAAACTAATGTCGGCATTGATAGAGGAAGCTTCCAAATGACCCTGGTAAATTGCAAGTTTGGGAAACTACTAACCAAGATACCGTATCATACTTGAAGTTGTCACTATCAGACGAACAAGCTTTACAATATGCAGAAGAAAAGAATGCAAAAGCTTTGTGGACAAGGATTAAAACTACCTACACTGGGCTTGAAGAAGATAGAAAGATTGATGTGGGTGCCGAACTTAAGAGCTTAGAAATGCTGGATTCAGAAGCCGTCAACAATTACATAGCTCGAGCTAAAGGATTAGCTACTAAGTGTGCTTCTTTGGGACTGAAAATATCTGACAGAGAATTGGTGTTTTACACGGTCAGAGGTCTATCTTGAGAATATGAGCACATAAAACAAGTTTTAAAAACTCAACGAGAAAAATCTCTAGAAGAAATACTCGAAGTCTTAAGGGAAGAAGAAAAAGATTTACTACAGAAATCCCGTGGACAAAGACATTCGGAATCTGCTTATGCTACTCAGAAGAAGAGTTTACCAATAAAAATTTGCTACGCCTGTAGACGACCGGGGACATATAGCAAGAGATTGTTATTCGAAACATCAAGAAGTGGGAACAGATTGAAGCTACAAACCATCGACCAGTAGAGTAAGAGGTCGTCGAACCAAATTTTCAAGAAACATTGGTATCCGATAGTGCCACTCCAGAAAATTTCGCCTTAGTTTCAGTTGAACAGAATGGAAAAGTGGACAAATGTTGGATCCTGGATAGCGGAGCCACGTCTCATATGTGCAAGGATGAACGCTGGTTCGAATCTGTAGATGCTTGCGACAGCAAAATATACCAGGCAGGTAAGACTTTTACATTGGATACTAAAGGAACCGGAACTGTTAAAGCTATTTCACTAAGTAATAATGCAAAAATTATAATTAGTAATGTATTGTATGTACCAGAATTACGTCATAATTTACTGTCACTTACATGTTTAATGGATATAGCATATAATGTTAAATCACAATCAAACTCAGTATTAATTATTGCTCATAATGAAAGCTTAGTTTTGAAAGCTTTAAATGTCAATAAAAAATTAGAAGTTGAGCTAAAAGCTAATTTTAATAACGAGGTATGTTTTTCTGGGTGTAACAAAGTTAAAAATAACGCTGAAATGAATATAATTTGGCATAAAAGATTGTGTCATTTAAATGCTGATTATATGCGTAAAATGTCTAAAGTGTTAAATTTAAAAATTGATAATGAATTGTCTTGTGTTATTTCTAAGATTGCCAGAAAACCTCATTTTAACTCCTCAAAGTTCAACAACTTTAGAATTAATACATGGGTGATTTGTGTGGACCATTCCCAGTTAAGGTAATTCAAGATATTTTTTAATATTAGTAGATGATTTTTCTGGCATGTATTTTACTTATTTTCTTAAGAAAAAAACCGAAGTATTTGATAGCATTTTAAGTTTTAAGCTGAAATTTGAAAACTTACTAAATAAGAAAATTAAGAAATTTCGTTGTGTAAATGGTCTTGAGTTTGTAAACAAAGATCTTGAGTTTTATTTCACTGAATGCGGAGTTACACATGAAAAATCTGTGCCGTACAACCCAGAAAAATTGGGTAAAGCTGAACGAGCTAATAGAGTTTTGTTAGATAGAGCTAGAACATTAATCTATGATAGTAAACTTTCTTTAAATTTTTGGGCTGAAGCAATAGCCTATGCAACACATGTTACTAACCTAACTCCTCGAAAAGGTAAAACTGAAGTTCCAAAAGAATTATTCTTTAATAAAAAGCAGAACTATAAATATCTACGTGTTTTTGGATCTACAGTATACTATCACGTTCCTAAAGCTTTAAGACACAAACTTTCTATTCCAGGTAAAAAGGGTATTATGTTGGGATATTCGAATGAAAGACGAGCTTATCGTATTTACGACCCTGAAAGAAATAAAGTTATCGAAGAGCGTTCAGTAAAATTTAATGAGAAATTATTAGGTAGGAGTAATTTGTTCAGTGAGGATAAATCTAATGACATCAATGAATTTTTTAATATTCAAATTAACGTAGAAGACCAAAATACAAGTTTTGAATTTTCACTGGATTTGAAGGATAGTCGAGATTTAAGTGAAACTAAAACTCGTGGTCGTCCAGTAGGTTCAACTAAAGAAAAAATTAGGGTATTAAATGAACAAGGAATAACTGAAGACGAAAACAGGTTACTAGAGCTAGGTGTACGTCGGTCAGATAGAATAAAGGAAAAGGCAAGTTCAAACTTAGTAGCTAAAATTCCAGGTAATTTTGATGAAGCTAAACGTGATAAAAATTGGTTAAAATGGGAAAAGGCAACGAATGAAGAATTCTATTCGCGAACATGATGTTTGGGATCTAGTTGATAAACCTGAAAATGTAAAAATAGCTAAGAGTAAATGGGTTTTTACCATGAAAGAAAATAAATACAAAGCCAGGTTAGTAGCAGCAGGTTTTAATCAAGTAAAAAATCGTGATTATTTAGAGTCTTATTCACCCGTGTTAAGTACCGAATCTTTGCGTTTGTTGTTAGCATTATCTGCCAAATTAAATTTAGAGGTAAAATTTTTAGATATAAAAACTGCCCATCTTTATAGTGATTTAAAAGAAACAGTATATATGACTATTCCCCCAGGTTTTAAACATATGTATGGTGAAAATAAAGTATGCAAGTTAAAACGTAGTCTTTATGGATTACCTCAATCTGGTCGAAATTGGCATTTACACCTTAAACGAGAATTAGAAAAACTTGGTTTGAAACAGCTAACTTCGGATAATTGTATTTTCAATAGAATAGAGAATTCTAAGCATTTTTATATTGGAATATGCGTAGATGACTTAATAGTTATTTATTCAGACTTGCAAATGTATAATGATATAGTGGGAAAATTATCTCGGATATTTGAAGTAAAAGAAAGTAAAGAGAATAAATTTCTAGGTATTGAAATAAATAAAAGTGAAAAGGGCATAACTTTGTCTCAAATTGAATATATAAACTATTTATTGCAGAAACATGGTATGTTTGATTCTTAATGTGCAAAAACACTAATCGTAAGAGGTGAGGATAGGAGTTTTAATTGTTCAAACGAATTGATTAATCAAATACAATATCAAGAATTAATAGGGGAACTTTTATATCTCTCGAACAGAACTCGACCAGACTTAGCATTTGTCATGAGCTACATATCTCAATTTAATCATAAACCTGAGAAACGACATTTTAATTTAGCTAAAAAAGTGTTAAAATATATCAATGGTACAAAGGATAAAAAATTATTTTTTAGTAACAAATCAGGACTTTTGAATGCTCATGCTGATGCAAGCTGGGGAAATGCTGTAAATGGGAAATCATTTTTAGGGGAAATCGTAATGTTAGGTAATTCTTTAATTTCATGGAAGAGCAATAAACAAAAAAACAGTTGCTCTATCTACTTGTGAAATGGAACTTGTTTCTTTAGGTGGTGTTTGTAAAGAACTAATGTGGATATTAAATTTATTAAAAGAATTGCATTGTTCTATATTTGTAAAGAAACCTGTGACCATTTCGTCTGACAATCAATCTGCAATTGATTGATTGAATAGTGCAAAATCATCTTCTAGAACGAGACATATCAATTTGAAACTTCATAACGTAAAGGATATAATTGGCAAAATTATTAAAGTAGAGTATGTGCAAACGGATGAAATGATCGCAGATTTCCTAACTAAAGCTGTAACTTTTGACAAGCTCACTTGGACATTGTCACAGATAAATTTGGTTGATTTATTGTTAATAAGTTTAAGTTGTATGAGAAATTAGTTTGTTTATGTTTTATATTTTGTGGAAAAAATGTGTATTTATTCGCAAGGGGAGTGTTGTTGATATGCAAATAAAATTCCATTTTTCCTCTTCCTCTGAGGTAAGTTGCGCGAGTTGCGTAATTTAATGTGACGACTTCCCGATAGGGGAAATCGATATATATTAGTTGAAGAAGCTGACTGATTGTTGGTTGATTCGGATGTATTCCTTTAGCATAGCACTGTGTGTGCAAGATATTATGTTTTAATAAATTCTTTATTTGCCGGCATTGGTTTCTGTATCCTTCACCATAAGAACGTTAACTTATTATTCTTCACTTTAGAAAATGATGACTTTATTATTTCCTTTTAAACTTTATTATAAGATATCTTTTCATGAAAAATTTTTTGAATGTTTAAAAACCGATTTAAAAAACAAACAATCTCAAGGTTAAGTTAAACATAATAATTTCTATCCACTTTCTGGGCAAGTTCTGATTGGAGGGTTTTAAAGTGCAAGTCCGATTGGGTATGCCACAAATTTCTCATCTGCAAAAGAATTTCGTGGTATAACTATTAAAAAGTTTCGACCCAAGAAAAGAAATGTCCCGTCTGCTTAACTTAATGCTACAAAGCCAACATGTTTACAGGAAATAATACTTTAAAGAAACTATAAAGAAAATAATACTTAAAGATAAAAATGTAGATTAAATTTAAGATATATTTTGTCCGAGTGAAAGTTTGCTGATCAAGAGAGTCTGGTTGAAAGAATTCTTCCAGACGACGATGTTTGCCGCCGGAAATGATGGAGATAATAAATAGGCTGATATTTCACTGATGGTGAGACACATTTCATTTGTCAATCAGCAATATATATATATATATATTAATAATAATAATAATAATAATAAAAACACAAAGATAACATTGAAAGAATGTTTAAAAATGAAAAGATGCAATTTCGTCATCAGATCATTGTACGATTATACTCGAAAAAATAGTGCTTTCTAATATTGGAATAATATAGTCAAAGCAAAATATATCAATACAATAGTGTAAGTAGCACACACACAAATAAAAAAATAAAAAATTGATAATGTGATAATATTAAACTAAATAACAATTATATTCCATTTAAAGACATACTTTTTCAATAATTTAAAGGGCAATAATTACATTACTAATGTTTGCAATATTTTTCTTCAAGAACTTGTATTCGTTAAGTCATTTGATAATTTTAATCTTTCCTATATATTCCGCCTTTCTCAAAATTTTTGATGATTTTTTCGAGATTAATTTTGAATTTAGCTAAGAAATTTAGCAAAGAATAAAGTGAATTAATTAACAAAAGTAGTATTTAAAAATTTTCTGCGAATTTTCTAGATCTTAAAATTAATGAAAATAGAAAATTTTCCTTTTCGACAAAAGAAAGTATTTTAACTTATAAGATTTTAATTCCAAATTAGCTAATAAGATTTTTCCAACATAATTATCAATCAGTTACTGAAATTATTCTAATTCTAAAGAATTTAAAAAAGAACTAATAGTTTTAAAACAGATTAAATTGGAGTAACTATTTTGATTGTTAATTTTTTCAATTTCATCTTAACAAAATTATACGCAATATAGGACAGTTTATTTTATTTCTGATCATGGTATTAGTTCTGATTCATTTTTCGAGGAGAAAACTAATTATGGTAAGTTGTTTTCTAAGCCACTTCTCAGAATAGTTTGGATATATTTATAATGGGTTAATTAATTTATTATGTAAACTATTAATTTGTAAACCCTTGTTAAGGGTCACAGTACCCAAAAAATGACCAAAAATATCGATTTTTGTTTATTGCTAATAATAAAACTTCAAACTATTTCAAATGCACTGAAAAAAAAAACTCATCTCTCTATCTACATTTAAAAAAAAGTTATGAATGATTTTAGATTGCCCTAAAGCAGAAAGTTGATCAGCAGACAGACTTTAAAGTGCCTTTTCTCATAGATGATAATTTTGTGTCTTAATTAAATTCCTAAGGAATTTTTTCTATTTAGGATAAAGCTTTGAAGTAAACTTCTTTATATTAAGTATAATACACTTGTTTAAAATGTGCTTGGAATGAGCATTCTATGAGGAATTTAAATTTTTACAGCATTTTATATGTACCTAACAGGAATTTGTAACTTTTTTTTCTACTTTTTTGCAAATTAATCCATAACAAATTTTCTAATTAATATATCAACAAATGAATGCACATGTTAAGATGAATATTATAAGCACAATTTTTTTTGAAAATAAGTTAGAATAAAAAAGCCTTAAGAATTTAAAAATTTTTAAATTAAAAAAAAATTAAACAATTTAATTATTTTTGTGAAGATATATTATTGATTATAAGTTAAATGAGCATGTAAAGCATCCACAAAATGAATGATTATACCTTTAAAAAAAAATGTTGCAAGGGTACTGTGATCCCTTAAATATTTGTTTTAAAAAAATTTTAGATTAAATTTAATTGCCCACGGTAATAAACAGTTCTTTTAGTAAGTATGAGTTGAGGATCTGACTAATAAACGGACACTCCAGATGACGTTTATTGCTTTATTATATATATATATATATATATATATATATATATATATATATATATATATATATATATATATATATATACTATATATATATATATACTATATATATATATATACTATATATATATATATATACTATATATATATATATACTATATATATATATATATATATACTATATATATATATATATACTATATATATATATATATATACTATATATATATATATATACTATATATATATATATATACTATATATATATATATATACTATATATATATATATATATACTATATATATATATATATATACTATATATATATATATATATATACTATATATATATATATATATATATACTATATACTATATATATATATATATATATAGTATATATATATATCTATATATATATATATATATATAGTATATATATATATATCTATATATATATATATATATATAGTATATATATATATATATATATATATATATATATATATATATATATATATATATATATATATATATATAGTATATAGTATATATATATATATATAAAGTATATATATATATATATATAGTATATAGTATATATATATATATATATAAAGTATATATATATATATATATACAGAGAGAGAGCAAAATATATCAATACAATAGTGTGAGGAGGAGCAGCCACCAAAAAAATTGAAATAAAAATAAAACTGTAACATATAAGACAAGTTGCGAAATAAAACATTTTTTTACGTTCTGACATCTTGCAAAAATAATTTAAAACTATTTTTCCTGATTACAAAATTTTAAATTAAGGTGTTAGTAGAGGAATATATTTTTAAGGATTTACTGTAGCCGCATTTAATTTGTCTATTATCATGGATTAGCCCGAAGTTGAATTTACGCGAGGTAATTAAATACTTTACAGGATAATTTAAAGTTTATAATTAATTAAAAGTTGATTTCAAATAATATAATTTTAATTGTGATGATTTTTACAGAAGTTATTGACATTTATTGAGAAAATCCTTTATTAAATATTAGAAGAATTTAACTACTAATTTGCTCGAATTGGATTCACAAATGGTAAAAATACCAATTTAAATAAAAAAAAATTTCTTTGTGTAAAATTCAACAATAATTTTATCTATTAATTAATACATAAATTGATATATTCTCAACAATGCATAGATTTTCTTCTTTTTTAATGCTTAAATCCAAAATATTAAAATTAATATTATCGTTATGATTACAAAGCAAATTAATTTTAGGGGTAAATATTATTTAACAAAATTGTATAATTTTCAAAATTATAGATAAGTAAATCGTCAGTAAATCAAAATACAAATGGAACATATTAATTCTTAAGTTTCTTCGTAAATTTTTCTTTTTCTTTAATTCTTTTTTCTTTTCTTTATTGTGTTTTAGATATGCAGTAAAGTGACAGTGAATAATTAAAGAAGAGAAAAATTGACTAAGAAAAATTACGAATTTATTATTTATTAAGTTTTATTAACTGCGCACAAGCTGCTAGTGTATGAACCCATAGTATGTAATAGAAATACAAAGAAACAAGGAAAGAAATAAAAAGGAAAAACATTTTGTAAAAGAAAACTAAAAGAAAAATTATTAGAAAAAATAATAAATTTTAAAATAAAGCCATAAAATCAAACAACGGAAAGATATGATCTTGTCGTCAGCTCACACAATTGTATCCGCAGAATAGTGCTTTCTAACATTGTATTAATATAGCTTGAACAAAATATATCAATACAATAATGTAAGGAGAACAAAAACAAAACACAAAAAGAAAGAAAGAAAAGAAATCGATTAAAAAATAAAACATGTTAAGTAAATAACACAAAAATTCAAACTCAAGCCCAAATATAAAGCGAGAGGAGGGAGAACAGACCTTTATGTACCTAATTGATTTCTTGCCAACATGATTTAAAAATATTTTCACAACTACGCAAGATTACAGCAGACAAATGAATTGACAGGCAATCGAAATATTTATTTAAATGCTATTTTTAATCAAATAAATAAAATTAAAATGATTTGTAGTAATGTTTTTTTATAAACAAAACCAATAGACAAACTCTTCCCAAATTTGTTTAAAAACAATGGATATCCAACTAATGTACTTAAATTCTATATAAAATCATAGAGCTAATTGTTTTGTATGTGTTATTCTTAGTGAAATTATTTACACAAAAATTTTTTATTATCGAAATTGATATCTTTACCATGCGCAAATCCTATTCAGGCTAATCTATCCATAGCAAATTTTTTTCTTATATTTGATAAAAGTTTTCCTCAATAAATGCTAACAATTTCTTTAAAAATCATCAAAATTTAAATAATATAGCTAAAATGCGACCTTTTATGAATTGTAAAACTTTGAATTATCCAGAATAATATGTAATTACCTAGTGCAAATCAAATTTTAGGCCAATCCAAGGTAACACACAAATCAAATGTGGTTCCATACTTCAGTAAGAACGCGCCTTAATATATCCTATAATCCTCTATTTACGTTTTAATTTCATATTTTGTAATTTTGCATGACCGAAATATATTTAAATAATTTTTGCAAGATGTCAGAAAATAAATGGACTTCTGATCTCGCTACTTGCTTTATATATTACTTTTTGTGTTTTATTTTGTACTTTTATTAAAATAATTGTTTCATTTTGTATTTTTTTTTTTTTTTTTACTTTTCTATTACTATTTACTATTTTGAACTTCTTTACTATTTTGAACCAGAAAATTGGTTCAAAATCTATTCAATTCATGCAACAAGACATGTTCATGTAGGAGGGTATCTAATCAATCTATTAACATAAGATATTGATTACTGACTCTATCTATTTTGGTTATAAACCACTAAATAAAAGTAGCCAGGAAAATGACAGATTTTCTTGGGACAAACAAATTATTGACATAAAAAATTAATTTAAACAAAGTTTTTGTAAATAATACCCTCTGCGTATATTCTAGAAATGCTTACACCGGTTGAGATAAAAGCTAAGTTTTGAAGCTAGTTATTATTGGAAACATTGTTTGGGACATGCCCGGAAAATGACATTTTGAAGTTCAATTAAATTTTTTAACTATACGAAACAGTCAACGCTAGTGCAAAGTTATTTTAAAATGCTAACAGCAATGCTATTGATAAATTAAAAAAAAAAAAAAAAGTTCTTTTAGTATTATAGCATTAGATCTTGGAGCAAGGGACAGTGAATTGTCATATTTCGTGAGAATCACCCATATATATTCGAACAAAATATTGAAATACAATCAAGCGCTCTTAGCCACACTTTCTAAAAAAGCATCTAATGAAAAAAAAAAAAAAAATGATGAGTGATTATTTATGAACTAGAAAATAATTACAAAAAATACATTTAATTTATTCTCATATCGTTTCAAATTAGCTAAATAAATTTGGTATTGAATTTGTAAATCAAAAGATAACTTATTAATAATTCATTTATTAATCTCGTTCTTGTAATTATTTGTTACGTTATTTTTCAATAGTTCGATTAAATATAAGTTTAAAAAAACGTTCAAATGAAGTTTGATAAGTAATGATTTAAGTAATTGCCAAACAATTTATCAGAGAAATATATATATTTTTTTATATAAAGATTTATCTAAATTATTTCCATGAGATCAAAAACTTTTTGTTTAGGGCCTAACTTTTAATAAACGGATAACGAGCAAATTTTCCCGTATCACAGCCTGATTTAGATTGCTTCAAAAGGTTTGCTTACCGTCGAAATACTTGTACTTGGGATGAGCAAAGGAAATGGACATCAAACTAACAGCAGCCAAACAGAAGAACACAACGCTAAATCGACACCCAAACATTCTTGAAGGAGCGGATCACAACATGTGATGCCGTTTAGGCAGTTGATTCTTATTTCCCTCCCTCATGGAATGCGGGATTTTCTGCGCATGACACTGCATGTAAATAAACACTGAATGGTTGGGGGAGGGGGGAAAAAGGTTAAGGCTGGACATCGCACGTTTTCGATAAGACTGGCGCACACATGATAAGGAAACTTGATAATTGACCAAAATTCTGTACTTTTGGGATGGACAGTCCTGACCTCCAAAGCAAGTCATGGCGTAAATAACACCCCCGTAGTGCGAGGCGGGGCGGCGTATAATGTTTGAGGGCTCCCTATCGAGAAATAATACATTTATAGAGGTGCACAAACTTCCGTACGCTGCAGCAACTGAACACAATAATAAAAAAATAAAAATCTTTTTTTTTTTTTTTTTTTTTTTTTTTTTGTAAAATAAAAAATATGGAATTTTGAATTGCTTAGTTATTGATTTGCGTGACAAATCTAAAATTAAGATTGCTTTCTTTTCGGTGGTGATGGTTACGAATTTCCAAACTTTTAAAAAGCCCACTATTTTTAATACGATAAAATGATGATACGCGAATTTTGTAATCTCTTTATTTGTTCATATTTAATCCAAGTAACTTTTCAGTCGTGTATTCTGAGGTCGGTTTAAAATCCCGATCGTTTTAATAGGGTATTTATAACGAATCACTTTTGACGTGCTTTATTTAAGTCAATTTTATTGTAAATTCGAGCAATTTTTCTGTTGTTTTTCGGCATTATGCATTTTCACGTGGTTTTAAAAATCCCGATGTTTTTCTAATATGTTTGAATAGGACACTCGACTCGTGCATTTAAATGTGCTCTTTATTATTTGTGCCGCTTTTATCGCAAATATGAGATTTTCTTTTCTTTCAACAATTATTGTGCAACGTTTTTCCTCAGGGTTTCGAAAATCTTGATATTTTAAAACCGGTATTATAAAAACTTGTGATTTTTCGATTCAGTCATTTTAATCATCAGTTTTGTGACGTGCTCTTTATTTGTGCTGATTTCATCCTCTATCTACGTTATTACTCTTTCTTTTTTTGGCAGGTGCTATTACTTATTTTCCAGTGTTCTTTTTTTAAAAAATCTTGTTATTTTTTATAAAATATTACTACAAAACGCGAAATTCGAATGTAGGTTTTTAAACTGTTTATTGTTTCTGAACTTGGTTTGGTCAAATTTTGACCAGGGAGCTTGACAATTCTCGCTTCCACGGTGCTAACTCTGATGTGCTCTCTTTTATTATATTAAATAGAGATGAAAATGCTGATAATGTAAGACAAAGAAAATTTGCTTAATTTTAAAGCTTTTTTCTAATATTTATTTTATACCACGGTATGGGTGATGCTTAGAATTAAGTAAATGTAAAATTATTTCTGAAACATTAAAATTTATTCCAACATTTCATTTAGAATTAATTTTTTATTGAATACACTGATTCATATAACTTTCATAAAGTGCTTTCTATCCTATTTATTCATTCAAAAACATAGGGGAGATTTAAAACCATATGCTTCATTATTTTGCTGTTTTCAAAACTGTTTAAGGGAAAAGTATTAATTAATAATAAGAGCATGAATAGAAATAAAAATTAAGATAATAAAAAACATATGTATTGGGATTGATTGATAGCATGGCATTTAACAATGTATCACTTAAAAAAACTCTTACGAAGAATGCTAAATCGGGAAATAATTATACATTTAAGTGATGTGAGATAAAGACCTCAAATTGTAAAAAAAAAAAAGAAAAAAAAAATCTATTTAAAAAGGTATGTTTTAAATTATATTCCTATTATTTTGCAATAAAAATGTTAATAAATGTGTGGAAACTCTTAGGTGGTAAATCTAATTTTCATTCTCAATTTAAAACCTTCCCTAGAGGAAAAAAAGCATAAAATTTTTAGAGATTACAAAAATTTTCCATTATTAATAATAAACTGCTTCATAACGTAAGTAATATTAACGAGTTATTATCAAAAAGGCATCACAGTAATGAGTGTCAAGTAATATCATTAAATGCATACATGACATTATTATGGAAAGTTGGAAAATAAAGTATTCAACGTTAATATTGTAAGAAAAAATAGGAAGTAAAAATTAAATTGTGAATGCTATTGATTTTAGGAACAATGAAAAGTAATAAAAAGTAAAATATATTATCTAAATGCATTTAAAAAAACACTTTTATGTATTTTTTAGAAATTCTCTTCATTAAATTCACTCTTAAATGCATATTTATTGCACAAAAGTATATTTTATTTTATTTTATAACCGTCGTTGAACAGCCGACCCAATTTCATGGGTTTACGACTACTAATGTTCAACTCCGTAGCCTTGTAATTTTGAACCAATCCAGAAGACAAGGAAACTCCTGGATCAGTACCCCCAGAGGTATTGATTTGTTATGGGAACATGGAGGACTTTGAGACTCGACAGATTTAACGTGCATCAGTCACCATTTACTACACGGGGAGTCTTCGGCCGGCGAGGATCGAACCCACGACCTCTAGGATATGGGCCCAGCGCCCTACCGACCAGGCACAAAAGTATAATCAAAATTACTATTACTAGGCTTAAATTAAAAACAAATTATTAAAACAACGTAACCAATTATTGATCGACCAATATTATATAGCGCCAAAACTTCTAAGTAAAATCGTGGAACTGTCCATTTCTTGTAAGATTAAAAAGATTATTTCTTAAATAATCGTTAATAATGTAGATAGAAATATTGTTTATGATAGATAGCAATATTTATTTTACGATAATAAATATTTTACCATCTTGTTGATTCTACATTGAGCTAAATATGATATTTAAATGTATGAGAAAGTATGTAATAATTCAAATGACAAATAAGTCATCTATTATTTGCAACAATTTTTACATTTACTAAAGCTATAAAGCTTCTTATTGCAGAAAAGTTTCTAATAAAATTTCTACACCCTATAAAAACATTAGAATGTTAAGTTCTTACAACAAACGACTTCCACCCCACGTTATTCTAATGAAGGATTTTCCAGAATAACCTTCGGCGGTAAACTTGTCTTAATATTAAAGTCTAATTTTTCTTGAATTTTTGAATTTTTAAGTGATAACAGGTGCTTCATTAAAAGTAGAAATGTAGACTTCTGCATTTTATCCCGAACACAAAAATCGATTTAAAAAAAAAAAAAAAAAAAAAAAAAACGATAAGGTCACTCGAAAAATATGCATTGCATAGTTTCTTTTAATTATTACCTTCTTTTTTTTTAACGTTAAACCAATTGTAGTGATTGGTTCACTGCTAGAGGGCGAACCAATCACTAACCTAATTAAAGAATCAAGAGGGCCCTTATAATTTGCTAATTGTTTTGAATGCTAATTAATAAATATTTTTGTTGCTGTTACTTTATTATATTTACTTCAAGCGGAATAATGCTCGTCACATTGAAACCAATCATATTTTAAAAAAAAAAAATTCTCGGTATTACCTGGTTTACGTTAAATCAGAATTCGCAATAAACGAGTTCTACTCCTTATTTTAATTATTTTTTAACACTTGATTACAAATATTGTTCCCCAGTTTAGCGTAATTGACTCAATACAAAAATGTTTTTTATTCAACCTTTTCCAAAAAGCTCTTTTTTTTCTCTTCAAAATACCGATTTTTGGAGCATTTTAAATCTTCAAATATTTTATTTATTTTTTACCGATTTAACAGTGTCTAATTTAATAAAGAAGAGAAAATAAAGTCGAAGTTTTATGCTTCCAACGAGATCTTTTTTGTTTGCTCACAGAAAATTCTTTATTTCCCGATTGCAGCATGTTTGTAATGCTGAATAATGTTTGTAAATATTTCCTTGTATCGTGACTACATACTTTGTTTATTATTATTTTTTTTTTTTCTTCTAGTGGCTTTATCATTATTTTGAATCTTTTCTGCTTCTCTGCAAATTGTGGGGAAACTATTTTTCTCTGTTCGAAAACTATTTTTAAATAAAATTTTGTCGAAAGAAATAGATCTTTATTGTTGGTTTAATTTTTGTAGTAAAAAACAGATTTTTCCTTCTATTTTTCTACTATTCAGTTGAAAAAACTATTTCACGAACATTCTTCGTAATATTATTTGCTAATGTTATAAGAAAATACGAATCTTAAGTTTTTAGTTTAAAATAATGTAATTCTTTCTTATTTTAGTTTAAAATTACGTTGCATTCCAGACGAATTCAGAAATTCCTTTCTCAGATTCCTTAATATATTTCACAACTCGATTATTTATTCTCGCAAGAGATATAAAGAAGCATTTTCTGGAAGTAATTTTTCGATATCCAATTACACGATTTACTACGAAGAGAAATTTGAAAAGTCTGTTTCTGCAATTTCAAATATAACGATAAATACAGTTTTCTTCAAACTACAATAATGTCAATCTATGCTGTGCAAATATCTAACTTTACAAGCTATGGACTTATATTATTTGCGGCAAGTGAGTTGCTACTATTTGTTGCAAGTAATTGTGAAAAACATTCGTCCAGTTTCTCAGGATTCTGCTAGATGAAACATGCAATAAGAAAAAAAGGGCAAAGAAAACTAGGAACGGAATAAAAAGAGAAAGAAAAAAAATTTAAAGAAAATAAAAAAAAATAAAAATAATAAATATTATAAAAAATTAAATTTTGAAGAAGATAACAACAAAAACGATTGTATCCTAAAAAATAGTGCTTTCTAATATTGTATTAATATAACTAAAGCACAAAAAAAAAAAAAATTAATACAAAAGCACCATAAAAAAAGAAAGGAAAAAAAAAACCGATCCTTAATAAAGGTTTTATCAAGTAAAAATCACAAATAATTCAATAAATTACAAAATAAAACATACATAGGAATATATTAGAATATAAATGTGAGAACGATTATCTCGCTTACGAATATCTATGCTTACGAATATCTCGCCAAAGTGATTTAAAAATATTTTCGTAATTAGGTGGTCACAGATAACAAAATACGAAATTAAAGCGTAAAGGGCAGTGGGATATATTTTAAAGGTGCGTTCATATTGAAGCCACATATGATTTGTCTGTTGCTTTGGATCCTCCTGAAAACTGGATTTGCATTAGATAATAATGTATTATACTGGATAATTCAAAGTTTATAATTAATGAAAGGTCGAATTTTAATAAAATATTTTAATTCGATAATTTTTATAGAAATTATTTATATTTACTGAATAATATTAATTATTTAATTGAATATAGATGGACTCTATTTGTAATAAAATGTTTAGCTGTAAATTTGCCCAAGTTGGATTTACACATGGCAAAGATATCAATCTAGATAACTAAAGGAGTTTTATGTAAAGATATTCATTTATCAGTTTTAATAAACTATTAACTCAATGTATAGAAGTTAATTACATTTGTTGGATATCCATCGTATTAAATCAAATTTCGTAAAAGTATGTATTGAATTAGAATGTTTCATTTAAAAATCGACCTTTTATTAATTATAAACTTTGAATTATCTAGTATAATAATATCTATACCTATCACTAACTCAGTTCTTGGCACAACCTATGGTTACGGTCAATTCAAATGTGGTTCTTCATTATTAATCCTATCTTCTATTATTAGAGCTAATATTATGTAAAATTAAATAGTATTTTATCTAACATTTGAACTTTTAAAATTATCATCTACTTCTTAACATTTTGTTCAATGTCATTTTTTGTGAAAGGGCTCCCGATATTTTTAATAAAGAAACATTTATTTATGAAAGAAAATAATAAATTAAAATATTCCTTAAAATATTATTTATGGAGTTAAATTGTAACTTCATGAATGTTTACATCGGTCGGCGACTGGAATGAATCGCTTCAAAGGTATTTATTAAACTTTCTTAATTTTAATAATAGTTACATTAAATTTATATATTCTGTAGCCTACAGTAAAATATCCGCTAGAAAAGTAATAAAGAATTCCGAAGCATAATGTGTTAGAGAGGATATTTTAAAAGCATTCAACGTACTTAGTAATCTTGACTTCCTAATTGAAACATCGAATTACTGATTTAGTGATCCAATTAAGTGAGTAAATTTAACAAGTTATTTTCATTATGATAATGAGTATTTCGCACGAATTCTGTGTTAAGGACTGTGTTGTCTAACTATAAATAATAAGTCTTGCAGTTAGTTCAGAATATGCTCGTAAAACAATGTTTACTTAGTTATTCGCATCTTCTTCTACAACAATAATTAAGATAAAAAATAATTCTCTGTAAACAAGTTTGTCACGCTAAAATAATTATTAATTAATCGGTCACTTTTAGCTCAGTTAAAACAAAGAATATATAAAATTTTATTCATAAGATGAACACTATTGTTATTTTATTAAAATTTCCTTATTAAAATATAGTAAAACATCTTTATTTTCTTGAATACTGACTGACCTGAACATTTTTAGTACATCATTATTTATAATAATTAGTAAATCATAGAAAATGATTAAAAAATAAACAACAATATGGTCTATTCAAAATCGTGTTTACGTTGAATAAAGGACAATTTTTATTCAGGAAGTTTAAAAAAGAAAAAAAAAATTCAAAATATTTCCTATTGGCTCTATATATATAACATTTAATCACCAAAAAAAAAAAAAAAATAAATAAATAAATAAATAAAAACATTGAATTTGAGATTTTTTCATATGAATATATGCTCGAATGTTCACTTCAAATAATGAAAGAGGCTAAAGGGTTTTGTGATTAAAAAAGTGAGAATAAAATTTTTACATTTTGAAAGTCCTCTTGTTGGGAAGAGGTTTGAATGAGAGACGCGTGTCTGTTGTGTGATATACACACATTATTGACCATTTTATAAAATCTTATAGAAAAGCATTCTTTGGTTTATTGTTCGAAAATAGCAAGCAAACACTTGAATTTGAAGGAAAAAAATTCTAAACTGCATGAAATCACTGCAAAGTTTTTGAATTTTTTTATTTAGAATTAATAAATATTGCATATAATCAAACTGTTGCGTTTTGGAATACAGAATATAAAAAAAAATTTTTTAATAAGAAATATGCGTTTTTAAGTTGTATTTTACAAAAAAATGATCGAGAAGTTCATATTAAACAATGACACTTTTATAATGGAAGAAGTTTAATTTATAGTATTTTGTTTTAAAATAATATAATTATGCTGTGAAATGATAATGTTTGTCATGGTTTTTTGATTCTTAATGACTGCAACTTCTGAATTTTATAAAATGGGGGTGTGCATTCATAAAATTTTATAAGATATAATGTTGGAATTTTTTTATAGTAGTGCTTAAGTATTAAGAAAACAGATGCATTTAAAATTTGGTTACTTTTAAATTTTCAAGATATTGGAAGCGATTTTATTTTAACATTGCTGTTTAACATTAACTCCAGCTTATGAATATTTATGCTACCCGCAGTATTTTTATTACTTTAATTTTTAATTATTTGGTTGAAATTTGAGATAAAAAGTATATGTATTTTCTTATTTTTATCATGTTTAAAATAATGCTAATAGTAAAAATTTCTTATACTTAATAATTACCTGAAGAACATTTACATTATTGTGAAAACAAAAAATTTAAATCAGCGTAGAAAAGAATCTTTTTTAAATTTTCAACTGTAAGATCCTGTATATTCTTTGCGAAAACAAGTTTTTAAATGCATAATGTTGTTTTTTTTTATGGTTAATAAATCAATGCCACAAACTTGACTCCATTCAAATTTTTAAATTTTCTATTTAATAAAGCTATGTTTAAAATGTTTACTTATAAAACCAAGTGTTTTTTTGGGAAGTCTATTTACTATGCTTATAACGCATCATCTCTAATCAGCGAAATACAAGCAATGGAATTGTTTTGAACAAAAATAAATTTTGTAATAGCAGCGTTCTCATAAGAGTAATTGATGGTAGTCAGTAAGACAGCTTTTAAAAGATAATGTAAAAAACGTTGCGTTTTTTCGTCTCGTTCTAGTATACAATTATATGTTTGTGCAAATTTAATTAAATTTAGATAAAACACAATATTTACTACTCTTTTTGGTTTTGAAATTTAAATGTTTGGTAAATTTTTTGACTGAAATTGTTGGTTTAGCACATAGCACAATTAAATAATCATCGAATTGTTAGAAATTTCTGATGTGCCCAAATAATAATATTATATGCATTCATTGTTTTACTCCCTGATAAAATTTGCGCTTGGGGTTTTGTTTCAGACATTATGTGTAAAGTAAAATTTCAGATACTAAAAGAATAAATTTACGTAAGAATTTCTCTATTTAATTTCAGTGAAAAAAGAAGAGGAAGAAAATTTATGAAAGTAAGTAATATGAACATTTTAAAATTATTTTCTTTATTGTCTCAATTATTTCAAAAAATGATGATCTGAAAATTCAGACAATTTTATTTTAAATTTTGAATGGAAGTTAGAAATCTCCACTTAATTGATATGTAAGTCTAATTATAAATTGTGGATTTTATTACATAATTTCAGGATATGAATAATGTATGATAATTGCGAAATTACAATTGGGTAGAGTATTATGATAGATGATAAAATTGACTTATTTCTAAGGAAAAAAATTAGGAACACAATTAAAATTAAAACTAAACACTTGAAAATGATTAATAAAATAAAATTTATCAGAAAATATTATGATTAATAACAAAAATCATACAAAGAAAAGAAAAAAAACTATCAATAAAAGTTCAGCTATTCAAGCATTATTTCTTAATTAAATTTGAAATATGTATTTAAAAAATTAACTGCGTACAAAATATATTTTGGAATAAGAGGGAGGAAAATGAATGGTAGCAGAATTCAGTAATGTAAATTTATTTAGTATTTCTGTATTGCTAAATAAATAACAGGTGTAATGACATTATAAAATTGTTGTTCCATGTTTTACTGTTTCACAATGATACCGAAAATTAAGTAAAATTATATCGTCGAATTATTCTACTACTATCCAAATCCTCACCTTGCTGGTTCCAAATATAAAAAAACGACGTAAGATAATAACAGAAAATATAAAATCCAATATTATATAGCACCAAAACCAATGCAAAATAATATTACGGAGAACGCTAGATAATATTAGCTTTCAATTCTATAATATTTAAACAGCGACCTTTTGTATCTTTCTAATAATCGAAAAGTGTGCAAGATAAAGTTAAATTTTCTGCTCTTCAGACGTTATCTAATATTAAGGGCTACTTGAGGCTTGTCTACAATGGCTAAAGACGGATGATAATAACAACAATAGAAACCATAAAATTGAAGGTACAAAAATAGGAAAATTAACATGAGTGCGAATATACTAATAAAATGAATTTTGCGTATGGAAATTTTGGGTTGTCAAATTGGTTTGCCGCATGACAGCGCTGACGAACTTGCAATGTTCGATATGTCTTAATGGCGTCATTTGGATGATTTTACGAGTGGCCGTATTATCGGAAAGATTGAAGACCAAAAAATAACAGGTGTTGCCAAAGAGTTCGACGTCAGCCACGGTGTTGTTACAAAGCTTTGAAAATTATTTCAAAACAAAGGAATGTGTTGGAGGCGTCAGAGGGAAGGTCATGTTCTATGTACGGCGTTTGCAGAAGTAAGGCACACAGTACTATCGACTGGCAAAATAGAGTTGAAATACTTCAAATATTCTTTCCTACATGGTTCGATCTTTTTACTTCAGACTTCGATATTGCATCGCTTGCTTTTAAAAGGAAACGAACTCTAATGATAAAACAAATTTAATAAGAAGAGAACGGACATAACATAAACGATCATCTGTCATCAAAGCTATAGAAATCAGACTGAAACAAAATAAAAAACATTAATATTCATTCAGTCTGCGCGTCATCTGTTGGCATTAAAGTTAATCTGTTTCATCCTCCGGCCCCAAAAGAACATTGGACAAACAGTTTTCGGTCCTTTTGAGTCTTAGCCAAGTTCACAAGGATATAGAAGTTGAACTGGTCTTTTTAAATTAGTTCCATTAGTAAGTCTAATTGTGCACGATCGAGTCTTTCCATCACGTCCAGGATGGACACAGGTGACAATCCCCATCCTCCACATGAGTCGAGGAAGTTTCTCGTCGTACACTAGGACGGTTGAGTCTTTGGCTGGTAGAACATTTTCTTTCTGTCTCTTTAACTGGTGGGCCGTTCTTAGTTCTAGAAGATACGAAGATTTCCATTTTTTTAATTATTCTTTCTAAGAGGGAATTTTTTTGCTTCCATCATTGTTCTAGATTGGATTTGCTAGAAGTTGATTGAATCGAAGCTGTGGGAGGTAGGAGAGCAACAAGCCTTCTGCCGGTGAGGAAATGTCCAGGTGTAAGCGACTCAGGTTTCTCAATATCACTGTAGACAAAGGTCAATGGTCTGGAATTTATAATAGCTTCAACTTCAATAACTATGGTCTCTAATTCCAAAAACGTCAGAGATGTTCTTCCCAATATTTTCCTAAGGCAAATTTTTGTAGATTTTATCAGTCTTTCCCAGAATCCACCCCACCAGGCAGCTCTTTCAATGATGAAATTCCATTCGATGTTTTTGGTAGCAAAATAATTCTGAATTTCTTTGTCCTAGAAAAATTTTCACAATAAATTTATCTCAATTTTTGCTCTTTTGAAAGTTTTTGCGTTGTCAGAGTACAGTTTTCTACGAAGTCCTCTGCGGGATACAAATTTTCTAAAAGCAAGTAGGAACGTTTTTGTAGTCAGATCTTCAGTGAGCACAAGATGGACGGCTCTGGTGACAGCGCATTTAAATAGCAAAATGTAAGCTTTTTTCATTCCGTTAATACTCTTCACATAAAGAGGACAAGCATAGACAATTCCTGTTACTTCGAATGGATGAGCCTGTTTAATGCGGTCTGGAGGAAGAGGAGCTTCGTCTTCGGTAAAGGGCTTAGTTCGAAATTTCTTGCAAAGATTGCAGTTGAAAATAATACTCTTAAATTATTTGCCTTCCTTTAATAATCTAAAAGGTTTCTCGAACGTCTGTTAATGAATCAGCAACTCCTGCATGTCCTAATTTGTCATGACTTCTGCGAATTAAAAGATTCGTAAAGAGACTTCTACTAGGTAGTAGCATCGGAAATACTTCGTTGTGACTAATTTCAGCATATCGAAGTCTGCTCTGCAAGCGAATGATGTTATTTTCGCCTAACGAAATAAAAAAGTTTTTCAATATTGACTTCGAAGATATGTCTTCTCCGCATTTTAGTGCTTTCAATTCTTCTCCAAAATGCTCTTTTTGAGTTGTCTTTATCCAATATTCTTCTGCTGATTGTAATTCTACGCAATTAATAGTTCCGGTTTTTCAGTTTTCTCGATTTTCAAGATTAAAGATAAATCTTCTTATCCACGCAGTGATACGTAACAGTTTCGTTAAATTTCCAAATCTTTCAATATTAATAATTTTCTCCATCTCTGAATCTATTGAAAGAACTACTGACTTTTCAACCTCTTCATTATCGATAGTTGCAAGCTCTTGATTTTCCTTAGGCCAATTACCTTCACTTTTTATCAACCATTTTGGTCCAATCCACCACAATTATTTGTCAAGCAGATTTCTTAAGGATTCCCCTCGAGTTAGTAGATCTGATGGATTTTCGTCGCCAGGACAGTGCGACCATGAAGAAGTGTCAATCCTTGAACGAATTTCAGTCACACGATTTTGGGCAAATGTTTTCAGCCTTTTAGAATCCAGTGAAGTAATATCATCGAATCTGTCCAGAATCGAACGGAATAGTCTGTCACAGATGAAAGGCTGTTCTTTACATATTCAAATAATCGACTTCCAATTACAGCTGAGAGTAATTCAAGTCTCGGTGTCAACTTTCGAAGAAGCACGACTCTAGATTTAGAGAAAATTAACGATGTTCGAAAATGTCAATCATAGTCTGTATATCGAATATATAGGACTGCACCATACGCTCGTTTGCTTGAGTCAACGAAACAATGAAATTGAGAGTTTCCCTTTCCTTTAGCATTTTTCAGATAAAATCTAGGTATTTCAAAGTTATTTGAGTCTGTTAGTTCATCACACCATTTTTTTCCAGTCTTTCGTTATATCTAATGGTAGAAGATCATCCCACTTGAATTTTTGTTCCCAAATATCCTGAAGAAGAATCTTTGGTCTCAGCGTAAAGGGACTAATAAATCCAAGAAGATCAAATATTTTCGATGCAATTTTAAAAACTAATCTTTTAGTTAAAGGCTTAAATTTGTTACTTAATTCAGCAAACTTGCATTCTAAATTTAGCGTATAATCTTTCGAATTCCAAACGTAACCTAACACCTTAGAAGATTCATTTAAATTTTCGTTACAATTTTCGGACTGGTCTAGTTTTATCTGAAGAGATTCCGAATATGTTTTCCATTTACGCATATTAAATCCACCTTCACGTAAAATTTCTTTTATTTCCTTATAAATTAAAAGGCATTGGTTTTCGTTATCTAATCCAAAAATCAAATCATCGACATAAAATTTAGATTTTAAAATTTTATATGCTAATGGATATTTACGTTCGTACTTTCTTATATGATATTTGAGAGTTGCAGCCAATAAAAATGACCTTGGAGTAGCACCAAATAACACACGCGTCATTCGAAAAATTTTAATTTTTAACTTCTCTTTACTTTCAAAATTGTCCTCGAACCATAAGAATCTAACTGCATTTCTATCTTTTTCATCTAACAATATCTGCCAAAAACTTTGCTCTATATCGGCAGTTAACACGAATGATTAGCTTCGGAAATCTAAAAATAATCTTAAAGAGTCGGGATTCAGATTCGGTCCGGAATGTAAACAATCGTTCAATGATAATTTATTTTGCGAGTGTGATGAGGCGTCATAAATTATTCTTAACTTCGTAGTAGTTTTATCATCACGTATGACGGCATGATGAGGCATATAATATTCTCTCTCCATATTCGTTTCACCTTTTTCATTTATTTCAACGGGTTCCACTCTCCTCTCGCAAATCTGTTTCGATAATACATCCCTATACCGATCCTAAAATTCCTCATCTTTATCAAATCTCTTAACTAAACTTTCTAAGCGGTATTTCGCGATTTTATAATTATTTTCTAACTTTTCAGCCTTTTCATTCCACGGTAATTTTACCACGTATCTATTGTTTTGAAATTTTATAATTTTCTCAAAATCCTGTAAGATAAATTCCCTATCATCATTAGACAAATCCCTTTTTTCGTTTTCGATACCCAATACTTCCAATTTCCAAAAAACTTTGCAGAATTAAGTCTGAATTTTCTTTACGCGAAGAATCTACGACTACTTTCATCATTTCGCTTTCACTTTTTGTTTTATCTTCTAAATAAGATGAACCACTCAAGACCCATCCGAAAAGACCAACCAGAGGCGGAATCCTGCATATATTACCAGAATTCCAATAATTTGTCGGCGCCAATCAGTAAGTCTAGGAGAACTTTTCTCCCACGGTGATTCATTCACCTGCGAGTCAGCATAAATTTCCCTCTCTGGCCGATGAATTGCTAATAGAGTGGGTAGTTAACGCTTCTAATTGTATTTTTTTCGTAGGATCATGAATATTTCTTAAATTTACTAAACCACGATCTATTGATTCTTTCTGGGGTTTTATCGAACCAAAAGGATATATTTTTATACCAGTTATAGTTTCTTTCCCTATCGTTTTTAATTTTAACTGATTAGCATGATCCGATTCGATAAATAATTTTTGACTATACCTAAATCAAATAAGATACGTAATTCAGCTTTTTTGTTTTCATTTTCGGCTAATACCGTCGCTGTTTGGAGTAAAATATTACTGCTCGAATTTTTATTTTCTGCAACAGAAGACACAATAGTTTCATTTTGGGGAGCTTCGGGTTTTGATTCTAAAAGTTTATCGAATATGTTTTCATTATGTTTTTTACGACAAATAGTACAAGCAAGTTTCTTAACACATCGCCTGACAATATGAAATTTTTCTAGACAATTAAAACACCTTCCTTGACGTAATAAACATTGTTTCTTTTCGGCAACACTTAATTTACATTCATCATTTTTATGATCATTAGAACAGAATACACATTTATTTTCATTACTAATAACATTTAAAGCAGCAGCACTCACATTTCTATCGTATCTCATTTTTGGGAATTTATTATTTTCAAAACCAGAAAATTTTCTTTCATTTCTATTTTTAGAATAACCCTGAAAAGTTTTTAATTTTCTGAAATGAAAATGTTCTTTCTCTTATTTCGATTTCGGATTTTAAATACTCTAACAATTTTGTTACATTCCGTGAATCTGTTTCATTTTTATATTCACGATTATAATTTAAAATTAAACTATCAGGCATAAGTTTAGTTATAATTGGGAAAAGTAAATTACCATATCTTTCAAGTCGATGCCAAGTGATTCTAAACTACGTATTTGAATTTCACACGTATCGTATAATTTGCGGAGCGCTATTAAGTTTGAAGTGTTACGAATAGGCGACAAATTTAATAAATTGTTACTATGCGATCTAATCAAAATTTCTTTTTTGCCGTATCGCTCTTCAAGAATATTAATTGCAATATCGTAGTTTTTCTCAGACAATGATAATCCCTGTATCGCGGTTTGAGCTTTTGATTTCAACAAACTTTTTAAGTATGTGAATTTATCTATTTTATTTTAATTTTGACTATCATGAATCGCGTTATTAATTTGAGACCGAAATTCTTGAAAGTTCTCAGGATTGCCATCAAATTTTTCAATGTAAATCTTAGGTAACTTAATTTTAATTTAAGCTTCTGAATTTTGGAATATGTCTCTAACAGTTGTATTTGAGCTTTCGACGCTAACAGTTTCTTTTTCAATTGCAGCCTTTTTGAGAATTTTCTCTATTTTAAACTTATAGAGAATAATTTTACTTCTACATTCTTCAGTTGATTCAACTTCTGCTGTTATTTGTTTACAGTTTTCGATTTTATCAATAATCAGTTTATCGAGTTCAATTATTTGTTTTTCTTTTTCGTTTAACTGTACAAGTGCTACTTCGAAATATTCTAAATTCGAATTTTCTAAAGCTTCGTCAATTTTAGTCATGAGTTTAGTGGCACTTGTTCTTAAACCACCTCTTCTCGTTTTTAGTTTCGCTTCGTCTGTCATTTTCGTTTTCAAATTCTTATAAACAACAAGAAATAACAGTAATAGTCTCGGTGTTTTCGGCACCATGACAAAATAGAGTAGAAATATTTCAAATATTCTTTTCTACCTGGTTCGATCTTTTTACTTCAGACTTCGATACTGCATCGCTTGCTTTTAAAATGAAACAGACTCTAATGATAAAATAAATTTAATAAGAAGAAGACAGACATAACATAAACGATCATCTTTCATCAAAGCTATAGAAATCAAACTGAAACAAAATAAAAAACATTAATATTCATTCAGTCTGCGCGCTATCTGTTGGCATTAAAGTTAATCTGTTTCATCGACAAAGAGGAACCTGCGCAGTACAGCCAGTCAGGTAGAAAATCATTTCCATACTGCTACAGGCAAACGAATCCCCCGAAAATCTATAACCACCATACACACCCGTCGACTTGTGTGCATAGTATTGTCCAGATGTTCATTGATGTCTTTAGCATTGAAGTTGGAGCAAAGAGTTTTGAGAACTATTCTTAGATACGAGTCTCTCGTCTGATTGTCGACACCAAATGATCTGGTGTGAGATTGGCACTGCTCTATTGTTTAGCAAAGAATCAGGAAGACCGATATCCTACACGTAGTGTCATGTCATTATGATTAATGGCTGTGCGCCTTACTATGTGCTTCCAACCGGAACTATGACTGGCCAACGTTGCATTGATGATATTCTTTTGTTTCGTTAGTTCTGTGGTGCTGTTGGTGACAAATTTGTTATTACCGAAACATGTCACCGAACAGTCACTGTCGATGAGTGTGTACAGAGCGAGAATAATCAACTCCTTGTATGACCAGCACGATCTCCAGATCTGAATCCCATTGAAAATGTGTGGGAAGCTTCAGGGACGAGTGTTGCTCGCCGAGAAAAGTATCCATAGTTGAAAAGAAATATCCATCATTATGGTTTACTAATATAAGTGAGTAGTAGGATAAAGAGAGTTCTGCGACCGGGATTTCGTGGGTTTTCGGGGATTACGCTGGCGTACTCTTGAAGGGGATGATCCATCAAATGTGACAGCTACTATAGTTGAGGGTGTTTATTTTTTTTTAATAATTATTTTTTTTAATATTTATTTTGTAATTAATTTTTTTTAATTATTACTTTTTATTAATTTTTTTAAAAATTGTTTTTAATATTTATTTTTTAATTCCTGTTTTCTTAGTTAATATTTTAATAATTTTTTTTTCTAATACGAATGATATTTGAAAAATGACATAAAATGAAACCCGATGTCATACTATCAGGATTGAACATGAATCAGTCTGTAAGATGAAACATGAAAGTAATCTTTCAAACTTGAAAGCAATTTTGCAAGATAAGACATGTTTCCGTAAGGTGTGTCATTTCATCGATTCAATCAAAACAGGAATGCATGACGTCATATAACCAGGATTCAACATGAATATGAAGTACGCTTCAAGATAAGGCATGCATCACTTCTGTGTGGTCTAGAAAGACGAAGTACATTGAAATGTCCGCTCAAATCTTGCTGGGTCTTGTTTCATTAGATCTTTCTGGAATGTTCCATGGGGGTGGAGTCAGAAAATCATGTAGAAATGATTTTTGTACTAGTTCAGATTAAATAAATATGTTATTATTTTCCTTTATATCTCTATGTGATTCCATTATTTTTCGCAAACTATAAATAGAACCAACCCTAATAATATTCATCATTTATACTTTCCATTTCATACTGTTAACATGGAATCTTTTTATAAAGATCCCAAACAACCAGCTAGTCTTGGGGGTGCGGATGCAATACATCGTGCGCTCAAAGGAAAAGAGAATGCAAATACCGTTAAAAAGTGGCTCTCTTTTAAAGATTCTTATACACTGCATAAACCTGTTAGACGCAAATTTCAACGGAATCGTGTTTTGATGAGTGATATGAACAGACAATTTCAAGTCGATTTAGTCGACATGCAATCTCTTTCTAAATTCAATAAAGGGTATAAATACTTATTAACGTGTATTGACGTTTTCGCAAAGTATGCCTGGGCCATACCGCTTAAAGATAAAACGGGAAACAATGTAAAAGTAGCCTTAGAATCTATTTTTAAGGAACGAAAGCCTGAATTACTTCAATCGGATGATGGAACAGAGCTCAAAAATAAAACAGTTCAATATTATTTGAAAAGCATGCAGATAAAATTTTTTACAACAAATAATGCTACGAAAGCAAGTATTGTGGAAAGATTTAATAGAACATTAAAAACAAAAATGTGGAAATATTTCACAGAATTCAATACTAAGAATTACATCGATGTGATTGATCAATTAATATGGAGTTACAATCATACTCGACATAGCAGTATTAAAATGGAACCAGCTTCCGTTGATAAAAGTAATACCAGTGAGGTTTTGGAAAATTTGTATGGAGATTTGAAGACATTAAAACGCAATTCACCTGTTTTTAAAATAGGAGATACAGTACGAATCAGCAGACTGATAGGTCATTTTGAAAAAGGATACGAACACAACCGGAGTCGGGAAATATTCATTATTCATGAAATTATTCCCCGAATTCCAGTTGTTTATAGATTAAAAGACTTACAAGGTGAAGAGATCAAAGGTACTTTTTATAAAGAAGAATTGCAAAAGGTAGTAGACTCTGGCTTCTATCCGGTAGAAAAAGTGATCAAAAAGAGAAAGAAGGGAGGAAGCACAGAATATTTTGTTAAATTTTTAGGCTATCCTGAAAAGTTTAATGCCTGGGTGAGTGATATTCAAAAAGTATAAATAGTGAAACTTAATCTCTGAAGGCTCATTCTCGAAAATGTCTTTCTACGTGACGTTACCTGCTGATAGCTCCATGCAGTTTTTTCCTAACAACAAAATCTCTCATTTTAAGACTCAGTTACCGATACCAGTTAATCTAAAAGGTGAATGGGAAGTTGGCCTATCTGAAATCATCTATCCGCATTCTTGGCTGAACGTAAATGAAAGTAACAATTATTTTCAATACAAGATAAGTAATGTTAACACCGTATCGACTGTAAAGCAAAAAATTGATTTGGGGTGTTATGAATCAATGTTCGATATTGTATCAGCTATACAACTTGCTTTACCTAAAAATCCTAGCCGGTTTACAATAAGTTACAATAAAGCTACGAAACGAGTTAAAATTAACGCCGTTCAAGGTTGCAGCCTTCTTTTAGAAAAGTTAGGTGAATTGTTAGGATTTCGACGCGATGCAGTTATTACGGGTAACCAGAAAAGCGAATTTGTGGCTGACGCGTGGTCTAATTTTGCAGTTTTCTATGTGTACACAGATCTTATTTCAGCTCAAATTGTAGGAGATACACAAGCTCCCTTACTGAGGATCGTCCGAATAAAAGGACATGATGGTGAAACATTCAGTCTGTATTATGACTGACCTCAATACTTACCTTTAATGAGACATTCCTTTCAAACTATTCAAATGGAGCTCTACAACACTTCAGACTGTCCTACAAACAATGTCTACGGCTTCCCCTTGATAAACAAGAAGGTTCTTGGAAAGATGAAAGATGAAACCAAGGGGGAGATTATGACGGAATTTGTTGGCCTGAGGTCTAAGATGTATGCATATACAGTCGGCGCCCAGGTGACAAAGAAACTGAAAGGAGTTAAGAAGACAGCCATAGACCTGAAAATTTATTTTGAGGATTATAGGCAGTGTCTATTTGAACACCGGGAGCTCATAACTTTGATGAATCTCATACGTTCAAAGAGTCATGAAGTCTTCTCGATTACTTCCAATAAGTTGGCACTGTCTCCTCACGATCAGAAAAGACACGTCTTGGAAGACAGAATCAGCACCGTCCCATTTGGACATTATTCATTGCAGAATAGCTCGTAATAAAAAATGGAATTAAAAACAGAATTTTTTTTTAAAAAAGATAAAATAGATAGAATAAGTAAGACCATAAAAACTATAAATAGCCTTGAAAAAATTATATCATTTCATTCATCATGGATCTCTTGAAATTCAAGCATCCCTTTACAGCCGTACTGGCAGGTCCAACTGGTAGTGGTAAAAGCTATTTTATCAAGAAAGTGATCGAAAACGAAATGTTACAGCCTTTCCCAAAATCTATAGTGTGGTGTTATGGTGTTTATCAAAAATTGTACGATGAAATGCCTGATATTATTTTTCATGAAGGACTTCCGCCTAATTTGAATCAATATTCAAATGCATTGATAGTGATTGATGATCTCATGAGTGAATTGGGAAATGATCCTCAATTAACAAAACTATTTACGAAGTTTTCTCATCATAAATCTTTAAATATCATCTTTGTGGTCCAGAACATTTTTCATAAGGGGAAAGAGATGAGAGAAATATCTCTAAATGCCCATTATCTTGTATTATTCAAAAATCGAAGAGATGAATCGTAAATTACGCATTTGGGACGTCAACTATATCCAAGTAAATTAAAGTTTTTTCAAGAATGCTATGCAGATGCCACTTCAAAACCTTTCGGATATTTACTCATAGACTTAAAATGTGATACAGATGAATCCTTGCGCATGCGCACTGGAATGTTTCCTGGAGATACTTATTATGTGTACCAGCCTCGTTAACTTCATTTCGACTGTGAATTCCTAGCCAATAATATGTCTGCTGTGGTAATTGACTTTGAAGGTTTTCCACTCCCATCAGGAAGTTACATCATCAAAGAACTCGCATTTCAAGCCGTAGAAGGTAGTTCTATCTCGGGACTATGCACCTTCCAACCACCGTACCCTTTCGAAGAACTATCAGCCCCCTCAGAAAATGCAATACACTTGGATAACAAGAAATATTCATCGAATCGACTGGAATCAAGGACTGGAGCCTTGCACCAAACTTCATACCATTCTAACATTTTTGTTTGATATGTTTTCACACATCTATGTGAAAGGACTCCAGAAAAAAAAGTTTTTGGAATTTCTATCTGGAAGAGTGTGCTACGATTTAGATGATCTTGGCTGCCCTAAAATAGATGATTTAATGCCACCCTTTTCTTCCTGCACCGCACATTCACCTGGCTTTAAACATGGTGCCGTCGTCAAAGCAAAAGCATTTGCTCGTTTTCTCAAAGAAGAGTTATAAAAACCTCCGACATCTGACAACAGAAATCATTTGAAAGCGAGATGTCTGCGTGTGATGTACGAACTTTAGAGCTCATAAAATTGATCTCAAAATCTAAACATTGCAAATCAATTATAAAAAAGTGTTCGAAGCATGAGATTAAAACTCTGTGCGAGTGTGTTTTGAATGCTCTTTGTGGTAATATTCCACTTACAAAAACTCAAAAAAATCGTTTATCTCCTCACAAAGAAAGTTTAAGAAAACTTGCGAACAAGAAAACACCATTGCATAAGAAGAAAAAAATTCTTATTCAGAAAGGAGAAGGATTCCTATCCATTTTACTGCCTGCCGCTATTTCTGTCATCAGTTCTTTAATTCATGGAGTATAGTAAGAAATTTGTGCTAGTTCCAGAAGATAGAATGCAAGTAGCAGAACATCTATCTGAACTGGATCAACTGATGAAAAATATTCCTCAAAACAAAAAGTTATCAGATGAAGAAAAGTGACTTTGTATTTACAAGCGTTACAAAAATATACACATTTTTCAATCACCTAGGTCCAATGTATGCGGACAATATTGTATTTACTTTTTATTCAAGCGATGTCAAGATTATTCTATGTATTATATTTTAAATCGATTGTATATCAATGATTTTCTGATGTTTCAATTTGTAAAGAAAAGATATGGTGTAAGATTTGTTTTTGAAAAATAATAAGATATTAAACTAAATAATTTGTGTCTTTCTTGTTTCTAATATGAAAATTTATACAAAATTTTATATTTCAGAATTTTATTTAAATGAGAAAATTTTCACTAACAAAACTTTTATTTTTAAAATGTTTCTACACAAGAAAATTTTTTTTTATAAATTTAATTTTCGAACTTTTTTTTTTTACATAAATTTTTTTTTTTTACATAATTTTTTTTTTCAGAAATGTTTCTTTTAAAAAATTTTTTTTCAAAATTTTTGTTTTTGTTTTTAGAAATTGCTTTTTTAAAAATAACTTTTGTTTTGAGGAATATTTTTCATCAGTTGATCCAGTTCAGATAGATGTTCTGCTACTTGCATTCTATCTTCTGGAACTAGCACAAATTTCTTACTATACTCCATGAATTAAAGAACTGATGACAGAAATAGCTGCAGGCAGTAAAATGGATAAGAATCCTTCTCCTTTTTGAATAAGAATTTTTTTCTTCTTATGCAATGGTGTTTTCTTGTTCGCAAGTTTTCTTAAACTTTCTTTGTGAGGAGATAAACGATTTTTTTGAGTTTTTGTAAGTGGAATATTACCACAAAGAGCATTCAAAACACACTCGCACAGAGTTTTAATCTCACGCTTCGAACACTTTTTTATAATTGATTTGCAATGTTTAGATTTTGAGATCAATTTTATGAGCTCTAAAGTTCGTACATCACACGCAGACATCTCGCTTTCAAATGATTTCTGTTGTCAGATGTCGGAGGTTTTTATAACTCTTCTTTGAGAAAACGGGCAAATGCTTTTGCTTTGACGACGGCACCATGTTTAAAGCCAGGTGAATGTGCGGTGCAGGAAGAAAAGGGTGGCATTAAATCATCTATTTTAGGGCAGCCAAGATCATCTAAATCGTAGCGCACTCTTCCAGATAGAAATTCCAAAAACTTTTTTTTCTGGAGTCCTTTCACATAGATGTGTGAAAACATATCAAACAAAAATGTTAGAATGGTATGAAGTTTGGTGCAAGGCTCCAGTCCTTGATTCCAGTCGATTCGATGAATATTTCTTGTTATCCAAGTGTATTGCATTTTCTGAGGGGGCTGATAGTTCTTCGAAAGGGTACGGTGGTTGGAAGGTGCATAGTCCCGAGATAGAACTACCTTCTACGGCTTGAAATGCGAGTTCTTTGATGATGTAACTTCCTGATGGGAGTGGAAAACCTTCAAAGTCAATTACCACAGCAGACATCTTATTGGCTAGGAATTCACAGTCGAAATGAAGTTAACGAGGCTGGTACACATAATAAGTATCTCCAGGAAACATTCCAGTGCGCATGCGCAAGGATTCATCTGTATCACATTTTAAGTCTATGAGTAAATATCCGAAAGGTTTTGAAGTGGCATCTGCATAGCATTCTTGAAAAAACTTTAATTTACTTGGATATAGTTGACGTCCCAAATGCGTAATTTGCGATTCATGTCTTCGATTTTTGAATAATACAAGATAATGGGCATTTAGAGATATTTCTCTCATCTCTTTCCCCTTATGAAAAATGTTCTGAACCACAAAGATGATACTTAAAGATTTATGATGAGAAAACTTCGTAAATAGTTTTGTTAATTGAGGATCATTTCCCAATTCACTCATGAGATCATCAATCACTATCAATGCATTTGAATATTGATTCAAATTAGGCGGAAGTCCTTCATGAAAAATAATATCAGGCATTTCATCGTACAATTTTTGATAAACACCATAACACCACACTATAGATTTTGGGAAAGGCTGTAACATTTCGTTTTCGATCACTTTCTTGATAAAATAGCTTTTACCACTACCAGTTGGACCTGCCAGGACGGCTGTAAAGGGATGCTTGAATTTCAAGAGATCCATGATGAATGAAATGATATAATTTTTTCAAGGCTATTTATAGTTTTTATGGTCTTACTTATTCCATCTATTTTATCTTTTTTTAAAAAAAAATTCTGTTTTTAATTCCATTTTTTATTACGAGCTATTCTGCAATGAATAATGTCCAAATGGGACGGTGCTGATTCTGTCTTCCAAGACGTGTCTTTTCTGATCGTGAGGAGACAGTGCCAACTTATTGGAAGTAATCGAGAAGACTTCATGACTCTTTGAACGTATGAGATTCATCAAAGTTATGAGCTCCCGGTGTTCAAATAGACACTGCCTATAATCCTCAAAATAAATTTTCCGATCTATGGCTGTCTTCTTAACTCCTTTCAATTTCTTTGTCACCTGGGCGCCGACTGTATATGCATACATCTTAGACCTCAGGCCAACAAATTCCGTCATAATCTCCCCCTTGGTTTCATCTTTCCAAGAACCTTCTTGTTTATCAAGGGGAAGCCGTAGACATTGTTTGTAGGATAGTCTGAAGTGTTGTAGAGCTCCATTTGAATAGTTTGAAAGGAATGTCTCATTAAAGGTAAGTATTGAGGTCTGTCATAATACAGACTGATTGTTTCACCATCATGTCCTTTTATTCGGACGATCCTCAGTAAAGGAGCTTGTGTATCTCCTACAATTTGAGGTGAAATAAGATCTGTGTACATATAGAAAACTGCAAAATTAGACCACGCGTCAGCCACAAATTCGCTTTTCTGGTTACCCGTAATAACTGCATCGCGTCGAAATCCTAACAATTCACCTAACTTTTCTAAAAGAAGGCTGCAACCTTGAACGGCGTTAATTTTAACTCGTTTCGTAGCTTTATTGTAACTTATTGTAAACCGGCTAGGATTTTTAGGTAAAGCAAGTTGTATAGCTGATACAATATCGAACATTGATTCATAACACCCCACATAAATTGTTTGCTTTACAGTCGATACGATATTAACATTACTTATCTTGTATTGAAAATAATTGTTACTTTCATTTACGTTCAGCCAAGAATGCGGATAGATGATTTCAGATAGGCCAACTTCCCATTCACCTTTTAGATTAACTGGTATCGGTAACTGAGTCTTAAAATGAGAGATTTTGTTGTTAGGAAAAAACTGCATGGAGCTATCAGAAGGTAACGTCACGTAGAAAGACATTTTCGAGAATGAGCCTTCAGAGGTTAAGTTTCACTATTTATACTTTTTGAATATCACTCACCCAGGCATTAAACTTTTCAGGATAGCCTAAAAATTTAACAAAATATTCTGTGCTTCCTCCCTTCTTTCTCTTTTTGATCACTTTTTCTACCGGATAGAAGCCAGAGTCTACTACCTTTTGCAATTCTTCTTTATAAAAAGTACCTTTGATCTCTTCACCTTGTAAGTCTTTTAATCTATAAACAACTGGAATTCGGGGAATAATTTCATGAATAATGAATATTTCCCGACTCCAGTTGTGTTCGTATCCTTTTTCAAAATGACCTATCAGTCTGCTGATTCGTACTGTATCTTCTACTTTAAAAACAGGTGAATTGCGTTTTAATGTCTTCAAATCTCCATACAAATTTTCCAAAACCTCACTGGTATTACTTTTATCAACGGAAGCTGGTTCCATTTTAATACTGCTATGTCGAGTATGATTGTAACTCCATATTAATTGATCAATCACATCGATGTAATTCTTAGTATTGAATTCTGTGAAATATTTCCACATTTTTGTTTTTAATGTTCTATTAAATCTTTCCACAATACTTGCTTTCGTAGCATTATTTGTTGTAAAAAATTTTATCTGCATGCTTTTCAAATAATATTGAACTGTTTTATTTTTGAGCTCTGTTCCATCATCCGATTGAAGTAATTCAGGCTTTCGTTCCTTAAAAATAGATTCTAAGGCTACTTTTACATTGTTTCCCGTTTTATCTTTAAGCGGTATGGCCCAGGCATACTTTGCGAAAACGTCAATACACGTTAATAAGTATTTATACCCTTTATTGAATTTAGAAAGAGATTGCATGTCGACTAAATCGACTTGAAATTGTCTGTTCATATCACTCATCAAAACACGATTCCGTTGAAATTTGCGTCTAACAGGTTTATGCAGTGTATAAGAATCTTTAAAAGAGAGCCACTTTTTAACGGTATTTGCATTCTCTTTTCCTTTGAGCGCACGATGTATTGCATCCGCACCCCCAAGACTAGCTGGTTGTTTGGGATCTTTATAAAAAGATTCCATGTTAACAGTATGAAATGGAAAGTATAAATGATGAATATTATTAGGGTTGGTTCTATTTATAGTTTGCGAAAAATAATGGAATCACATAGAGATATAAAGGAAAATAATAACATATTTATTTAATCTGAACAAGTACAAAAATCATTTCTACATGATTTTCTGACTCCACCCCCATGGAACATTCCAGAAAGATCTAATGAAACAAGACCCAGCAAGATTTGAGCGGACAATTCAATGTACTTCGTCTTTCTAGACCACACAGAAGTGATGCATGCCTTATCTTGAAGCGTACTTCGTATTCATGTTGAATCCTGGTTGTATGACGTCATGCATTCCTGTTTTGATTGAATCGAAGAAATGACACACCTTACGGAAACATGTCTTATCTTGCAAAATTGCTTTCAAGTTTGAAAGATTACTTTCATGTTTCATCTTACAGACTGATTCATGTTCAATCCTGATAGTACGACATCGGGTTTCATTTTATGTCATTTTTCAAATATCATTCGTATTAGAAAAAAAAAATTATTAAAATATTGACTAAGAAAACAGGAATTAAAAAATAAAGATTAAAAACAATAATTAAAAAAATTAATAAAAAGTAATAATTAAAAAAAATTTAATTACAAAATAAATATTAAAAAAAATAATTATTAAAAAAAAAATAAACACCCTCAACTATAGTAGCTGTCACATTTGATGGATCACCCTGTTCAAGAGTACGCCAGCGTAATCCCCGAAAATCCACGAAATCCCGGTCGCAGAACTCTCTTTATCCAACTACTTAAGTGTTTAAAGCACATATGTGACTGTCATATGATATTTCGGTAAAAAGGGAAGGTTTATCTACAGCCTAAATTTCCGTATCAAAATCTCTTATTGTTGTCTACAGTCTTAATGCTTTTAGGAGTTGTCGCAAATTTTTAACCGATTCTTGTCTTATCTACTCCTGAACATTCGAACGGAAATTTCATTGCTAACAAATTGAATGATTTCTGTAAACGAAATTGTGAAAATAAGTAAAAATAATAAATACAATTTTCTTTTGAATTTTACATTCGGTATTCCTTTTTTTATATTATCAACCAGGTATAAGGTAGCTTTTCTTCTCTAAGAAATTTCGAGCAGAACATGACTTATACTTTTATTTGAATGGCAAAATAGTCCTGTAGATCCAACAACAAAAAAGAAACAGATGAATATTTTTAAAGACTATATGAAAGTTCATGCAAAAGTCGTTTGGAATACAAAGACAATCACTCAAATTCGCTGAAAATAGAATCAAAACAATTTGAGTAGTTTTTACATGCATGTTTAGAAATGTTGCGATTTCATTCAGTATCTGGATTTAGCTAGAGATGAATTTTGAAAATTGAATCATTTACATGTTTTTTTTTTGGGGGGGGGGGCAAAGCAATCTTAAATCAAATTTACTAAACCAAGAATCATACACCATAAAATAATTTTATTTTATTGCCATTTTTACAGAAGATGAACGGTACAGAACATTGAGGATTGAAAATCATCAACTTTTTTTCAAACGTGGACTGATGAAGTGAATTATTTGGAAGAAATTTTAGACTTTAAATTCTTCATTATTTTCCATTTTCAATACATTCACTTCCCAACTAACATAAACCGTTTCCCAATCTGTTTATTTTAACCAAAATATTTATGTATTATTTTTAAAATTCTCGTTATATCGATTATGACACATTTTCTACGATTGATACAAAAGTTGATAAGCAAATCTGTCTGGTTGAATAAGATAGAAAGAAAAGGAGTGTATTAAAACAAACTTTCAATTTTATAGTGAGATATTCTCTCTATTTCAAGAACTGGAATCTGAGCTACGAAGATTCACGAAATTGATTAAGTCTTTTATACGGATATCAGTTACCCTCTTTTCCGTTAACATTGCGTAAACGCAACAAATTTTTTAGTCATGTAATAAGTACGTGTCTGGAAAAATTGACAGTGATTCTACGCTTAAAATTTATCTTTTCTAGCGATGGACACTATTTTAGGGTTTGATTTTCTGATCGAAATATAAATATTCATGTCATAACACAGCTGCCATCTCTTATTAACTTCTATATTTGAAGTAATAGTAAAATTTATGCTCTACTATTTCAGTCTTAATTTAATCAAATAATGTTATTCACAATTGTAACTATTAAATTAAAAAATACGTGTAAAAAGTTTGCATTATTTGATAGGGCTTTCACTATTCATATAAAACATAAAAAATGATACTGTATTATTGTACACGTACATCACACAGAGTCGCAGAAATGAAACAAATGAATAACAATTGGGACGTATTATGAAAGTGATAACAAACATGTTTTTAAAACATCGTGATTGGAATGTTATAAAAAAGTGCTTACAGAGACATTTCTACTAATAAATTCCTGTGCAACACGGCATACTGTGTTAATATTTTTAAAATTTTGCATATATATATATATATATATCTTGTACTGTATCTTACCAAGACTTACGAAAGATGAAAAAATAAATTATTTTAGTATTGAGGAGACTATTAAATCATTACAAAGAGAACTTTTCAGTTAGTATTTTTAAGTAAAAATAATGTATTTTTTTTCTTTCGTAATTTCGAGTAATAGTATTATCTTAGTTAGTTGAAAGACAGTATTATCATATAGACCGAAATATTACGGCTCAAAAAGTGTTTTTAAAAATAATTTTTGTACTGTTCTGTGTTTTAAAGTGTTTTTTCTTCTTTTAAGTTTGAGAGGTTTTTGAAATATAGAGGACGTCCATAAGTGATGCTCCAATATTCAATATATTCTTTAATATTCAAATAAATTCAATATTTTTAATCCCTCCTCCCTTGCGTCACAAAGGATTATTTTTCTCCACCCACAACGTCCGGTTTGCTGCATTAAACGCTATATTATTGTACATTATTTTAAACTATGTAGTTTTAACAAAATAATAAAAAATTCTTAATAATTAATGAAAATAATTTTTTTCCACGAAACAGCCTTTGGATATATATGAGTTTCATTAGTGGGGCAAAATTATTTGAATTGCGCTCGTAGTTATTGACCAAAAACGCGAAAAATAAATGTAAGATTTATTTAGGGCCCAAATTTTTGACAATTCTCTTGACTGAATTAATGGTACTAGATGGTGGTAATGTCACAAACTCCCTCCTTCATAAAGATATCCAAACAACATATTTTTATGATTTAGTTTTTTTTTCAAACAGATTTTAAAGACAATACAAAAAAATGCTGCATTTATTTTTCGGACTGGATGTTGAATTTAGTTAATAACTAATCTAAATCAAACATAAACTTATCCTAAGTGTATTTAATATAAAATTAATTGAATACAAAAACTAATCTATTTAATTACGTTTTAAGAAAGTACAAATCATTTATAAATTCAATTCAGTTCCATCTGAAAAATCTTGGTTCACTATTTCTCCTGAGTTTTTAGTTTATTCTATTTATTGTTCGGATCTATCACACAGATTCATTTTTCTCTGGAAAAAACGCTACTTCTAACACACTTTTTACCGTTGTATAAGTATAGTTTAAAACTTGTAGGTAAACTAAGCTTTGCTTAACCTTATATTATTAATCAATAAAGTTTTTATAAAATTAATTGAATACAAAAACTAATCTATTTAATTACGTTTTAAGAAAGCACAAACCATTTATAAATTCAATTCAGTTCCTTCTGAAAAATCTTGGTTCACTATTTCTCCTGAGTTTATTCTATTTATTGTTCGGATCTATCACACAGATTCATTTTTCTCTGGAAAAAACCCTGCTTCTAACACACTTTTTACCGTTGTATAAGTATAGTTTAAAACTTGTAGGTAAACTAAGCTTTGCTTAACCTTATATTATAATCAATAAAGTTTTTATAAAATTAATTGAATACAAAAACTAATCTATTTAATTACGTTTTAAGAAAGCACAAACCATTTATAAATTCAATTCAGTTCCTTCTGAAAAATCTTGGTTCACCATTACTCCTGAGTTTATTCTATTTATTGTTCGGATCTATCACACAGATTCATTTTTCTCTGGAAAAAACCCTACTTCTAACACACTTTTTACCGTTGTATAAGTATAGTTTAAAACTTGTAGGTAAACTAAGCTTTGCTTAACCTTATATTATTAATCAATAAAGTTTTTATAAAATTAATTGAATACAAAAACTAATCTATTTAATTACGTTTTAAGAAAGCACAAACCATTTATAAATTCAATTCAGTTCCTTCTGAAAAATCTTGGTTCACTATTTCTCCTGAGTTTATTCTATTTATTGTTCGGATCTATCACACAGATTCATTTTTCTCTGGAAAAAACCCTGCTTCTAACACACTTTTTACCGTTGTATAAGTATAGTTTAAAACTTGTAGGTAAACTAAGCTTTGCTTAACCTTATATTATAATCAATAAAGTTTTTATAAAATTAATTGAATACAAAAACTAATCTATTTAATTACGTTTTAAGAAAGCACAAACCACTTATAAATTCAATTCAGTTCCTTCTGAAAAATCTTGGTTCACCATTTCTCCTGAGTTTATTCTATTTATTGTTCGGATCTATCACACAGATTCATTTTTCTCTGGAAAAAACCCTACTTCTAACACACTTTTTACCGTTGTATAAGTATAGTTTAAAACTTGTAGGTAAACTAAGCTTTGCTTAACCTTATATTATTAATCAATAAAGTTTTTATAAAATTAATTGAATACAAAAACTAATCTATTTAATTACGTTTTAAGAAAGCACAAACCATTTATAAATTCAATTCAGTTCCTTCTGAAAAATCTTGGTTCACTATTTCTCCTGAGTTTATTCTATTTATTGTTCGGATCTATCACACAGATTCATTTTTCTCTGGAAAAAACCCTACTTCTAACACACTTTTTACCGTTGTATAAGTATAGTTTAAAACTTGTAGGTAAACTAAGCTTTGCTTAACCTAGAACTTATATTATTAATCAATAAAGTTTTTATAAACTAATATAAATTCAATTAAAAAAAATCAATAAAAACTTTAAATAAAAATGCATTCGAGCAGTAGGCAAATTATAACTTAAAATGTAAATCCGAGACTTCTAAACAGTCTTTTTCGAATAACATTAAAAGATGTGAGAGACGATTAGCTTGCGACTCCATTAACTTGGTTCTCCAAAAAAGGGAAAAACTGATCTCCCATCTTACGCTTTATTAACATTTGTTTGCACTGACCAGTCGTACGTGAAAGCAAGACAGAAAAGAGGAGAAACTGGTAGTAAAGCTATTTTAGTTTTAATTAGTTTTCGGGAGAAGTAAATCTATACTCTTCTATAAACTTTTCAACAATATCTACGTTTTCTTGGGGAAAAAACATTAGTTTTATGTATATGCTATATTTGTAAAAAAAATCTTGGACGTTACAGAAATTTAACTTTTCTCGAAACAATACTAGAAAGAAATGACTTTAGTGCCAGTTTTTGTTTTTTTCAGTCTTGGTATTTTCAGTCTTTCAGCCCAGTGACCAGTGTTCAAATTTTTGAAAATCCATTGATATTTTGCTTAGTGTGGTTTCAGGTGCTGACGAAATTTTTAAAATTTCTATAAAAAGTTATCGAAGTAAATTTTATTTCATTAATGCGAAAAGAGTTTTCTCAAAAGTTTTTATTTAATTTTTAGATTAAAGAAAAAAAATTACTACCCTTTTAATTATTTAAGAATAATCTTGCGTTAAAACATAAGTCTGCTTAACATTTACTGGCGGACTCCCTGGCCGAGCGGTATCGCATGCCAAATGCTATGCAATGCCTGGAGAAAGCGGGTTCGAATCCCGGTGTTCCCCTGGGTGTAGTATCTGGATTCCAAATATCTAAAAAAAATATATGTTTATTCAGAGAAAGTACGTTTTTGTGTCTGGTTTCATAACTTAATTAATAGTTAGCACTAACTAATAGTTAGCACTAACTAATTAGCATATTTGAGGTCACCCCCAGGAACCATTAAGATTGACACCTAGTTCGTGAAAATCCGATCATTAGAACGAAAATTATTCAGGGTGATATCTTTTTTTTTTGCTGACTGTACATTAGAAAGTATTAATATATATATTCAAAGGTTACACAAAAGATTTCCCAAAGAGTATCAAAACAATTCAAGTATTTAATAATTAACCCAAATCATTAACATATTTTATTTTATTATATATATATATATAATTATATATATATCATCTGGTTTCTTTGACCAGGAAATCATAATTGATCATCTGGTTTCTTTGACCAGGTATAACCTTCTGATTCATTTTTGATCAGGAAAATAAAATTAATAATTAACTTCTGGCTCTATTTTGATCAGGGAAAAAAATTAACTGGTTTAATTTACCAGCAAAAAGTAAATAGAAAAAAATCCTGAGTGAATAACCCTTAATTAACAGTGGACCAGGATTCGAACCTGGGCTTTTGCAATGATGCAATGTACTAACATTTATACGATCATATTAATCAAAGCTAAGCCTCAGAAAAAAAAACATTTAAAAAAAATCATTCCCGAAAAATTCGTTGAGCTAAGGTATTACCAAGAGCAAATCAGGACATATTTTATCCCAATTACATTTAAAAAAATCCCAAATAAAAAATTAGAGACATCTGTATTACCAGACGGAATTCAGGACATACACTATCCCAAATATTTAAGACATTAAAATATCAGATACTCTACAATGAAAATCGTAACCTAATCAATCAAAACATTGACTCACAAAAATTTTGAGAACATTAAATAATACTAAAATTGGGAAAGAGAACATTTTTTTTTGTTTGTAAAAAAAAGGATAAAAAAATTTGACCAAAAGAAATCTAATTCAACCAAAAATAACAGTCATGAAATTTGTCTTTTTTTTTTCTATTCGTAAAATACATAAGGTCACATTTAACTACAGTAATGGTATCGTATTATTATTTGTTACCTATGCCAGTCATAATTTGGGGAGTAACTAATAGAGGGAATTACTCATCATCCACCATCAAAACAAATCACTATTTGAATACCTCATTCAATTAAAAGCAAATTAGTAAAAAATTTGAAAGCTTAAAACAATTACAAGAAATATATATATAAAAACTTTAAAAAAAACAAACACTGGTATTGTCTGACAAGTACTACAGGATCCCACTGTTCCGCGATTATGTAATGACCAGCATTACACACAACGTTACCCATAAAGCACTCATCATACATATCAATGTTCAATTTCAAAAATTCATGCCTGAAAAGTTATTTGTTTCTTAAATTTATAAAGCCAAGCCTTAGGGAGAGTGATATCACAATCACTTACAATAGGGGAGGTATCCGAAGAGGGATGAAAAGCAAATTTTTGCCAAAAATTATAACGATGCATGATTTTCAAATTGAATTAAATTTATTAGATCTTTAATTTGGTTGAGAAACAAACTTATGTTTTGGGAGTTATCTGAAAATTCAGGTATAGAGAAATTAAATTTTGGTGCTTGCTTACAAGTACCTATATCATTACTATTATTAGTCATTTTAGTAATTACACTATTAGTTCTACTTCGGGTGAGAATAGGGGTCATCTAACAAAATTGCTTACAAATAGAATATTGAACTCAATGATTACTGTTAAAAACATTGCTATTTACCTAGACAGTACAACATTTGAAATAAAAGTATAGTATCAAATTAAACCATTAATAATAATACCTTATTAATTTACAACATTTTACTAACATTACGAAAAATGTAAATATTGAAACCTAAGAAACTTATAATATCAAGAAACACAATTAAAAAAATTATTACTCTGAGTTCAATGACTTAATAATTAATATGAATCATATAACAATATAACTTGCTTAAAACCAGTAACATTAACTATTAGAAAAAAATTAAAACATTGCTATTAATTATTTCATAATGTAAATAAACACCACAAATTGTAAAAAATCAATCATTAATTCTCAATATCATTTAGCAATAAAAAAGAACAGTATACACATTAAAATTTATAACCTAGCAAAACTGTTATTCCAAAAAATTTATAATTTAAAAATGCTATAACCATTGAAAATTGAACTTATTCACAAGTAACTCTTGAATTCAGAACAAAAGTATGAGATTTAAACTCCATTAACTTTCAAGAATAAAAAAAACTATTGTATCATTATATGCAGAAAAATTAGATATCTACCTTGAAACAAAATCTTCGAAATCAAAAAAAAAAAAAACAGTATTAAACAATTGCAGAAACTTAGAAAAAAAACTCAATTATTATTTACTCAACTTACAAAAATTGTCTATTTGGTTAATATAGGAAACAAATTAGTAAATAACCAACACAAAATATTAATTAACCAATTAAAAATTAAAACTTATTAAAACTGATTACATTGCATAATTTTATTGTTTACATGATTATTAAATTCAAAACTACTGAAAAAAATTTGTTCATTGCCTATTGCAAACTTAAAAAAAAAACATATTAAGATTTATTTGTATTTAAAATTAAATATCAACTTATTATTCTAATCATTGAAAATAAAAACAAAGGTTCGCTGGTCAGAAAGAAACAATTACCAGTTTATACAACCGAAACGGGGGAACGGCACCAAAAATGTGACAAACGTTCTCAAGTTGTATATAGAAAAAAAATTAACAATTTAAATTTTTAAAAAAAATGGCCGGATATAACACATACATATATATATATAGTGGAGTGACCACTGCCGTTATGATAACCCATTTCTACAATCACAACGGACTATAATGGCACATACCTTTTGAAGAGAAGATGAGGTGGCTTTCGTAACTAAAGAGTCATCCTTAATACCTAACTGAAAAGAATAGTTCCAATGAGGTAGTCAAGAAAAACTAATCTGTAGAACGTGAACACTCTTTATTATTTTTTTTGGAGATTGTGCAGGATTCAGGGCACAAAATCCTTTGAAAAAGTGGGAGACATCAAAGATTTGCGATGAGTATCACAGGAAAGAGCTGTTGAGATTTGGCAGACTAGATGATGGCAGGAATTATTTGCAGGGATAAAAAACTGAGAATCAAGACATCAAGAAACTGAGAACACTATACAAGGTTCTTCCATTGAAAGTAGGTTGTGACGACGTTACTCTTACTAGCCATGAGTCGGGAATGAGATAAGAAATGTTGGATGAAGAGAAATCAAAAGTGTTGATTTAATTAGAAAAAGATGTGCCGGGACGACAACCAGCCATGGCGTACACCATATCCCAACCTCGGGTGTGAGGAGGGAGAAAAATAAAATCCCCGTTAGGCGGAGAAAAGTTGAATTGAGATGAATAGAACTCGAATGCTAGCGATCTATTTTAGCGCCCCATATTTATACCCTCTGGAAAGAGTCGAAGTTAAATCACTTAAAAATTGCAAGTTAAGGTTGAATTTCCTACAATTACTGAGTTGAGGAGTTACACTTAACGTTTACAAAAGGGTTCTCAATTGAAAGTGAAGAAACAAGATGCAGATTACTCTGCACCGGCGTGTACATCAAACGGGCAGATAAGCAGGTGTTGGAAAAATTCTAGGGAAAGGGAAGGGTCAAAAGAATGGAAAAGGAATTTTATGGGGAGAGTGTCACAATTGCCTAAAGCAATAAGGGGAGAGAGGAAACGGGTGAAGAACTAAGGATTTGTATCAGAAATTAACTAAAATTAGGAATTTGGATGTTAAAAACATGAAATTTAATTGAAAGTTGTGACTCAATGTCACAGCAAGTGAAAGAAATTTTGAAGCCTAATATTTTTAAGATATTAGCGCTACTTTTTTTATTTATTCAAGAAGCGCGCGTATAACCGTAAGAATGCGTATTCTCCTTGGACACTGACCGTCACAAGTCTGTTTAAATAATCTCTATAAAAATATAATTCTTTGTATCTTCTTAATGTCCACTCATAGAAAATATAACTTGATTGAAATTTCTCTTACTTTCTCCTGATTTGTTTCAAATCATAAAAAATAAAAAGGGAGAAAAAAATAGTGATTTTTGTTATCGATTTTGTCAAATAGCTTTTAGGAATCACTTCATTGTAGGGCATCCTAATTTCAATCAATATCAGCAGAACAGAAACGATTTACAGAATTGATTAGAGGGACAAAATAAATATCGTCCTGAAACGTGCGACCACTCCCCTCACCACACCTGCCGCCGAACGCAAATTGTCGCCCCGGTAACCTGGGGCGCAAAGTACTGTCCACAAACACTCGGACAACTATTTTTTCTCCTCTCCCCTTCTCATGGCTTGTGTTTTTGTGTCACGATTTTACCTTTGCCCACTCGTTGCGTCATTCGTCTTTTGCAAATATTTGAGTTGTAGACGATCTTTTCTTCATTCAAACGAGCCATTTTATTTTTATGAAATCATTCTAAATCTGGAGATAATTTCAAAATTTTTTTTTTTAAACAAGTGTCAGCATTCTAATCTATTCACTTTTTTTATTTAAAAAACACAGGATATTGTGTGAAAGATCAGAATTATTTTGTTTCACTAACATTTGAATGGACAATTGGGTGAGTTATAAAATCTCTCAGAACTTTTTACAATGTGTTTAGTAATATACCTCCAGAAGGTTGACTTCTAAAAGCGAAACAAGATTTACAATCGAAAGGAAATGAAGAGATAATAAAAAGACAAATAATAAAAAATATCTCCTTCTTTCGCTCATTCATTCCAAAATGATGCCTCCACTAGAATGGATGCGTGTGAGATAGATTCGAAGGATGATTCATTGGAAATTTCTCTTTGCTCGAAAGAGAGAAAAAAGAGCAACACATGGCCCAGGATGAAGTAAGTTCAGCATTTTCATTCCATTCTCAGAAACTCCCAAAAACCGATGCGACATTTTTAACATGTCACGTGAAATTCTAAATGAAATCAACATAATTTCGAGGGACTAAATTTATTGACTTCATTTAAGATTCTATTTTAAAATGCACAGAATTTGTTGTTCTATTTAAATTCTTTATTGACTTATTTCATGCAGTAATAAGAGCCATCATTACTGCTCTTTATTCATTTCGGATTTAAATGAGGGATTTATACAGTCCTAGAAAAATAAAAAAAATTAAAGTAGAAAAATTAAAAATAAAAAAAAAAATGTTATCAAGTTCAATCCATTTTTTATTTAAAGCAATCCATATTGATTTAAAGCTACATATTCCAAGTAAATATATAGTTTCCAATTTTGAATTTTAAAATAAAAGTCAATAAAGGAAATTTGTAAATTTTTTTTAATTACAATATTGATATAACTTAATTCTTAAAAAATTATAAATTTAAATAATTTTGAAATATTCTTAAATTGAAATAATTCCGTAATATTTTAAACTCTTAGGCCCATAAAGAAAAAAAATTAATCAAGAACATGATTCGACATTATTATAAAACAGCGAAGGTATTCTAGAAAAAAAAAAGTTTAGATTAGTTATAATAATTATGCGAGAAAAAAGTTAACATTCATAGTTTTATTGAAGTAATAGTTAATCTATCTCAAAAAGAGGAAATGCTTCTTGTATTGATCCATCACTTTTTATTGAACACATTGATAATTCGATTCCAAGGGATGGTTGTAACTCCATTGAAAGAAGTTTCATCGATCATGAGGTTCTAAAATGTGTGAAATTAGGAAAAAAAAAAAAGGTTACACTCTGGCTAACTTTTGTCTAATGATTATATTTTTCCTTGAGGTCATTCCAAATGTCACTCCTCCTCAATCGTCAAGATGTAATTTTATTTATTAGGAAACGTTGAGGTTAGGTATTAGTGACATTTTTTGTTTCGTTTATTTCACTTCGTTTTAGAAATATGAATTTTTTTAAAAGTAAAACAAAAGAAACGAATAACAATCATGGGTTTTCTTTTATATATTGAAAATAAGTTTGGAATGATGTATTGTCCCAAACTTTTTTTAAAATCAAAATCCAATGAGTGATGAAAAAATTCTTCGTTAAAATTTGTTTTAAGAAATTTAAAAACAATCAATTAATGCAGATAAGTAATAATTTATTTCGAAAGATCCATCATCCAAAATATAGTACAAAATTAACAGACCCACGGGCCATAAGGCGATAAAATATAACAACTGGCCATTTAAAAATTATTAATGGAATGAACCTTACTGTCGAAATGCACCCCATGTACAGTCGAAAAAAAAAAAAAAAAGATATCACCCTGAATAACTTTCGTTCTAATGATCGGATTTTCACGAACTAAGTGTCAATCTAAATGCTTCCAGGGGGTGACCTCAAATATGCTAATTAATTAGTGCTAACTATAAATTAAGTCACGAAATCAGACACAAAAACATAAACTTATTTTCTACATATTTGGAATCCTGACCCTTGAAATAGTTGACAAAGTTTTGAAAAAATTGGGTCGCAATAAAGATTTATGTATATGGCGAAAGTTTAAAAAAATGTCAAACTACCTCGTCATAGAAAGTGAAACAATTGAAAACAACCATGAAAAAAACTGAATGAATGACGAGACGTCAAAACATAGTGTGTCTCTGCTAAGCATCCACGAGGAGAATTTTAGGATCTGCTTTCTGGTAAAAGAAAAGAGTTTTCCTTTTAATCCTTTGAAAATAATATTTGAATCGATTAATAAATTATTTATGGATTTCCAAGATTTTGAAATTTGAACGTTGAACTTATTACCTGACATTTTTTTTAAAGTTGTTTTAAAGTTATTTGTATGAAAATTTTGAACTAAAACCAAATTTAGATAAGTTATTATAAATTTAAAAGAGTTGTAGTTGCTTTTACACCTCAGTTCGAGTCTTTTAGGCAAGGGAATAAGGGAAAGAAAAAAAAGTTCCTGCAATATATATATATATATATATATATATATATATATATATATATATATATATATATATATATATATATATATATATATATGTTACGGCCAAAGTCCGAAGTCAGCCAATTCGCGATCTGGCCGGCCAGATCGCGAATTGGTCAAGAGCGCTGTAAATTAGCTGGCCATAGTCCTATATTTTTCTTGATTTCAGGAAATGGCCGGCCAGATCGCGAATTGGAATCAAGCGCTGTAAATTAGCTGGCCGTCGGACTTTGGCCAGCCATCCTCGGCCACTTCGCGATCTGGCCGGCCAATTCCCGAAATCAAGAACAATTTCGGACTTTGGCCAGCCATCCTCGGCCACTTCGCGATCTGACCGACCAATTCCCGAAAAAAAAAATAATTCGGACTTTGGCCAAGAGGGCCGGCCAATTCGCGATCTGGCCAGCCAATTCGCGATCTGGCCGGACTTCGGGCTTTGGCCGTAACATATATATATATATGAGTAAATTTTACTTGTATTTTATTATAATTATTAGAGGTCATTTCATTCTGACAAATATTTAGGTGACATGGTTTTCTTTAATAAGCATGATTTGCAAATAGCATTCCTATGTTTCTATACATTCCAAAACTGACTTTTGCAAACATGTTCTTTCACGAAGCTCTTTGATTGCGATCAGCTACTTATTTATCACCAAATATGGCTACTAAAGTTTCTTTGTCTCATTTCTTTACTTAAAAACTTTTTTGACGATTCTCATCACCCCTACCGACATCTGATACGATAGCCTCATTTTAAGTAGAGTTCGTTAAGAAATTAATAATCTGTCGGCAAAACTAAGAAGATGTATTTTATTATGTTTATATTCACCGCAACATTCAATATTTAATTTCAAAAAACTCTTAAATTTGTGATCACGAAATGTTGGGTTTCAAAATTTTAATTTAAAATTTAATGATAACTTCATAATTACGATACTGATACCACCGCTTTCTTACTCTAAAGACCTGTAAGTCTTGTTAAAATATTAAAATACAGATTTTTGATACTACGATCATAAAACTTAATTTTTCTAAATGAAAGTTCAAATTAAAAAAAAAAATAGTTACAAACCTTTGAAAAAATTGAAATTAATCAAAAGTTGGTTTCCGCCCTAAATTTTACTTAGAGTTTTTCGTTGTATTTTGCAGTTGTAAATTACTTAGAGATTTGCTAATTTAATTAGAGTTTTACTAGTTTTAGTTGTTGAATTAGAAAAAATAATGAGACCTCCTACTACCCTTAACTATTTTCAGCATTTATGTAAACAAATCCTTTCATTGGCATTTTTTTTTATTTTCTTAAATTATTAAAAGATGGTCGCAGAAATTATAGGTGAAAAAATAGCTTAGCAACATTATTTAAAAATTAATGCTGTTGGTAGGAACTATTCTTCCCTCCTCCTTATATTAGGTAAAAATGTTTAATAAAAGAAATTATCTGAAACTTAAATACATAAGTGGCAGATAATTCTTTTAAGTTTTATTGAGTTGAATTAACAATTTAACTTTTCGACCAATAAGTCAGTGACATTCGTTGGTTAAATAATCTGTGGCTGAATTAATAGAAAACTATGAATAGAATCAAAATGTTTGAATTTCTTCCTATAAGATTTAAGTGGATACCTTTTAAGTCTTTTGAACATTGCAAATATCGTAAAACATAAATTAGCCAAATGCCATAAAACTTCTCATTTGCAAATTTAAAAATTATATGAAACAAATAAATGGTTTGTAAATTTATATTTTGATTATTTAATATAAATAATTTATTTAGTGTAGTGTAGCAAACTTTTATGTATATTTTCCTATCAGTTCTTTTATTTCAGTTGGTTTGTAACAGTTTCTTCAAAAACTCATCAATTTTAACATCGAATTTTAAATTGAGGGGAGGGGAAAGTATGTAGAGGATTAACTAACTTATAAATTGTGCCAAATATTTTTTTTTATGATTCGCCGAAGTATTGTTAGAGATTCGCTTTTTGAAAAAATGATTTCAAAAATTTTAAAATGTTAATTTCTTTAACTATGTTGATTTATGTTAATTGTAAAAAATACTAAAAATGTCAATATTTTTACTCAAACAAAAACATATTGTAGCGGATCATAGTGTTTAAATAACAAGGTTAGAGAATTAAAAAAAAAATTAAAAGATAATAATTCATAATTATTTAGTTTCTGGCTGCTTACTAGGGTCATGGCTTTTGCTTCATCAAAGGAAAACTGATGGCCAGTGTGAAAATTATATAAATAATCATTTAAAAAAATACGCTTGCGTTGTGTAACTTTTGTAAAATAACTAGTAATTTTCTGAATTAGAATTTTTAAAAAAGTTAGTTACCTACTAATATAAGAGTTTACTCTTGCAGTTCATAAGACTTGCGAATGATAGTAAGTGAACTTGGTTCGGTAGTAAAAAGAATAGTTATTATTTACACACTCATTTTGTTAGTTTATTAAAAAATATAATCTATAAAAATTTAAAGAAAGGAAAATTTAGGTTTATAATACCCCTAATTAAACAAGAGTAAAATTTTTAACTCTGACATCATTTTCATGAGATAACTTCTTTTGCCGACAATTTTGTACTTTTTTTTTATTATTAGTTAAAGCCAGCTTAGCATTCGTGTAATTTTTGCATTTTTTATTTGAAATTTTAAAGTCGAATGACATGCATGAAATGACCCCTAGTCCGAAGAATCAAAGATAAATAGTTGTAAGGCCGATTGATTCGAAAAAAATTAACTACTTCGGTTCAATGAAACAATTATCAATGAATCAATATTCTTACTTTCTTATTACGAAATATTAGATCAAAATTTATATTCATAATTTCTTCAAAATGTGTTAAAACTATCATTATAGGTTATTTAAGTAGAAAAAATCCTAATGTTAGAAAAAGAACAATTTTTGAGATGATAATTCTAAAAATAGCACGGTTTTCGAATCTTTTTACAATTTTTTATTTTAGTAGTTGTTTTACAAAACAAGGCATATCGAATATTTTCCTGATATAGCATTATTTTTTTGAACTGTGCTAAAGTTGAGAAATAATATAAACAACTTCTTAAGCAAATGTTTTAAACTTTTTAAAAGAAAAGGGTAACTTACTTTAAAGTTAGAGGGCAAGAATAACTTTAAACGTCAAAATAAAATTGTATGTCCGTAGTTTTTTGTTCATTTAAAAGACTAAGCAAACTGTTGTATTTTTTTGCTGTGTACACACACCATTTACTTTTTACTACTCAAATAAATAAGAAACAATAAAAGACTACAATCAATTATTTATCTTCATTTTTCGAAAACAATAGTATGCTTACTTAACTTAATTAGAAAACTTAATAAATAGTCAGCTGTTCTGCATCGAATAATTTTAAACAGCAGAATATTTTTAATTTCTTAACAAGATTTAATGCTCAGCTAGCTGGCAATAATTCTAAGTTTCAATAAAAACTTATCAATAATATAAAAAAGGAATTTTATTTTAAACGAAAACATGAATTAAAGTACTAAAACAATTGATTAGAATATGAATGGAAAAATAATATACTAGGTAGCGTAAATAATAAGATTTTGAGAAATGTTAAAATTTAATTAAATAGTTGGAAAAATATTTCAGCGAAACAGGCGTAGACAGGTAATTAACAAATTTATTTTAAGCTTAAGATAATATATAAGATGTTGAGAAATTTTAATTAAAAATGTTGAATACGTATTCGTATTAATAATTATAAAATATATAATGAAGAAATTGATAAACATATTATTCCAAATCTATGCATACGTCTATATATTATTGAAATTGAATCAATTATTGAAAGAACAAACTAACAAATAAAATAAAAAAAGCTGATGTATCAGCTGTTCTGCTGATGCATCAACGATGTATAAAAGCTGACATTCTATCAGAAACATGATGTTATAAAACTCCACATTCGTTAATATAATGTTATTATTTAATAAAATGTTTTATTCAAATCTCTTCATTAAATTACAAATAAATTTTTAGAAGACAAAAAAAGAAACACCATATTTTATAATTTAAAAAAAGGATAAGCAATCGGTTATTACCGAGCTTGTAAGTTCCTTATAAGTTAATAACATTTAAAGATTAATCGCCTCATTTAAATATTTCTTCATTGTCGCCAAATTATTTTTTTAAAAATAATTAATTATTATTTTTTTGGCTTCTACCAATTAAAAGCTGTTGAAACTTTAGATTTTGCAATAGAAAAATGCGTAGATTAATATGGTATAGAAAATTTATGCCGCATAATTCAAAATTTTTTCATTCACAATTAAATTAAATAATAAATAAGTATTAAAAATTATTTTTTGTATGAAATTATCTTTGGGTAAATGGGTTTTATAAGTGAGGGCAATTTTTTTTTAATTGCTTAATTAGTTTTAAAAATATGACTAAAAACGCAAAAACTGAAATTAATATTAAGGGGTCTGAACTTTGGATCACTCTCCTGACCAAACTATAAGGACCCTATTTCCCAGATTGCGGCTACTGATATTTTTAAGGCTAAGAATCCAAATATGTTAACAAAAAGTACATGTTTAATCAGAGAAAGTACGTTTTTGCTTCCGATTTCGTAATTTAATTAATAGTTAGCACTAAATAATTTGCATATTTGAGATCACCCCCAGGGACCATTAAGCATAGCGGTAAATACGAACTTATTAAAATGTTTCCTACTTTGCTACCATTTTTTAAGGATTACACGATCCCCCAGATGAGGTCTTAAGAGAACTTCCCCTTTCAATGCTAATGCTTTTTCTATGGGAGCTTCATCTGCAAATGAAAAAAAACTGAAAAAAAAAAAAAAAACTAAAACAATTTGCAAAAAAGGGCCTAAACCACGCCTCTTGCCTGTCCTCTCTTCATTTACCAAGAAAAGTATAAGTTCTAGTTGGAGAGGCCTTTTTTTGAGGGGTGGGGAAGTATGAGAGAGAGAGCCTCTTAACTTTCTTTGAATAATTTTGGGGTTAAATAGCCTTGGGATCTTCTATTGTGGTTGAAAATGGTTTTATTTATTCCATTCTCCTTCTTAAGAATTGTACTGTTACCTCTAAAATTTAGGTTTACGCTATCCAGTGATCAATATAGTAACTTTGGTAACAGTGTTACCCAGGTTCGAAGGAAAATCAATCAAGGAATTATTTGAAACATTAAACATTTACATACAATTTTATTGTTACTAAATATTTCCAAACAAAAACAAACTCACATCATTTCCAAATGCTATTTTATAGATATCACATATGTACAAATTATTAGTTACTTCAGATTTAACATTCAGCAATATGAAATTATATTCTCAATAAAATATAAGGCTCAATATTCTAATATTTCAAATCCAGTAAAACCAATTAAAAATAAAAGGTACATTTATCTTAAAATCTAGTAGAAGCAATTAAAAGTCAAGGTAAATTATTCTTTTAATACAATACTAAAATCGAATTTAGAGTTGTTTTTTTTTAACTTCAATCCAAGTTGCGGACCAAATCCCTTGAACGCCCACCGGTATTGCAGCCAGATCTCATGGAACAAGTCAATAATTCAGTTTCTGAAAGTCAGCACTCTAACACTTCAAACTTCTTCAGGCTTCTTTTTAGTAAGGCAGTTAGCACATGTGGAACAACAGACTTTTATCATTAGGACGCCTTGGATAGGTAAACAGATTCGGTCTTAGCGGCTCCGGCCTAACTTTGCTCATCACTTTCATTCATCAACTTGGCGGCTCCGACCTAACTTCGCTCACACTTCTGTTCATGCACTCAGCGGCTCCGGCCTTAGTTCTCACCTCTCAGCCATTCTTCACCACCTTTTATGCACGTGACAGCAAAGCGAATGAATCTTAGACTGACCTGTTTTCATCCCACGAGCAGTAGCGCAACACCAGTGAACGTCACAAAAAAAGTCCAACGATAAAAATAGCCATGAATTAAAATACTTTTTAAAAGTGATAAAACTTTATTAAAACAATATATAAACTCAAATACACATAATTCAACCAAAAATTTCATTTAAAAAGACAGTTAAAATTTAAGACAACTATCACTATTGTGATTCAATTTAAAACTTATAATAGTAATGCCACCTGGAGGCAAATCAAGTTATACACCATTTAAACCTCACAAGAATTCGATAATAAACAGGGCTAACCAGAGCAATCATCTATTGAGGAAGTAAGTGAACGATTTCCTCTGGAAAAGTAAACCCATTTTCAAAAATATTTATCAATAAAAAAAAAAAATATAAAAAAATGTAATAAATTTTTATTTATTACAGAATGAGTTGGGATTGAATACTTTTTCTTTCAAATTTTCTTCAGTTTTTTTATTTTTCTTTATTATTATTTATTTTATTGAATTTTGCATGCATACATTTTTTACAATGAAAAGTAATTGAACCCATTTATACCAGTTTAACTAATTAATTATGCTAAATCCTTTTATTAATAAAATTGAACGCTTTAAAAATAGATTTGTCATTTTTTTCCATCTGTTTATTATATTAAAATTAATCATATCATAATAATTTATTAAAACATTTTAAGATATGAATGTTTTAATAAGTTATTTATATGATAATTTAAAAATGACCGAAAAATGTTTATTTTAAGAAAATAAATGTTTACTTCAACTTTTGACTACTACAAAATGCCCATAATTACCATTGTGTTATTTACTATGCCTATTTAACCTTTAATTAACTTTTTGATATTACTTTCTTTTTTTCCATCTGTGATAAAATAAGAGTTTCGCGCTTTTTTTTAGCCCCCTATTTTGTCACCATATGTAAATATATTGCAATTGCGCATTTCTTGTGACTTAAGCTGTTGTACAGTTTGTAATAATTTAGACCCCCAAAATTACACACTAGTGGCCATTATTTTGTTTGAAAACTGCTGTCTCTTAGCTATGTCTCTGTGTGAACAGGTGTGTGTTCGTAAATACACAATCAAATTGAAAGTAGAGAATTCAAGATGTGATAAAAAGAAAATTTAAAAAATGTAGATAGGATGGAATGACAAAAAAAAAAAAAAAAAAAAAAAAAAAATAGTATGCTAGTTATCAAATAACACGCTAACAGATGTGTTATCTGAATTCCATCTTTATAAAGCTGAAGGAATATGGAACATATGGTGAAAATTCACTCTAAAAAAAGAAAGTAAATAAATAAAAATAAATAATACTCAAGCAGAAAATTTAATAATTCAAATAGTGACTGAAATGTATGAAGCAGAAGAAAATATAAAATTATTTTTGTGTTAAAATATTTTTGGCTTTTAGATTTTCTTTTTCATTTGCTTTAACACGCACGCACACGTATATTACTAATACGTATATATGTTAAACTATTATTTTTATAACTTTTTATTATATTAGTATAATTTTTTAAATTTTTTTTTTTTAAATTCTATATTATGATTTTATTAATTTCCCTACGTTTTTAGAAATTATATTTTTCTCAGAATTTTTAATTTTTATAATTATATTTCTTCATATATTTACAGCTCAATATACTTAGCAGTTCTGGCGTCTATTATTAAAATTAAGTTTTTTTAATTAATTATATTAATTCAATACACTTAAATAAAACTTTACGTATTTCTTGGTGTTCTAATTTGAAACGTATTAATTGTTAGATATAAGTTGATCCCTATTATCTTGTAAAAACCTATTAATTATTTACATTTTTAGTTAATGTAAATAAATAATTAGAATGTTTATTCTGGATATTTCACTATGAAACTAAGAAAGGTTTAAAAATAAAAGAACCCAGAATCAACTTACGAAACTAATGCTTACATAGTTCAGTTTTGCTTGCAGGAGGATGGCGCAGTGTAATTGGCCCTCTATCAAAGGGGTGGGCAAACTTTTATGGGCGAGGGCAAAAAATCGTGCGAAAAAAGTTTGGTGGGCCAAGTAAAAACTTTTAAAATAAAGAAACGAATTTAAATATTTAATGAGATGAATGAAATTGTGACTTCATTTTTAAAAATTCCTTATATTGAGGTTCCAACTTATTTTAAGGAATGAGGCTAAAAGTTTGTCCATTAGTCTACTTCTGAAATGATTTTTTCTAAGGTTCATCATTACAAACAATTGTTCACATATATAAGATGAAGTGTACATTACACTGATTTTCTGGGCATGAAATATTAAATTTAGAAAACTAGCTTTTGGTAATGATTTGTAAAACTCAAACTTTGGCATACTTAGAAACAACTGCTTCAGATGGCGCCTATCTACGGCTATTCTATAAAAAACTTCTTTCAACATTTTACCAATTGAAGCGGTCTGTGCTAGCTATTTCCATTAATTTATGCTTTGTAGAACATAAATAGAAAAAGTAAAAAGGTCATTAGTAACTTTGTTAAAAAAGAAAGAATGAAAATAGCTTTAAACGAAGTAGACAAGAAAATGGATGTATATTGTTTACATTCGCCACGAATTGTCAAGTTCAAATTCTCTCCGGCGGGCCACAGTTGGCCCGAGGGCCGTAGTTTGCTCATCCCTGCTCTATCATATATCACTGTACGAATTCTCTCCTCTCTCAAAGCGACGCCCACAAAGTGCGAGACTTATCACTGATTTTGCCAATTCGAGTTTTTTTTCCCTCTGGGTATGGTGTCCTCTAAAACCATGATGCAATTTGACATGCAATTTGATTGTTCTCGTAAAAAATAATTAAAAAAAGAAGAAAGTTATTTTGTTGTCAACATTAATCTAATAATTTAAAGATAATCCATGTGCTAAAATTCATTCAACAACTAAAATAAATTTAATATTAAAATGGTAGCTAAGAGAAGATCTTTTACTAAATTTAAACTTCGTTTAAAATGAATATGCCTCATATTGGGTTAATATCTATCGTGCAAGCTAAGTCTTACGACAAATGGAATACCCACCGTTGTAACAAAAAACTCGATATATTTTTTTAAATTTTGTTTATCATTAATTGAATGGTATGTAATAGTTACGAAAATATAAATATTTAAAATTCGATTATTTAAAGAAATTAGTTTTATATTTCTGGTGATTTGTTGTAACATTTGACGAACGGAAAGGGTTAAAAACTATGACCAAATACATTATTAATCTGCTGATATACACAATTTTTTCCATCTTGGAAAAAATCTTTCTACGATAGAAAAAATAATGGTTGGTATACCAACTGCACCCGAAAAAGATTTCACAAAATGTTTAGGAGTGGATGATTTCGTCTCAAATTGTTCGCAGGAGATGTTTGGATTGGTTTGTGGTTTATTGGTACAACATACATTTGCAGGCTTGTGTGCTCAATTAAGGCTTATAAACCTTTGTCAAGTAGAAGAACAGATAGCACAATACAGAGAAAGACATCACAATGAATACATCCAGGGTTATGGCGAGATTTGAACCCGCCACCCCCACCGCCACAGAGCGTTTGGCGGGTGATATCGCTCGGCCAAGAGATATTTGGAATCGCCATGTTATTATATCTAAACTTCTGGATTTCTTATACGTAGTGGTAGGCAAAATAAGTTCAAATTAAATCTTCCAAAGTTGAAAATCATACAAACAAGAAGTTTGTTGCTAGTACAAGGAAACCTCCAGAAAAGAGCACCTCTGCGTAGCGCCACATCTATTTATGAATGCTTTTGGAAGGCATGGCATTTTTTCCATAGACTTTGTGTTGAAGAAAATCTGTAGCATAGACCATGAAAACCTCTCCCAGCAACCGGGATTATCTCCGCACCAAACGCGGAAAAGATCAAATAAGGAAACACGAAAAAATATCTAAATAAAAATTATTAACGAAACAAATAAATCGAATTTTTAAATGTATTAAACATATTTGCCAGTTGCTCTTATTTTGAGAGTTCTTTTTGACGATCTCTGAAAGATATCTACAAGTTTCATCAGAGTTACATCAGAGCATAGCCATCGAGAGCCTCTCAGTAGGTTTGTGACGTCATCCTCGGAAATGTTAACGAACTATAAGATAACACTGTATTCAGATTTGTATTAAGAGAAATCTATAATAAATAGTTCAAACTTTTGAGCGACGTAAAATATATTTGCTTTAGCAAATTGAAAAGAACATAAATATTTTTAAGTGAAGTTTTAGCTTTTTATTAAAATAAATCAATGTTATTTATTAAGTTACAACTCAATAAAATGAACATGTAGGAGGACTGTTTTATGCTTTTCGTGATGCAATATTATGCGTATTTCAAAATTAAAAATGATTTACTAAGAATTTTTTTTTTAAATTTTAATTATTGATTCATCATAACTATTTTTAATATCAAAAAATAGACATTATTTAAGTGTATAATTTATTATTTCCTAATATGTAATCAAATATTAGATTTAATCATACTTTTGAAATTAATAAATGATACATTTTAATATGAAAACGAATACGAGACAAATAAAAATATGTTATATCATGGCTGAAAAGAGACAAATAAAGAAATTATAATTTTATTGGCACATTCATGAAATTTTTATTTTAAAATAGGTTCTTTCAGACTCGTATGATATACATTTCAATTCCAAGTGGAAATAATCTAAACATAAACACTGCAATTATTTGCAAATAAACGACGCATAGAATATTAAAACAGAACAAAACGATTTATCTAAGTATTAATATTTTGTATTTGATTTGCGTTTGCGGGTTTGCATGGTACGTATATTACGAGCTCATGAAAATAATGTTGATCGGAATTTAGATAAAGGACAACAAAAATAATGAATTGCGGATTAATAATTAATGTGTTTATTAATAACTGCGCATTGGTCTACCTCTGTAGACGCAATGAAACCAACTAAGGAGTAACTTTCTGTTCTAATTAATGTGGGTGGCGCTACTAGTACAACATACATTCCGGGTTCAACATATCATGCCACCTTGAAAATTAGTTTCACAATTTACACATAAATTGACAAAAATAAAATTAAACTATACACATCTAATAAAAAGATAATTATAAAAAATAATGCAACATACATGAAATTAAAAATATATATCATAAGCAGATGTATAGATTCCTTGGTAAAAACCGGATAACTATAACGCACAGCAAAAAAGAAAAGTCTAAAATAAAGAAAGTTAATCAGTTAATAGGTAAAACTGACAGTTTGTGAATGGGTCTTTTATAAGTTCCAGTCTTAGTTTTGACACTGACCACTCTTATAGCGTCAGCACTAGGGAAAACTTCTTGTATACGCCCCAATTTCCACTTCAAAGGTGGAATATTGTCCTCTTTAATGAGAACAAAATCATTAGTTTTTAAGTTAGGCTTAACTTAAAAACTAATGATTTTGTTCTCGCTCCATTTGGGGCGCATTGAGGCTCGCAACCATTTGGGGCGCTGATGTAAGCTGGAAATATACTCGTTAATCCGTTTTTTCCAAAAATTCTGGAAAATTGCCAACGTTTCAACTGCCAACGTTTTAAAGGAGATATGTTTTTGTCCATAAGGTTCTCTTCTGGAATTGAAGAAAGAGAGGCTCCAACGAGGAAATGTTCTGGGGTAAGTGCTGAAAGTTCAAAGGGATCGTCCGACACAGGACACAAAGGACGAGAGTTCAAACAGGATTCGATTTGTGCAATAAGAGTTAAAAACTTTTCAAGGGTCAATTTATGATCACCTATTGTTCTTTTCAAATGCGATTTTGCGGATTTCACAGCAGCTTCCCAAAATCCTCCAAAGTGAGGTGCTGAAGGTGGGTTAAAGTGCCATTTAATTTGTTCATCGGCAAAATACTGATGCATGAATTCTTCCTTTTGAAGAGATTTAACCACTCGATTAATTTCCTTATTTGCAGCAACAAAATTTGAACCACAGTATGAAAATAATTCATTTGGTTTTCCTCTTCGCACAACAAATCTTTTTAGAGCTGCAATAAATGATTCAGCGGATAAATTTCCAACAACTTCGATGTGCACCGCTTTTGTCGCGAAAAACACAAAAATACAAATGTACATTCTAACTGATCTAACACCACGTCCAGATCGCGGTTTCACAAAAAATGGACCTGCATAATCCAGACCAGTCTTGGAAAATACTCTAGATGGCGTTACTCTGGAAGGTGGTAACTGAGCCATTATCTGTGTCGCGGTGTTTTCTTTTAATCGAAAGCATTTTATGCATTTCCAGATTTGCTTTTTTATAACTGATCTAGCATTTACTATCCAAAATTCTTTGCGAATAACTGATAATAGTAAAAGTGTTCCAGCATGCAAGAAGGATTCATGATAGTGAATTATAATTAGGTTAGTTAAGTGATGATTTTTTGGTAGGAGAATAGGATGTTTTCTTTCATTCGATAATTGTGTATTTTCTAACCTACTGACAACACGGATAAGGCCCTCTTTATCCAAAAACGGATTCGATGAGAGGATCTTACTACTCGAAGAAACTGGTTTGTTATTTTTTAGCTGATGATAATCGTTTGGAAATTCTTGTTTTTGGACTATTTTTACCAAAACGTTTCTAGCTAGTTTTATCTACTATAGTATTAGTTAAATAGCCATAGTACTAGTATTGTTCGAAGATTTACAGTTCATTATGAAGCGGAGACAGCTATAATTCTTCTTAACGTAACATATGATGAAACACTGTAAATAATCGAAAAGTCAATAGGAGTTGTTTCAATCAAACACGATGTCTTTTTGCGTTCTTCTTTGAGAGCGTCTGTTGAGAGAGTGATTTCCTTCAAATGAGATATGCCACCACTTTTCATTCAATGCTGACCTGACCACCACAAATCAAAATTAACTAGTTCATTTGGTGGAAGTCCTCTACTAGCGCAATCAGCAGGGTTTTGACCAGAGCTGATATGATTCCAACGACGTTGAACTGGAAGAATAGACGGAATTTCGGAAACACAATTGGCAAAAAAAATTTGCCAACGTGATGGTTCAGATTTCAACCAAGCAAAAACTATAGTTGAGTGCGTGAAAGCACGTATTGCGTCAATTTGAATAGTCAAGGACTTGAGGACCGTTTATAAAAGGTGCATTTATAAAACGGCTGAACAAAGTTCAAGGCGTGGTATTGATATCGTTTTCAAAGGTGCGACGCGTGTTTCGGATGTAAGTACACTAACATGTGTAGTGGTAATGGTAGTTGACTTTAAGTATATAAAGGCAGCATACGCCTTTTCCAACGTATCACAGAAACAATAAAGTTTTATTCTAGATGAGGAGTATAGAAGAACTTTTCTAGGTACAGTTAACGTAACTTGGGAAATATCTTCTCGATATTTAATCCACTGCTCTTTTATATCCTGGGGCACTGGATCATCCCAAGCCAACTGATGCTTCCATAATTCCTGAATTAGAATTTTTGCCGTTATGATAATAGGGGATAACCATCTCAGTGGATCAAAGATTTTGACACACAGGACAGGATGGACCTTTTTGTAGGATTTTAATCCTTAAAATCATCACAAAAGGAAATGTTGTAGGTAAACTCATCATGTTTTGGATCTTATCTCAACTCTAGCACCTTAATAGATTTAGAGTCAGCAGTCCTACATGGTGTATTGTCAATATTTTTAGGTTGACTTAAAAATTCCAAAACAGAAGGACTATTGGTACACCATTTGTGAAGCTCGAATTTTCCTTTTCTCAACAGTTCACTAAGTTTATTTATTAATGCAACGGCTTCGTCAGCACTTTCTGCTCCAAACAAGCCGTCATCTATATAAAAATTATGTAAGATTAAATTAGCTGCTTTAGGAAAACCCAATCCTTCATCGATGACTAATTGTTTTAAAACTCGCGTTGCCAAATAACTGGCCGGCGCGGTACCATATGTTACGGTATACAAGCGATATTCCTTAACTGGTTTCATGGGATCATCTCTCCATAGAATTTTTTGAAAATTACGATCTTCACTATGAATCTCTATTTGCCGATACATTTCTTACAAATCACATGTTATCGCGTTATTGTAACATCTAAACTTTAGAAGAATAGCGAAAAGATCGTAGTGTACTTTAGGATCATTCATTAGCGTTTCATTCAGTGATAAACCTGATGTAGTTTTTGCGCTGGCGTTAAAAAAAATTCTCAATTTTGTGGTTGGACTAGAATCATTAATTACGTGATGATGCGGGATAAAATAGTGTTCATTTTTGTTATCTAAATTTAGATCATTAGTTTCCTTCATATGCCCAAGAGAAAGGTACTCTGCCATAAAGTTTTTGTACTGTAAATAAATATCAGGTGTTTTTAAAAGTCTTCTTTCTAGACTAAAAAGCTGTTTAAAAGCGGAGGCTTTTGAATTTCCCAAAATTCCCTTATTAGGTTTAAACGGGAGTCTGACGGAATACCTGCCTTCTTTATTACGCATAACATTTTCCTCAAAATGTGTTTCACAAAGGTTTTTGTCAGATGCATTATAAAACTCTTACTAATTTTCTATAAGCCTTTATTACAATATTTACAAGTTATTAAGTGATCCATTTCTATTCTTAACATTTTCCATAAAATCATAAACTGATAAACTGTTGCCATTCGAATTCATATAAGTATTAAACTAATGAATAAAATATTACAGATTATGAACGATGACGTCATTACAAACGTTATTACGCGACATTCTCCCACCTTGATTAAATATTATTTAATCAACTAGAACATTTCCTAAAAATGTATAAACAAGCAATAAATATAAATTTTAACTACATATAAAATTACTAAATGCATTATACGAGGGTTGCTATTTATATTTCTGGCCTAATAATGAAAAAACAAATATGTAGGATCGAAATTGGTTTTATTGTTTTTCAAAATATTCTCCATGATGATCAATACACTTTTGCATGCGTTTGAACCAATTTTCAAAGCACTTTTTCCAATCCGATTGAGGTAACTCCAAAACATGCGTTTTGAATGCATCAACCGCTTCTTCGGGGGTCGAAAATCGTTGTTCACGTAATTTATTTTTGATGTGTGGGAATAAGAAAGAGTCATTGGGTGCCAAATCAGGGCTGTATGGCGGATGACCCATCAGTTCGATCTTTCGCTCCGTCAGAAATGCCTTTGTTTGAGTCGATGTGTGAGAGCTCGCATTTTCATGATGAAGAATGATTCGCCTGTTCTTCTGCTTTTTTCGAATTTCTCCGATGACTTCTGACCAACAAATGGTCGTGTACCATTCAGAATTGACCGTCCTGCGTTGCTCTAACGCCACTGTTGCCACATGACCGTTAATGCCGAAGAAACAGGCAATCATTTGTTTCGATGTGCTTCTTCCTCAAACAACTTTTGTTGGTTTTGCCTCGTCTTTGAAGACCCATACAGTTGATTGCTGTTTTCTTTCCGGCTCATATGCATAGATCCATGATTCGTCACCTGTGTAGATGTTATACACAGCCTTTGATGTAACTTGAACGTATTTTTCCAACATTTCCTTGCACCAATCGACACGAGCCTTTTTTTGAGCGTTTGTCAGATTATGCGGGATCCAACGCGAACAAATTTTTTTTACGCTCAAATGTTCATGCAATATTTTATTGATGCTAGTCATACTAATGTCCAAAGACGCCTCTATCTCACGGTATGTCACATGACGATCTTGCTTTATCAGTTCACGCACAGCATCGATCTTTTCTGGCACAACAACGGATTTTGGACGACCTGCACTTGATTCGTCCTGGATCGAACATCGACCACGATTAAATTCGTTATACCAATTTTTTACAGTGCTGTAGGATGGCACTTTATCGCTGAATAAAGAATTAAGTTCATCGAAGCACTCTTGTCTTGACAATCCACGTCGAAAGTTATGAAAAATAATGGCACGAAAATGTTCACGATTCAATTCCATTTTTTGAAAGAGAAGAACTTTTCAATTTACTGTCAACAACACAAATGAAGCTATAATGGTTAATCGTCTGCTGAATTTATGTTTAAAAATATTAAACTTTCGATTAAGATCGTCTGCGGTCGCCTAGCAACACTTACTGTTGCCAAGGCCAGAAATATAAATATCAACCCTCGTATACCATATCTAAGAGTAAAAAGAAACATTCCCAAAATAAGCATTTAAACACTAATTCGTAAGCTTAAAAATAAATGTTTTTTTTCAGTCATCTGAATATCTAATAGGTTTCTTAATCACCCGACCACTTCTGGTCGTAATATATTTTACTAGTTTATCAGCTAAAAGTGATTTTTGTATCTCTGATGGTTTAACAGTAGATTCGCTACCAGAACTTATTTCCAACGGATAGAGGCGTTGGACAGGTCTCAGCAATTTTCCAGAAGATGTCTTTAATTTCATTACTCGAAACTTTCCATCTTTACTAGGATAAACTTCCATCACTTTAGCCAGTGGCCACAGGGTTCTTTTTATGGAGTCATTTTCGATAATGACGACGTCTCCAATGCTTAGTTGAAAACAATTTGGCCTCTCCTTACTTTGCTTTAACAGTCCGAGATATTCAATTCTGAATCTTTTCTTAAGTTGTAGTCTAGTGCTGAAATCTCCATCTTTTCTTCAAATCTATTTGATCAATATCGGGTACTCCCACCGATCGTATTTCTTGTAAGAACATTGCCGGTGTCAGTGGTATCAAATCTTCTCTATCTTCGGAAAGATAAGATAAAGGTCTTGAATTAATTACTGCCTCGCATTCACAGAGAAGGCTCATTAATTCTTCATAATTAAGTGAGGCACTTCCCAAAACTCTGCGGAAGAGTTTCTGGACCATTTGTACCATGCGTTCCCAAAACCCTCCCCACCAGGCTGAAGAGGGCGGGATAAATTTCCACACAATTCTTTTAACTGTTGTTTCTGATTCGACAACACTCCAATCAACGCTTCGGAAAAGGTTTTCCGCTCCTACAAAATTTGTCCCGTTGTCACTGTATACAACACTCGGTCGTCCTCGACCAGTGATGAATCTTCTTAAACAGAGTAAGAAGTATTTGGTAGACAACGAACTGACCAATTCTAAGTGTACTGCTCTGAAAATCGCACACGTGAAAAGCACAAGCCAGCTCTTTTGGCCCCCTTTCAAGATCAAAGGACCAGCCAAGTCTACTCCTACAATTTCAAAAACTGAAGCGTCCTTGACACGATCTTCTGGTAAGGAAATTGGAGCGGTTTCAACAGGCTTCACAGTGTGCCTTCTACACTTATTAATTACGTGGCGAACAGATCGTCTTCCACCTAGAACCCAAAATTTCTCCCTTAATTTAGATAGAACAGTTTGTAATCCAGCATGCATAAGTTCCAAATGGTTTTCTCGAATCAATACTTCTACAAATTTGTGTTTACTCGGAAGAAGATAAGGGTATCTAAACAAATCAGTATCTTTCCTGTCCGTTAATTCCGTCTTTACTCTATAAATTCCATTTTCATCTGTAAAAACGTTTAAAGTCTTCAAACTATTGATAAATTGCGGAGTAAATACTTCACCTTGCACTCTTATTATGAGGACCCTTTCAGCTTCATCTAATTCCTTTACTGATAATTCTCCCTTTCGAAAATTGATTTTGTCTCTTGAGTTGTGAATAAATCTTAATACCCATGCCATCATGCGTATAATTCTGATATAAGTTGAGAAATAAGATAAAAAATCTTCACTGCTTTCGGTAAGTAAAAGTGTTGAACAGTTGTGTATTTCTAGGCGTACTTCTTCCTCATTTGTTCTAAACTCTGTACTTGGCCAACTTTCTTCCGGCGTTCTGAGCCTAGGTGGTCCCTCCCACCATCTAGATTTTATAAGCTTTTCCACAGAACACCCTCGGGAAGGTAGATCCGCTGGGTTGTAATCACCTGGAATGTGTCTCCAGCTCTCCTTTTTGGATGTCTTAAGGATTTCCTTGACCCTGTTCCTCACAAACACACCCCAGGACTCTTCCCTTTGTATCCACTGCAACGCAGTAGTTGAGTCCGTCCAAAAGAATTCCTTAAGGTTTATATTCAAACTTCTCCGTACTAAATCAGCCAAACGTGTGCCAATACAGCAGGCTAAAAGCTCTAACCTGGGTATAGAAATCTTCTTTAACGGTGCAACTCTGGATTTAGCTATCAATAGCTGTACCGAAATATTTTCATCTGTCTCACATCTCAAGTAAACTACAGCAGCATAAGATAAACTACTTGCATCGCAAAAGGTATGTAATTCTGACTCCAAATAATTATCAGGAAGCACTTGTCTTTTTATTTTTAAATCTTTTAGTTTCCTCATTTCTCCAATCCAATTTAGAACTTTGAGTTTTGTATCTTCACAAACCTCAGTATACCATCCTAATTCAGACCTCCAACTCTCTTGTAGTAGTAACTTAGGATACAACGTAGCTGGGCATGAAAATCCAAGCGGATCGAATACTTGCTGAGCCATAGAAAGAATGGACCTTCTAGTTATCTTTTCTGGATGGTTTGAAATGGATTGAGTATAAAAAAAAATAACATCTTCATTTTTGTCCCATAGTAAACCTAAAACTTGTGATGGGACCATAGGGACACTTGAACGTTTAACAGCAGAATATTCCCATCCTCTCAACTCGAACTTTCCTTTGGCCATGATCTCTGTAGACACTTTTACAAATCTTTGTAATTCATTTTCAGAATTAACTGAAGTAACACAGTTATCCACATAGTAAGCAGATTTAAGTGTCTCTGAAACATCTTGATATGGAGAAAATGCAAATGAATTTAAATGATGTCTTAAAACAGCACCCAGTAAAAACGGACTACAATTAAGTCCAAAAACAACTCTGCAATGTTGGTATACCTTAATAGACTTTTTTTCTTCATCTGCCCACCATAAGAATTTCAAATATACTTGCGATCCTCTTCTGCTACTGAGATTCGCAAAAACGCCTTCTTAATGTCAGCAACAACTCCTATTTTTCTCTGTCTGAATTTAAGTAGAGCAGTTGGGATGTCTTCGAGCAAATTCGAACCTTTCATCAAGCAGTCATTTAACGAAATATTTCCCTTCGACTTGAACGAGGCGTCAAAAACGGGTCTAGCAGGTGTGGTAGTAGAAGTTGGTTTGAACACAGCATGATGTGGCAAATAGTGACCTGGCCCTTCTGAACATTCTTCAATTATTCCACATTGCAACCATTCTTGGAACACAGAATTATAATCTTTTACCTTTCAAGCTTTACTGAGTTTCCAAGAAGTGGACAATAATCGTTTTTCTGCAAGTTCGCGATTACTTGGTAATTCGTCGGGACTTAGCATCCAAGGAAAACTAATTTCATAGCGCCCATCTTCAGTAATCTTTAGAGTCTTTTCAAAATGATCAAAAGCCACCTTTTACAATAACTCTGTGTTCATACTTTCACAAGGATCTTCAATTCCTATTGATTCCAGTTTCCAAAGATTTTCTATATTATGGCTTTGTAAAAATAGCGATATTATAGTGTTGTCTTTGCAATTATGAATTTCAGACCTTCCCATGACAGTCCAACCTAAGTGCGTCTGCACAGCAACAAGACCACATTTTAAAATTTGCGTTTGACCTGTATACAATTTGCCTGCAATATCTGTTCCAATTAGGAGCTCAATAGGAGGTCTACCTTTACCACGGTCTGTTATCTGGATTCCCAAGACTTTTAACTCTTTTAAACAAGATACATTTTTTTTCTTAGTATCATTCCACAAATGGTTTATTGGTCTAAGACTTGCATCTCGCAAAATTTGTTTGCATGAACACTGCTTACATTTAATTTATAGGCATTGTGTTTAGATCTTGTCATATTTCCACCAAACACCACATGATTCAGAGTTTCAAACCCTACAGGTGTTAATTTCAGTCGTTCAACTATGGATTTTAATACATAAGAGCGTTGTGAGCCAGTATCGATTAAAGCTCTAACGATACTACGTTTCCCCCCATAATTTATCACAACAAGCAAAGCCTGCAGCAAAACTTCTTCTGAAATATTGTGATTGGTTAAAGCAAGATTTTGCGGCACTTCTTGACTTTCTTGAATCGCCACTTTCTGACTTGGCGATAAATTAGGACACATTATTACCCAGTGTCTCTTTCCGCAGACCATGCAGCGTACAGTTGATCTGCAGTTTCTCGATAAATGCCCTGGTTTCAAACAAAAAAAAAAACAGCATTTATATTTTCTGACTGCTTCTCGCTTTTCTTCTAATGACAGTTTTTGTCCCTTAAAACAGTAATTTGCTACAAAATATACAGTTCAACTTTGCTTTTTCTTTAAACCCAGATATTAAATCATTGGCCGTAGGTGGATAAAATTCTGTTTCTCTGTGTTTTTGTCTCTTTTCAACTATTTCAGCTTGTTTAAAACCAGTTTTTGCTAGAGCAATCCGTTCTTCATCCCCCACTTTCGTAAATGTTAACAGTTGAGCCAATTTATCGCTATAAGAATTCCCTTGTTTATTAATTAAAGGACTTCTAAGCCAAACTCGTAGATTTTCTTCGGGGATGCATGACTCCACTAAAGGGAATAGCATAGCGGCATATTTGCCAGATGTCATGCCAATGGATTCCAACGATCGCAAATGGGACTCTAATTTGTCGTACAATTGTGTAATATCCATTTTATTCTTTAAATTGGTTGCATTTTTAACGACAAGAGCCAACAGTTCCCGAACATAATATTCAATTAAAAGTTCCTCTCGGCCAAACCTTGATTTCAAACTCTCAATAACTTTGGAATAATTATCGGCCATCAGCGGGTAGCTATCCACTATTTCACGAGCTCTTCCTCCTGCTGTCACGCATTGAATAAGATATTGAAATTTATCTTCATCGTCCATCGATTTATTTTCGTGTATTCTACTGAATTAGCTCCAAAAATGCAGCCAATCTTTTACCTCGCCACTGAAATGTACAAGTTCTATTTTCGGAAGCTTTAATTTAGTTTTTTCATTTCTAACCAAATTATCTTTCTTATCTTTCAGTTCACGAGAATTAAGAATTCTTTTTACACGAACACGAACAGAATCTAACTTTTCTCTGTATTATTCAATGATACAGAATTCTTTTTCAAAATCGTCTGCTTTGGCGACTTCTATCAAAATGGCGTTATATATATCTCCATCTAATTTCGATAAATCAATAGAAATTCTTTCCAAAGACGATAATTTACTTTCTAAATCTTCAAAATTTAATTCAGTTTTATCGAGAAACGCAATTAAAATATTATATAAACGAGTAAAAGAAGCTCTTACCGACTTTCTTTTCACTATGAGCAGATCCATTTAGAATTCCAAACTTCAAAAAAAATTTCAAATAAGAGTATAAAAATATCTGACTTAAATGTCGATCAAATGCAAACGATCACGTCCGGGTTTCACCACTATGTCAGATGCATCATAAAACTCTTACTAATTTTCTATAAACCTTCTTACAATATTTACAAGTTATTAAGTGATCCACTTCTATTCTTAACATTCTCCATAAAAACATAAACTGATAAACTGTTGCCATTCGAATTCATATAAGTATTAAACTAATGAGTAAAATATTACAGATTATGAACGATGACGTCATTACAAACGTTATTACGCGATAGTTTTCTTCCTTTGTTAGCGGTTGTGTTGAAGGAATTTGTTCCATTTCCCAGAATGTTCTAATTAAGTCATCCGTACTAATATTAAAATTATTAACTGAAAACTTTTTGGTTTTAATGCATTCAAAAGTAGATGCTCCGGAAATTATCCAACCTAGTTTAGAGCATACTAGTGAGCATATTAATCTGACCAGTTTGGTCAGATCAATAGCTGACAATAAATGGACTGTAATTAATTTAATACTCATTTATTTTGTACCAGCATTACAGACTCGCTCGTGAGCCTGTAGAGATTAGTATATTTGGTATAATCCCCACTTGAACTCTGAAGAAGAAATCTGACTCAACTCCAATACAACTTTCAACGTGAAACCGTTCATGAGAAAGAACCATAGATTTGCTTCGTGTAACTTTACAAACAACTCATCAAGTCCAAACAAACAACTATCTTTATTAACATTTAAGAACTTGGTAAATTTAACTAAACATTTTAACATAAATAAAATATACAACTTTGAAATTCAAGCAGCATAGAAAAAGCTGCAAATGAGTAACTGGCAAGAACATGCCGTACTGCTAGCTAGTTACTCCCGAACCGACGGAGAGAGAGAGAGAGAGCTAGCTGTGGAGAGGCGGTCAAGCTTATATCAAAATGCACCCTGTGCGCGTTTCGCCGATTTCGTACTTCACGCATATACTCCGAGGAAATCTCCATCCAGATGTGAAGTCTACGTCATACATCAATTACCGGCTGCTAGCGACGTAATCCAACGTCAGAGAGTCGTAGATTCGGACTTTGCAATTCAGACCGCAACGCCACAGGTACTCCCCCTCCAATCTGAAAGACGGAAAAAACAATTACAAACAATGTAACAGTAACAATGTATGCAGTTATAAACATAAAATTGTGCATGCGAACATAATACGGTATACAAGCATTAAGGTAATAAAAAATGGACAGTGCGTTTTGAACGGAGTTCTCTTGCATTGTCAACTCCACTCAAAATGTAAGCAGGTTTAGGCGGTTAATATCTATGTTGACCTCTTTATCTTTAATTTTGAGCTTATAAAATTTTTCATTATGCTGTAATACCTCATAAGGTCCATCGTACGGTTGCTGTAAGGGCTTGCGCACGCAGTCTTGTCTAACAAAAACATGACTTGTCGATAATAAATCCTTATGCACAAAAATGTCTTTGTGGCAATGGCGAGATGTTGGAGCAGGACGTAATCTGTTCATATGTTCCCATAAAACTTTTAGGAAATCATGATAATGTGGTAAATCAGTTGTATGGCGTCTAAAAAATTCTCCAGGCAGTCTTAAAGAACAGCCGTAAACTAACTCTGCTACTGAAACGCCGATATCAGGCTCCAAACTGGAACGAATGCCCAAAAGAATTACTGGTAGAACTTCACTCCAGCGGTCAGTAGGTTGACATTTGATAGCGTTCTTGAGTTGCCGATGAAATCGTTCTACGATTCCGTTTGATAAGGGATTGTATGCTGTGGTCCGTCTCTTTTCACACCCAAGAAATCGAGCCAAATGTTGGAACAGATTGCCTTCGAACTGTGTGCCTTGATCGGACACTATTACATCTGGTACTCCGAAGCGAGCTATCCACACAGAAAAGAAAATCTCAGACACGGAATTTGCTGTCTGGTCTGGCATTGGAAATGCTTCTGGCCATCGGCTATATCTGTCAACACATGTCAGACAATATCTGTATCCTTTAGATGGAGGTAGGGGACTTACTATGTCTATATGGACATGGCTGAATCGACATCGTGGAAGAGGATAAACGCCAGGTTCAGACTTTGTGTGTCGTTGAACCTCAGATTTCTGACACTGCAAGCAGGATTTTGTCCATTCCGAGACGTCTTTTTTTAAGGAATGCCAGACAAATCTTTGTCGGATCAAGTCAACAGTCGCCTGCACTCCTGGATGAGATAAATTATGAAGACTTTCGAAAACTACTTTTCGAAAAGCTTGAGGTACGTAAGGGCGTACTTTGCCAGTGGACGTGTCACACCATAGTTCTAAACCATCTGGCGTGAATACGAAAGGTTTGAGCTTCAAAACCTCTGATCTCCTAGCCTCATGCAACTCATCCCCAGAAGACTGTGCACGTGTCATTTCCTCATAATTAATACTATCAGATATATGAATTTCAGAAACTCTGGAAAGTGTGTCTGCCACTAAATTTTCGTTTCCCGAAATGAAACGTATATCTGTAGTAAATTGAGAAATGTATTCGAGGTGTCTTACTTGTCGAGGCGAGTTATTACCATTATTTTTACAAAACGCGTGCGTCAATGGCTTGTGATCAGTAAAAACGCAAAATTTTCGTCCTTCTAACATATGTTTAAAATGCTTTACTGAGCTATAAATTGCAAGTATCTCACGATCATATGTACTATAGTTACGTTCGCTAGTTGTAAGTTTGCGTGAAAAAAACGCCTATGGTTGTATAATATCGTTATCAATCTGTTGCAAAACTGCTCCAATGTCAATATCTGAAGCGTCTACCATTAATGTAATTTCCGCATTGACTATCGGATGCGCTAATGCTACCGCATTCGCAACGTATTCTTTACAAGCGTCGAAAGCTTTAATGTTTGCCTCTGATCAAGTGATAGGAGTCTTATCCCTTTTTTTCTTAGTTTTACAAAGATCATGTAGGGGGGCCTGAATAGTAGCAGCGTTTTTTAAAAATCTATGATAGAAATTTTATATAGCTAAGAAACGGCGCAATTCCTCAACAGTCTTTGGCAAGGGAAAATTTTGAATAACGGTTACTTTATCAGGTAAAGGTGAAATATCTTGAGCATTAGCAAGAAATCCCAAGAATTGTAACTCCTTTTGGCCAAACACGCATTTTTCGACATTTAAAACAATACCGAACGAGTTCAACTGCTCGAAAATTTGTTCCAATTGCATCATATGTTCACTTTCAGTTTCGGAAGCGACTAACACGTCATATAAATGTGCGTAACAAAAATCTAATCCGCGTAGAATTTGATCAATAAACCTTTGAAAAGTTTGCGCTGCGTTTGATAATCCAAAACACATGCAATTATATTCGTAAAGACCAAAAGGTGTTATTACTGCACTTTTAGATTTTGAATCCTCGTCTAATGGGATCTGGTGGTAAGCTTTTATTAGGTCACTTTTTGAGAATATAGTTTTACCAGCTAAACCAGATGCAAAATCCTGAATATGCGGTATGGGATAACGATCCTCTAAAGTGACCGAATTTAACTTTCGATAGTCGCCGCATACACGCCATTCATCATTCTTTTTTTTAACTAAATGAATGGGACTAGACCATGGGCTATTTGAAGGAGAAACTATACCCTGTTCTAAAAGAATGTCAAACTCCTTTTTAGTTGCTTTAAGTTTGTCTGGGGCTAAACGTCGAGCCTTTGCACAAACCGGTTGACCTCTTGTAATGATAGAATGAGTAACATTGTGCTTTTTAGGACTTTTTAGAAAAGATTGATTTGTAATACCGGGAAATTTTGACAAAAGCTTATGATACTCAGTATTTCCGCAAATCATAGTTAAACCTAACGATTTTCCACGAACCCGTGTACCCTTAGCTGAAAATTTCGAATTACTATCAATCAATTTGCGATTTTTTATGTCAACAAATAAACCAAAAGATTCTAAAAAATCTGCACCCAAGATAGGTCGCACTACATCAGCAATAACAAAATTCCATATGAATTGCCTTTTTAAACCAAAATCTAACGTTAATTTACTAAAACCGTATGTGTTTATTTTGGTTCCGTTCGCAGCGAAGATTGCTATCTCCGTAGTCGGTTGCTTATGAATGTGTGGTTCACGTGGAAAAACTGAAATTGACGCGCCAGTATCAACTAGAAAATTAAAACCTAATTTTCGGTCAATTATGTAGAGGCGACTGAACTTTAACCCACTATCTGTCGTCACCGAAACAGAAGCGAAATTGAGTTTTCCGAGTATGAACATTTACCGATACATTTTGTTGCATTTTTACCAAATTTAAAATGGTACCAACAATACTGCTTTTCCAAAGTTTCCTTGACATTATTCGAATTCGAACGAGGCCTTGAACCAGACCGTTGACGAAATTTACTTTTATTGTAACTTTTTTGTCGAAAAGTCAATTTTTCAACTTTCTCGGAAATTTCCGAAATTTGAGATTGTAACCCTTTTAAATCAACGGAAGAAATATGTTCTGTACTTGATGTACCGAACCAAGAAACTTCGTTTATTTTATCCGCTATTTGAGACAAATCATCAAGTTTGTCTTTACTAATTGACAATATTTGTTGGATATTAATAGGAAGTCGCTGAATAAACAATGTCTTTAAAACATCGTCAGATATTTGACTACCGGCGAAAGATCTCATTTCGTGTAATAATTGTGTCGGTTTTTTCTCACCTAAATACAATTCCTGTAACAAAGTCTTCAATCACGAACTTTCGGACTGTGTAAAATGTTTTACAATACGTTCCTTAAGAACCGTGTATGGGTTATCTGTAGGTGGAACCTCAACAATATCTTTTACATAAGAAAGAATTTCCATATCTAACGCTGCAACAACGCAGTGAAATTTTGTTACTTCTTTTTCAATTCCCGACATCACAAAATTTGATTCTACTTGGAGAAACCATAAATTTATTTCGGTTTTCCAAACGGGTGAAGCTCGAAATGCAACTCTGGCTATTTCGTGTTCGGCCATTATGCTACCAGTTAACGATTTAACTGCCCTTGAAAATGTATTAAAACTGGTATATTATTCAAGAAAAAATATGAATAGTTTACGTTAGCATTAATTCAATTTTACATTGCACTTTATGAATTCAAATTCAAATTGTATTGCTTAACTCAATTGTTTACAAGTCCTTAAGAATTTAATTAAATTCAATACGTTTAAATTCAAATTGCACTAGTGCATAGGAACATTAAAACCTATAAAAATGACACATGCACAGCTCTGAAAAAGAGAAACATTAACCAGGAAATAACTACTCACTGCGTACCAGGTAGCCAGCCAAGTTCAATAAAAATAGTAATCCATAAATAGACATTTTCTTTCATTCAGAAGGGTGTCACTACTTCTACGTCCGGGTAACCACTTGTAGAGATTAGTATATTTAGTATAATCCCCACTTGAACTCTGAAGAAGAAATCTGACTCAACTCCAGTACAACTTTCAACGTGAAACCGTTCATGAGAAAGAACCATAGATTTGCTTCGTGTAACTTTACAAACAACTCATCAAGTCCAAACAAACAACTATTTTTATTAACATTTAAGAACTTGGTAAATTTAACTATACATTTTAACATAAATAAAATATACAACTTTGAAATTCAAGCAGCATAGAAAAAGCTGCAAATGAGTAACCGGCAAGAACATGCCGTACTGCTAGCTAGTTACTCCCGAACCGACGGAGAGAGAGAGAGAGCTAGCTGTGGAGAGGCGGTCAAGCTTATATCAAAATGCACCCTGTGCGCGTTTCGCCAATTTCGTACTTCACGCATATACTCCGAGGAAATCTCCATCCAGATGTGAAGTCTACGTCATACAACAATTATCGGCTGCTAGCGACGTAATCCAACGTCAGAGAGTCGTAGGTTCGTAGATTCGGACTTAGCAATTCTGACCGCAACGCCACAAGCCCGTTACACAGACACATACACTGCTGCTTCCAGCACTCAGTTCAACAATTAAAATTCAATTCGCGCTTGCAGCGCCATCTATATGTTGGATGGGAATTAACACTCCCCACGATTGAAATTGCAAATTTCAATAAATTTTACACAATTAGCAATATAATGTAGCACAGAAAAAAGATATATAAAACATACAAAATGACATTGACGTAAGACAGACATTGTGATATAAAACTATAGCTAATTTTCTATTTACACAATTACTCTATGGGAAGAATACAAATGTCACGAATATTTCTTTGAAGTAGTTTGCCATTAGGTAAACTTAACTTCACTACTCTATATTTTCTGTCACGGCCAGGCATCACTTCAACAATTCGTACTACTAACCATTGTGTAGATGGTAAATTCTCCTCCTTTATCAAACACAGGGTTCCTATTTCTACATTATTCTTTTCAAATTTCCATTTATTACGCTCCTGTAAATTATTAACGTAGTCCCTTTTCCACAATTTCGATATTCTCTGACTATATTTATTGATCTTCTGCCAGTTAGAAAGCCTATTTTCAGTTATATCTATTAGTTGGGGTTCAGCGAGTGAAGTGATGGGCCTACCTATCAAGAAATGACCAGGTGATAGAGTTTCAAATTCATCAAACTCCGGTGAAAGTGGAGTGAGAGGTCTGGAGTTCAAAACACCTTCGATTTCAGTCAAAATTGTCAAAAATTCTTCCAAAGTTAAATTTTGATTGCCGATTACTCTCTTTAGGTGGAACTTAAACGACTTCACACCAGCCTCCCAAGTTCCCCCGAAGTTTGGTGACCTTGGTAGGATAAATTTCCAATCAATCCCTTCGTTAGTAAAATAACTGGCTAACGTCTCATCTGTGCAATTTATCATTTTCCTTAACTTCTTAATCTCAATGTTAGCACCGATAAATGTTTTTGCATTATCAGTCATAATTTTTTAACACTTGCCCCGTCTCCCAAAAAAACGTTTTAAACTGGCAATGAACGATTGAGACGTTAAATCAGTTACAAAATCTAAGTGTATTGCCTTGGAACACAAGCAAATATAAACATCCAAATAAACCTTATTTGTGACCCCTTTTCTCTGGTTCTTGAACTTAATAGAAAATGGGCCACAAAAATCGATTCCCGTGATGTTAAATGGATAACTAGGTCTTGTACGCTCCTTTGGTAAATCAGCCATTATTTGATTACTCGTAACAGGTTTGTTTTTAAAACATGTGATACAACTATGTACAATTTTCCTACAATTATTTCTACCGTTAAGAGGCCAGAACTTTTGTCGAACTTGATATAATAATGCTTGTGGACCCAAGTGCAAATACTTTAAATGGTAATATCTCAAAATTATGGTGGTTAAAGAATTCTTACCAGATAAAATAATAGGAAATTTAGAATTAACAGGCAAATCAGATTGAGATAATCTACCACGAACTCTAAGGAGCTTATTTTCATCTAGAAAAACACACAGTGAAGCCAACTTACTGTTCCTGGGAACAGGCTTACCTTTTTCCAAGTTTTTGATTTCCTCTGGAAACTCACTTCGTTGTAAACATTTTAACAACCATATTTCAGCTGCATTTATTTCACTTACTAACAAGGGACCAATTTTTCTTGCATCGGGATTTTTGCAATTGTAACCGAATCTGAAAATAAAACTCAAAACATTAATGATTTTAGTATAATTGTTAGATAGGGTAAGAATTTTCTCAAAAAGGAAAGCATTATCAGTGGAAATTAAAGTCACTAATTGGAAAATACAGTTCTTTTTAAGTTCTACTTTGTACTCTGTTTCGTCAACAGTTTGTTCCTCATAAGCATCAGGAATGTTTTCTTTAAGGAAGTCAGGACCAGACAACCATTTTGCATTACCAAGAAGAACGTCAACAGTCACACCTCGGCTTAACATGTCAGCGGGATTGTCTCTACTAGGATAGTGGTACCATGACGTCTGGGCTGTCAAGGCTTGAATTTCTTTTACACGGTTCGCCACAAAGGGTTTCCATCGTTTGGTTGAACTCTGAATCCAGTAAAGTACGATTTTAGCATCAGTCCAGAAAAAGCTTGTTGATTGATGTTTTTGGTCAATGACTTCCTTCACCTCTTTGGCTAATCTGGCTGCTAGCACAGCACCCATGAGTTCCATCCTCGGTAGTGTAATCTTCTTTAAAGGTGCAACTCTGGTTTTAAAAGACACAAGATTGGTAATGATTTGATCTTTGACTCTTATTTTTATGTACACAGCGGCTCCATAGGCCTTGATACTGGCGTCAGAAAATGTGTGGATTTCGACACATAAATTCTCATCACCTGTAGCACTCATCACATGTCTAGGAATTTTTAGATCTTTCAGTTGAGAAACTTCTGTACATCATTTCTTCGACGTTTTTGCAATGTCGGGTGGCAACTCTTCATCCCAGGTGATTTTTCTCTGCCAGATCTCTTGGAATAAACATTTAAATCTGATGGTGAAGGGAGTGAGAAGACCTAAGGGGTCAAATATTCTTCCTGCAGCCATTAGCAAAAATCGTTTGGTATTTTTATCCTGTTGAAGAAATTCAAGCAGGCTATCAATCACTACGGTGATAAAGTCACTAAGTGGATTCCAAGAAAGGCCTAGGACTCGATGCAGATTTCCTTCGAGGTCCTCTGGGTGTAGTAGATCAAATCCTTCTTCATCCAGTTTATTCATAAGATTTTCATCATTCGAAATCCACTTTCTTAGGTTCATTCCAGCATCTCCCATGATTTGTTTCGTTCTTTTAGAAATTTCAAAGGCTGCTTCTTCACTGTCCTCTCCAGCTATCAAATCGTCAACGTAGAAACAGTCATCAAGTACTTGCACTGTGGATGGAAACTCTTTACGGTATTTTTCTATATGGCTTTTAATGGTAGCTGCCAGCAAAAATGGGCTAGAATTCACACCAAATATTACTCGCTTGAATCTGTAGATCTCTATATGTTTTAGATCCTTTCCAAAAAGAAATCTTACAGCGTCTCTATCACTCAAAGAAATCTGGAGGAATGCTTTCTCGATATCAGCCAGAAATGCAATTCTATTTAAACGAAAATGGATCAGAAGATAAAAAATATTTGGATTCAGATTCACGCCTTGAAACAAACAATCATTCAGAGAAAATTGTCCATCTCCATGCGCACTAGCATCGAAGACTATTCTCATTTTGGTGGTTAGCCTCTCCTTCTTCTTGACAATCAAATGGGGCAGGTAAAACACAGGCTTATCTTTTGGTTTTGTAGGATTCAATACTCTCTCAATTATTCCTTCTCTCAAATAATTTTTTAAAGTTTCGCAATATTCTAAATTTAACGAATTATCACGATTCATTCTCCTAATCAGGCAGTCAAGTCTCTTCTTTGCTATGTTGAAATTATCATCTAACTCCTGCCAGTTCCTCTTCCAAGGTAAGGTTACCTCGTATCGCCCGTTTTTAAAGCTCACTGTGTCATTAAAGTTCTTTACGGCTTCGTTTTCGTCGCTGTTTTCACTCTCGTCATTAATGCCAATGGACTCTAACTCCCAAAATCGACTAATGGACTTTTCTAAATCCGTATTATCCTTAATTAATCCGCAGTGAACCCTATCATAATTTTTTGTAGGTTTCTCCTACTTACAACGTAACCGAATACCGTATTTTGTAAAATTAGCTTTGTGTTAGGCGGTTGTATTTGCCCTATCCTCATAATTTCATAAAAATGTTCCGCGCCTATAAGTATGTCAATAGGACCTGGCATATTAAAACTTAAATCCGCCAATTTCACATCTTTTAATCCAGGGAAACTGCACTGAATTGGTTTAGATGGGGTAAAATCCATTATTCTGGGAACAACTAAATAGTTTAAATCTAAATTAAAATTTCCCTCCTCATTTGTAATAGTAGTACTCACTCGCGACTTCATTTCTAATGATAATTCATTTAATCCTGACACTGAGGCGTTTATTTTTTCTTTCCTTAAATTAAGTCTATCAGATAATCTTTTGCAGATAAAATTCGAATTCGCACCCACATCAAGTAAACCCCGGCAAGGAATTAAATTGTTTACATTATCTTTTATGTAACAAATAATCGTACTAAGCAAAACACATTTTGATTGTATTGAATTCGAATCGAAACTCGCAGCCGCAAAATATTCTTCTTTTTTGTTTTGATTAACTATGTACATTAATTAAAAAAATACATATTTAAAAATATTAAAATCCTTTTATAATTTTGAAGAAAAGGAAGTTTTTGAGTAAGATTTTTACACATTTTAATTATTTAAAATTCTGCTTAAAGTCATTTAAATGTAAGTAATTTTCTAATAAAAGTAATTTAATACTAATAGATTGTGTTTTTATACGTTTATTATTTATTTACTTATTTATTTTTTGATTTACAAAATTTATTTTATTTAAAGTCATGATGACATATTATTTAATTGTATCACTTTAAATTTTATTATAAATTGTTTTTATTTATTTATTATATTTGAATTTATTCTAGAACAATGTTACTCCCAACCGAAACTAATTTATCAATTCGCGAAATAAATTAATTAGTTTAGGTTTCAAACAACTTCGTAGCAAAAGAAATATGTTTACATAAATTAAAAATTGATATAAAATCTCAAATTTTTTCCTTCAAACATAAACCTCTCCTTCATAAATTTATAAATTTCAGTCCGTTTTAGAAATTTGTAATTAATAAATTTAAATCATAAAACAAAATAAACTCTTTTTGAATGAAATAAATAAATTTGTTTTATAACTATATAGTTAATTCAATTCAATTGAATCTATAAAAGCGAAAAAGAGCGATTAATTCAGAAACGAATGGGAACCACGCAAAAGACGAGAATCGACTTTTAGTCGTTCGTTAAATCTATATCAAGCAGCCGCGAATTGATAAATTAGTTCGTTAAATCTATATCACGCTACCTGAGCTATATCGCACAGTTTTTCTAGTTCTTTCCGTTTCTCAGTCTGAGCTTCACAGCCAATCACACTTGTTTACATTCTTCGGACATCATGGAAGCATCGAGCATCGTGGAAAGAATGGCGGTATATTTCAGTAAGTGTATTTTTCTCTTTATTTCTTGCTTTTATTTGCATCTTTGTTAGTTACAGAAATGTTAAAACGTATGCTTGAGTATGACTAGTATTTATATTTTAAGTTATCAAGACATATATTACATTCTTGAATTATTACTGCTTGTGCATGTATAGGTTAGGGTAACGATATATAGACTTCATTGCATGAGAAGAAAGTATTTTTAATGTTTTTTTCCTGGGTTTCTTAATGAAACTTTAATTGAAACGCTTTGTCCACATGTTTTTTACATAAATTCTTACTAATATCACCGTTATTAACAAATTAATTATTTGTTTAGTTGTATATAATATTTGTAAACTTCGCATTATATATTAAGTGTTAATCTCAAATTCTTTTGTTATTTTTAATGTCAAATTTTATTTTAAAAATTTTAAAGCATTTAATTTTAATGATATTTTATTAACTGTTGGTACCCTGAAGTTTCAGTAAAACTAAAATATCATTTTAAAAACAAAGCAGTTGATACTTAAAAGTTTGATATTACTACCTAGTTAATAGCGTACATATATTTTGTAATTGTATAATTTCTAAATAAATTTTTTTTTTTCAGAAATGATTTGGAAAACAGCATATTTCATTTTTATTTCAATAGAGGTATGTTTTTGTAGTTCTTGACTCATTCAACATGCAAATTATTATAGAATTTTTTTAAAAAATTCTATAGTTATTTTATCCTTTATAAATCTACATTTAGGGATATTTCAGTGTCAGGATCCATTGCACCAGCTACAACTGTCAAGATGCTTAAAAGATTTTAAGCTTATGAAATTTATTTATTATTTAAAAAAGAAAGACTAGTAGAGATTTGCCTGGGGTGGCTACAAGTTATACTCTTTAAATTGGTCCTGCTCTTTAATGTTTTTGTTTTAATTTCTCCTGGAGTAGGGCCGACCCGAAAGTGGCGGTGATGTTTTTAAGATGTTTGCAAAAACTCCCAGAATTCTGAAAGTTTTAGTTGTCTATATCAATAAAACATTTAGCAAAAAACATAGTAGTTTGCAGTCCTGATTCATTATATTCTTATCTTTGTGCATAAAAGTGATACGATGTATATAAAGATATTCAGTTTGTTAATAAATTGAATTAGTGAAACCTTTTTGTAAGTTTTCATATTGTAGTTACAAATTAATTATAAAATAGAACTGAATGCTTCTTAGATTTTAATGAATATAAAAAGTATATGCAAATTTAAATGTTTCAATATTTTTACTTCTGAGTTCAGCCACTGAATAGTTCAATTCTTAGCTTTACGTTCAAATTTTATTTGTTTAAAGCCTTTAATATGCTTTGTCTTGATAATGAATTTAAATGTTAACCTTTAGACGAAGTTATGAGCTGAACTGTTTAAAAATTATTGTACTGAAACTAAAATGGTCAAAAGTTACTTCAGATCATCCATACTTAAATTTTTGCATAGAGTCATTCTAAAAAGTTGGTTGGTAATGTGCTTTCATGATGTGGGTGTTTGTGAATTCTTTTGTGTTGTCAACAAGAAGTGGGTAGTATGAGCGATACCTATGTTAGACATTAACTTCCCTTTATTAGGAATCTCTTTCAAATTACAAAAATAATAAAATTTTGGTGGACCATTATTTTTTCTTACTATTGTCGTGTTGATCTTAGTTTCAATTAGCCAGTTGAAATATTGATTATATTTATAATTGATTGGTATACTAGTTGAAAAATAAGTAGTATTTGCACTTGTATTTCTCATACTTAATAGTTATTAGTCTGAAAAATTGCTTTACTGTATAAATTAGTCTATATAATTTGGATAATTGTTTATTCTTAATTATAAATAATTTATTTTAATCTTTTATTTATTTACAGTCTGTGTATTTCAATAGCTAATCTGTAAATTAACATCATGCATTGTTTGAAGTTTTAGATCATATTTAACTGTAATACCATTTTTTTTTTTAAATTTTCTGCAACCTTATATACTATCAAAATAATTCTCATCCTGTAAATTAATAATTTTTTATTATAATGTATTTTAATTATTATTATACTTATTATGAACCAAAGTAAGGTTTAATTTAATCTTATTAAAATAGTATCAAATTTCTATGGTATTATGTTTCAAGATCTTAAAAATAAGATTAAATATTGAGTCTAATTTTTTTTATGTGTTGTGTATGTTAGTGTAGGCAATGAAATTTTTTTAAATGTATGATTGAATAGTTCCCTGAATATTCGTAATCTCATTAATATGCATACATATTTTATTTTAATTTTGTAAGAATCACATATATGAAATCTGTTTTTTGGGCATTCTGAGTCTTTGTCTAAGTTATTTACATCTTTAACAGCTAGTTTCTGAGTTTTTAAATTGCATAAAAGTTAATTGAAAATTTGAGTAAATGTAGTACCCTATTGATATAAATTGTATTATTATTAAAAAGAAATAATAAGCATAATGCTTTACCAATTGTAATCAAGTCATATGAGCTGAAAAATCTATGCATCCTATTTGTGTCATGGTAAAATTTATCATAATCATATGAAAAATTTAACATAATTAAGCTTTTAGTTAATATAACCTTGATTAACTGACATTTATAGCATTTTTCATTATCTATTTATTTATTAATATGATGTGAAAAAAGTTGAAAACTTGTAAAAATTCTTTAATTTTTGTTGTTAATTTAATAGTTAGGAAATGGTATACAAATATCAAAAATGTCTAATGGAATTAACACTGCAATCTGAAATATTAACTTAATCAACATTGTAATCTAAAATTTAGCATAAACAGATAAAGCATAATATTAAAAGATAAGGCATACAATGTTAAAAATGAGATTTTTTGAAATTATTGTTTAGTCTACACTTAATATTAATTCAAATTTTTTGTTTATATTAGGAGCTCTAAATGGAGACATTGTTGCTGGCTCTTATTTGGTGAAGTTAGAAAGAAAATTCTACTAAGAGTTCGACATTAAAGAAAAGTCTGAGGGATCCTGCGCAACCAGATAACCTCCAACTAGACGGTTAGGTGACATCGAAGAGACTTGAAAATTGACTGTTAGAAAGTGCATGATTGACGCAGCTAAGGCCTGCAAGCGATGGTTGCGTTTGTTTGCACACAAGTGTACTAAAAGTGCTTTTCAGTCACTTCATGTTAAAGTTACTACTAAATTATGATAAAACTGATTTCATTTGATTATAAAAAGATTTAATATTTTTTAGGCTGTTATGGTAATGTTTTTATCAATTTAGTAATTGTGTAATTCTTATATCTTATTGAAGACAGAGTTTAAATTATGTCATATTCAATGTTTAAAAGTTTTAATATTGTGTTGTGTGTTTTTATTCAGTATATATATTAATCATTATATTAATTATATCTTGTTGAGTTCACACCAATTGTGAGATAAGAAAAGCCTTCGAAAATTTAGGCTTATTTTATGCTTTATGAACTTGTGTCGCTATATAAATAATTCGCTCTTGAGATTTAACTTTTGTAGGCGATAACCTTTTTCCTAATTTAATTTTCAGATATTATGTGATAAGTAAATTATCATAAAGATTATATGCTTCAAATAGAAAATGAGTATAACAAATTGTGCTTTAAGTCAAGGAATCTTATGAAAAATGTCAATAGAATGACAGTAAAATAATTTTTATTTATAATAGTTAGTAACTTAATTTAATAACAAAAGTTAAGTCAATAAAAAAGTTTTTAATAATAGTTAATAACAGAATTTTTATTTATATTAGTTAATATTAGTAACTTGTGTCATTTGAGCTTTTATTTGTAGCTATTATTACTACTCTAACCACTATTATGTTTTAATGATTAAAGTTAACTATAATTTAAATATCAAATATATCTAAAATTAAAATGGTTTGTATTTAAATCTATAGTAGCAAGCAAGTACATTAATCAAGATGACTATAATTATATTTTACACTGTCCGATTTCAAAGTAAATGAACAGTGCCAAATTAGATTGATTTCAAACATTATTTGGTATATGTGTTATTTGCATTCCATTTTATTTATCAATTACTTAAATATAAAGCAAAGTTAATTGATTTAAATGAAATAATTTCATAATTAGATTGTTTAAATTTATATCTATAGATTCACTTCCCATGGTCTCCTTATTGCGCAAGTGAATTCGCATTTGTCAAACATTTCCGAGGCTTTTAACAAAATTTATTTTGTCGTTTCAAAAGATATGAAAAAAAAAATTAAAAATTAAGATTTTGACTTATTTTAGTCAGGTTTTTGGCTATTCATTACATAACATTTCTAATCCCCAATCAATTTTCATAAAATCTGAAGAATGCATTTACACTTTTCTAATGTTGCTGCAAAACATTTTTTGTGTAGTATTTTAGATTCAAATATTAGTGACAATTATTTCTAATATATTAATTAATTGTAAAAAAAATGTCATTAACTGTGAAGAAGTTTTTAAAAAAAACAGTTTATTTGATTTTTATAAACATAATGCAAACTATAGCTTTTGACAAAGTGTGATTTGATATCAGTGTTTTATTTCCCTTTATAAACCAGGTGACTTTATTTATTTACTCAATTGTATCAATGTTTTATTTTCCCATTCAGAGCAGTTTTGGCGCAGTACACTAGTGATACTGAGTCCGATATCATACTGGAATAAATTTTATATCGGCTTATGAAACACCGATCCCGGTATGATACTGGTTCCTGTATCATACCGGAATAAATTTTATACCGGCTTATGAAACACCGGTTCCGGTATCGTACCGGAATCAATTTGATACCGGCTTATGAAACACCGGTTCCGGTATGATACTGGGTCCGGTATAATACCGGATCCAGTATCATACCGGAACCGGTGTTTCATAAGCCGGTATAAATTTTTTATACCGGTCATTTTTTCCAATAGGGAGTTTATATTAATATAGAGTCAATGCACAATTCATCTCAATCAAATTCCAAAACTGGTACGTACCTTTTTCAGTGATGAAATTCGTATTTTAATCCACAGGTTTATCTCACCTCCGTTCTCGGAGGACCATTTGACCAGTTTGGTCAGATCAATAGCTCACAATAAATGGACTGTAATTAATTTAATACTCATTTATTTTGTACCAGCATTACAGACTCGTTACACATACACTGCTACTTCCAGCACTCAGTTCAACAATTAAAATTCAATTCGCGCTTGCAGCGCCATCTATATGTTGGGTGGGAATTAACACTGCGAAAGGGAAATTTTCATCGAGTTTTATTACTTCTCCGTTAATTAATGTAAAGAATACATTTACACCGCATAAAATATCTGCTGATTTCCAAAAATATGGGTCAGCTAGTACGAGATCTTGATATTTTCTAGACAAATCAATTGGTATGGAAGAGTTCGGTATTTTTCCGCACATTTTATCATGCGCGTGTTGAGAATCTTAACTTATCATTAAAATGAGGCGAAAATAATAAATCAACTTGCCCATTACTCGAAGTATTACAACTTCCTAAACAAGAAATAGATATTTGAGCGGGATTTATTTTTAACTTTAACTTGCTGACACATGCGCGAGTAATAAAGTTTTTCTCAGATCCAGAGTCTAAAAGGATTCAACAGTTAATTGATTCGTTTTGAGAATTCATAACCTTGACTATAGCTGTGCATAGAAGAACTGAAGAATTCTTTTGATTTATGTTATCGCCCAATTGCTCACTATTCGAATAATTCGCACAAACTGTAGACGAAACTTCATTAATAGGCGCGGCTGATGGCGTCTTTGATTTCTGTTAATCTTCTCGGGGAATAAATTCAGGGGCACTTAAAGAGGGAAAAAAGGGTTTCGGTTTCTCATCTCTATGCAAAGAACTGTGATGTCTGCACTTAAACTTAAACAGGTTACACTTAAAACATGTGTTAGAAGATTTGCATTTTTTTATAGTGTGAATTCCTGATAAACAGTTATAACAAAGATTATTATTTTTAACGAAATCAATCTTTTCCTGAACTGGTAAATTATAAAATTTCGAGCACTTTGAAATGTAAAGATTATCTTTACAATATACACATATAGAAAGCGAAACAAAAGAATTAACTTTAGCATTAATAGGTTTTTGAAATTTACTGGGCGAACTTTTGCTGTTTTGAAGAGTTCTAGCATAGCTTTTCAAAAATTCTATTAAATCCTTGAGTTTGGGTATTTCAGTATGATTTAATTGGCGCTCCCATCACAATTTAGTGGAACTATCTAACTTTTGCAATATTAAATACAACATTAAAGTGTCACTAAAAGTATCCATTTTTTGGCTTAAAGTTTCTAATGAACGAATAATTTCATTTACATTATCAACCAAGCTCAATAAAGATGAAGCGGATTCATTTTGAATATTCGGAAGATTTAAAAAGCGTTTAATATGAGCGAAAGTTTGTTCTCTCGTATTTGAATACCTTTCATCGAACAAATTCCAAGCTATTTCAAAATTATTGTCTGAAATTGCGATAGATTGAATGATTCGCGAGGCATCACATTTTAAAGATGTCTTTAAATACTGAAGCTTTTGCGCGTTTGATAACGATTCATTTTTAGTTACGGTCGCTTTAAATAAATCTTTAAAACTTAACCACTCGGTAATATTACCGCTGAAAAAAAGTAAGGAGAGTTTCGGAAGTTTTATAGTTTCACTCGCGTTTTTCTCTTAAGTTTTTTATATTTTATTTCCAATGGCAGACATGAAAGACAAATTTGTAGCTGAGAACAATACAAAGAAAGAATAAAAAACGGAAACAAGAGCTACAAAAAGAAAGTCTATAGGTCTCTAATAATGTATCTCGCCCGCCAATAACGTTCCCACAAGGGCCCAGGAGGAAGTGCAGGGCAACGTCTGAGGTGGTTAGCGTCCATTTCTTTTTGTAGGTTACATTATAGACAAAAGGGGCTTGAAAAGAGTTTGATTCTGTACAGGTGTTTTGATAAACAGTCATGGCCAGTGGCAAGGCGAATAAGTTTTTCTCTAAGTTTGGAGCAGAAAAAACTGACTCATTTCTCGGTTGCTCTTTTAGTTTTTTCTCACCGCGAAATTTCCATAATATAATTTTTTCTTCATTCTCGTTTGCCTTATCGAGTTCGTTATTAAATTCAGTTTCATCTTCAATAAGATTTTCAACTGCAGAGTTTATCTTTTTTTAACTCCGTTTCTCTTATTTTTAATAGCTCTAAGTTTTCAGATAATTCATCAAAATTAATATCTTCTACTGCTAAATTACCTTCCATTTTTTTCAAATAACCAGTTACTGCTCTTCTTACAGAAGACAGTTTTGTTTTTACTTTTTGGAGTTTTAATTCTTTTGCCATGTTTAATGTCTTAAATAGTTCAAATAACTATAAAGTCTACTTACCCCTTCTTCGGAATAAATATTTAGAATATATTACCAGCGTTAGTAATCCAATGGAAGCTTTGATCATTATGTAATGCGCAACACTATCTTCACGAGCTATGCTGCGGCTCGACTTCACCATATTAATATTTTGTATTTTATTTGCGTTTGCGTGGTTCGTATATTACGAGCTCATCAAAATAATGTTGATCGGAATTTAGATAAATGACAACTAAAATAATGAATTGCGGATTAATAATTAATATGTTTATTAATAACTGCGCATTGGTCTACCTCTGTAGACGCAATGAAACCAACTAAGAAGTTACTTTCTGTTCTAATTAATGTAGGTGGCGCTACTAGCACAACATACGTTCAGGCTTCAACACTAAGTAATAATTATAAAAAATAATAATATTAAATGAATTATAAGTAATTTAACAAAGTATTTCGATCATTAAGATTGTAAAACTTTAAAATATTATTTATCATTTTCAAAAATAAATGCACCAATTTTTATTTTCTGATGATTATTATGAAAAAATAAAAGTATTTCCAAATATTAAGATTTTCTAACATATAAATTTATTAATGACAATCGCTCTTAAGAAATTTGTTAAAAAAAATATATCCCAAAATAGATTCCTCTACAAAATTATTAGTTTAATATTCTGGAGCAGAAATTGTTCAATAATTAAACAAAATTACGCTCTGTAAAAGACAAGAAAATATTGAATATTTTTTATGAACTACAACTGAAATTATTCTCTGAAATTTTTTGTTAAATCGTAATTTTTAAAATAAAAATTTTAATCGAAAAAATAAAAAAAAACATTTATTAAAATAATTTTTCCTGTTGCTCAATAAGATACATCTCATTAATTAATGTATTTTATATAAGATACATTTGAATGAATATGCATACATATGTATAGATTTATGTATTACTTTTTTAAAGCATGTTTACATAAACTTTTCCAGACTTATAAAATAAACATAAAAATGGGAATAAAATGAGAATAGCACATTTTATCTGAAGCAAACTCAAAATTTATTCATACCACCGGAAGCATGAACAAAAGTTTCATTAATATTTATTCAAAATTATAACGTACAAACATTAAAATAGCAAACAAGGAATTAAATTTCCTTTTTATTAATGTGATTTAATGCATCAGAGTTTTTTTTTTTTTTTTTTTTGCTTTTAAGTATGAATATTAATGAAAGGATTGGAAAATGACGTTGATTTACGATGGCAAAAGTCTCGATTATAATAGTTCATGAAATGATCATTTAAAAATTGAAATTTATGTGTAATAGCATCTTATTAAAAATATCGTTATTTGAAAAATCCGGTAAAAAGACCGCAAAAACGAAAATTAATTGCCGAAAAAACAGTCGTCAGAAAATGACGCGGATTAACGATTGAATAGTCTCGAATCAAGCCTGTCTAAAAGTGATTTATCAAATTTGAAACTTTGGTTTTGTAAGCACATTGTATATAATCGTAGTAACAGCCGAAAAAATTATTAAAAACGACGTGGATTTAAAACGGATCTTTCACGAAACGATCACGATGAAAAGTTATGGGTACTCTAGTTCTAAGTTCGTAATGCTAATAGCCATTTAAATAAATACTGGTATTTCAAAATCCACATGAAAATGGCCCAGAAAGCAATAAATATCTATCGATAGAAAGATCGTAAAAAGACAAAAACTTCAAGAGCGCCTTAAAGTTATAACAAGTGATAACTCTAATACAAAACTCGTGGTTCGTAAAAGCGTCGTATAAAAAAATGTCGACATTTAAAAAACCGTGTTGAAAGTGACTAAAAAAGATAACTAAGCACAGATCGGTGGTTCAAATTAATTAACGAAGCACATTATTTTAAAAACAAAACAACTTTAATAGATTATGATATGAAGATACGAAAATAGCCAGTATTATAAGGGCTGACATTTCCCCTTCAACATTCATCTAATCAAATCAAAATCATAATGACACACAAAGAAAAATATGTAATTAAATTAATAGGAGAGCACCATCTGGTGGCATTCCGCGACACTCCCCACCAAATTTAAGTAATTTAAATTTACAAAATAGTAAACAATTTACCAGACTTGACATTTCAGCTTCTCTGGAATGAAATCTGCTAAATATAAAATAATCATTAATAAAAAATACAACTTAAGAAATAATTACTAAGATATATTAAAGGCTTAACACACAAAAAACCTTTTTTTTTTCAGTTATCGATTTCCATATTATATAATAGTTGAATAGGCCTTCTAATAATTCCAGTTCGAGTTTTTATTGAACAAGAACAGACCTTACCATCCCTTATATGAAAAACTTCAGTTATTCTGCCCAATGACCACATGTTACTGGGATAGAGTTCCTCGTGAATTAACACTATGTCATTGGGTTTAAACTCTTTTACATTCGAGACCCTTTGGCTCGTGTTAGCTGATCTTAAATTTAACAAGTAGCCTTTTCGCCAACATTTCCAAAAATGATTCAACATATTCTGTTGATGTTTAAATTTTTTCACAATTGATTCTCGGGATCCCAATAGATCAACCTTAGAAATTCTGGTAGGAGGGAGGGATAGCAAGCGTTTACCTATTAAAAAATGAGCTGGAGTGAGTGGAGATGGTTCTGAGGGGTCACAATATAAATAAGTGATGGGTCTGGAATTTATCATGGCTTCAATCTCGACAAACACTGTTTCGAGTTCGACGAGAGAGAGCGATGATCGACCAACAATTTTTTTGAGCGTAATTTTGATAGTTTTTATCATCCTCTCCCAGAATCCTCCCCACCATGCTCCACGCTCAACAATAAATTTCCACTGAATGTTGTAAGCAGAAAATAAGTTTTTAACAGAAGGATCAGAAATACACTTCCATAATTTTCGAAGTTCAATATCTGCTCATTTGAATGATTTTCCATTATCAGAATATATTGTTGAGCATAATCCTCGACGAGATATAAATCGTCGAAAGGCTAGCAAAAATGATTCTGTGTTTAGGGAATGTACAAGTTCTAAATGTACAGCCCGTGTGACGACGCAGGTGAACAAAAGCAAATAATGTTTATTCTTGTTTTCGTTGGAGAAAAAGGGACCTGCATAGTCACATCCCGTTATAGCAAACGGTGGTGATTCCAGAATGCGATCTGGAGGGTGGAGCCATATCTTGTTCTCCAGGACGAGCACTATATCTCTTGCAAATGATACATCTACCAAGTAGGGATTTGATTCTTTGTCTCCCTTTTATAATCCAAAATTTTTCCCGTACTTGAGTTAGTGTTGAGTCTACTCCCGAGTGCAAGACCTGTTCATGGGCATTGAGAATCACCAGTTCTGCATAACGACACTTGGACGGTAGAATCCATGGATGTTTAGTGGATTCTAAACAGCCTGCAAATTGCAACCTGCCTTTTAGTCGCAAGAGACCGTCTTCATCGAGTTCTGGATACAATGAGTAAATGTTCGATGTTTTATCTATAGCTCTTTAATGAGACAAATCTGAAATTTCTTTATGAAAATAGCTCATTTGAGTATTTTTTACCCAATATCTTTCAGCAGTCTTTAATTTAGAAGCAGTCAAAGGTCCATAATATTTTTCAGACGAAGGATTGGAATTATTGACAAATCTGTACACCTATGCTATTATACGATGGACTTTGCTTAACTCACTAAATTTATTTAAATAAAGTAATTGGTTATTGTTCTGCAAAATTTCTTCACCTGTAGCAGTTTGAAACACATTGAGATGTTTTCTCATTTAATTGTTTACCAATTGTTCGTTAGGCGCATCAATTGACCCTTTGGGCCACGATATTTCATTCTCGAGAAGCCAACTTGGCCCGTTTTGCCACAACGAACTGTTGAGAATTGTTTTCACTCGTTCCCCTCTCGACAAAAAGTCAGCGGGGTTTTCATTGCCACTACAATGATGCCAATGTTTGGGATCACAAATGTTTTGAATCTCCGCTACGCGGTTGGCAACGAACGGCTTCCATACATTCGGAGATTTCCTTATCTAACATAACGTGATCATAGAGTCACACCAAAAATGTATATGGTCACATAGCTCAGGGAGAATGGATTTGAGATATTTCGCCAATTTGGCAGCTACAACAGCTCCCATTAACTCACATCTAGGAAGAGACAGCGATTTTAAAGGAGCGACCCTGCCCTTTGACATTATAAAGCTAGTTTTTATTTCTCCACTTTCATCTATATATCGAAAATAAGCTACAGCTCCGAACGCTCTGGGGGTGGCATCGCAAAATATGTCGCTGGTTTAAAACTAAAACGACACATCTGCAATGTTAACTCAATTGGAGATGTGTCGTTTTAGTTTTGAACCAGCGATGTGTGCAGTCAGTTGTGTATAATTGGTGCTCTGGAAGAATTTCCTCGGAAACTCAGGATTTTTCAAGTATTTGGTTTCAGAGCACCACTCCATCCATCTTTTATTTAAGTCAGGAGGAAAGATTGTATCCCAGTCTAAACCTAACAGCCAGGAGTCTTGTAGTATGATTTTAACTCTAACAATGAACGGTTGTAAGTAGCCAACAGGATCAAATATTTCGGCTACAGATCCTAACACTGTTCTTTTCGTATTAAATTCACCACTTCCAACTGATTCCTTTAGAGAATCGAAATTTAATTTGATTAAATCATTTTTTGGATCCCATATCATGCCCAAAAAATTTGTTTCTTTATCAAAATCATCAGACCCCTTAATTTTTGCCATTATCCATTTGTTATTTAATTCCTCAGAATTTGTTTTCAATTTCCTTAAACTCATACCCGCATCCTCAAAAATATTTACTGCATCTACAGACAATCGGTATGCATCCTCTACAGTTTTTCCTCCATGATAAAGATCGTCTACATAAAGAGACGAATTAAGCATTTCAAAACACTCAGGTTTTTCCCTTTTATATTTTTTGATATGATATTTGATCGTAGCTTCTAAAATGAAAGGACTAATTACGGTACCGAATGGGGCCCTCTGCACATGCGCAGAATACTGTGAGATTCATTATTATCCCCAAACCAAAGAAACCTTAAGTAATCTCTGTCCTCCTCAGCAATGCCAATTTTTAGAAAAGCTTTTTCTAAATCACCACAGAAGCTCACCTCTGGTTCGCGAAATTTTAATATTACATCAAGAACTTTAGAGTTCAAATTTGGGCCAGTTTTGAGACATTCATTCAAAGATTTATAATTTTCCTGTTTCGATGAGCAATCGAAAACGATTTTGTATTGTGACGTCTCACTTTTTTCGCGCAAAACTTCCCTGTGCGGCATAAAATACTGCGAAGCATTAATTTCACTTGAACATTTTTCAACTATATCCTCCCGCAACTGCTTTTCAATAATTTCCCTAAATTTTTTCATGATTTCTGGCTTTTTTTGTAATCTTTGCTTTAAAAATTCAAAACGCCTAAAAGCAACATTAAAATTATTTCCTAATTTCTCAGTATTAGATTTCCACAATAATTTACATTCGTATCGGCAGTTTACAAATCGTAAATCCTTTTCAAATTGGTCTATTAAATCATTTTCGCTTTGCTTACATTCATTATACTCCTCATTTATGCCCATTGAGTCAAGTTCCCAAAACACGTGCAGATCATTTAATGTTGTGGTATTTCCCACGACTATCGATAAATGTTTTGATTCGTTTTGATTTATTTTATTTTTTTCCGAGCCTACCAAAAGCTATCCAAACAAGGAATTTATGGCTTGCAGATGTCTGTTTATTCTCCGCCGAGAACTTAAAACTATATCCCAAAACTTATCGGCGCCAATTAATATTCCTACTTGAGTAATTGTTTCCTTGTTTACATTTAATTCAGCCGGCGACATACCTAAATTTTTCATTTTCTCAATTGTTGTTGGAACTTGTATTTACTGAGGTTAGCATAAGCAGATTATGTTGGAACTTGTATTTACTGAGGTTAGCATAAGCAGATTATGTTGGAACTTGTATTATTAACTCGAGTTAGCGTAAGCAGATCTGGCAACAAGAAGAGAGATGAATTATTGTGTTCTATTAAGTTTGTTGACATGTTATACGATATTAAGAATACGAAATAAAGTTTAATTATTATTATACGTTTATATTACGTTTTAGTTACTTAAGATTACGATAAATTACATCCTGTATAAGCAGCGATTAAGAATCTTTATTGAGTAACAACAAAGTGGCGTCCGTTGATTTTGAACGAACTAAAATGTCCGACGACGAAGCGAAAGCAAAAGATGCAGAGGTTGCATTAGGAAATGGCAAAGTTGAGAAATTACGGAAAGAAAGAACAAATTTACGAAGAATATTCACCACGACTTGTAATAAGTTTGATACGAAAAAGAAAGAAGAAAAAGTCGAGGGTAAGGAGCTTTCCTCAATTTTTAATAAGTTAGCAGATAAAGCCGAGCGTTTATTCATAGTTGATGGTCAAATATCAGAATTAAGTGATCAATCAGATAAAGACTATGATGAAATTGAAACTTATAGAGAGCTCTTTATCGAAATAAAAACTGAATACGAAGACTACTTGCTAGTAAATAAGAGTCATTCTGTACTATCTGATACAGAGCCAGTGGGGAAGTTGAGACTTCCAAAGATAGAATTAAAAGAATACGACCTAGTGCCACGTACTTGGGTTACCTTTTGGGCACAATTTAGTCGCATTGACGAAGATGCAAGTATACGAGAGGAAGATAAATTTCAATATCTTCTTTCATCTTTGAAGCCGAGTTCAAAAGCTCGCAGTATTGTAGAAAGCTATCCACCTTCTAAGAACAATTACGTTAAGGTTATCAAGCATCTCAAGTCAAGGTTTGGCAGACGAGATTTATTAATAGACGTGTTTATAAGGGATCTTTTAACCCTGGTAAACAACCGAGCCAACATTAAGCTTTCTGAATTGTACGATAAGCTCGGTTCATCTTTGAGAGCTCTAGAAACATTGGGCGTAACTACTCAAAACTATGCTGCCATGTTATACCCAGTTGTTGAATCGTGTCTTCCAAGTGATGTATTAAAGGCTTGGGATAGATTTTCATTAAACACTGAGGTGGAGGATGAAGAGACAGCTCAACTTACGAAAGAGAAATTGTTAGAAAAGTTGATGTCCTTTCTTCGTCGCGAGGTAGAAGGGGAAGAGCATCAGCCGAAAAGGCTTTTGGACAGCCTTCCAAAAGTAAAAAGGAATCTTCTAGCAAAGAAGAACCAACAGCAATGACTTTGACATCTTCCTTTGAAAAGTCCAGTAAGATTGAGTGCATTTTTTGTCAGAAAAGGCATGCCAGTCAAGACTGTAATAGGGCTGCCTCAATGAAGCCAGAAGAAAGAAAATCAATTGTTCTACGTAAACGCTGTTGCTTGGTATGCTTGAAGATTGGACACTTGGCAAAAAATTGTCGCAGTAGCGTTCACTGTCTGGTGTGTGGAAGGCGACACTACGTAATTTTGTGTCCAGTACTGCCTAAAGAAAATAAGGTTCAAATTCCCGATGAATCAAGAGTGGAAATGAATACGTCTACGTTATTTAAGGAACTTATGCCTCAAAGGGTAATATACTTGAAAACATTATTTCTACGTTTAAGAAATGGAAATCAAGAACGTTACGTTAGAGCTCTACTGGATGACGGATCACAGCGATCATACTTAACCAAAAATGTAGTTGAAGAGTTACGATTAAATCCTTCAGGAACAGAGTTATTGTCCCAAGGATTATTTGGAGGTACGCAAACTTCTGAAGGCAGACATGATCGCTACGACATCACTGTTGAGAGCATCAATAGAACTTTTTCATACAACATATTAGTTTTGGATCAGCCCAAGATTTGTTCATCTTTACCTCGCATACGTGACCCAAATCTGATACGAGAATTGAAATCTCGAGGTATTGAGTTTACCGATATTGGTCCAGAGATTCCTCCAATTGAGATGCTGATTGGTGCCGATTTTCTAGGAGGAATATTGACAGGAAGAATATAATTTTTGCCGTCGGGAGTCATAGCCATAGAGACGAAGCTCGGATGGAGCGTTTTAGGCCAAGGAAAGAAAAGCAGTATAAATATGGTATCCTTAAGTATGCATCTTTCGGAAGTACACAAGCTATAGGACTTAGAGTCCTTGGGTATCACAGATCCTACTGAAAGAAAAACAACTAAGGAGCTAGACGAAGAAACCGTAACATTTTTAAAAGAGACAATTCAGAAATCTGGTGATAGGTATGAGGTAGCATTTCCATGGCTAACAGGACATCCTCCCCTGTATGAGAGATACGATCAGGCTGAAGCAAGACTACGTACGGTCACTAAGCGTCTTTTGAAAAACAATAACTATGAGCTGTATAAACATGTTTTGCAGCAATGGAAGGATGACAACATCATAGAGGAAGTGACGGGAAGCGAAATATCAAGTTCTAGAGCTTGTCATTACCTACCACATCATCCTGTTATAAAATTGTCAAGTTCTACTACTAAAATCAGACCGGTCTTTGACGCATCATACAAACGTCCGGGGTATGCCTCGTTAAATGAATGCCTGAGCACAGGACCTAGCCTGTTACATCAAATACCTCATCTAATAAGTAAATTCCGTTGTGGTGCCATTGGAGTGATTGCAGACATCAAGCAGGCATTTCTGCAACTGTCTTTAGCTCGTAAAGATAGAGACTACGATAGGTTCCTTTGGTGGGAAGACAAGGAGCATATTAAGCTGAAAATCTACAGACATTGCCGTGTTGTCTTTGGTGTTTCGTCAAGCCCATTTCTTCTGAACTCCACGATTAACTTCCATCTAGAGTCTCAGGAATTCCAAACAAAGAACCATTCTTGCGGTTGGAAGGAGTTGATAGAAAGTCGATGGTGGGAGGGGCCCACCTGGCTAAAGGAAGTGGAGAACACTTGGCCTAATACTGAGATTACAATGCCTGAAGAAGCTTTGGTTGAAAGAAAGAAATGTGTCATCTCCAGTGTCAATATCAACTTACAGAAAAACTTCAGCAAAGGGCCTCTGTACTTCTCCAATTATAGCAAATTTATACGAATGATAGCTTGGATGTTGCGATTTGTCAATAATGCCATAAATAAGTCTATACGAGTAGCATCTGAGTTAACAAGTGCAGAAATACAGAATGCAGAACTTGCCGTCATAAAACTGGTCCAAAAAGAACAGGCTCCTGATTTAATGAAAAAATACTCGAAGTCAATCCGATTTTACGAAGAGACTGAAGTCTTAAAGATTGAAACTAAGTTGGTTTTGGGTGAAGATCCAGGAGAATTCCAGAGACCTACAGTATTACCCGATCATCCTATCGTGAGACTGTACGTTGAACATGTCCATAAAGCCATGATGCACAGTGGTGTTCAAACAACTCTGAACCGCATTCGAGAGCTTTACTGGATTCCTCGTGGTCGGAGGGTAGTTCGTGAAGTCATAAGCAAATTCGTGGTCTGCAAGCGTCACTCTAGTAAACCAGTACAGCCAGATACATCACCTCTACCCATGGATAGAACGAAACGCATTTCTGCATTTCAAATCACGGGTGTAGATTTGGCTGGGCCTTTGCAACTACGTCAAGGTATCAAGGCTTGGATTGTTTTATTTACCTGTGCGGTATATAGAGCCATTCATCTGGAGCTCGTTACATCATTATCGTCCGAAGCATTCATGCAAGCAATGAGAAGATTCTTTGCAAGAAGAGGGAGGTGCTCGGTAATGTATTCGGACAACGGGACGAATTTCACTGGAGCAGCACGAGCCCTTCAGTCACTGAACTGGGAGGAATTGCACTCTCAATTTGCCTTGCAAAACATCAAATGGCATTTTATCTCAGGCATTGTAATCTCAGTATTAGGCCAAGTGTTCTCCGCTTCCTTTAGCCAGGTGGGCCACTCCCACCATCGACTTTCTATCAATTCCTTCCAACCGCAAGAATGGTTTTTTGTTTGGAATTACTGAGACTCTAGATGGAAGTTAATCGTGGAGTTCAGAAGAAATGGGCTTGACGAAACACCAAAGACAACACGGCAATGTCTGTAGATTTTCAGCTTAATATATTCCTTGTCTTCCCACCAAAGGAACCTATCGTAGTCTCTATCTTCACGAGTTGGCCGGGCCTTTGCAACTACGTCAAGGTATCAAGGCTTGGATTGTTTTATTTACCTGTGCGGTATATAGAGCCATTCATCTGGAGCTCGTTACACCATTATCGTCCGAAGCATTCATGCAAGCAATGAGAAGATTCTTTGCAAGAAGAGGGAGGTGCTTGGTAACGTATTCGTACAACGGGACGAACTTCACTGGAGCAGCACGAGCCCTTCAGTCACTGAACTGGGAGGAATTGCAGTCTCAATTTGCCTTGCAAAACATCAAATGGCATTTTAGCCCACCTACCGCACCATGGTATGGTGGATGGTGGGAGAGAATGGTCCGTAGTATAAAATAAGTTTTACGAAAGTGCTTGGGAAGGGCTTGCGTGACGTACGAAGAAATGCTCACGTTAATATGCAAAGCTGAAAGTGTCATCAATGGGAGACCACTCACATACATTTCAGATGATTCGAATGAAATGACACCAATAACAACTGCTCGTTTCATACAAGACATAAGAGGATCAGAAACGCATGACATGGACATTGTCAACTCCAAGCATTTACTGAAAAGAGTAAGGTATCTACAAAGTTTACGTGAAAATTTACGAAAACGCTTCCAGAAGGAATATTTAGGTGAACTTGTACGAAACCCAAAATCTAGGTCAAAGCAGAAGGAAATTTCTGTAGGAGAAATAGTTCTTATTGGATGTGAGGGCACGAAGAGACTGAACTGGCCATTGGGTTATGATGTAGAACTGTTTCCTGGCAAGGACGGAATACGAAGAGTAGCGAAATTACGAGTTGCTAATGGCTACCTCGTGAGACCATTGCAGAGACTGTATCCACTCAAAATGTCTGTCAGTGAGTTTCCATCTGACAGAACAGCAAATGAAAAAGATAAACTGGGCGATGTCGACTCTGGTGATTTAAAGTCTTCAACAACTCCTATCCCAAGACCTCTCAATCCTAATGCTGAGACTTTCATTCCTATGACAGAGGTTTCCCGACCTGTGAAACTGACTCGTAGAGGTCGAAAAATAGTTCCACGCCAACGTTTGGACTTGTAGACTGCATATATTTAAGCTAGGATAACTGGCTTCATATTACTTGTTTTTCATAGAGTGTTTATTAATATGTTTACTTGCTAATTTACATTTGTGGTTAGTAAATAGTAAGTTTTGTATTGTGTCTAAGCTTGATTGCAATACAAAAGGTGGGAGTATGTTGGAACTTGTATTTACTGAGGTTAGCATAAGCAGATTATGTTGGAACTTGTATTTACTGAGGTTAGCATAAGCAGATTATGTTGGAACTTGTATTATTAACTCGAGTTAGCGTAAGCAGATCTGGCAACAAGAAGAGAGATGAATTATTGTGTTCTATTAAGTTTGTTGACATGTTATACGATATTAAGAATACGAAATAAAGTTTAATTATTATTATACGTTTATATTACGTTTTAGTTACTTGAGATTACGATAAATTATATCCTGTATAAGCAGCGATTAAGAATCTTTATTGAGTAACAACAATTGCGTTGTGGGAGGGGCTTTTTATTTGGCAAGCGGTTATCGTGTTAGTGACTAAGCATTCGACTTCTATTTTATTTTTTCCAGTCCTGTCTTTTAATTTTATTGTGACTACAGGATAATTCTTTATTATTGGTTTTGAAGCTCCAAATGCAAAAACTGACAACTTTTCATTTCGAATGGGTTTTAATTGTAAGGATTCCGCTAAGCTATCTAAAATAAAGCATTTTTCACTCCCTTGGTCGAGAATTAGTCTCGTTACTTCAGTTTTGTTTTCATTACAAGCCAAAACGGTACACGTTTGTAGCAAAGTACTTTTTGAAACAGAGATATTACCATGAGAAATTAAAGCGTTAGAGTTAGCATTTGATACTGATTGCATTTGATTTAATGTGACTACAGGATAATTCTTTATTATTGGTTTTATTATAGCATTTGCCTTTATTACAGCATTTGATTTATTGTGACTACAGGATAATTCTTTATTATTGGTTTTGAAGCTCCGAATGCAAAAACTGACAACTTTTCATTTCGAATGGGTTTTAATTTTAAGGTTTCCGCTAAGCAATCTAAAATAAAGCATTTTTCACTCCCTTGGTCGAGAATTAGAGTCTCGTTGCTTCAGTTTTGTTTTCATTACAAGCCAAAACTGTACACGTTTGTAGCAAAGTACTTTTTGAAACAGAGATATTACCATGAGAAATTAAAGCATTAGAGTTAGCATTTGATACTAATTGCATTTGATTTATTGTGACTACAGGATAATTCTTTATTATTGGTTTTATTATAGCATTTGATTTATTGTGAATACAGGATAATTCTTTATTATTGGTTTTGAAGCTCCAAATGCAAAAACTGACAACTTTTCATTTCGAATGGGTTTTAATTTTAAGGTTTCCGCTAAGCTATCTAAAAAAAAGCATTTTTCACTCCCTTGGTCAAGAATTAGTCTCGTTACTTCAGTTTTGTTTTCATTAAAAGCCAAAACTGTACACGTTTGTAGCAAAGTACTTTTTGAAACAGAGATATTACCATGAGAAATTAAAGCGTTAGAGTTAGCATTTGATACTGATTGCATTTGATTTATTGTGACTACAGGATAATTCTTTATTATTGGTTTTATTATAGCATTTGCCTTTATTACAGCATTTGATTTATTGTGACTACAGGATAATTCTTTATTATTGGTTTTGAAGCTCCAAATGCAAAAACTGACAACTTTTCATTGCGAATGGGTTTTAATTTTAAGGATTCCGCTAAGCTATCAAAAATAAAGCATTTTTCACTCTCTTGGTCGAGAATTAGTCTCGTTACTTCAGTTTTGTTTTCATTACAAGCCAGAACTGTACACGTTTGTAGCAAAGTACTTTTTGAAACAGAGATATTACCATGAGAAATTAAAGCATTAGAGTTAGCATTTGATACTTATTGCATTTGATTTATTGAGACTACAGGATAATTCTTTATTATTGGTTTTATTATAGCATTTGATTTATTGTGAATACAGGATAATTCTTTATTATTGGTTTTGAAGCTCCAAATGCAAAAACTGACAACTTTTCATTTCGAATGGGTTTTAATTTTAAGGTTTCCGCTAAGCTATCTAAAAAAAAGCATTTTTCACTCCCTTGGTCGAGAATTAGTCTCGTTACTTCAGTTTTGTTTTCATTACAAGCCAAAACTGTACACGTTTGTAGCAAAGTACTTTTTGAAACAGAGATATTACCATGAGAAATTAAAGCATTAGAGTTAGCATTTGATACTAATTGCATTTGATTTATTGTGACTACAGGATAATTCTTTATTATTGGTTTTATTATAGCATTTGATTTATTGTGAATACAGGATAATTCTTTATTATTGGTTTTGAAGCTCCAAATGCAAAAACTGACAACTTTTCATTTCGAATGGGTTTTAATTTTAAGGATTCCGCTAAGCTATCTAAAATAAAGCATTTTTCACTCTCTTGGTCGAGAATTAGTCTCGTTACTTCAGTTTTGTTTTCATTACAAGCCAAAACTGTACACGTTTGTAGCAAAGTACTTTTTGAAACAGAGATATTACCATGAGAAATTAAAGCATTAGAGTTAGCATTTGATACTAATTGCATTTGATTTATTGTGACTACAGGATAATTCTTTATTATTGGTTTTGTTATAGCATTTGATTTATTGTGAATACAGGATAATTCTTTATTATTGGTTTTGAAGCTCCAAATGCAAAAACTGACAATTTTTCATTTCGAATGGGTTTTAGTTTTAAGGATTCCGCTAAGCTATCTAAAATAAAGCATTTTTCACTCCCTTGGTCGAGAATTAGTTTCGTTACTTCAGTTTTGTTTTCATTACAAGCCAAAACTGTACACGTTTGCAGCAAAGTACTTTTTGAAACAGAGATATTACTATGAGAAATTAAAGCGTTAGAGTTAGCATTTGATACTGATTGCATTTGATTTATTGTGACTACAGGATAATTCTTTATTATTGGTTTTATTATAGCATTTGCCTTTATTACAGCATTTGATTTATTGTGACTACAGGATAATTCTTTATTATTGGTTTTGAAGCTCCAAATGCAAAAACTGACAATTTTTCATTTCGAATGGGTTTTAGTTTTAAGGATTCCGCTAAGCTATCTAAAATAAAGCATTTTTCACTCCCTTGGTCGAGAATTAGTCTCGTTACTTCAGTTTTGTTTTCATTACAAGCCAAAACTGTACACGTTTGTAGCAAAGTACTTTTTGAAACAGAGATATTACCATGAGAAATTAAAGCGTTAGAGTTAGCATTTGATACTGATTGTATTTGATTTATTGTGACTACAGGATAATTCTTCATTATTGGTTTTATTATAGCATTTGCCTTTATTACAGCATTTGATTTATTGTGACTACAGGATAATTCTTTATTATTGGTTTTGAAGCTCCAAATGCAAAAACTGACAATTTTTCATTTCGAATGGGTTTTAATTTTAAGGATTCCGCTAAGCTATCTAAAAAAAAGCATTTTTCACTCCCTTGGTCGAGAATTAGTCTCGTTACTTCAGTTTTGTTTTCATTAAAAGCCAAAACTGTACACGTTTGTAGCAAAGTACTTTTTGAAACAGAGATATTACCATGAGAAATCAAAGCGTTAGAGTTAGCATTTGATACTGATTGCATTTGATTTATTGTGACTACAGGATAATTCTATATTATTGGTTTTATTATAGCATTTGCCTTTATTACAGCATTTGATTTATTGTGACTACAGGATAATTCTTTATTATTGGTTTTGAAGCTCCAAATGCAAAAACTGACAATTTTTCATTTCGAATGGGTTTTAGTTTTAAGGATTCCGCTAAGCTATCTAAAATAAAGCATTTTTCACTCCCTTGGTCGAGAATTAGTCTCGTTACTTCAGTTTTGTTTTCATTAAAAGCCAAAACTGTACACGTTTGTAGCAAAGTAATTTTTGAAACAGAGATATTACCATGAGAAATCAAAGCGTTAGAGTTAGCATTTGATACTGATTGCATTTGATTTATTGTGACTACAGGATAATTCTTTATTATTGGTTTTATTATAGCATTTGCCTTTATTACAGCATTTGATTTATTGTGACTACAGGATAATTCTTTATTATTGGTTTTGAAGCTCCAATTGCAAAAACTGACAATTTTTCATTTCGAATGGGTTTTAGTTTTAAGGATTCCGCTAAGCTATCTAAAATAAAGCATTTTTCACTCCCTTGGTCGAGAATTAGTCTCGTTACTTCAGTTTTGTTTTCATTACAAGCCAAAACTGTACACGTTTGTAGCAAAGTACTTTTTGAAACAGAGATATTACCATGAGAAATTAAAGCGTTAGAGTTAGCATTTGATACTGATTGCATTTGATTTATTGTGACTACAGGATAATTCTTTATTATTGGTTTTATTATAGCATTTGCCTTTATTACAGCATTTGATTTATTGTGACTACAGGATAATTCTTTATTATTCGTTTTATTATAGCATTTGCCTTTATTACAGCATTTGATTTATTGTGACTACAGGATAATTCTTTATTATTGGTTTTGAAGCTCCAAATGCAAAAACTGACAATTTTTCATTTCGAATGGGTTTTAATTTTAAGGATTCCGCTAAGCTATCTAAAATAAAGCATTTTTCACTCCCTTGGTCGAGAATTAGTCTCGTTACTTCAGTTTTTTTTCATTACAAGCCAAAACTGTACACGTTTGTAGCAAAGTACTTTTTGAAACAGAGATATTACCATGAGAAATTAAAGCGTTAGAGTTAGCATTTGATACTGATTGCATTTGATTTATTGTGACTACAGGATAATTCTTTATTATTGGTTTTATTATAGCATTTGCCTTTATTACAGCATTTGATTTATTGTGACTACAGGATAATTCTTTATTATTGGTTTTGAAGCTCCAAATGCAAAAACTGACAATTTTTCATTTCGAATGGGTTTTAGTTTTAAGGATTCCGCTAAGCTATCTAAAATAAAGCATTTTTCACTCCCTTGGTCGAGAATTAGTCTCGTTACTTCAGTTTTGTTTTCATTACAAGCCAAAACTGTACACGTTCGTAGCAAAGTACTTTTTGAAACAGAGATATTACCATGAGAAATTAAAGCGTGAGAGTTAGCATTTGATACTGATTGCATTTGATTTATTGTGACTACAGGATAATTCTTTATTATTGGTTTTATTATAGCATTTGCCTTTATTACAGCATTTGATTTATTGTGACTACAGGATAATTCTTTATTATTGGTTTTGAAGCTCCAAATGCAAAAACTGACCATTTTTCATTTCGAATGGGTTTTAATTTTAAGGTTTCCGCTAAGCTATCTAAAAAAAAGCATTTTTCACTCCCTTGGTCGAGAATTAGTCTCGTTACTTCAGTTTTGTTTTCATTACAAGCCAAAACTGTACACGTTTGTAGCAAAGTACTTTTTGAAACAGAGATATTACCATGAGAAATTAAAGCGTTAGAGTTAGCATTTGATACTTATTGCATTTGATTTATTGTGACTACAGGATAATTCTTTATTATTGGTTTTATTATAGCATTTGCCTTTATTACAGCATTTGATTTATTGTGACTACAGGATAATTCTTTATTATTCGTTTTATTATAGCATTTGCCTTTATTACAGCATTTGATTTATTGTGACTACAGGATAATTCTTTATTATTGGTTTTGAAGCTCCAAATGCAAAAACTGACAATTTTTCATTTCGAATGGGTTTTAATTTTAAGGATTCCGCTAAGCTATCTAAAATAAAGCATTTTTCACTCCCTTGGACGAGAATTAGTCTCGTAACTTCAGTTTTTTTTCATTACAAGCCAACACTGTACACGTTTGTAGCAAAGTACTTTTTGAAACAGAGATATTACCATGAGAAATTAAAGCGTTAGAGTTAGCATTTGATACTGATTGCATTTGATTTATTGTGACTACAGGATAATTCTTTATTATTGGTTTTATTATAGCATTTGCCTTTATTACAGCATTTGATTTATTGTGACTACAGGATAATTCTTTATTATTGGTTTTGAAGCTCCAAATGCAAAAACTGACAATTTTTCATTTCGAATGGGTTTTAGTTTTAAGGATTCCGCTAAGCTATCTAAAATAAAGCATTTTTCACTCCCTTGGTCGAGAATTAGTCTCGTTACTTCAGTTTTGTTTTCATTACAAGCCAAAACTGTACACGTTTGTAGCAAAGTACTTTTTGAAACAGAGATATTACCATGAGAAATTAAAGCGTGAGAGTTAGCATTTGATACTGATTGCATTTGATTTATTGTGACTACAGGATAATTCTTTATTATTGGTTTTATTATAGCATTTGCCTTTATTACTGCATTTGATTTATTGTGACTACAGGATAATTCTTTATTATTGGTTTTGAAGCTCCAAATGCAAAAACTGACAACTTTTCATTTCGAATGGGTTTTAATTTTAAGGATTCCGCTAAGCTATCTAAAATAAAGCATTTTTCACTCCCTTGGTCGAGAATTAGTCTCGTTACTTCAGTTTTTTTTCATTACAAGCCAAAACTGTACACGTTTGTAGCAAAGTACTTTTTGAAACAGAGATATTACCATGAGAAATTAAAGCGTTAGAGTTAGCATTTGATACTGATTGCATTTGATTTATTGTGACTACAGGATAATTCTTTATTATTGGTTTTATTATAGCATTTGCCTTTATTACAGCATTTGATTTATTGTGACTACAGGATAATTCTTTATTATTGGTTTTGAAGCTCCAAATGCAAAAACTGACAATTTTTCATTTCGAATGGGTTTTAGTTTTAAGGATTCCGCTAAGCTATCTAAAATAAAGCATTTTTCACTCCCTTGGTCGAGAATTAGTCTCGTTACTTCAGTTTTGTTTTCATTACAAGCCAAAACTGTACACGTTCGTAGCAAAGTACTTTTTGAAACAGAGATATTACCATGAGAAATTAAAGCGTGAGAGTTAGCATTTGATACTGATTGCATTTGATTTATTGTGACTACAGGATAATTCTTTATTATTGGTTTTATTATAGCATTTGCCTTTATTACAGCATTTGATTTATTGTGACTACAGGATAATTCTTTATTATTGGTTTTGAAGCTCCAAATGCAAAAACTGACCATTTTTCATTTCGAATGGGTTTTAATTTTAAGGTTTCCGCTAAGCTATCTAAAAAAAAGCATTTTTCACTCCCTTGGTCGAGAATTAGTCTCGTTACTTCAGTTTTGTTTTCATTACAAGCCAAAACTGTACACGTTTGTAGCAAAGTACTTTTTGAAACAGAGATATTACCATGAGAAATTAAAGCGTTAGAGTTAGCATTTGATACTTATTGCATTTGATTTATTGTGACTACAGGATAATTCTTTATTATTGGTTTTATTATAGCATTTGCCTTTATTACAGCATTTGATTTATTGTGACTACAGGATAATTCTTTATTATTCGTTTTATTATAGCATTTGCCTTTATTACAGCATTTGATTTATTGTGACTACAGGATAATTCTTTATTATTGGTTTTGAAGCTCCAAATGCAAAAACTGACAATTTTTCATTTCGAATGGGTTTTAGTTTTAAGGATTCCGCTAAGCTATCTAAAATAAAGCATTTTTCACTCCCTTGGTCGAGAATTAGTCTCGTTACTTCAGTTTTGTTTTCATTACAAGCCAAAACTGTACACGTTTGTAGCAAAGTACTTTTTGAAACAGAGATATTACCATGAGAAATTAAAGCGTGAGAGTTAGCATTTGATACTGATTGCATTTGATTTATTGTGACTACAGGATAATTCTTTATTATTGGTTTTATTATAGCATTTGCCTTTATTACTGCATTTGATTTATTGTGACTACAGGATAATTCTTTATTATTGGTTTTGAAGCTCCAAATGCAAAAACTGACAACTTTTCATTTCGAATGGGTTTTAATTTTAAGGATTCCGCTAAGCTATCTAAAATAAAGCATTTTTCACTCTCTTGGTCGAGAATTAGTCTCGTTACTTCAGTTTTGTTTTCATTACAAGCCAAAACTGTACACGTTTGTAGCAAAGTACTTTTTGAAACAGAGATATTACCATGAGAAATTAAAGCATTAGAGTTAGCATTTGATACTAATTGCATTTGATTTATTGTGACTACAGGATAATTCTTTATTATTGGTTTTATTATAGCATTTGATTTATTGTGAATACAGGATAATTCTTTATTATTGGTTTTGAAGCTCCAAATGCAAAAACTGACAACTTTTCATTTCGAATGGGTTTTAGTTTTAAGGATTCCGCTAAGCTATCTAAAATAAAGCATTTTTCACTCCCTTGGTCGAGAATTAGTCTCGTTACTTCAGTTTTGTTTTCATTACAAGCCAAAACTGTACACGTTTGTAGCAAAGTACTTTTTGAAACAGAGATATTACCATGAGAAATTAATGCATTAGAGTTAACATTTGATACTAATTGCATTTGATTTATTGTGACTACAGGATAATTCTTTATTATTGGTTTTATTATAGCATTTGATTTATTGTGAATACAGGATAATTCTTTATTATTGGTTTTGAAGCTCCAAATGCAAAAACTGACAATTTTTCATTTCGAATGGGTTTTAGTTTTAAGGATTCCGCTAAGCTATCTAAAATAAAGCATTTTTCACTCCCTTGGTCGAGAATTAGTCTCGTTACTTCAGTTTTGTTTTCATTACAAGCCAAAACTGTACACGTTTGTAGCAAAGTACTTTTTGAAACAGAGATATTACCATGAGAAATTAAAGCGTGAGAGTTAGCATTTGATACTGATTGCATTTGATTTATTATGACTACAGGATAATTCTTTATTATTGGTTTTGTTATAGCATTTGCCTTTATTATAGCATTTGATTTATTGTGACTACAGGATAATTATTTATTATTGGTTTTGAAGCTCCAAATGCAAAAACTGACAACTTTTCATTTCGAATGAGTTTTAGTTTTAAGGATTCCGCTAAGCTATCTAAAATAAAGCATTTTTCACTCCCTTGGTCGAGAATTAGTCTCGTTACTTCAGTTTTGTTTTCATTACAAGCCAAAACTGTACACGTTTGTAGCAAAGTACTTTTTGAAACAGAGATATTACCATGAGAAATTAAAGCATTAGAGTTAGCATTTGATACTAATTGCATTTGATTTATTGTGACTACAGGATAATTCTTTATTATTGGTTTTATTATAGCATTTGATTTATTGTGAATACAGGATAATTCTTTATTATTGGTTTTGAAGCTCCAAATGCAAAAACTGACAATTTTTCATTTCGAATGGGTTTTAGTTTTAAGGATTCCGCTAAGCTATCTAAAATAAAGCATTTTTCACTCCCTTGGTCGAGAATTAGTCTCGTTACTTCAGTTTTGTTTTCATTACAAGCCAAAACTGTACACGTTTGTAGCAAAGTACTTTTTGAAACAGATATATTACCATGAGAAATTAAAGCGTTAGAGTTAGCATTTGATACTGATTGCATTTGATTTATTGTGACTACAGGATAATTCTTTATTATTGGTTTTATTATAGCATTTGCCTTTATTACAGCATTTGATTTATTGTGACTACAGGATAATTCTTTATTATTCGTTTTATTATAGCATTTGCCTTTATTACAGCATTTGATTTATTGTGACTACAGGATAATTCTTTATTATTGGTTTTGAAGCTCTAAATGCAAAAACTGACAACTTTTCATTTCGAATGGGTTTTAATTTTAAGGATTCCGCTAAGCTATCTAAAATAAAGCATTTTTCACTCCCTTGGTCGAGAATTAGTCTCGTTACTTCAGTTTTGTTTTCATTACAAGCCAAAACTGTACACGTTTGTAGCAAAGTACTTTTTGAAACAGAGATATTACCATGAGAAATTAAAGCTTTAGAGTTAGCATTTGATACTGATTGCATTTGATTTATTGTGACTACAGGATAATTCTTTATTATTGGTTTTATTATAGCATTTGCCTTTATTACAGCATTTGATTTATTGTGACTACAGGATAATTCTTTATTATTGGTTTTGAAGCTCCAAATGCAAAAACTGACAATTTTTCATTTCGAATGGGTTTTAGTTTTAAGGATTCCGCTAAGCTATCTAAAATAAAGCATTTTTCACTCCCTTGGTCGAGAATTAGTCTCGTTACTTCAGTTTTGTTTTCATTACAAGCCAAAACTGTACACGTTTGTAGCAAAGTACTTTTTGAAACAGAGATATTACCATGAGAAATTAAAGCGTGAGAGTTAGCATTTGATACTGATTGCATTTGATTTATTGTGACTACAGGATAATTCTTTATTATTGGTTTTATTATAGCATTTGCCTTTATTATAGCATTTGATTTATTGTGACTGCAGGATAATTCTTTATTATTGGTTTTGAAGCTCCAAATGCAAAAACTGACAACTTTTCATTTCGAATGGGTTTTAGTTTTAAGGATTCCGCTAAGCTATCTAAAATAAAGCATTTTTCACTCCCTTGGTCGAGAATTAGTCTCGTTACTTCAGTTTTGTTTTCATTACAAGCCAAAACTGTACACGTTTGTTGCAAAGTACTTTTTGAAACAGAGATATTACCATGAGAAATTAAAGCGTGAGAGTTAGCATTTGATACTGATTGCATTTGATTTATTGTGACTACAGGATAATTCTTTATTATTGGTTTTATTATAGCATTTGCCTTTATTATAGCATTTGATTTATTGTGACTACAGGATAATTCTTTATTATTGGTTTTGAAGCTCCAAGTGCAAAAACTGACAACTTTTCATTTCGAATGGGTTTTAGTTTTAAGGATTCCGCTAAGCTATCTAAAATAAAGCATTTTTCACTCCCTTGGTCGAGAATTAGTCTCGTTACTTCAGTTTTGTTTTCATTACAAGCCTAAACTGTACACGTTTGTAGCAAAGTACTTTTTGAAACAGACATATTACCATGAGAAATTAAAGCGTTAGAGTTAGTATTTGATACTGACGGTTCATTCTTTGAATGGGAAACAAATGATATATTTTCTGATATTTTTTGTTCCGGATATTTCTTTTCAAAATTTACTTTATCTTCATTATATTTTAAGCAAACAGATTCGTGATGATTTCTCCCATTACATTTACCGCATGCATTTTTATCGCTACAAAATCTGCTAATATGAAATTTTTTGAAACATTTAAAACAACGATTATTTTCTTTTAGTAAGGCAATTTTTTCTACTGGTTTTTTATAGCATTCAATAGAGTCATGAGATTTATTGCAGAAGATGCATGATTGTTTCGTAACTGCAGTAAATGCACTCGCTGTGGGTGTATTTCTGTTATTGTATTTTTTATTTACTGTTTTTGGATAACTTTGATTATAACTTTTTCATTTCCTCCACACGCAAAAGAAGTGCTTTTGCGACATTCAACTTCTTTTTTTAAGAACAGGTGGAATTTAGAGATATTGATATCACCTTCATCTCTTTGTCTATTAAATTCCAAAATTAAATCATGGGGTAAAATCTTTTGCAAAATAGGCATTAACAGATGTCCGAAGGAGCTTGATGTAACTTTTATTGCTTCTCAATTTCTTATTGAAATTTCTAGCTCATCATAGATTTTACGCAATGCGATTATATTTGAACTACTTTTAACTTCTTCTAAATTTAATATTTTATTCATAAATGAATTTATAATAATATCTCTTTTTCCGAATCTATCTTTAAGAATTTGTATACAATTGTCATAATTAGCGCTGGATAATTCGAAACCGGAAACAACGTTAGCAGCTTGACCAGTTAAATAGTTTTTAAGGTACGAAAACTTCTCTTCCTTTGAAATATATTCATTTTTGTCTATTGAGCAAGAAAAACTATTCCAAAAGCTATTTCATTGTTTTGGATCACCTGAAAACGGTTCTATGACAAGTTTCGGTAATTTAATTGAGCATTGATTTTTTAATTTTTCACTTAAGGATGCGTCTAAACTTCGATCATGTGATTCATTTAAGGTTGAATTTACTTTACATTTAGTTTCTAGATACCGCAATATTCTTTTTGAATATTTTAAACATTTCGTTTTATATTCTTCATTGTTTGTTACTTCTTTTTCAACTTGCTCGAGTGTTAGAGAACTTTCGATTACCGAATCAAGTTCTTTTAATACGTTAGATTTTTCAATTAAATTTTCGTAATCGTCTCTAAGATCCTGCTCATCAATTTCATCCGCTGATTTTAATTTTGCATCAATTTGATTAATTAATTGCGCAGTAAGTTTCCTTATAGTTGTTCTTTTAGCCTTCGCGATTTCGATTGCAGACATTCTTAATAACAGAAATCCACCCACTATATATAATCAAAATTACGAATAGTGAAACAATAATAAAAGCCTACCTTTTATTCCTTGACGTGTTTGAGCATCATATGTTTATCCAACATGAATTTTGCCTTATGCACCATAAAAAAGATAACTAAGCACAGATTGGTGGTTCAAATTAATTAACGAAGCACATTATTTTAAAAACAAAACAACTTTAATAGATTATGATATGAAGATACGAAAATAGCCAGTATTATAAGGGCTGACATTTCCCCTTCAACATTCATCTAATCAAATCAAAATCATAATGACACACAAAGAAAAATATGTAATTTAATTAATAGGAGATCGCCATCTGGTGGCATTCCGCGACAGTGACAAAGAAACGATAAACAGAAACCAAATCAGAAGAGGTAACTAGCAATTTTTGCTACTGGGTTTTTCTATCAATAGCAATTGATTTTCTTTACTAGTCATTTGTTATTTCTTAGTTTAGGTTTTAAAAATGTTGGACTTTAAAGAATTCGAATTTGAAAAAAAAAAAAAAAAAAATATCCGAACAATAATCAGTTATTGGTCACACGACAGTCATCAGTTACACGACATTGAAATAGATTTTAATTGACTAATCAATGAGTCAATTACTGGCAGATAAACTTAAACTTTAAATATTTCGCTATCTTGTAATGTAACACCATCTGCATTTCCGTAATAAAAAGTAAAACGAGATGAAGCACGCGTCGTTTCATTTTCATATTTAAAAATTAGGTAAATTTTCCTTGAAAATGGTTTCATAAGTAGAGAGCTTTTCTCTCTGTTCACTCACTAAACCAATCAAGGATTCAATCAATTTCAGACCATCATCGAAAGGAAGACCTTACTTCCGTATGCTTATTGAAGTCTGATTTATTCTTGATCACATATCACCACAAAATTCTGTCAATACAATATTTTGCAATTTCTTTAGAAGACCATAGCCATCGAGTTTAGTTTTTAGGACCTCTTCTTTGTTCTTTTCTAAAATTTGAAGAACGGCCATATTTTCCCGTAACTTTATTGCAATGCCTTTACTGCGTCTAAATGCGTGGACCACTTAGAATTTGATGAACGTTTCACGGCTAGTCAAGATTCTAAGCATTCTGTTAAGGTATTCCACCGTTGGCTAGAACTAGAGAAAAAAAGTTAAGTTTTAGTAAAAATTTAAAATAATCCTCTAAGACGCATCCCGTGACGTGTGCACAAATTAAGTTTAAGCCATGTGCTAGGCATGGTACCTTCCCAACAAGCACACGACTTTTGGGCTAGTGAAGGGACAATATCAACTCACCAAAAGTGCCATTACGGCGGGCTTTTCATTGCCTTATCGGTTCCGTTAATAAAGTGAAATCTGGGCCAAAATGAGGGCCAGTGCATGGCATTTCAGGTAAGCTTCAGGCAATCGTTAAAGGACCGGAACTACTTTGTTGCCTCTGGATTGCTTTGCCATTTTTGCCTGTTAAATACCGGAAATTTTTTTTTATTTCACAGAATAAAGAAAAAATTGCCGTAAAGGCTTTTATTGTACCTTTACGATGTCCTTTTTGCCCTTTTATCAAAAGCTGAATCCGTTCACTGGCATACGTCATTGCCTCGCTTGCCGTTAAGGCACCTTAACTGTAGGCTGATTAGAAAACGTCTATGCCGTTTTTGCCCGTATCGCACCTTTATTTCAGGTGTTTAGGCGAACTTCTTTGCCTTATTTGCCGGTGTACCACCCTTAACTCACCTCACACTTGGTTCAATAGAAAACTTTAATGCCGTCCTTGCCGGTATCACACCTTTATGTTAGGTGTCTCGGCAATTTTTTTGTCACTTACTTGCTTTTATTAGAACTCTCCTTAGCTTTAAATTTCAAAGACTTTTTTCTGAACGTTGTTGATAACAATTCTTATTTAGGGAACATAAATTGTTTTCTCTTACTCTGCTGATATCAGGTATAGTAATTTATTGTATTTTAACTTTTTATATTGTAATAAAACAATAACTGCCATTACATGCAAAAAATTTTATGCTAATATAAAAAGGAAAATGGTGGAAAAAATTGTTTAATTTATAATAAATTATCATCCAAAGAATCTTCTTACATAATAAAATAGATTTCTTTTTTATTTCATTTTAATCAATTATAAATGCAATAACTTAAATGTAGAAGCATATAAAAACATTGTGTGTTTAATTGCGTGTTCACATTTTTTACACATTATGAAGTAAATTTAAATTAAAAACAATTTTCTAAGATAACACATATTGCGACTTAATGTATAAGTTATGAAAAAAATTGAAAATAATGCATTATGCATAAGTTATGAAAAAATATTAAACCTACAATTAGCTTTTCTTTATAGAAACAAACCCACAACCCACTCATTATTTTTCTATTCAATATCATTCATATTCAAAATTGATAAACAAGATATATCAAATATTTTTTTTAAAAAAAATACTGGGTACCTGTAAATAGCACATCAATTTCTATAATTTTAAATAAATAAAGCAAGAATTTTCACAAGAATACAATGCTTAAAATTTAAAATAAAACATGACATTAAGAAAAAAGTATTATTTTATTTTATATAACAAATCAAAATACAAACAAATACATAAAAACTGTACAATAACTGCACAATAATAAGCATCCAACTCCAGAATGAACCTAGTTTTCCTGCAAAAAATTAAACAATTTATTTTACTATAGATATATAAAATAATATGTACAGAAACAAAAGATCTAATTAATTTCTGACTCATTTTAATTCTGGGTTAAGTTATACTATCAATTAATAATAAGTTATACTATCAATTAATCCTAGAATTTAATAAAGTTATTCAAACGAAATGTTTTTTTTTTTTTTTTTTTTTACTAGCACGCATTTATTGTCACAAAAATAAATAAATAAATTTTAACTGATTGTAACAAAAGGTAATAACAGCACTAAATGAATATTCCAGTTTGTATTAAAACTAAATATTATTTTTATAAAATTCCATAGTACTTTGTAATATCTATTGCAAATGTGTGAAATAGCGGATTTATTTGCATTGAAAAAATTGCAGCATCAAATATTAAAACAACTATGAATAATATCCTATGAATTAATAAAACAACATGGCTAGAATTTCTCTTTATAGTATTATGAGACAATTAATTAATTTAAAAATAGGGAGAACTATGATTGACTTTAAAAAAGTTAAAAGTGGTGACCAAACTTCTTTACTTTAATCTCATCTGTTATAAACTATTAACTTTTAAAATGCTTCCATAAGTTAGAACTGCATTTTGTTACTACACATCAATCCATTTAATAATTGAGCATAAAAATGTTTTTTAAATAAAGAATTTGATAGCAAAGCCTTAATATTTCTTAAATTAGAAAGAATACATTCTCACCAAAATAGTTTGTAGCTATTAATATGTTATGTATTGTTAATATATTTAATATTTAAACAAAATTTTAATTTTTCATGATTAAGAACTTTAAATTAATATGTGAAAATATTTAAAGTTTTTATAAAATTAAATTATTTCATTAAAAGAAATTTTAACCTCAATGAAATAAACAAACTAAAGGTTTTTAAAAATGTAAAAAATACATAAGAAAAAATTTTAAGATACTACTTTTAAAAATCTAAAAACATGTGATTTTATTAAAATTTCTATCAATTAAAAGAATATATGATCCTTCAAAGTTATACTCCATTAAGTATTAATTAACTTAAAATGATATTATACAAATTATTATCGAAGAAATTATTAAAATATGCAATAAAAAGGAATGATTTTCTAAATTTGTAATGAATTTACAAAAAGGATTCCACTAACTAAAGAATATAAATTTTATGCCATCGAGGTAGGTTGGTTTAAACGAAATGGTTCTTTAAAATATTTAATTTTTTTTTAATTCATAAAAATTTGAATAGTTCCAGATGGAAAAACATTACATTTTCTCATAAAAATTTTCTGGGAATGGGAAGGGTTAATGGGAATGGATTTTTTTAAAAATAAATATAAATAAATGATTTTTAAATGTTTAGATATTGTAGCTTTTCTGCAAATGTATCTATGAAAATAAATTTATGTGGTGAAATATTCTAAAAATGCTTAATGCAACAAATAACATCACCAAATTACTTTTCTGATCACTAAAGATAAAATTAGTTAAATAATGTGATTATTGAACAAAATAAAATAAAAAGCCACAACATTTTATCTTATTAAAATGTTGTTATTATTATTATCTTGTTTCAATCAAAAGCATAAATGGAAATAAAGTTCTTGTATAAAATTTCTCGGTGTAAACTAATTTGCATTGTATTATGATTTTACTCATTTTTTTTTTTTTAATATTTTCAAAATAATATATGTAATATAAATATATTATGACAGTACATAGCACTAAATAACAGCTATGTAATAATTTTTAAATTTATTTTAATAATAAATTTTTAATTTTTATTATTTAAAAATTATGAAAAGAAATTTACTTTAAAATAACATGTAAGCTATGATAAAATCAAATCATTTGACTTATAAAAATTTTCAATAATGACAAATACAAGTAATTCTAGTATAGGCATAAATTTTAAAAAACAAGCTAAAACTTTTCTAAAAAGTCAAAAATTTAGGCGGCTAGAAAACAAAAATTTTAGGAAAGTACTTTTGAAAATCAATACAGGCATTTTGATTTAAAAAAATTTTTAGATTTAAAAAAAATATATTTCCTTTATTTCTTTATAAAAATTTTCCTTTAAAATTATAAACAACAAATTATTAATAATCTTAAAATATTTCAATATTGAAAATTATTGTAGGAGAAATTATTAAAAATGCAGTTTTACATATAGAATATAAAGTAGATTTTCTAATTTTGCTATGAATTTATAAAATGGATGCTACTGAGTTAAAATGTAGTTTTGAAATGTTACCTTCTTTTCTGTTGATGACCATTCTAGTTTTTGTTGATGATCATTCTAGTTCCCACACTCTCTAGTCAGAATTTCCGGACTTTTCATGAGAGAAAGAAAAATAATTAAAATATGAACATGGAAAAGACAGTTAAAAATCAACAAAATAAAAACATTAAATTGAAAAAAAAAAAAAAAAAGCCTGCTTTAAACTTATTTCTATACAATCTATCTGACAATAAGTTTAATGTTTACCAGCTATCTTGTACATGCGCAATGCTTATCGTAAATTATTATTAACTACTGAAGATCTTGCTTCTAAAATAATTACCATAGACAAATACTATAAAATATAGTTCAGAATTGAAATGGAAAAATTAGATTATTTAATTTAGAATTAGGTAAAATTATATAAGTTATGATAAAATTAAATAATTTGACTAAAAAAATGTTTTCCCTCTAATAAATATAAATAATTCTAGTGTTTTTAAAATTTTTATTTTAGTTTAGTATGTGTATAGTATGTTTGTTAGTCTAGTATGTGGTCAATTTTTTAAAAAGTCAAAAATAAACTCACAAATTTTTCAGGAAAGTACTTTTGCTACTCAAAAATAAGTATTTTGATTAAAAAATTTTAATGATTTAAAAAAATATTATCTTTAAAATTATAAACAATTATTTACTATTAATCATAAAATATTTCAATAATACAAAGAATTAATAAACAAGTGGGCGAACTTTGTACTAAAATACAAAGTACGGCAAACAACGTTAATTAAATTAATGAATTATTACTACTTAAAAAGTAAAGAAGCATTTGATTTAAAAAACTAAAATAATGATTTTTCTATTGTTAGGATTAATGGAACTTGTAATTCATTTTAAAACTAAAATGGTAACTTACATGCTATTCATACGGAGAAACAATCTTGCAGAATATAACGATTATAAAATAAAGAAAATAAATATACTAAATAAAGAAAATATACTAAATAAAGAAAATAAAATTATTTGAATTTGTGATATAAATATATCATTAGCTAAATAAATAGAAATATAACATGAGCTAAAGAATAAAAGTTACGTACTTGTCCTGATGTGGAAGGGGCATTCTTGCAAAATCTCTTTCCTCTTTTGAAGCTGGGGACCATTTTTACATGCTTTATCCCCTTTTTTCCCAAATTTCTTGGCGACCATTGAATCATTTGGCCGGTCCGACCACCTGGTTAAAGATAATATTTCTTAGAATCGGGAGGGGGGTTAAAACGCTAAGTGTTCACTATCCCCTCTCTTTTTCCCTTAACTTGAGGGAATCCAAACAAGGTCACGAATGTGTAGTTAAACGATTCTTTTTAAAAAGAACGTGTCCTGTGATTTCAGGCAGTAGGATGCCTTCAAATTAAGATCAATATTTATTTTTAAATTATTAAGAGGCCTCAACCCGCGCCATCTTGAAAACTCTCCGTAATGTTAAGTCTATGGGGGAATTTTTGCTACATTTTCCATTAAAACTATTAGGGATATATCATAACAATTAATTTTTTATACAAGATAATTAAAATATGCTTCGTGGTCTGCAATTATTTCTTGCGATAATAAATAATAAGTGCTAAAGAAAATTCATTTTTTTTAATGAGAAATTTTAAATTACTTTTTGCAGGAAAACTACAAGATTTTTGAAATATTTGACTATGCATCATTCAAGCAACTATTTTTACAAAGCATTTGAAAATAAATTCATTCGTATAACTATTATAGATATTGATAAAAAACGCATTATTTCATTTAATTTTTTTGAAACCCGCCCAAACGCTTTGACCCCGCCTATCTTGTGAGTAGGGAAGTGGTGTAAGTCCTAATTGACCAGTTAGAAGGAAAATCTTCTGGGAAAACCAATCACTTTCTACTAAAGTAGAAAGTGAAAACTAACCACTCATTACGCAAAGATTCTTTTCGTTCTTTCTTTCTTTTCTTTTTTTTAAAATTCATTCACGTAGTTTCATTTTGTTAATTTATTTAATGATAAAGGCGCTATAAATTCATAAATACCCGCAAGGGGATCAAAAGGGTGCACTACAACTCTGGATATTCAATCAATTAAAATTCATATTTTATTTTTAATTATGTAAATTTTCTATTTTAAGAAATCTCAAATATTGCTGTTTGCGTATTACATGGAATCTACTTCAATTCGACAGTTGCATTTTCAAATTTAATGCCAAAATTAACACAAATTTTATTTGCTAAATAGAAGAGGCATGAAAAAATATTTTGATAAAAAAAATTAAGCTTATGGGAACTCATGTCCTTATTTAATTCTAAGAATTTAAATAGATCTTGATCATTATTAAACATTTTTATTGTTTTAAAATAGAAATGTTTCTTGAAAAGCTAATTTTTTGCCAATCAATAATTGGCTTATTAAAACTTAATTAATTTATTAAAATTGTCCTAATACAAATAAGATTTCTATTATTTTCATGCAAAATAATATAAAAATTGTTGTTTTTTTAAAATTTTTAAAGTTATTTTATTTTTTACATTTATTGTCATAGGATTCATCAAGTATTGAAATATTTTGAGGTGACCAAAATTCATAATTCTTTTACCCTTTTCTAATTTCTTTCTTATTATTAAATAAATAAAATTATTTTCGATAAACTTAATTTTCTTCTTTAAAAAAAAAAAAACTAAACTCCCTCCGAAAATATGTTTTTTTTATTATTATTACTATTATTATTATTTACTCAATTCTGTGGATGACTCGTACCTCTATCGCCAAGGATATCTTTGGTACCAAAAATGTTCAAACATTTCATTATGATAAGATAAATATTTATTTTTTAACATAACTAATTTTGCTTATTAATCAGTTCTTAAAATAACATTGGAAAATTAAAGGTACATTGTTACAACATATTTGTGTCAAAAACCGTAATTCCATATTTTTGCTTACAGGCTGATATATTATGTGATTATAATGGTATATTAATGTAAACCACACTAAAAATTTATAGTTGTAAAGCGGTTAATAGACTTAGACACTGACTAAAATATGTTTATTTTTTAAAATGTAGCGTAATGAGAGAAAATCATGAAATTACGTTATTAGAAAGAAACGACTCGTTGTAAAACTTTAACTACGTATCATCAAGTATTTAAGTAAGTTGATTTTTCTGCACGTTATTATGACGTTGTTATGTTATCCAAAATTTATATTTTCTACTGCCTCTTTGACATATATATTTCGATTACATGTCCTTTGCGGTATAATCAGTAAGAGACTAAAGTGCTCAAGAGTACTTATCCTTTTTGTTGGCCTGGGCACACCTTTTCCATCAGGAGACAGGTAAATTTATGTATACTAAACTATCTTTTGCAAAATAATTAGCGTGGCTAAACTCACAGGTGTCGAGTTAGTTCCTTACACAATACTTTAGTTTTCAAAGAAGCGAAAAGGGGAGATCACGGTTCAATGGTACATTACTGGAAGGGTGATCGTTTTTCGAAGCTTTTGTGAAGCCTCGTTATTTAGGAACACCTATGAATAGAAATCTTCAGCACTTCTAAAGGCTCAATTATTTAATTTATTTTAGCATGATCATGTTACTAAAAGTGATTAACATACCACTCCTCTCCTTTTCTGTATATAAGAACGTGCAAAACTGTCGAGTTTTCAAACATTCGTTACCATTCGTTGCGATGCGTCGTATTTGTAACAGAGCAACCTTTACTTACTTTTATACCATGATTTTAAAAAAAAAAATTTAAATTTCTTTGATGTAAGAAGATTTAGCCAGGATGCCTCGATTTAGAAAAAGAGAAAGTAATTTACATTTGTCTGCACGTAGAAAGAAAAATAAAGGTCAAAATTTGAAAGCCTGGAAAGAAAGGTAAGGCTATTTTCATTTTTGTTTTTCAAAAATCCATTTCTTATCAGAATGTATGTATGTTTTTGAAAATCCATTTCTTTTGTTGCTCAATTCTCTATGGGCGATAAAAGTCGTTTTTTTTTCATCGATGTTATGTAATTCCAATTCAATCATTTTTGGATATTTTAATTTCAAAATTTTTAAATATTACCAAAAATTATAATAAAAAATGTGAAAAAATGCTTATATTTTTGAAATTCTTTTTTTAAAATTATAACCTTTATTTATTTTGTATAGTTGTATAATTACAAAATAAACAACTAAATAAAAATATCGAGAAAGCTGTTCAAATATAATTTTTTTGCTAATTTTCAATTGGTTTACAAAATTACTTTTTTTGATAAATATAAAAAACTGTTTTAAATTGAAAAGTTGAATTTTTTTCTTCCATTTTTCTTTAAATGAAAAATTAATTTCGACACGTTTATTTTAATGGACTCTTTCTATCGCAATAGTATTATTTTCTTGCCTTTAGATTAAAAAAAAACATGTTTAAATTTTAACACTACCATTTTCTATCAGACCGATTTAAATAGAAAATATTCCGTTTAGATTTTCTTGAAAATATTATTTATTCACGTTTATAATATTATTATTTTCTTATTTCCTCGCATTCCGATTTGAAATTTGTGTATAATAAAGTTATCATAAGTAAAGACTTCATACTAAAATAAATTAATAGCTTAAATACTTGGTTACGAAGCATTTAACTTCTACTAGTTGTACGCCGAAGCTGGAAGTGATGTTTAGAAGCTTGAAAGTGTGGCAAAGAGGATATTTCAGTTTACAATAATTTCATAAATGAATCTGTATTGAATTATTTTAACTTGCATTTCATTTATTTATTAGCTTAATTAATAAATATTTATTTGCGACACTCAATCAAATGTTGAATTTAAAAAATATTTTTGTTTTAAAACTTGTAAAGATTTAATCTTATAAAGTTATATTCTGTTAAAAATTTCTTTTCTGAATCGGTAAATTTCCTAAGATTTTTTTTTTATTATTATTATGAAATTAAATAAAATGAATAAAATTTGGGCGAACGAAGGTGTTACTATTTTTATGTTTTAACTTGTAAATATTAGTAGGGAAGACTAAAGCCAGTTGACACAAGAGTGGGTTGTAGTTATAACTTATTCTATTTCCTGCTCTTCTATAAATTGTGTCAACTCAAAGATTCCATAGTATGTAACAAAAGCGCAGTGCTAACGTTATATAGTAGGAATATAAGCATTTGATTCGTTTTTTTTTTTTAATTAAGTCATTTTACTCAGGTTTATTTTTGTGTTGACTGAAATTATGCCTACTATATAATTTTATGAGAAAGTTTATTGAAGAAAGTTCTGCATGAATTCTAATAACATGCTACTGTGAAGGGTTATATATAAGGCTCGGGTTTTGATGACATTTTTCATTTTTTTTTTCGAACAATATTTGTCCTTTAGATAATTTTCTTAGATTTATAGGGCATTTCTTTAGATTTATAGAAAAATTTTTTTTTTTTAAATTTTGGGGCGTATTTTGCACTTTAAAGCATTTTTAAAGTGTTTTGTTAATTTTTGCCACTTTTCATTATTTTTTGCGGCATTTACATTGAAGTTTCTATACAAAATGAAAATGCTTTGGAGACAATATAATTTCCTTTTTTTCTGTTATTTTAGGATATAAAGCATATTTTTCAAACTTTAATTATCGTAGAAAAAATATTGCATTGCTTTATACTTTTTTAAATGACTCATAATGATTTTAAGGAGAAAAACATTATTTTAGTTCAATATTTCTACTTTATTTAAGTCATGTCAGAAGCATTTTTAGCGCAATTTCTACATTTTTAGAGCATTTTGTGTACTTTTTAAGGTCATTAGTTGAGATTTTTCAAACTCCGGGCATCAAACTCTGGGCTTTATATATATATACCCCAATGATTGCTGGTAAAACAAATTACGTGTAATTTTTTTTATTTAATTTGAAATTGAATAGAAAAAAATATTGACACAACATTATTTACATCTTATTAACGAATAATCAACAGTTATTTCATGACATGAAATAGTTTTTTGTTCTACGAAAGTTGAAATTATTGTAGTATTCATTCACAAATTTTAGTAGAATTCATTCACATTAATACTACTAAAAGCCATTCTGTTCTTGTGTTCGTGTAAACATTCCCTTTATGATTCGGCTAAAGCCTAGTACTGAACATATAAATATTTTCATTATTAATCATTTTTTAAAATGACATTTTATATTACAGATATATTGTTATAACAAATTGGATTAGTTCATGACAGTAAGTTAATATTTCCGTTCACTAAAAAGGCAAATAGTTTAAATATATTTAAGCATACATCACGCAGTGACCAAAAATAAAATTTTCAGCAGGAAATAAATGAGACAAAAATGTCTAATTTAAAAAAAAAATGAAATATGTATTGATATTAAAAAAATTTGATATAATTATATGTTAATTATATTTTCCTTTTAGAAAAGCGAGAGAACTGGCAGAATTAGCAGAACAGCAGCAGTTAGAATATATAATAAAGAAATGAAATTAATAAATAAGAAATGAAATAATAATAGAATTGAAATAACTATAGAATTGAAATAGAATGAAATAATAATAGAACTGGAATAAAGAAATGAAATTAAAACTTCAACAATTTTATTTTGATTGCATTTTGCCAGAACTTGTTGATCCTCGACATACGCGGTCAATGAAAATTAGGGAGCCTGAATATATTATAAAAATGCAAAATGAAAAAAATCTTTCTAAAAAAAGGAAACTATTGTAGTATAATTGTATTAGAATAATTTTTAAGTAGTAGTTTCATAATTGCTTATAATTAGCTAAAATACATTTTTGTTTATAGCTAATGAGTCTGTCTGGTGTGACCCCGAAGTAAAACTTTTTTTTTTCATGCAATAGTTAACAAGATTTATATTTTGTTTTTCCTTGTGTTCAGTTGCATGTTTATTAGACATGAAATATATATATATAAATATATATATATATATATATATATATATATATATATATATATATAGATATATATATATATATATATATATATATATATATATATATATATATATATACATATATATATATTTGTCTATCTTATGTATTGTTATTTAGATAAATTTATGTCACAGTTATTGTTACTTCAAATTTTGAATCTTATAATAATTTTGTTCATTCATATTCAACAATATATAATATATATTCGAAGATTTTTGTCAAACTGTTCAAAATATCAAAATAGTTCGCTTTTGAAAAATTATATTGTAGTTTTATTTTTTATTCCGTGCAACTTTTCTCAAGTTTCCAATGCTCAGTAAATTTTTTGCTTGTAAATTTATAAGCTTAAGCCTGTCTAATAGCATGACCACGAAATAAATTTTTTTTTTCACAGATAAAAAATTAGCAGGATTTATCTTCTGTTTCCGATTACTTTTATTTGCACGATTTTTATTCATTATCATCGCAAACTTATCTATATTCAAAACATAATCGCAGTTGCCCAAATTCTTCTCTACCTTTATCTATGCTTGTTTTTCCCTTTGTATATACTGCACATATAGCTAATAAATATATTTTTTAATTTTAATGTTAGCTAAATAAGTGCACATCTTTTAAATCGAAATGAAAATTATTTGTATATTATCTATTGTTATTGAGACAAATTTACGCCACGATAATTATTACTTTAAATTTTAAGTAATGGTAAATTTTTGTCAATTCATATTTAACCAAATATCATGCGTATATATATATTTAGAGAGAGAGAGAGAGAGAGAGATCAGTTGATATAATTTAAAATAGGGTTCTTGTTCCATTTACTGATAATAGAACTTCATGGATATTTGCCTTACTCTATATAGTTAGCTCGTTTTTTTGGAAATAATTATTTTGAAATTTTATATTTCATTTCTTACAATTTTTTTAATGCTTCTAATGCTTAACTCGGTACATTTTTTGCTTGTAAATTCACAAGCATAAGCATGTCTAACAGCATGACCGCACTTTAAAACTTTTTTTTTCACATATAAAAAATTAGCAGGATTTTTCTTTTGTTTCCGATTGGTTTCATTTGCACGATTCTTATTCATTAGATTTCCTCCAACAAAACATCATCGTAACTGCTCAAATTTTTCTCTACCTTTATCTACTATGCTTGCTTTTCCCTTTGTATCTACTGCACATAAACATTGCTAAAATTATTCAGTTAACTCTGTAGTAGGCAATACTGTAAATTGAAAATTATATTTACTTTAAATTGAACTTTGTTTGTTCACTCCGTCATATGTGAGTGAGTTTGTTATCTTTATTATAAATGATACTTTCATTCTTTGCATCTAAATAATTTAATTAATAATACATTTTTGCTAAGTATACCGTAATTTTCTTGTCACCCACTATATTTTCAACAATTAAAAATCATCGTAGCTATTCAAATTTTTTCTTAACTTCTAAGCATGCTTTTCTGCTGTAAATACTGCTTATAGCTAATACATTCTTTTTATTTTGTTTAATATTGTTTTATAATTTAAATTTAATAACCATTCTACCTCTTGTTTTAGAATTGCAAAGTATTATTATGTATCTTATGTCTTGTTATTTAGATACATTTTTTGCCATAAAAATTTTATTTGCAATTTTAAAAAATTTTAATATTTTATTCAATACTATTAAACGAAATGCTATGCGCATACATGCATGAATCTAATTAATTTATGTGTAAATGATTTTTACCAAAGAGTTTAAAATAAACATCAAAATAATACTTAAAAAGAATACTATATGAAATAATGACCTACGTTTTCTGAGAACTCTTTTTTACAACTTCATTATTCTTGTATATCATTCTTTAAAACATTACAACTGATTTTCAACGTCTGTAATGCTAAGTAAAATAAAGATACTTTTTTTCGTATATAAAAAAATTATGTGGGATTTATCTCTTGCCTCCCTTTGCATTCATGTGCATGTTTTTTATTAATTATATTTCTTCCTACAAAACGTCCGTTCAAATATTTCTTTATAGTTATCTAAAGCTTGTTTTGTTTTGGCCTTTGTATACACTGCACATAAACATAGCTAATAAATACATTTTTACATAATGTAAGCAGAATACTTCATTATACATCCTGTTTTGAAAATGCAATTAATAAAAGTTTACCTGCAGATTTTTATTAATTTGTCCCTTTATAAAAATAAGAAGTAACTGGCAATATTTATTCATCATCACTTCTGAATATTATTCTCTGCTTTTATTATGTTTTCGCTTTTTATTATTATTCAAAATTAGAGGATGAAAAATAAAATTGTTCTTTATTTAATATAAAAGACATTATAATGCATTATTTCATGATAAATATATATACACCGTTTAATAATCTTAAATAGCAACATATAACTTCTACTTTTGAAATTAGTTAAGAAAATGTATACACTTATTATAATGAACAAGAAAAAAAATGAAATTCTAAAGGAAGAATTTTCTTTCAGTTCTTATCACGTTCGGGGAAAATATTGAATGAGTTTTTGTATCAACCAAAAGTTAACTATGAATTTCAAGAACGGATTTGTGGAAGTACGGCACAACAGTGAAGTAGCAAATGTATACAATTTTGAACTTAATTCCAATAAAATATGAAATTAAATTATCAATAAAATTTGAAAATTTTTGGGATTTAGACTAATATTGATACTTAAATCTGTAAAAAAATTTAAATGATAGTAAATCTCAGGGAAAAGATCATTTTGTTTAATAAAAAATTAAATTTGTTTCATCTTCCCTGCCACCGACGTATATATACGCCTTTCCGAGTATCATCCTTTGCATTGCGCTGCTATAAAGAAAACTGCTCCAACGATTTGAATTGATTTTTTTTTTCATTCTCTTTTTTTCTGACTGAATATTAATACGGAATATAAAACGGAATATTTCGTATTCATTATTATAATTGCATACATTTTCAGAACTGATTCTAAATTTTAAAAGTAAAAGATAACATATTACTTTTAAAATTCAGAATTAGTTCAGAAAATGTATACAAACATAATAATGAATACGAAAAGTAAATTTCTGAAATTTCTTTCAGCACTTATAAATTATCACTTTCGGGGAAAATATTAAAAAAGTTTTCATATCAACCAAAAGTTAATTATGAATTTCAAAAATGAATTTGTATATGTATTCCACAACAATGACAGAGCAAATTTATAAAGCTTCTAATTTAATTTCAATTAATAGGATATAAAAATGTCAATAATAACACCATAAAAAATTGATTTCTGGAATAATTCATATTATATTGATGTTACAATCAGTAAGAAAAAATTTACATGATCGCAAAGCAATCATATGAGTGTCAAGATCATTTTGTATAAATTTGAAAAACTGTTTATTACAACAAAAAAAATCAAACAGTCTACACTTTTCAACTCTTGTTAGAGAGAGATATGAATTACCTAGTGAGGAGTTCTAGTCAAGCAAATGTCTTATTTGAGGAAGGAAGGAAGTTTTCAATCGAAGCTATCCTATATCCTAAAATTCTAAGCAAAACAGGTTTGTCCAGAAAATGAAATAAGAAGAAAACCACGTTATTTGAGAAGGTTTGAGGTAAAGAGGGGTTTAGGAAATGGGTTCTTGGTTCCCCCTTATATTTGATTGACAGGCCGGTCAGCTTGGAAGGGTCCTCCTTTTCCCACCCTTTTTCCCTTGCACCCATTCTCACACCCCCTCGACAAAAAGTTTTCACTTCCAAGTGATGTGCTCTTAAAAACAATTTCTGGGTTATAAAGGAAAAATAAATTAAATGACCAAAACTTTTAGTCAACCACCAACGATAAACGAACTCACGAAATTAAATAGTTGTATTCAGTCAAAACTTATTTGTGTGCTTTTTTTAGAAAAACTTTTATACTTATATTGGAAATAATGCTTGCATAAATGTTTTGATTTGCTTTGCAGAAAATTAAAATCTCGTTTCTCTATAAGATAAAAATGTATTATTAATATATATTATTAACTCTTTCTGTTAAGGAATTGTTCCATACGAAAATTTGAAAAAAGAAAACGGGGAGTCTCTGCCTCCCCCCTCCCGCTTGCTCCGATACCTGCGTAATTGCTTCTATTTAATCCTTGTTTTATTTTTTCTTCCCTTAAAGAGCAATATTTTTAACTGAAACACAGAACATTTTGCTTTTAAAATGTACAAATGTAGTAGCGTTATGTAAGAATATTTCATTAAAATGCTAATCGTAACGAAATCGGGGACTACCTAAATTTTAAAATAATCATCTGCACTCTTTAAAGAAAATTTATCCTAAGGAATACAGATTGTGTACTACAACAATAAAACAAGAAAAATTGCTGAGAAGTTATTTTATTTGTTGACGAGAATTTTAAGAGATCAAACTGAGAACACTTTTTATCGTTAATTATTTATCGTTATTAACTTTTTTAATCGTTATTAACTTTTTATCGTCTTTATTTTTAAAAATGTCATTATAACTGTTAAGATTTATATCTAGCAACATGCAAATTCCTTTCTCTCTCTTTCGCTATTGTTAATTGACAACTTCTTCAGCGCGAGCTTACAAAATTAAAAAATGAAGATATCTTGACGAAAAAATGAATTTTCTACAAAAATGATAAACAGTCAATATTTAAAATATACCTGAAAAAAATCCCGAATGAACACTTAAATGAGCAATAACTTTCAAACAAACTGGAATTCAAAAGAAAATTCGTTTAAAGTTTACATATAAAGATGGCTCTTTCAGCCCATCGAATTTTAACTGCATAATTAATTACATTTAAGTGGACAATACGAAGAAAAAAATTCAGCAAAATTATCGAACTGTAGGGTAATGACATTTTTGGAAAAAAAAATTTTTTTGAGTAATAAAATAAAAATGTATCCTGAATTTAAACCATTTATTTGATTAATTTTCTATTCAAATATTAAGGGTTTACCAGAAATTCTGGTTTTCAAAATTATAGTTCTTATTGCCAGTAAAAATTACAAAACTGAACAGTTAATTTTACTAAATAAAGGTTTATAAGAAAGAAATGCTTTTAGCTAACATGATTATTTACCATATTATACCAAAATTTTACAAACATTATAACATTTTATTTTATTGTTAACCTAAAACATTACCAAAACACTTTGGTAAAAATTACCGAGTTTTTTTGTGTTTCCATAGAGCTAGAATAATGGTAAATTTTGCAATATTTTGGTAGTTTCGATCATATTTTTTCTCAGCTTACAGATCATCAAAAAAAATTTTTTTTCTTACAAGTATAAGAGTTAATAATACTTAAACTTATCGAATGTTAAATTTTTTCTATAAACCATAGTAATTTCAAATTTTTAAATATTGTTGTTTTTGTTAGTAAAACAAAATTTCAATTCTGTAGAGGAATTTTTGTGTCGAATAGAGTTGCTCATTCGATATTTTTTAACACCAAGTGTAAGAGTTAATAATTCTCAAACAAATCATCGATTATACATTTTCTTTATTCCATCGTAATCCCTGTACATTTCTCTACAGTCCTTTGTAATTTGGTGTTTCTATAAATCTGATAGTATTTGCTCTACAAAACAAAAGACAGATAATAAAACATAGATTGAAGTTGGCAATGCCAATGGTGCATACGGTAATTTAAACACCTAAAGTAGAGGCGTTGGTCAAGCCCTTAGGATTTTTTAATTTAGAGAGAAACGTATGGTATTGTAACGTATTATTATTTCTTTACTCAAAGAATTAAAGAGTTTTCCTCCCTAAGCATTGCCCGTTTATAATTTTTTCTATATAAATTAATAATTAAATAAAAACAGAGTACATTAAATATTTTTTCCTTCTGAACATTTTTAACAAGTTATATTACTAATCAAATAAGATCTTGATATTAAATAAAAAAATATTTTTAAAAAAATTATAGTTTATTTGCGTATTTATTTTTTATTTACTTTTGTAATTTCCCACATACGGTTGAAAGATTTTTGTTAGATACATTAGGAATAGAATTTTGATCTGTAAAAGATTTTTACTGTGTATTGCTTTTCGCAATCTACGAAATAAGAGAATTTTGCGTTTTTCTGTTATATTTTTGCTTATTTATTTTTTTAGAAAAAAAAAATAAACAGTTTAATGAAGAGCTTATTACGATTAATTGAAAACAAAATTGGTTTTATGAAATAATAATCGTCAGCAATATAAGGAAAGAAATAGAAACTGAAATTGATGTTAGTGGAGATCGATTCAAAACATAAAAAATAGAAACAAAATATTGGAAAAGTCTAAAGTTCCTCAAGAACTCTGACCGTGACCCCTCTGACCCCCAACAGGGTGGGATGTCAGAAAAGCATAACCGGACATCGTTAACTTCTCAATTTACCATACACTAGAGAAATCTAGCATTCGTGTGTGGCAAGGGTCTGCACTATTTATTCTAGTGTAGTAGAAAAATGAAAGAAACATAACAATACAAAATAATAAAACAAACATTCAATTATTTTCAAAGGTCATTTGCAAAAATGTTTCCTATACATGCATTAAAAACATTGTTTTTTCTCACAAGGAATTTTGGGTTAACAACTTTTAAAATTGGGCTTTGTTTTAAATCTTAGGAAATGATAGCAGAAATATGGGTAAAATATGAAAATAACGGTAAGAGTACCGAAATTTTATCTGTTTATATAATTATTATACTTTTATTTAGGTACATTATATTAATTTGTTAATTAAAACAAAATAAAAAGGATAGCTGGATTTGAATACGAAATAACTGTGCTTAAAAAATTACGCTCAGAAAGACAAAATGTGCGACACAATAAGAAAAATTAATAAATTAGAATTAATTTTTTCTTGTTAACAGATGGTGTTGGAAACAATTCTTATTTCTCTTTATTCTACATATATTTTCAAATGCCGATATGAAATGTCGAAGTTTTATATTTGGCAACACCTAATCTTTTTCTAAAATAAACTCAGTGGCGCGACAGCCCGTAGAGGCCCAAGGCTTACTGTGCCCATCTCAGTTTTCTTGACCTTGGGCTCTGGGGAGTATGAGCAGATGTTCCGGCCAGGTGGTCAGCCCAACGCGGAACCCCCAGTGTTTAGTTCCCAAGCATGCTTGGTACTTATTTATCGACCCACTGAAGGGATGAAAGGCTGAGTCAACCTTGCCCGGCCCGAGGATCGAACCCAGGACCTGTGGCACGTTAGCGCGAAGCGCTACCACAATCTTTTTCTATATAATATTTTTTCTTTATTTTTTTCTATTTTTGATATTAAGTCAAGAGGGATATTATGAAGATCGCGTAAATGATAAATTTTTCTGCAACAATCGATAAATATTTATTAGTTCAAGAAAAAATGAAAAAGAACCTTTTAAATTGTAATAACTTTCAAACAAATAAGAATTTCTAAAAGGAAAAAAAGACTCTATGTTACGTTTATAAACAAATTTGGCTCTTTCCGCATACCAAATTTAACTTCTACAGCTGAATTTTTGCGGCCATAGAGCGGCCCACACGTTATTTTTCTAACTAGTTTAACAGTAAAAAAAATCTTGAATTAACTATCGAATTATTTTTTAATTCCATTGTAATCTCCGTTCAATTTCCTACATATCTTCGTAATTTGAAGTTTCTAAATCTTACAATGTAACGAATGCAAAGTTAGACGAAATGTAACGTTAAGTTGAAAACCCCAACACAGTGGCGGCGTCAGTGACCCTCTCAATTTTTTGACAGAGAAGGAAATTTATTAATATATGCTCGGTTCATGTTAATTTAACAATGCAGTTTATTTTTCCAACTTCATATAAAAGGAAATTTTTAGGTTTGGTCAGTGGTAATGTTATTATTCTAGGTTTTTATACGTTCACACTTTTCGATTAGACCAACTTAATCGATTAAATTAACTTCAACACTATTATCTCAAGTAAAGAATTCTAAGAGTCGTGAAAAAAATCATGATAACATAAGCATTAATAAAAAAGCATCTCGAAATGATATAATAAAAAATGAAGAAGATAATTCTTTAAATTCTTGGAACTGATTATTTTACAGACTGAGTTTTTTCTCTTTATTTTCACCATTGTATTTTTAATAGTTTTACATTAAATTACTTTAAAGCAATTTTATATTCTTTTTATAGTTAACTTATACATAACTATTGTTCTCCTTTTCGACAGCAATTTTTATATAAATATTAATACTGGAGAAAGAAAATAATTTTGTATTGTTCTACGAAACGTATATTGGTTGGAATTAGAAACCAATTTAGCCCATTGGCTTACAAAATGACAAAAATTAAATTAGACACCTTTTGTAATTTATGACGACCTTATTAAAAATTAGTCCAAGAAAAAAAATGACCAATGGGTATCCAGTGATCAGAATAATGCAATCACAATTCTCTTACGTTATTAAACAAATAGAATTCTTTAACTTTCATTAATCTTTTTATTAACGAACAAAATTGTAATTGTACAGTATATTTTCTCTCTTAATTAACACATAACTTTTTTTTAATATCTTTATCTCTAATATAATTATCTTTTTTTTTATTAATTCTGTTTTTAAAAAACAGTTCAAATCAACCTTTCAATAAAATTTTATATAAATAATATCTGATATCTAGCAACTTATTCTTAGTTTATTTACAGTTAAATATAATAAATTCGCAATTATAGTTGGAATGACAAAATTTAACAAATACGACATAGTTAAGTTTAATTTTTACTCTATTAAAAATTTTGATATGCATATTTTTTGTGGAATATTTATTTTGAAGAACTTGTAATTCAACATTACGTTGAGTAATTTTCGCCGAGTAATTCTTTTGCCTTATTGACCTATTAATTCTTTATTTGACTAAGCTCAAATAAATTCCCCCCAATTTAGAACAGTCCAGTGAACATATCTTAATAGAAAATTGAAGGAATTAAGTTTCCTACTCAGAATTTTAACACTTTAATCTTTACACTACTATAATAAACCTTAAATGAAAATATTATTTCGAATTATTTTCGTAAGAACCGAAAGTAAGTTTAATCACTGTCCTTTTTTTACACAGGGGGGTTTCTCTCCCAGGAGCGACCCATCATAATAATTAATTCCTCGAATTAGTGCTGTTTTTAAGAGTTCTTGATAAAATTATTATAATTTGAATTATTATTAGGAATGATTGCACTAAAATTAGTAGTTTGTAATGCAAACACTTATGTACGTGGTAAGAACTAGCGATTTTTTACTGCATAATATATTAAATGTAAAGTCAATATCAAAAAGAGAATTATAAGAATTTTAATGGTCAATTTTATGCAATAGAATTTCAGGAATAAAAAGGAGTTTGTAAGTGAATTTGTGTGCCCTAGCCCTTCATGATAATAAAATATTTGTTGGTAAAAGAAGTAAAGACCTTTATTTTAGAATTAAGAAATTGAAGTTTGCTTTGAGGGGGACGAGTAGGTGATGGAATGTAGCTGTTTCAGCTTGACGACAGTGAGCAGAAACTTTGGTTGGAGGGTTGTGTCTGGGGGGAGGGGAGTATTGCCTCCCACATTGAAATAATGATACTCCCCGTAGTGTACTCGACTCTTTCTTTCTCTGGACAATAGCGTTATGTTATTCTGCGTAAATTGGCGTGATTCTGAAAGATTAAAAGCAAAGCAACCCTACTAAAATCTTCACTTAATATTTTCTGCCATCTATCAGAAGGACTCGAAAACACGTCTAAATTGAAAAATAAAAAAACAGCGCCCTCTATGTATTGCATTCAAAACAATAAATATTTTTTTTTTGTATGGAAATAAACTATTTTAAAAATAAATATAATGCTGCATGAAAAAAATATTTTTGTTATGCAAATAAAAAGTAAATATATTGAACATTTTGAAAGTATAATTTTTATTTATATTCTGTATTATAAGTTTAAAAAAATTTTTTAATTTGCTTAATATTTTGAAGTTTAATTAATAAAAATATCCAAATGTATTTTTATTATCTAAAAACATATTTTTAAGAATAAAATTTCTTAAACAATTATTATTTTCAAATATTGTTTAGAAGTTTAGAAAAAAATTATTTACTTTATTAGACTAGACATTTTCTATATCCAATCAGAAAATTTAAACACAATTTTTTAAAATTCAAAATTCTTAAAGCCATTTAAACTATTTTGAATCCTGTTTTGAAGCAGTAAGTGATTAAACTAAGATATTAAGCGTAAGATAAACATTAAAATAAAAGAATAAAAAAAACAATTTATTTAAATAAAAAGTTTACTATTTTAAATGGTATACATTCATTATTACAAAATACTTAAATTGTATTAAAAGTTAGTAAATTAATGTAATAAAAAAGCATATTTCATTAAAAATCCTTGCTCTAAATTCAAGATATTTATAATTTCAAGGAGGATTTAAGCAATTTACAATATTTTTTTCTATTTATTTTCTATAAATAGATTTTTTTATTTACATGAATTTTGAACTTACCGATTCATTTTTGTTTTAAAGAAGGTTTAGAAAAGAAATCATAGTCTGGAAAAAATTTATGTTAATTTCATTTGGGGCTTAAAGTAATAATTTTTAAGCGACCAAAACATAACCAATGGGAAAAGTTTCCATATCGCTTCTTCCTAAAATGCCAAAATACAAACTATAACGGACCTTTAGCCTTTTACTGCTATCATATAAAATTACTACTAGATTTTTTTTTTTACCATGAATTATAAAAATGATAGTTTTTTTGCTGAATCCTTTAACGTTAAAAATAAATGTGTCCCTTATTCAATAAAAAAAATAATATTAAGTCTTCAATAAGAAAAAGTCTTCAATAAGTATTCAATTCAATAAATCTTTCTTGAGTACACGTTTAGTACAATAAATTTAACAGAATTTTATAATAAACAATCGAAAAAATGAAAACTTTTTCTCAATGAACAAAGGAATTGTTCTAGTTATAAGTATTAATATGTATTCTTATTTTTAAGGGAATATGTATTAAATTTTTCTAGAAAGTAAGAATATATTATATTTCAAGTTAAAAATTATACTTCAAAAAATGATTTCAAAAAGAAAAAAAAAAATAATTATTTATTTAAAAATTGTAATAAAATTTAAAATGATTATTTTTTAATAAAATTATTATTTTTAAATATAATAGGTAATGCCGCAGAAAGTATATTTAGATTATAGTAAAATAATAAAATTCTAGTTTTTAATATTCTATGTGAAAAATTAGCAATTTTCAAAGAATAATAAAAGTTGCTATTTTCCACTCGAAAAATACGGTTAATGTTTTATGGATTTTTTTCCTTTCTCTCCTGATTTTTTTCAAATTTTTTAGTTAAAAGCACATTTTTTACCAACTCTCCATCTATTCATTATTAATCTATTGTAACATTACAATTAATTAACGGTATACAATAAAGGTCCTGTAAAAAATTAAGTGTAAGAGGCCAAACAACGGTATACAATAAAGGTCCTGTAACTAATTAAGTGTAAGAGGCCAAACAACGGTTTTATTTTTCGGGCCTGTATAAGTGAAGAGTTATTCCGCCTCTTCCTGAAATGCCTCAAAACAAACGATAAAGGACCCTATTGTACTTGCCTTTTGCCGTTATCCTACCTAGAATGCCAGCTTACGGCCTTACGTTTGCCGTGAGGTGTGTGTTTACTGGGTTGCTTGTAAACCTGAGTACTTGCTTGCCATATTTGGTGAGTTATTTTATGTTTGTCTTCGACAAACACTTATATTTATATCTTGATCAAATGACCAAGATATAAAAATTATCTGATACAATAGTATCAGACAAGTACTCAGATTTATGAATTACAATTAGAATAAAATCCAAAAAACGTTCCACGGCAATTCCGTCGTTCACATATCGGATAGCAAATGTTAGCTAACCTACGTGGGAAGTATCTGGTGTTGCGTCTATACTTAATGAAAAAATGTCGCTTTCTTTAGTTGTGCAATTATTTTGTTTTATACTTTATATCCCACAATCGATTCAGCCTCGATTAATTACAAACTGTAGCTGATAAATAGAATGTTCATTACCCTTATTCTCATAATTTCTCATAAGTCCAGCAAGAAAAGGATCAAGTTTACTCAATAATTTTAAAGTTCCCAAATAATTTCCATTATGCCATTATCCAATTGTTTGATCGTCTTCGCGGAATGCAAGACTTCGTGTTGCTAATAACTTAATTATTAATTCAATTCTAATGAATACTTCTTTTCATTAATTGATTTGATGGTTCATCTAATATTCATTATGCATTCTTTTTCTTGACAAGTAAATCATTGTAGCGTGTTCGTGTCCAAACATATTTTCATGTTCTAAAATGCACACATTAGAATATAACTAATCGTTTAGCAACTTTCAGAACTAAATGCATTGCTTAGTTGTTAAAAGATGGCACAAAAAATTTACAAAATTTTTTAAAAAGAAAAATTGAGACTTTTCGGGAATCCCCGGCGGAACTCGGAGCCCATCCTTAAAAATGGCTCTGACTGTATTCATCATGAGAAGAGTGGCAATCTATAAAGATAAAATCAAAGTTAAATGTTCTTATTTTAGCAACCATTTTAGTTCATAACTTTTACAAAAAGTTTATTTTAACAAACAATATGTCATTTAAAAAAATATTCTCTGCAAAAATAGGTAGAGGAAAATATGTTTCATTGACACAGACTGTGGGGAAGAATTCTTCTGGTGACATCGCTTGAATCAGCAACGAACGTCTTAAAACGTCTCTTCCTGTCAGAGGGAGTAAGATGGGGAGAGAAAGTTTTTGTTCTAATTTAAAAAGTTTCTTTTTTAATTATAAATATGGTGTTTTTAATACCAAATGTATAACAGTTCTCTAAACTAATTAAAATTACTCATAACTTAGGCTTAAAAAAAAAAAAAAAAGAAATTAAAAATTGTGACATTATTTCCTACAAAAGACATTATTTCATGTAAAATAAAAATTATATCTGTAATGTTCACGTAAAGTGCCACTTATGGCAGGTATTACATTTCACATTAAAAAAAAAACAAATAAAAATGAAAACTAATGAGCACAGACATAATAAAGCATTACTTTGAAGGTCGAAGATAAAGAAAAGGGGGTTTTTCCAAGGGTTTTTCACATTCCACAAAAATATAAAAAAATTTTCTAAACTTACAAATATTGAAATAACAAAACGATAAACCAACTTTAACATAGTTTTGTCGCTTTTGAACTTGATGACTGAAAGAGACTGTAGGAGCTTTTTGAAAAAAACGCATATTTCAAAATTAAATTTATTTCTTTTATTTTGGAAATTATGTGTGAAATAAACTGTTTTATTCATTGTTTGTTGTAGGAAAGAAGGGACGAGAAACACCATCCACCTCTATGTCCTTCCCTGCTGTTGCAACGTGAGTGCATCTTATATTCATAAAAACTCTACCAGAGAGATTTTATTTTTTTTGCCACAGTATTTCGTTTTTGCACGAAAGTACAAAAAGTGGTCGAACATAACCTATGCTTTCATAGGTTATGTGAAGGCTCTATATTTTGGATTTCTATAAAATTTTCGAATAAATATTCTTGGTCTGAAATGTTCTTTAAATGAGTCAAATTTCGTTTTGAAGGATAGGAGATTTTTAATTTTGGAAGGTAATGTAGACGAATGCCCTGTCTCCTTTCTTGGCAGATGTCAAAAGTGTAAACATAAAAATTTTTCTTTGAAAATAATCATATTTTATAACTTTCAGTGCTTAGCCTCATAGTTGTTCATATTTTTAATTTCGTGTTAATAAAATTAGGCAACAGCTCATTTAACGATTTCTTTTTATGTTTGCATTCCGTTATTTTCATTGTATCGATTTACTGCCTTTTTTACGATAGGAAAAGGTTTTTTGTTGAATTTTTTTTATAACATTCTTTTACCAATTCGAATACGGATCCAGAATATTGTTGTATGAATTATTACATAATAATGAAGTGTGGATTTTTGTTTAATAAATGAGACGGAAACTTTGTTTAGTATCACATTTATTGCAAAATAATCACATTAGAAATTACAGATATATGAGTATTTAAATGCAGCCATTAAAAAACAACCAGACATTTTATTTTGCATTAAAAATAATGTCTATATTAATGAATGAGCTATTGTTAGCGGTAGTCAAGCAATGCTGTTAATATATAGTTGCAATAAATGACGTTACTATTTACTTTTGTAACGTATTTACTGGAGATGAATGACGTCAAAATACTTTCACAAATGACGTGGATAACTGCAATAGTTATTAAAATACAGGATGATCTATTTTCCATTATTTTTTAAAAATCGAAAACGCAATAATGTTCAATATGAAACAAATATCGACTCGTAGAATCTCTGAGTTCTATGGAAGTTTCTTTTTGATTGGGCTTTTGCTGTATGTAAAATCTTTCCTTTTATTTTAATTTAGATTATTTATTATTAGCAGACCTGAAATGAGAAATAATCCATTTACTTTATTGGGAATAGTATATCATTCTTATTCACTTCTGCTCGGGTAAGTATGTTATTATTGTTTAAACTTTTGTCGCTACTCTTTCAAAATACAAGCTGAAATAAAATTTCTTTCATGCCAAATTTTGCTCCTTTCTGTCTTGATAAATATAGACTTTCAGCCCTGAATATTTAAAAATCTCATTTTTAAGTCATTTTCCTTATTTTCTGCAAGAGTATAAAAAAATTGTCAAAATAAGAGGGTTTTTAACGTTTACCGATGTAAGCCAATTCATAAGACGGATATTCAATATGAACCCTCGAGGTTCTAAAAAAGAACGGATGTAACACACACCTGAGAATTTTTTTCGCCTCTCCAGTGATAGTAAAATAATTATTGAAATGATATTTTTACATTTTTCTAGTACCATATTAAAATAAATAGCTGATTTTTTGGATGTTTAAACTATTTAAATGTAGTATATTAATTCAAATGTTTTAAAACATTAAATGAGCATGAATGCAAAGATTTTGCTACGCGTAAGAGTTGATGTGAGCACATTATTATACTAAATAAAGCGGTTAAGATGTAATATTTTCATAAATAACTGAGGCATCTTTGAAGTGCAAAAGGTTAATGACCTTTTTTTAAAAATTATTCTATCGAATTTGCATTGCCAAGAATGTATTTCGGTGTGTCTGGTGAACAATCATTGACTTCAGAAGATTCCATCATTTTCTAACTTGATTTTCACTTTCGGCAAAAATTTCGATGTGACGTGCAGATTCTTTATATTAAAAAACTTCGAATGTCAACGAATCGGATTTCTGTCAAGAGTTTTAGATCAAATGGGAGGAGGACAGTTTTCCACTCATTGGAAGTTATGCGTCATTCATTAGCTGCCTTTCTGGGCATTTTCTTTGCGCATACAATGCGCGCTCTTTTGGTACAAAAATATTAACACGCGCTCGAGAGGCACGGCATTCAGAATGCACACATAAAAGATCACTCAGTGAACTTTAATTTGTCATTAAAATGACTGTCATCTTAATTTATACTTGATCATCGAAGATCTGGTGTTGGGCATGTCTGTTTTAGAATGATGAATTTCTCATTAAACCCATAAAAAACAGCAACAATGAAACTATTTTTAACGAATTGTTGTTTCCAAATTCAATGCTATTCATTTTTTTAAATTAAAATGAATATTGTTTATTAGAATGTAAGTTTATTTTATAAATATTCAGAGAAAACAAATATATAGACAATAAATGTGAGATCAAAGAAATATTAAAGAGAATGTAGAAGAACAATAAAATAATAAAATTTTCAGTCATAATGATTTAAACAACTTTTAAAATAAATTATGTTTTCAGTGAACTGGTGTATTTGTTCTACGCATGTTCTTAAAAGACTACGTTTTTTGACGTTTTCTATAATATTATTACTAATGGTTAAGTGCCGAGTAACAGGTTCAATACTTTTGTGAAGATGTAAAGGACCATGAAAGATGCTAATGGCCATTCCAGAATATATATATATATATATATATATATATATATATATATATATATATATATATATATATATATATATATATATAGTGCGTAGTTCTTTACTCCTTCTAAAGTATACATTCCGTGGTCAGCGTTTAACCATTTCTGAACGATCGAAACAAATTGTTTCCGAATGTCGGACAAAAGAAATCTAAAAATGTCAAAACAGTTGAAATAATATAAAAGTTCGATTTAATGCGAACAGATAGTCTGAGAAACTATTAATAATAATAGAATTGAATATTATGGTAGATGTAAATAATCGAACAAAATATTAATTTTTTGAGGAGAGCGAAACTTTTAAAGTTGTTTAAAGTCATTAGAACATTGTTTGAATAAAGAATGCATTTATATTTCAAGCTAAAACGAGATTAAGAACAAGAAATTTGTTATTTATCTAAGAAAATAAATAAATAGTACAAAAACATATAAAAAATTAAATCATTACACTAGACAATACAAAACCAAACCGAGTCATACAAACACAACATAAAACCTTTTTCAAAACATAACTTTATTTATAATCAATATATTAAAATTTTTCATGTTTCCGATTGAAATGGCGGGATATTTTTGTAACCGTAATGTATGGCACAAACGCATATAAATTTGTTTTCACACTTTTGCATTTGATCTCAATAAATTAAATACGTTTTTTGACTCAAAAAAACCAATTCTCTATCATTCACTAGAATAATACTACTAGATTTTTTAAATATCTAAAAAGTTATTATTTGTTAAAACATCATAAAAAGCATTCATAATTTGTTCATAAAAAAGAGGACATTCTTAAGGCTGTTTTTTTGAAATTCTGAGAGTCCCGATTGGAATGAAATAAGCTCGTAGAAAAAAAGCTCTTATTTTGTTCCAGTTGAACAACTTTTCTGAAAAGGGATGATAGAGTTTGACTGTCCAGTATTTTAAATGTTTAAAAATATATAAGTAAATATTTACTGAAGCAAAAACAACGAGAATAAAGCGCAAATAAAATTACATGATCGGGACTTTATTCATGTTGTTTTTTGCATTAATTTACATAGCACAAATTGTACTCTATCCTTTGAAGAATCTTCTTTTTTAATAAAAATTGCCTATAGAGCGAGATTTCTTTTTTTTTTGTCAACAGGGAAATTACCAAAGGAAAAAAAAAAACATTTTTGTCAAGTTTTACTTATTTTCATAAATTGCAATAAATACTTTTTCAAATAAACTTAAAAAAATAAACCTTAACTATAAATGCTAATTTTAATGGATGTCGAAAGTTAGCTTTGACTGCATTATCAGCTCAGAGGACAAATTCTAAGCTAACAGTTATATAAAATACTGGAGAAATCCAATCGCTCAAATGTGACGAAAGAACCCTTCGAAAAACAGCTTTAACAGTGTTTTTCGAAACTCTTTCGCAAACAAGTAAAAAAAAAAAAAAAAAAAAAAAACAGTGCCTCTGATTCAAGAAAAATCTAATATTTTAAACAATAGATACCATTTTGCCATGAGAAATTATCTGGTCTTTAGAAAGTATTAATAATTTTAATATTTTTAAAATTCGCCAATTCGTCTAGATTCTTTGGCAAAATTGTCAAAATCAATGATCCAAGGGGCAGCGTTGGTGGACGTTCTTCAATGTTAAAATTTGAAATAGCATAAGCTTTTTATTTTTACTAAACTGAGGCTTTTCTGACATTTTAGCAGTGGTTGAAAATAGATGAACAGTCATGCTGCAAACTTACAACAGTTATAAAAATAGCGTTAGAAAAGTGTTATTTTTGTAACGTTTAGGACCTTTAAAAAACAGCCTTAAATAATGAATGAAGAGGTATTGGGGGATTGCAAAAGAGTTCGTTTCACCAAACAAAATTAATCTCGCGAGTATGCGTGATTGGAATAAGGTCCGGAGTAGATGGATGATCCTGCCGTGGATGACCCTTTCCTCCTTCGTCTTCGATGGACAATGCAGGCGACCAACAGGATGACAGCCAGAGTAAGGAGGATACCCGCTATAGCAATGCCGATGGCGAATTTTCTGGTCGAAACGCAGAACTCGTCGTCAGAGCGAGATGACAAAGAAGTGGGGTTTTCTGTCAATGAAAAATTTGAAGAAATGATTTAACTTTTTATGTCATAAATATTAGAAATTTGTGCGCTTGCTGTGTGTGACATTAAAATGATTTAAAAGAGTAATAATGAAAGCGATGAAAATAAATAACCGCTACTATTTTACAAGTTAGCGCAAATCTTCGTTTTCAATCACTTCTCTCTCTAAATTTTCAGTGTGCTGGATTGTCTTCCATAGTATTTGTAAATGAAATAGGCTTCACAAGTTTACTTAATTTTCCTGCTCTCTGCACTTTTCTCCCTCCATCAACATGTTTCAACAAGAATCGTATAGTATAAGTAAAAGAAGTTGGAGTATGCTACTACACTGTAAAAAATCTCGGTTAATGTTTATCCAATACTTGATGCAAAGTTTCTAATTGCACCATAAATTGGATAAATCAAAAATTATTTTATCTAGGTTGCACCATAAATTGGAAAATATGATCAAGAAATGCGTTTATGGCGCAATCGATTGCACCAAACTTTCGTACTATGACAGGCACGTGACCGATAACTTATTTTGTAGCTGTTGACAAGATGGCCGATTTTGTTGTTGAAGCTTGCAATCATGTCATGCAAGTTGTCTTTGAAATTGTCAATTTCTTTTGAAGGTAAGTAAACCTTTCTTAATTAGTTGAATTAATTACAGTTCATTTCTTTCATATCAACTTTAAAAATTGTGTTGTCTGTTCTGAAAGTGTTAGCTTCAAATTTCTTCTAGGAAACTGTATTCGTTGTCAAATATTTTAAAATCTACATTAGCTCTTTTTCAGTAAATAAGGAGATACAATGATTTTATGTGCACAGAAAGTGCATTTACAGTTTATTTGGCTAAAAGAGCATAGCTTTCAGCCAAATTTACTGCCGGTGAAAATGTTCTAGGTTTGTGTTTTTATTTCATTCTACCGAACAAAAAAATTCGTATGTACTTTCTGTAAGGATTAAAGTTTTTATCAATATCTATGCTTTTGTTTTAATTTTCATGTTCTATTTTGCTCATTTTCGTTTGTAATCTCACATAATTACACGAATTTTGGTCTACATTTTCTAAAGTGCTTTTGCTGTGCAAATTTCAATGCGAATTATTCACCTCAAATTAATACTAACCGTTGTCATGGAAACGAGATTTCTCTTTACGTTCGTTGAGCGCACGAGGTAGGAGAAAAATATAGTGGGTAGTATTGGCGTTTAAGAAAACAAAGCGATATTTTTTTTTTTTTTAATTCGCCAATACCTTACTGAAATTTAGAGCAAAACAGCAGCAGGAACAAGATTTGTTATAGAACATTTAGAAATAAGCTGATTTTTTATTATAATTCTTTTTAAAAATAAATTTTATTATTAATATTTTTTAACTAAGCGAAAATTTTTTAAAATGAAACAAAGTATTGTATTTAAAAAGTTATTAAATATTTTTTTTTTATTATATACAAATAAAAAAAAAGGCTTTGATGCTCATAGATACTCTGCTTTAGATACTCATTTTTCTATGTTTTTTTTTTTATTTTTACTTATTATTATTTTTTTTTGTAGCTTTATGTATATTAATTTAGCCCACATTTATGTTTTGTGAGGGAGGGAAAAGACAATATAACCATGAAATCGAACGTTTTCATAGATCCTCAAAAATGTCATACGTATTCTTTATAATATTTACAGTTGTTTTTTTTAAAGTAATTTTTTTTTAAAAGTTTCATTTTAATTATGAAAGTAAATTTTTTTTATTCTGAAATATATCTGCTTCTATGAAACAAAAGACCTTTAGTTAAAAAGGCAATCCTCACAAATAGAATACTTGTGGAGTTTTAATACTATCCTCATGAATACTCCTTGTGTGTTAATCAGCCGCCAAATTCCACCCTCTTAGACTCAACACGAACTCTTTTATCTATACAAGTGATGATCTATTTGTTCATTTATTATTTTAACTGTTAACAGTTCCTTCAGAAAATTTTTTACTGGGACGCTCTGCATAAAAATGAATTTACAATTTCTCAAGTGGAGAAATTCTATTTTGGTGCTTTAGCGCATTTTAACAAAAATAATAATAATATTTTAAAATATCAATATCTTTCTTTCCTTCCCGGAATCTTTGTGGGTGAAAGGAGGCTTAAGATAAAAATCCCCTCCTGTATAAATACTTGGTCTCGTAATTTTTTTAGGTAGCGAAATGTTTTAAAATTTTTTACATGAGAACTACAATTACTCAATTTTTTTTATATTGTATTTTAAAAATAGTAATTAAAATATGACTTGCTTTGATTTATCTTTCTATGTTTTAAAAAAATAAGGATTCAAATTTTGTTTCTTCTGTACATTTTTTTTAGCATAAATTACATTATTTTTAATCTTCTTTCATTAGCACAAAGGCACCAACAACTGATTTTAATTGAGAAAGAGACACAGGAAAAAATATTGCTATACCCAGTGCCGAACTTATTGATAAAAATATTTATTCTGCCAAAATTACCAGAAGGTTATAAGCAGTTTTTTTCACACTTGAAAAGTGCTAGTTTCAAGAACAGCTTAAAAACAAGGAATGTGTATAGTTTCAAGTTTTGAGAATGAAAAACCTGTGTTTGGAAAACAATTATTCTTTTGTAAATAGGCTCCAAAATTTTATTTGAGTGTAATCTTTTTAAATCTTGTTGTGTTTTTTACAATCACTGAAAAATGTTACATAGTTAAAGCAATAGCACCAGAAAATCTATAATAGTGAATATGTAATAAAAATATTGTTCTTTCTCACTCACTTCTCATACTCACAATCGTTTACTAGTTTGTAAAAAAAAAAATTACAGTATTTTTTTCCAAACTGTGTGGAATTTTACTCTTTTTATCAAGTAGTAAATTATGCTTGTAAAAAAGTAATTTAGCTATATTGTAGATTCTAATTCAGATGAGGCTGAATATATTAATAAATTTAGTATCTTATTAAAATATAGAAAATTATTTTCAGATGATCCCAAATTTCAAAACTCTGAACATGACATAATTTTTATTTTAAATTACTGTAAATTTAAAAAAAGTTTGATTTGAATGCACTCTCTTAGTAACAAACACATACTATCTATCAGATTTTTGAGTGAATATTTTGTATTTTTTTTAATGAATACTGTGATATGTATAAAAAGTATAATATATTTAAATTTTAAGATTTTGCTTAAAAATTATTACATTCTGTCTATGTATATAAATATCAAAGTGATTGTAAATGAATAAATTATGTTTAAATATTTATCTGTATATTTTTTGTTAATAATTCCGAGTTATTTTATTCTTTTTACATTTCTTAATTTACTTCAAATTTAATATTTCCATACGTCAATGTAATTAATATTTGAATGTTTCCTTAATTAGAGATTGGGGGTTGACCAATACAATATTTGTCTACTTTTTTATATAAATTTTTATTTGTGAAAGTAATATTTTCATTTTTAAATAATAAAATAATTTCAAAATACATAGTAATAAGAATTTGATTCAGCCTAAAATTAAAATTCTTTTTTATTTTCTCTTTAAAACATTAGCAGTATTAACTCTATAGCATCTGATCGTGCTTTAAATGAAATGTAAAAAAAAAAATTCAAATTTTACATATATCAATTTGAAGAAAGAAAAAGTTTTTTATGTGAAGGAAAATATTTTTAAAGCGCTGAAAAGCAGATAAAGTTTGCATCATTAATAAATATTTATAAAAAAAGAAGATAATTTAAATCAAATTGTAATTTAATTGTTTAAATATATAAAAATTAAAAAAGCTATTTCTATTTTAGATGTATTATTTAATATATATATATATATATATATATATATATATATATATATATATATATATATATATATATATATATATATATATATATATATATATATATATATATATATATATATATATATATATATAATTACATAACACATTTAAAATAAAAATAGTTTTATTAATTTTTATAGATTTAAATAATTAAATTATAATTTGATTTAAATTATCTTCTCTTTTTTTTAATAAATATTTAATAATAATGCTATCTTCCTCTGCTTTTTGGCGCTTTAAAAATATTTAATAATGGTGCAACCTTACCCTGCTTTTTAGCTCTTTAAAAATACGAAATCATTGCGCAACCTTCCTTAATTTTTAGTTCCCTTCTAAACACTTATTTTTGGTGCAACCTTCTCTCGTTGTTCGGAGCTAGTGAAAGCACCAATATATGGTAAAACAGAGCACGACTTTATGTAGCCAGCAAATGAATACCAATGTTTGGTGCAACATAGCTCGAAATTTTTTACAGTGTAGAGTGGTTAAAAGGAAGATTTCATGGTCAAGTTGAAGAGAAAAGTGTGGGGAGTGAGGAAATCAGGTACGCTTTTTTGATTTACAAAGAGTAAAAAAGTTGTCTGTTAATTCGTTCCCAGTTTTCCGAGTGGATTTTATTTTATTTTTAAACAAGTCACAAAATTTATTGCAGTAAAATTTATTTTTAACTTTAAAATGTCTACCCCATAGCATAATCTTTCTATGTTTAAAGAGGTAACAAAATGTATATGTTATGTACTTGTTATAATGATTTTGATTACCATTCTATACAAATAATTTAAATAAACAGATGTATTTTAAATATAATAGTATCCACGAATAAACTAATATCAAATTGGATATAATAAATATTTTGGACATTCACCAAAGCGACTATGTGATTGTTGACATCCATCGATGAAAGTCAACATTCGAATTTTGGTCATTTACGGTAACATGTTGTTTCTCACCCCCAGGTCCATGAGCCCATTCACCCTCAGGAAATCAAAAAAATGAGACCGGGTCGCGCAGAAAATCTTCCTTTTCAAAATCCACACAGCTAAGGAGGTGGGTCGGGCAGGCTGCACTGGAGAAACATTTGTTGCAGGTGGAATAGACCTTTCGCTGCTGTTCCTACCTCATGCACTTTATGTGACCACTGATGAATTTAGTGAACGCGGTCTGATCACCTTTATTACCTCTGAAGGTCAAAGCACGACCCGGCTTATCCCCAGAGTACCAGATATGCACCGGGCTTGTATTCCAGACTAGATGGACATCTTTCTTTCTAATGGAAAGAATTTCCGAGGATGTGAGTGCCAAATTTTCCGGCAGAGGTTCAATTGTGCCAAATTTTGCCAGCGAGTCGGCGATCTCATTCCCATATTGCGAAATAAATATCCCGCTTCATGGAAAGTTTACTGAGAAGTTGTAAGATTGCCGTTCCAGCCCTATCGCCCACTCTGGGCCATGCAATCAAATATTGGACAGAGTTTCTACTATCCGTTAGGATCCAGATAGGATCTAGCAGAGTATCTTTTTCAATTGCGTGCATAGCAAGAAGCTCAGATCGAAAAACAGAACATGAATCCGGGTTTCTCATTTTAATGCCATCAGGTCTCTTGATGTAGACTCCACTTCCAGTAAGACTCCGGTCGTCCATCTGTATAAACGCCCTCCTCTGGGTTAATTATTGGACGGTAACATATACAGCATAAATCCTAATGAGTTCTATATTTTTTTTAAAAAAAGGAACTGCTTTTCTAAGAGGAGCACAAATAGGATAAATTTTAATAGCATCATCATCTGATGGAATGAAGCCGTTTAAAACTTTTTCTCCATCTATTTTGATGTGAAGATGGTATTTTCTAGTGTCTGAAATGCGCAGTCTTTAAATTGATTTTGATTACCATTATATCGAAATAAATAAAACAAGTACATTGATAGTTCGGTAAAAATCATTTGTAGTGATTAAATATATAAAAAATTGGAATTTAACTTAACGACACACTTTTATCAATGTCCTTGTAGAGGCTGTTAATTGTGACAGCTAGGAAATCATGCAATTCCAGTGTAGAAGGATCGAGGATTAGATCGAAGGCCGAAGGTAGGAAGGCTAAACAAAATAGTTCCTGCGCAGAAGAATACCTGAGGAGGAACACAACCGACAACCACGGCTAAGACTGAAGAGTCTGCTGTCCGATATTTAAGGAGAGGACAATTTGCCACCGAGGTTGTTGCAGCGTCCGAGACTTCGTCCCGATACTTCGTTTTTCCCCGGTGACGCTCACCTTCAGTATGAGATGTCTTGAATTCAACATTTTAAGTTTTAATTGCTTTAATAACAACTTTTAAATGTTTTTAACAAATAACCTGTTTTCTGGAGTTTGTTTGTTTCTTGATGGATTGTTAACGTTTTCTATTAAAGAAGGATGTTTCATTGCAATATTGTTTTATTTGACATATTCCAGTTTATCACGAAACAACAATTGGTGACCCGTGAATGAATACGTGAATTTCTGTTTCTGCAAACTACATTTGGGAAACTCTATATAGTTGATGAATTATGAAGGAATGCTGGCACGTTTCAAGTTTTAAAAATTTTGGCAAGCAGTGAGTACAAATTTCTTTCCTTGTTCGACTTAAATATTTCGGATTAATGCAAAAAATGCCCGAATCTACGGAAACTGCTGATCAACAAATTGCTCGTGTCACTGTAAAGCCGCCACCTTTTTGGAGAGATAATCCAGAGTTATGATTCAGACAAATTGAAAGTCAGATCACGCTTGCTGGAGTAACAACAAAGTCAACGAAATTTCACCACGTAGTTTCTGCTCTGCAACCGGAGGAACTAGCAATTATCAGCGATATTATTATCAGTCCACCTGTAGATGAGCCTTTCACCGCACTGAAAAAAAGATTGTGCGCTCAATATGCTAAATCTGAAGCACAACGCTTAAGGGATTAAATTTCTGGTGACCGCCGTCCTCCAAGACTGCTTCTGGAAATGCAGAATAAAGCCGGTGCAAGAATTAACGATGAACTTCTTAAATCTTTATTTTTGCAGAGGTAGCCCACTAATGCTCAGCAGAATTTGGCGACTTCCAACGATAACCTGGACAAGCTGGCAGAGATGGCCGATGGTATTATGGCTACGACAACTAGCGGACAGTCAGTCAGCACAGTTGTGGGTTCGACGGATCATCCGGATTTGCGGTCTGACAGAGATCACAGCTCGTCTCTCACGGTTGGAAGCTCGTACAAGTGACCGGTCACGAAGTTCTAGTCAGAAACACTCTACTAGCCGAAGCCGACAGACTGCGAATTCGCAGTATTGCTGGTATCATAAAAAATTCCTGCAACGAGCGACAAAATTCCGGCCTCCATGTTCGTTCCAGCCGGAAAACTGCTGAGGCCATCATCCAGTCAAAAGGGTGACGGCGAAGCGATGATTCAGTGGCTATATCTGACAGACAAGTCTTCATCCTTACGTTATCTTATCAATACGGGAGCGGACGTGCTGTCTATTCATCTAGTGACCATACTGCACAGATGAAGTTGTTCGCCGCAAAAGGTACGACCATTCCAACGTTTGGCCAACGCCTGCTGAAATTAGACCTCGGACTAAGAAGAGAGTTCAGCTGGCCTTTTATCATAGCTGCCATGCCTCATCCAATTATCGGAGCTGACTTCTTACGCAATTTTGGGTTATTAGTCGACATCAAAAATGCTGCAGTAATTGATCCTTTGACCAAGTTGCAAACAAGAGGTACCCTGTAAGCTGGGATTTCTTCAACTGTAAAAATAACTTCAGAGAACTCTAAATTCCACCATTTGTTGTCAGAGTTTCCTGCTCTGATTTGGTCAGGTGACACGCCAAGAAAAGTTAAGCACGGAGTGGAACATTGGATACAGACAAAAGGACCGCCTATTTTTTCGAAGCCTCGACGTTTATTGCCAGATAAGTTGAAAGCTGCAAAACAAGAGTTTGAATTTCTGGTAGCATCAGGGGTTTGCGTTACACATGGTTCTAAAAAAGAATAGCGACCGTGTGGGGATTTTCGTCGTCTAAATGGCGTGACCGTGCCAGTTCCCCACCTACAAGATTGTTTTTAGGTTTTGGAAGATAAAAGGATATTTCCTACGTTGGACCTGGAAAAAGCATATTATCAGATTCCAGTGCACAAGAAAGACGTACCAAAGACTGCGGTAACAACCCCTTTTGGATTGTTCGAGTTTTTGTGAAGGCTTACCAGTTTCATCGTCCAGTTCGTCGGCTTCATTCACGTATAAACCAGAGAAGACTTCGACGCTGCGATCCTTGACGTCTCTCAAATCTTCAAGGTTTCCTCTGTCTTGTACATCACCGCTCTGTCTTTTGCGACGCCTCCTGCGCACGTTGTTACCAAGGTCATCACATATGGGAGGCTAAAAAGAAAGAAAAAGTGAATTCTCTGCATAAAATATCGTTCTTTTGCGCTAGACACAGATCAAAACGAATGCGTAAGAAAATGGACACATCATTTAATTCCGTTTTGCAAATTTTTCTTCTGAAAGAATAAACTAATGGATCCAAATAAATTCGTCATTCATTGCGATGTCATCCATTTGCCGAAATCCTTTAGCACATTTTATTTTTAAATATTCTTTTTTGAAAACATATTAAACATCAAGAGTTCTTTTTATAAGGTCGTCACAAATTCATAATAGTGGTATTAAATTGACGTTGAATTTACAAATTTTAAAACCACATTATGGTTTAGTGCTCTGATTGCTTGGAAAGTTACAAGTCGATCCCGAAGTTTGGGACTTTGCCCAGTAATGATTGAGATTAAATAAAGTTCTTTGTTTAAATGTTAAATTTGGGTTAAATTAATTAAACGTTGAACATTGTGAAGGCGCATCTTCTTATAAATGCGCATTTCGAGGTGTGTTCTGAAAAATAAACTCACCGACAATATGTTACATTTTTTGAACTCTTGCGAGGAGCAGCGATATTAATGAATAAATGATAAAATTGAGGTTAGCTTAATTTCTCTCAGTGATTTTTGCGAATTGAATTAAAAAAATCTATCTGAAAGAAAGCTGGTGTGCTTTCTGAGGTTCTTATGTAGTGGTGACAACAAAGAATCAAATGTTGATATTTTTATATATTTATAATCATCGGAACATAATATTTTTTCAAGGAAATAGATCTTTAACAGAATTAAGTTTTTTAGCACCAAAATGTTTTTAAAAATAGATTTAAAAAGGGGAGATTTTTATATAAATATTACTGCCCAGAAAATTGTATGGTTGAAGCAAATTCAATTTTCTATAATTTCTGTTGTGAGAAGAAAAATAGTTTTCTAAAACATTTTGTAATGATTTCATTCTTTTTGCTATTGCCATACTCTGCCATGTCATTTTACGTTATCTGTATGTATCGATATATATTCACACACACACGCACACGCACACGCACACACACGCACGCACGCACGCACACACACACACACATATATATATATATATATATATATATATATATATATATATATATATTCTGCAACTTTGGTACAATCGATGTGCCACAATTGTGGGTTTCCTTCTTACGAAAGAGAAAAGAAAAAAAATGTGAAATGCATAATTAACTCACTACTTCGTCGCATCCACCCTCCCTCTTGAGGCATAGTTTGACGTTACACTGATAGTAGACGGAGGAGGTGAAAGGGAACTTGTGAGCAGGATAAGTCACTTGGGCAGTGGTCAGATCCTTTGAGTATTCTAACGGACCCATGATCTCCTCATCTATGGGACAGCTTTAAGCAAAAGAAATAAATAATGTAGTACATTTGAAAGTATTAAATGAGCAGCAGCTGACAACTTTTGCGGTTAAGCAGCAAACATACATAGATCCATAATTTTTCGTTCACACATACTAATGGTTGACAAAATAATGTGAACACTTAATTCTAGGCAAAAAAAAAAATTTAGTAGCAAATGCCTTGACAAAACTGTCGGTCCAGTTTGAAAGATTATGATTGAATCCTTTTAGAAATTTTGTCATTTTTAACCGAAAAATTTGCATCAGCCGAAAAGAGAAAAAGGAACTTTTTTCTAGCTTTAATGCCAGTAATGTTTAAAATTATTCTATAGGATTGCAATATTTATATAAAAATTCTTTTAGACTTATTATTAAAAAAGGGAAAGAAGCTTTAAATTTTCATTTTGGTTGGGGAACATTTTTCATGGGTAAAAAAGAACGTCATTTCTAAAAACTTCAAGCATGATCTTTGAAATTGTGCCAACAGTTTTGTTGTAAAATCTTCCAAAACATTTGCTGCTAAAAGATTGTTTACATAGAATTATTATAGATGTGTTCGTATTATTTTGTTACTCAGCTGTATGTCTGGATGCGAGGTTTCATTTAAAATATTAATCAAATTCACTTCCATTTACAGAATCCCCAAAATTAAAAAAATATTGATCAAATTTTTTTTTTCTACTTGCGGAAAAAATATTTTGTTAAATGCGTAACGATTGACAGCAATTCATCCAAGTAAAAGTGACAAATTAATTTGAAAATTGGAAAAGACGATGTTGAGAAGATGAAAGGAAGGAAGCAAAATAGATTTAGCAATGAGTAGCGCTGCTTCTTCCTCACCCATAAAAAAAACTATATATATATTTTTAATAAATAGAATTTTAATCTCTTTCGATCACAGTCATTATTTTTACTTATTTTTCATTAGAAAAAATTGAATGAGACGTTATGTTAAAGGCTATCCTTTTTTTCTCTTGTTAAACGTAGAAGGATAAATTTCCACACCACACTGAATCATCACTCGCATTTTATAATCCCAAAATTTTTTAGTGACCTGTAAATAATTAAAAAAAAAAAGTAGCTTTATCTTTGAAGTTACTTGAAGAGGAAAAAAAAAAGCACGCTCGACAGTTTTAAAACTGTTAGCGACTTAAAGTGTTAATATTTATTAGAAGAAAAAATATCTTGGCTCATTCAGAAATGGCCTAATTCTTTTATTTACTTTTAAATGTTCAACAGGTCAGCACCTCAATTAATGCAATGAAAATGTTTGCTGGTATCAATCCAAATCTTATCTCCTCGTGACAATTGCCATAAAAGTTAGAAATATCGGCAACTGATTATTTATAATCTCATTCTTTTAAATATCGTCAACAGAGTTTAAATTCTAATTTAAAATTCATAAACATATTTCATTCTGCATTAAATAGAAATTTTATCAATAGTATACTTTTAAAGGGCAAAAACTTTTTTTTAAACAAAAAATGCATATCATTAAACTGTTATCATCTTGGCTACAAATATGATTGTTTTTTTTTTTAAAGTGTGTGTTAAGAAAAGGTGAAAAAAAAATTACCCTTCGTTGTTGATGAGTGGCTGTTCAGACCAGCTGAGACCATCATGAACAATACAATTCGTTACTTTGAGGCCGTAGAAATCTAGAAAGAAAACATTAAATGCCTTTAATAAACACCTTTTCCATGATTTGAAGTAGAGACCCACTATCAATTCCGAGTTACTTATCACTTAAAATGTTGTGATACACTTCCATATGTAGTTGTAATGCAAAACACAAGATGATGCTAATTAAGATATTTATGGATTCTTAATAACATGTTTAAAGTAATGATTGATTTGTCGGCTTTTTTATTATAATAAGTGTCTGCACTAGCCCTTTGTATTAACAAATTAATGTTAGTTATTGTATTATAAAATGGTGAGTCATTATTAAAGATTTGAAAGTAATATTCTTAGACTACTTAAGTATCAAAGTTTATTTAACGGATCAATTATTAATTTATATGTATACACATACAATAAAGACAAAAAGAATAAGAGAAAAGAGAGATAAATAATAATAAGTTTTATTTACTGCGTGTATATATATATATATATATATATATATATATATATATATATATAGCATAGTTTTATAGTACATAGAACCCATAGGTAAAAAATACGAAGAATACATGGAAAATAATGCGTAATTTGTTTAGAGAGAGGGGAAGAAAAATTCAAAATTGAGCAAGAATTGAGTGTGAATGAAATAGAATTAAACCTTGTTTGTCGATCCCGATAACCAAAGTCAGGTAATCTCCAATTTTGACGTGTTCTGCAACCACGTGATTGTCCAGTCGACCACTATAGATCCTCATCGAACAGGTCGGCAACGGCGGAAGTTTGGGAGATTTTCCACTCGGACTACATGAGAAATATTATCGAAATAAAAATACAATTACAAGTAAAGATCATTCGTAAAAATTTACGATGCAATAAGTAAATAACAGAGCGAAAGCTAATAATGATGGTTTAATTTTATTCTATAAATTATGCTAACAGCTTTTTAAAACCATTGTTAAGACATTACAAGTTTGACAACCTACGTGTCATTCTAACTTGGAACATATATATATATATATATATAGCAAAATAAATAAATACAAAAAAACCAGAAAAAAATTAAGAAAAACAATAAGTATCATTTATTGCGCATAAGCTGCAAGTAAATAGAACTCATAAGATAAGTTCAAAATGAAGATTAAACAAAGGTAAATTACAGACAAATAAAAAAAAGGGGGGAAATAATAATAATAGCAAACAACTGGAAAAAGAAAAAGAATTAATTTAAAAAAAAAAAAATAAAAAAAAAAGGAAAAATTTTTTTAAAAAACCGGAAAATAAAAGATATAATCTTTTCATCAGCCCACACGATTATATATACAATAGTGTGAGGAGCACTCAAAAAATTTTTTACAAAAATAACGACAAATAAAATTAAACACAATAAGTAAGAATAACACGTAAAAACAGAAAATAAAATATAAGGGAAGAGCAGAATAAAACAAAACCTATAAAGCGAGCAGTGAAATATAATAAACTTACATGAACGGGAAATTTTTCAAGAATGATTTAAAATGTTTACGTAACAAGATTGCCAGATTGCAAAATATGAAAACTATGAAAACAAAAGCGCAAATTGAGTGTAACTAGAGGAGTATAAAGTGCGTTCTTGCTGCATTACTGAAGTGCAATTGATTTGTTAGTTACCAAGGATGGGCCAGAAAACGGATGTGCGCTAGGTAATATCATACTGGATAATTTAAAGAAGTTGACTATAAATAATTTTAGGAAATAAATATTTATTTAAGAAAAAATATAAAATAGAAAAGAGAACGAAACATGAATTGCCAGTTTTGCACATAATTTTAGCCACGGATTTGCCCGAAATGGATTTGGACATGGAAAAATTATATAAATTGACAAAGAAATCTTTTTAGTAAATAATTTTAGCCACGGAATATTCCCGAAATGGATTTGCACATTGAAAAATTATATAAATTAACAAAGAAAAAAGAAAAACAACTTATTTTAGTAAATAATTTTAGCCACGGATTTGCCCGAAATGGATTTGTACATGGAAAAATATTATAAATTAACAAAGGAATTTTTTAGTAAAGGAATTTTTTAGTAAATAATTTTGACCAAGGATTTGCCCGAAATGGATTTTCACAAGGAAAAATTATACAAATTAAAGAAGAAATTATTAGTAAAAAATTTTTTTGGCCACGGATTTACCCGAAATGGATTTGCACATGGGAAAATTGTATAAATTAACAAAGAAAATTTTTTAGTAAATATATTTACAAAATATGCGATTAACTCAATGATTTTAAATAGAATTTTGTATTGATATATTTTGCTTTGGCTATATTGATACAATATTAGAAAGCACTCTTTTTCGGATATAATCGTGTGGGCTGATGAAAAGATTATATCTTTTATTTTCCGGTTTTTTAAAAAACCTTATCCTTTTTTTTAATTAATTCTTTTTCTTTTCCCAAATGTTTGTTATAATTATTATTTCCCCCCCTTTTTTTATTTGTCTGTAATTTACCTTTGTTTTATCTTCATTTTGAACTTATATATATATATTATATATATATATTATATATATATATATTTATATATATATATATATATATATATATATATATATATATATATATATATATATATATATAGAGAGAGAGAGAGAGAGAGAGAGAGAACATATATATATATATATATATATATATATATAGTATAGTTTTGTTTATCAATTGAATCTTCCACTTATCTTCTACTAGGAATTCAACACAAAACAGTGTTAAACTTTAAAAAATACTCTTAAGGAATTAGCTTTTTCTGTATCCATAAAAACTATTCATTCACGCTCTTTGCAAACATGAATATTTTTTTCTCAAACCATAATATTCGCAAATGGTCAGTAAAACAAAATTTTCCGACACTTTTAAATGACTTTATACGGATTTATATGATGTTTAATTAATTATTATCTTGTCTTATTTTCTATTTACCTCCCTGATTGATTATTCATATTTTTAAGCATTAAAGAATAATATAAATCCATGTAACATTTTTAATACTTATAATTAAATCAAAAGTATATTAAACAGTTAATATAGCATAAAAATGTTGATTTTACACAGGATATTCAGTGCAATACTTTTTATGGTTGCACCAGATGTAAACATTGCTATTTATGTAACTATTTTAATATAATGATTTTTCACATTGGTTTTTGTCTTTCATCATCACAGAATATTGGGTCTTCATAATTGCATTGTTTGTCACACTTTTGTTCGGGAATTCTTTTTATTTTTGACACATCTCGAATTACGTGTTTCAGAAGATGGATCCGGCAAAACAGCTCTTTTTTAAGGTTCAACTCAAATGAAAAAAAAAAAAAAAACGGAAATTTTATACTTACTTTTACGTTACTTTTTTTTTTGAAAACTAAGCATAACCATTAATAAGCTCGAGGCTAAGCCTCCGAGGCCAGAGTATGCTACTGATGTAACTCTTCAGGTATCTCTTCGTATTCAGTATACTGAAGAATAAAAAGGTTTTAAAAACTCTAAATTCGTAACAGGGTCAATTTCCTACCGTAAAATTCGAAAAGACAATGTAAAAGGAACGGATGAATTTTAATAACTGTAAAAAAATATACTAATTTAAAAAAAAAAAAAATAATAACTAAGTGATTTAGGCAAATGCGCAGTGAGCTATATATATATATATAAAACCACGAACCACTCTGAATAAGTTTTGATCAAATGATCGGATCTTCGCGTTCTAGGACTCATTCCTAATGGTTCGAGGGGGTCACCTCAAATATGCAAATATGTCCAAAGATAATTACACGCAAAAAATGAATTTTAGTAAATATTTATTATTTTATTAAGTAATAGTTGAAAAAATTTTGAATTGAAAGGTATGAAATTTTCTCCCCACCCTTTTAAAGTATGCAATTTTATATGGCAAAATACAAAATTTGAGCAAAATTGGTTAAATTGTTCCGGAGAAATCGAATTTTAATATACGACTTCTGTAAAATTCGAGTTTAACCCACTGACGGTTCTGCACGTAGAAAGTCGTATTTTAAGCTGCAGTCTTCACTGCATAGCAAAACCGGTTTTCCAATATTAATAGATAGGGGAACTGTGTGTAGGGGAGAAACTTTCTCCCAATTTCGTCCATTTCCTTAACCGCCAGTGGGTTAAAATAAGTTTTCGAGATAAGGCGAAGTACGAACAAAGTAAAATTAACATTAAGGGATTTGAACTTTCAATCGCTCTCCTGATCAAACTAAGGGAACCATATTTGCTTGATTGTGGATACCCCGTATATTTTGGGAATCCGAATTCGCGGAAAAAAGATATGTTTATTCAGAAAAAGTACGTCTTTGAGTCTGATTTTGTTCTTTAAAATGTTCTATCTTTCTCTTCGTCTGTACTAATAAATTAGCATGGTTGAGGCCACCTCCTCGAACTATTAAGAATGAGTCCTAAAACGTGATCATTAGATCAAAAATTATTCAGAGTGGTCCGTTTTTTTTCGTTGTTTTGTTTTGTTTTTGGCCCACTGTACATAACATTGCAAATGTATTCAGATTCACCAGTTTCTTCCTTAAAAAAAGAAATTTTTTTCAAAAGGGAAAGTTTGACAATAAGTACCAAGTGTCCCGTATTTATAATGAAAAGACAGTATGGATACCCATCTGTGATGTGATCATGGGATCACCACAATGTTTATTTTTCTAAATACCTACTGAGCTGCCTCCAACAGGAGCGCCCTCTTTGTTGTCTTTGCGAGATCTCTTGGGCTTGACTCCTAGCTCGTCCCAATTGCTGTGTTTGGCTGGGTTGCCACGATGGGGAATCCAAAGAGGAGAGAGAAGAATGATGATGGCTTGAATCAATATAGTTGTCCAAAACACTAAACCCGGTTCTCCATCCTGATCAACGAACTGCAAGTTATTTCATTGAACTGCAGACTCCTACTTACGGCATCCTTTTTAGAACCACATTGACAAATAAATAAATCACAGACTTTTATGAAAGAATGATTTGTCCTTCTATTTATTTGTTAGACAAAATGAGATACATACAAGTTCTTCATGACGTCGTATCACCAATTTAAAATCCAACACGTGGATTATGAGTCCTCCCTGTGTGCTCCAGGGAGTATAAAAATTTTAATTATGTAATCAGCATAACTGAGATTGCTGCAGTAAAATTTACGAAATAAATGATTTGCAATTTGTTAAATTTATAAAGTTGAAAAGGAATAAAATTTCGATGAATTATTACGAACTTGGAGCACTAGGGGGAAAGGCCTCTAGCATGCAGCTAAAAAATCAACCGCTCTCCTGTGATCTACGGGGAATACTGGTCTATCTCCAAAAGATAGCGTCCACTTCTAAGCGGTTGCGAGAATCTCTAAAGACGAGCTAGGAGTCAAACCCTAGAGATCTCGCAAAGGCAAGAAAGAGGGCGCTCCGGTTGGAGACAGCCCAGTAGGTACATTTAGAAAAATAAACATTGTGGTGATCCCTTGATCACATCACACCATCAATATATGAGACGTTTGGGATATAATTTTTCCAGCAGAAGTGAACTAAAGCAGAAATGTTTATAAAACTTTTATCAGAACTTAGTTACATGAGTCTATTTTACCTTTTATATATTTGCTTAAATTATTTACAAAATTCTTTTAAATCTAAAATACAAAAATAGTAATAGACAACCTTTGCTACCACTGGAAAAAATATTTTCATAAACCACGGAAATTTTGTAGAAGTTGGAGTGCGTACATATTCCCATCTTAAAAAACATTTTTTTTTATTAATTTTAAGACGTCTAAATTGTTTTTTTTTTTTTCCCAAACAGCCATAAAAAACCGAATTCATTCGAATTAAAAGATTATTCTAAAATTATCTTCGAATTAAAAGATTATTTTTTAAAGTTGATGTGTAATAATTCTTAGAAGTATACTAATAAAGAGAATCCCAAAAATTCCCTGCAGTCTATATGGCGTCTTCCATGAAAATGAATCTAGATGGTTAAATATTCCCTTTTGGATGCCATTCCATCTCAGTAGGGATTGTCTGGCAACCCTTGAGCCTTGGTGGCTTAGGGGATAGAGCGTTCGCCTTCCACTGAGGTGAACCGGGTTCGAATTCAGCATCCGGTTCGCACCGATCACAGTACTCAGTGGTAAATAAACCATAGGTTAGAGTCCTCTTGACGTCAGACTCACCATGGAAGGAATTTTTGTGTATTTTCTCTCCATGTTACGCAAATGCGGGTTAGTTTAATCAAGAAGACCACCACGAAAACAAATTTCTCCCAATGCTTGATCCACGACTTCTCTTGTCTTCTGGATTAGACTTAAAATGACAAGGCTACGGGAGCAGCCGTAAACGTTTACGGCCGAACGTCATCGTTGAACAGCCGACCTGGGTCGGCTGTTCAACGATGGTTATAAAATATAAATTAAATTAAAAAAAAAACATTCCTTTTCAGAGCCCTTAAATGATAAACAGTATTGAGCAATTTTCCGTAGCTTTTTCATGGTTTGTGAGATGACAGCTCGAATGGCCGAACCCCAAAATATCCTGACTGGGCAAACTTTTCGTTAAAGAATAAGCACTTAGTTAAAAAAAAACAATTTGTGTGGAAATTATCTGTTTTTCTACAGATAAGATAATTTATTCTGAGATATGTTTCGACAAACTTCTAAAAGAGTCACATCAAGAAGCATCATCGCAAGGATCGTGCCTCTATGAACCGGCACTTTCATTTATCTTAACTTCGTGTTTTCTAAAAATTATTCACGAAAATGACTTTAAGATAAACCTCTTTTAGAGATGTCTTTACAAAGAGGATTTATGATGTAAATGACCAAAAAGGGTGGTTGTTGACAATCACATAGTCGCTTTGGTAAATGGCCCAAATATTTACTAGGTCTAGTTAAGTGCCCTGTATACCTTACATCAATGTTTTTTTAAGGTACAGTAATGCCCGCTTTGCTCTACACTCATGTTTTTTAAGGCCACTGCACGATATGCATTTGCCCGGTATTCCAAACACTGATGCTTCTCCTAATCTGTTCTCAGCAGACATCGAATGTCTATAATAATATCCACGAATAAATTAATATCAAATCGGATATAACAAATAGTTCTAACATTCACCTAAGTGACTATGTGAGGGTTGACATTCACCGGTGGAAGTCGTCATTCTCTTGATTTCGGTCATTCACGTTTCATACTCACTTTTGACTCACAGAAGTGGACTGTTTGTTTTGGTAGCGACAACGAACCGTGAAGCCCTTCCCTTGGTTGGTCACAAGTTTTTGATGCGGTTGAATCACGACTGTATTGAAAAACTCCAACGTCCCTTCATCCTAATTAAAAAAAAAAAAAAAATTAAAAAAAACAGCGTTATTATCTAAAAAAGCCTTTTCTAAAAAAGTGAATAAATAAATAATAATAATGAAAACAAATGCGCAGAAAGCACTAATGGAGAAACAAATAGCCTATGAAACTCCCTCACTAGTCGTCTAGAGCACTATTGGTGAACTATTTCAAGGGTTGTGAAGTAAACGCGTAGGATACTTCACAACTTTACTTTAGAAAGAAATATCAAAAGCTTTGAAATGTGGTTTTATTTCTTTTTAAACATTTCCAATGCAGTGCACTTACGTTTCGTTACTATATAGATGAGCATTCTTCAATGACAAGGCTTAGAAGTACCCTAAAAGCAATTCGGAACTGGTTCAAACCATTTCAAGAACAACAGCGTAGAAGACGTTGCGTTGTCACATCGTTTATATATATATATATATATATATATATATATATATATATATATATATATATATATATATATATATATATATATATATATGTATATATGTAGGAGTTTGTGCAGCATAAGATGAAATAACGACGATAATTTAACAATCAAACATAACATTTAATAGAAGTAAAAGGAAATAAAAGTGACATGATTAGTGAGAGCTGCCTGCTCGCAGTATCGCCAAAAGAAATGTGAATATAAAATTAGATTGTTCTATGGAAGTAGTTCAGAGTTAATTATAAATTCGGTACTTCCCCATCTGGACTGGCTGGCGCCTCTCAATGACAAAAAGAATGATGAAATCTCTTAAAGTATTACATGATGTTTGATGACGATGTAATTTTCGCAGTTATTACACTATGGCGCTGAAACTCTCTCTCTCTCTGTATATATATATATATATATATATATATATATATATATATATATATCAAATCAACCTATTAGAGATCAAACTATTTTATAAATATATTTTTCCCTGCTCTTAATTTCAAGTACTACTGAAACTTTGAATGCATTTTTGAGAGATGTAAAAGACTTTTAAAAATTGTGAGGACTTTGAATATCTATATTTTAATCTTTTCCCCTGAAAATGAAATACGAAGTTTAGATTGATAAATAAAAGAAATTCGCAGTCTTGTGTGTGTTAAAAGTTTTTAAATTCCTTTTGAATTGTTAATAACCATATCGTATTAGTTTTTAACAAAAATTCTATGATGGCTAAATTTTTTAAAATAAAAATTTTTTTGAAGCGAACTTTTGAGAGCATCCAATGTCTCATCGTTTTCAGTGCTAAAATGCAATGTGTTAAAAATTGATTTTAAGATACGTTCCGCTTTTTCTCAAATGAGAATCGCTTTCTTTTTTAAGTTTCTAAGTAGTTCAACAATTCGTGGATGCAAATTGACAAGAACAACCATTCAACTAAAGAATGCGAGAACTCTGTACGAATGAAGTTAAGCAATTTGAGAAAAGTAAACATAAACATTCTATAGTTTTGGTCCTATATGAGGAAGGAATTGTCCAAGTACAGAATTAAAGGACACTCACCACGTCGTGGCTCATGGTGTTGCAGGACCTGAGTGGAAGCTTGTAAGATATCTTTGAGCCGGCATGTTCATATTCTGTGAGACAGGATGAGTTTTTGGAGAGTCCCTTAGGATAGATCATACCATTAAAGTCATCGTGTGTTGTGACGCTCACAATTATGTTGTTACTGTTACACTCGATGTCCACATTCGATATCTCGGCACCCACTGAAAACACAAAAACAAATGTGCTTTTTAAAAAAAACATTTGTTCTTAAAAAACTTTTGAATACTAGTATTTTCAACTTCTTAGATGATATTTTCTTCCGACGAATTTAGATTTTTGTCGAAGAAATAATGCCCGAATAATTTAGTAGTCAGAAGAGCGTTTAACATTTTGAAATCTTTGAACATATTTCGCATCACATCTCTGAAAATATTCTAAGCAAATAAAGACATTTTACACTCATGTGTAAAGTTTGTTTATAGAAAGATATTTTTTCACGCATTTTTTTTTAAGTAATTATTTACCATTTATAACAATATTTATCTCAAAAGCTTGTACGAAAGAAATCTGTGGAATATCTGGTTAAAAATAAAGTTTTAAAAAAGCGGTATTTATAAATTTTTATTTTTCTAGAAATTAAATATACAAGTTTTTGTAATTTTTTTTACTCAGCAACTATTCCACTATTTATTTCCAGGCTTAAATTTTGTCATATAAAGTAAAATTGATTTAGTTCTAAAAATTTTTACAATTTACTATTAAATTCTTTTAGCCCTTAGTAAATTTAATAAAAAAAAATAATTATTTAAAGTCATTTTTTGCGTGAAATTATTTTTGTATAAATAAGTTTTATAATTATGTGAATAAAATAATAGCTCCATCAGACAAATAGCAAAATACTCTAACTATTAAACTAATAAAAACTTTCAACGGTTTTTCGGTTTTATAATTGGCTCCCTACACTTATATTTGTCACTCACATTGTGTCTACGTCCTATGTTTTTAAAGGATTCTTAAAAGAAAAAGAAAGAGCATGCTCATACAAGGTGTTGCAGCCTCATCGTAAGATGTAATGAAAGGGAGCCCCCTAGCGGCAGGATTCGAATAAGACTCAATAACTATTAAGAACAGTTTGAACGTGAACGATCACTTGATACAAGCGCTTGGCGCTTTTCCCTTTTTTGTTACTCATCTACATTTGTTGTTCATCTTTTATCGTTATTTTTATTAAATTACACTAAAATGACAATTAGCTTGGTCTTCATTCGTACTTAGATATTTATTATTGAATATATTATTTCTGCCACACCCGGAAAAAGAATATATGGTTGACGTTGCCATTTTGAATATTATTAAGAACAGCAAGGTAAGTGAAACCTTGTTATTTTATTTGGAAGTAGTGACGCCATCAGATTACCAACACAAGGTGAATGTTTGTGACTGTAATTTAAGAATATTTCTAATTATTGAATCAAAAGCTTCTCATGATGATTCAACTGCTGAATATAAAAAGGAACCCTCTGCGTACCACGCTCAATATAAAACTAAAGAGTGAGTCTATTTAAAGCACCGACACATTTCTTCTAACAATCGATTGTTTGAAAAGACATCTCGAGAGGAAAATCATCGCGAAATTTATCCATTGGAATACATAGAAGGAAAGTACCGTTACTTCGAAATCATTATAACATATGTGATTATCGGAATGCAGGTGACATGAAACGAAAATATTAGAAGAAAAAAAAAAGATTTTCAGGCAAAAAAAGCTTGTCTTTGAGTTTGTTTATATTTAATACTTTGTGAATCCCTGTCAGTAAGATAACTAAAATAAAGAACATTTTGAACTTTAATAGGATATATCGCTGTTAGAAATGTTTCAGAAAAATATTAATATAACAGTTTATTTAGTTGTTATTTTACCATATTTAACCAAAATAGTAATATAACCACTAAAAAGATGAAATTCTAGCTGTTAAGAGAAAAGTTGTTTTCTGACTATTTTCTCCGAATATGGTTAAATAAACGGACTCTTATCCGCAAAACCCACATCCAATAGGAATCGAATTCACGTTCTCCTGAAGCTGTCATAAAGACTGCGCATTTGTGAATTGAAATCGAAGGAAACATTCATCCTCTGCTACCCTGTAGTCTCAGCCATACAGAAAAATTTATGTTACTTATGAAATGAAATGTTATTTACACCAGTCTTGCTCCAAACAATACCTCAACTTACACGAAATTCATCAATTATCTTCTAAATGACCTTCGAACGGACACTTGTAGCAAATCACTACAGTTTATTTCATTATGAGTGATTCGTCTGATTGTTAACATACTTCGGGATGAAGTCTTCGAATGGTTGATTGCAGAAAGGGAAGTCATTCAACCATAAAACGACAGCCCCATTCGGCATATGGAATGAAAATGGCCGCCGAAACAGGGAGAGTACACAGTCGACAGAATGAATTAACCGTTGGAGAGAGTTCAAGTCTATTAAATGTCAACATTCGAATGGGAGTTCGAGAGATTTCAGACTCTTTAAAGCAGCCATTTAACTTTCACCCCTTCAAGACATTGTCGAAAATATTAAAAAAAGAAAAAAAAAATCACAATAGAATAGAAATGTTAAAAAAAATGATGACTGAAAAAAAAAATCTTGCTGAAAACAGAATTGCCTGTTCGTGGGTTCAATTTTTTTCTTAATATATTGAAGATAAATAATTTTGGGTAGGTATATTTCGTGTTCACTCCAGTAACAGTATTTGATTTGATGGAGTTGTTAACGTGACAATGGAACAAAAATGAAATTACTATTGTCGACGGTTTGAGATTCGACCCAAAATGATTTTCCGAAGGTGTGTACTCAACACTACCATCATTTAGAATGAAGAGAAAATGGTGTTAATCATCACCTGGCCTCCACACCACACTCTTCGAACGCCTTACCGGCTCGTAAGCGTCATCCAATCAAAACCCAGCAGTGGTCATCACAGACTCTACCCTTCATGCCGATTGGGTGTTCACATTATTTAACACTTTAAATACAAAACATCTATTCGAGACTATTTAAATATATTTAAGAGATTCACAGCAGTTCATTTCAGGATATTAAATTCTTGAGAGAGAATATTGAGGTAAGAAAACGATTTTCTCCCTTTGGCAAAATCAGTTTAATCTTAAAATTTAAATACTTCCATTTGCAATATTATTAGAATTAATTTTGAGGGAGAAAAGTAATTAATATTTCATTTCAATTGCAGAGATTTAAAAAAGAGTTCTTTGGACATTTTGGATTCGATGCATAACTCATAAGCCAAATTCATAACATAAATGTTATAGTACCTTTCATTTAGGGGGAAAAAAAAAAAAAAGAACATAAAGAATGTTGCTTTTTTTAATGTTTCGAATCTTCAGAGGCAAAAGTAAACTGTTTTATGTGTTTTCCAGTGTAGATGTGATTTAAGTTGCTCTGCATTATCCTTCAAAAGATTGACATTTTGTATTTCATAAAGAAGGAACACCCGTTACGTGGTTTAGAGGGTGGGGGTCAATGACATGTCACGGGGTCGCGCACCAACACTTTAAGAATCGTGCCTCGGGGACACTAAAGATAGAAAGACTGAGTTGTCCTCACGAGTGTGTTTCCGCTTCCGGAAGAACTATCTTTCTTTAAAGCATTTTATAGTTGTTCGTTAGAAGCAGAGATCGATCATTTTTTAGAACATTATAATTTAATGGCATGAAATTAGCGAAATATTCCATTCTAGATTAACAGTTTTGGTCTTTTTTTCTTCATAACTCCCATATGATTAAAATAAAAAAAACGACAGGCGGAGAATCTGTGAAAATAAATCAAATCATGGATAGTAACAATCAGCATACTAAATATGTTACGGTCAATGAGAATAGTCGGTGATTATTAATATTAACCGGTCAATATTACTAATAATCAAATAAGTAGATTAGAGTGAATAATTTAAGCTAATTTATCACGTTAACCGGTTATTATTAATAATAACCAATGAAATTGGGTCAATGTCATTCTTTCACGGTTTTTTCTCTCTCCTCACTTTGACCAAAAGAAGCGGTTATTATTAATTTTAACCGGCTAGTATTGATCATAATCGGATTTATCACTTTAACCGTAACTTATACATAATACCAGTTCTAAACGAAAAGGCGATTTAATCCTAGTAGAGGAGACGTGAGGCAGTGTGGACAGTTTTTGAAAATTTGCCGGAAATGCTTACTAATCATTTGTTTAAAGAGGTCCATTATTTTTTTCTTATTAAAATTTAAGTGTTAAATATATTTTGATTGATACATAGGTTAATTTGGAAGTATACTTTTTTATTAAAAAATAGTCAACTTTCCCCGTTTTATGGAGAAATTTTACCTGAATATTTAAAGTGGAAGCAAATATCATTCTTTGATATTATATTTTTGATATAAGAAAATTGATTTACAATGATTTGGCGACCACGATATCTTTAAAACATTGAAGTATTGTACTGATTATACTTACTTACACTGCAGCCTATTTACTTAGTTACTAGCACCACAGCCGGTCGCAAGCCTCGTCTTGCCTGTACAAAATCGTTCCAGACTTTCTTATTTTTGATTTTTAAATTCTAGTTTTTCGCCTTCAAGGCTAGATCTTTGGTAGTATCGTCCAACCATCTCTTTTTCCTCCTGGTCTCGAGTTCGAAGGTTTCACATTTAAAAGTTTTTTTAGATTTTCTATTGTCATTGAATCTTTTAATATGCCCTATCAGCTATGCCAAACGTCTGGATTTAATAAATGGAACTATGTTTTTTCGTCTAATAAGAGGGTCATTCTTGTTTCTTATTTTGTATTATTTACTTTAATCGGTAAGCAAATTCTTCTCAAAAGTTTCCTAGTAGGCTAGATTCGTCTTCTGATGGAGTGTTGGTATCATTGATTATTGAAAGGTGAAATTGAAATTTTTTTAAAACTTACAGTTATCTGTACTGGTGATAGTGTATGTAAATATAGTATTAGGGCACCTACAGTTCTTTGAAAACTTTTTATGGTGGTAATTAACATAATAACTAAGTTCAATCACTTAATAAATTTACGATCGAAACTACACATTACTTTGCAAAGAAAATACATCTGCCCGAGTACTGAAGACTCTAAACGCTTAAGTGGTATCTTAAGAAAGGAAATTTCTGCAAGCATTACAATGAATTTACTACCACTTCTACTGATTTTGCCAGTCATTACTTCTATCAAGATCATCATTTGCTCATTAAAGAAAGGCAAATCAATACTAAAATAATCACGCCCTATTTTTAAAAACGATGTATATAAAAATAAGAACTTACTTTTCCACCCTAAAAACTTTCTTGTTTATTTGTTGCATAATTATTTAGAGTTTTGCATTGAGACAACACATGAAAGTGTTATCTCAATACAGAAGAATTGCAAGAATATTAATCAGTTCTAAATATCGATTTTATTTAATTTTAATACAGTTTCTATCTGTATTCTGTAATCACATTTTATTTCATCGTTTTGGTCTCAATTGAGGAGAAATGAAGTAAGTAGGAACATATTGATGCCTGTCCATACAGAACCGAGTTAGATAGAGAATGTTTGTCCGTATACACATTTTAATAATTTATGCTCTCGTTCCATATCAAAAATTGCACCTATTTAAAGAATATTTGAGCGGAAACGCATGTGAATTTCTGGAATAAAAATTTTAACGCCTTACTGTCTCATCTCTATTTGTACAATTCAGAAATTTTCAAAATCCGGGTACACATTGCAAAAAAATGTTCTATCCTGTGGCGAATTGTTGAGTACCCTACTCATAGTAAGTGGTAAAAGAGTTGCATGATCTCACGGGGTGGATTTTAGCCGTAAGGGAGAAAATTGCCAATTTCCTCCCACTCACGTGCAACTTTTTACTTTGAGGAGGGTGCTTAACAATTTGTCAATGGGTAAGAAAAAAAGAGATTTTTTTGAGATATCATGCTAAAAGCCAACTTATACTGTATAATTGTCATGGAAAATGTTTCACGACAACATTTAAAATATTGAGAAGAAATCGAAATAATGCTTTTCGTTTCCAAACAAATCCTGCCCCCGATAAGAGTAAAACTGTTCCAGAGATGTATTTTAATGCTCATTATGTATTTCACAGTTTTCTGACTGATTGAATTGTAATAAAAAAGGCCAGCTTCGGCGAAAATCTAATTTATTGTATCAAAAATTAAATATTAAAAGCGTGACATTTACTTAAAATGCTCAAGAAAAAAATTTCTTCTCAAAGCGAAAAAAACTAGCATTTGTGTATTTATTAGACTTGACTTTATATATTACTATTTACTGAAGACTATTCTGTATTTTTAGATTAAAATTTGTCCCATATTGCATTTACTTCAACAATAGATTAAAGAATTAGTTTTAAGACGTGTCCATACTTGTCTCGTGTCAAGAGGCTTCTCTGGACAAAAACATTTGTAAAATTTTTTTTTATCCTCCACTCTAATCAGCTTTCGTATAAGACTAAACCAAAATGACCCAAAAGAAGATAAACGCTTAAACTTTAATAAAACAAAATTCTCTCTATATATAATAAATCTATATAAATAAAATACATAAAACCATTTTTTATTTTTAGATAATTATATATTAAAATTCTATCTATATATTTGTATAGATATACAGACGAATCACTCTCCGGTAATAACAGGTTAGATCATTCTCATCAGTGTGCGGTCGAATACAATCGCATTACGCAAATTCTTCGAAAAATCTTTCAAAATATATAAATTATTATTGTTTCATTCTTTTTGCTGTGAATAGAACGAGATTTTGAATCCAATTTTTAAAGAAAACATTAAATCGTGAAGTCTTTTTTTTTTTTAATGAAAAAAAAAATAAAAAAAATTGGAATCTTCTTAGGTTTTGAAAAACATGACGGTCTTTTCGCTTGATAAATGTAGGGTTAGGATACTCTTTGTACTCCATTCTTTCCGTCAAATATAAGAATTAAAAAAAAAGAGGCATTTTATTTTATTTTCTGTTTCTTCAACTGAAGACGGTCTATCAATAAAGGACGAAAAACTCTCTTTCTATGGGGGTCATTTCATCTAAATTTTCAAATTTCTTTTTTTTTTTCCGTCTAAGAATTAAAATAATAAGTTCTTTCAACACACCGCTTAGTAATTTACTTTCAATGCACCTCCAAATAAACAGAGTGAGTTACCTTAGAATGCAGCACTTTTATTTCTTTAACCACCCTAGTAGGAATCCAAAAAAAAAAAAAAAAAAAAAAAAAAAAGGAGAGAGGAAAGAACTTCACACGGTCACACGAAAAAGAAACAAAGAAACAGGAAATATTTCTTTTAAGTAATAACAATTCTTTTACGGTTATATATATATATATATCAGTCAAATCTTTCAAATTGAGGAATAAATGTTCCCAATTTCTGCAACTTTTAATTCTTTACTACTTCAGAAAAATCTTTAGCAGAGTTTTAGAGATAGCAGAACATGAGAGGATTCGATCACCCATTATAACGGGTGATTGTATTTTTATTTACCGCATTTCGAATATTGTTTAAAAGAGAGGATTTGTTACAGGATTAGTTACAGAGTGCATCTCGGACAATGACGTCACATCCTTCTGATGGATTTGTTTTAATGATCAGAAGATAGGACGAATGTAACGTTTTTTATTAATCCTCTTTGGATATTTCCCAATTCAGAGTCCTTGATGTAAACATCCAAGACAGGCTTATAGCTCTCTTTGTCTTTTGGATCTGATAAGAAAACCTGTTTGAAGAAAATGCATTCTTCCTTTCAATGTCTTAAAGCCTTTCTTGTGTATGTCAATTGAAACAACGGATTTTTAATGAGGGAAGAGATTTCATTGTTTTAATGTTCTTTCCGTTTGAATATCCGCATTCAAAATAATCTCAAAAGAATATTTTATACGAAGGTTAATCTTTTTGTCTGGCAATCAATGGAAACTTATGCAAATATTAGATGCGTAAGAAAAATGTTTATTTGTTATTATTTTTTCAATGTAGCTGTAATTTTCTATATTTTTAAGTTTTGAAATCATCTAGGGTCGAAATTTAGTTGACGAAATCTGTAACTTTTTAACTATTAAATAAATAAATGCAAGTTTCGTTTCTCCTCGAGTTTTAGTCTATAAATCAAGGTTGTCATAGAATAAATAAATAAATAAATAATATTTTCCGTAGAAAATATAGCTTATTTTATTGGCAAGCATTATGGTATTAAAATTTAGGCATAAAAATTAAGCAAAGTGATAATTATCCTGTGATCTAAAAATCGTTCAAAAATTTCCGTTCGGACGAGATGTTTGAAAAATTAATTTTTCTCATATGTTTAATTTAGCCTGTGGATGCTGCTGTTTATTTCTCCAAATAATTTAAATATAACAGGAGTGATGTTTGCTAACTTATAGCTGTTTTTGATTAAAAAATAGTTTTTTTTGCAAATTTTTATTAATTAATTCTTTTATATGTTCTTTTTTATGTTATTTCAGGTAATATCAAAGATTAATAAAGATGACATGTAAGAGCTATGTCACAAAATTAGTATTCCTAAAGTTATATGAAACCAAGGATTTCTACAGTTAAGTTTTTGAAATGTAACTGCCAAAAAAAAAAAAACTAAAAAAATTTAATTTTACTGTAATTGGGTACCTGCAACTTGAAAAGAAGTAAGCTAAAACCAGCTGATTGAGTATAAACAAAATGGCGTGAAAAAGTTACAGTTTTTAGGCTTGGTTTATTATCACGCTGGATTGATTTTTGGACCAGATTTAATGAATGAATTCTGGTATAAACAAATGCCACGATTCAGCAGTCAATCAGGTTCAACAGCTACGTGCATTTGCAGTTAACCAATTGAATTTACACTATATACTAAAGATCCATTTTAAGCGTATATTTGTCAAAAAGAAAATACTCTGAGCGTCTAAAATAGTTATTCAGTCCAAAATAAGGTGCATTTATGGAAATTTTAAGCAATATGATTTGTAATGTATTTTAAAAAATCATGTTTGCTTCCGTTATTTTCTTTTCTCTTAGAGTCTAAGAATGTGTCGATATTCGCCAGATAAATTGGAAGCTTTGGTTCATCCTGAGTCTTTTTTGTTTCTGTCACATTTTACTTTCCTTTTTTTTTTTTTTTTTTTTTTTAAACGAATGGCTGTTAATGACATTTTAAAGAGGGCGAACGTGAATGGAACGTGAATAAATAATTAAAACATTTAGATTAGAAAAAAAATCTTACCTCCATGAAGAACGTGGTTAGCTGATGATATTTTTATCTGAAAAATAAAATACAGTTACTTAAAGACTTAAAAAATAGAAAATTTTGTTAATTGCACACATTGGCTAATGAATTAAAAACATGTGAGATTTTCTATTAAATGTCTGCTCGTTTGCAAAATCTGTCTATAACGTTGGTGAAATATCAGCCACAAAGTAAGCCGTTTACGATAAACGCAGTAGAATGCAAAAAATGACAGATCTTTGATCATTTAAGCGTTGATGTCTGTTAAGTAGCCACGGCTGTGAAGACCCTCTTGGTTCTCAAAATCATATCAAAATTTGGAACTATTATTTAGAAGACAGAACTTTAAACACAAGATCATGTGATCACCTCTCATCTCTGCCCGAAATGCCAGAATTCGCAAACAAGACAATCTGAAGACTGGGAACGGATTATGTGAATGAATAAAACACCTTTTTGCTACTGACAGAAGACATCTTTTGCTTTTTTTCATATTGTGTGCTGCGACTGGAGCATCCGGAGATAAAGAAAAAACATGTAATACCTGGGCAGATCCCAGAATGAATGGCAACTGTGATTCAATGAACATCAACTTTTTGTATCTTATCTCATTAGAAAATATTGGGACATTTCTGAAAGTAATTCTAATTTACAGGATCTAACACTCTGGCCAGTATTTATGCAGTAGGTGATCCAATAAAATATTTATTAAAAAAACAAAACAATATGGCATGTCCGTGTATGACGATGAAATAAATAGAGCCAAAATTTGCGTGATTAATAAAAGAAGTGGTCGTTAACAAATTGGGTATTTACTGCGATTAGGGTTTACTTTCAATTAACGATCAAATACGAATTATTAATGTAAGTATAACGCATTAAACCATACATTTTGTTATGACAAGGAAATAAAATGCTAAATTTGTGTAAAAAGTGGCAGATATATGATGTATACCGTGAAATTACAAACAAATAAAGCATACTTTGTGACCAAATATCAGATTTTGAAAAGATAAATTAAAAAAAAAAAGAGCTTCAACTTTGGAAATTTTTAAAACTGGTCTAGACCGATTCAATAAGTTGTTTTTATTATCAACCAAAATATGTTTGTAACTTAAAGGAAATACCATTAGTTGTTAAAATTGAATTTAAATTTTTGAAATTAATGCCTTTAAAATTTTTTTCAACAGGTCTATGAAACATTTCTCCCCACTTTTTCAACCCAATGAATTAAAACTTTTGACTGCTGTATTGTGAATATTTTTCCACCCATCAAAAATAAGCATAAGTATATTCGTGATTTAACATAAAAAAAGTTTTGGTGAGTCATGAATGTTTTACTTTCTGAATACAAGTTAGAAATGAAATTACTTTATAACACTTTTACTTTCTGTTACCACCAGGCTTCGTAGTGGGTGGAAATAAGAAACAGGAAAAAAAGTCAGGACAAAATCAGCACATTTTTTGGGCAATAGACTTTTATTTTAAACTATTTTTAAGAAGGGGAAACGAAGGGCTAAAAAATAATGTACCACTGCTACGAAAATTTTGCTTTTTTTGCGGCACATTTCTTTAATTACTCCACAACATTTAAGGTTTGATTTAGCGTAGGCATAGATAGGGTGAGAAACCTGAGAACACGAATTTTCTTGACGTCGCAAATAGATTCCCTCTATACAGAGTTACATCGAAATAAGTTTAAAAGAAACTGAGAATTATAATTAATTTCAAGCAAAAATATGTAACTTGAAAGCTAAAATGTAATATGATCTCCGTACTAAAAAATAAAAGCATACAAGTACCAATACTTAAATTAAATGGACATTTAAAATAACTTTCAATTTTACAATGTAAGAAATTTATAAGAAAAAAAAATGCTTTGACTGCAATTTAATGGACAAAAGAAAAATTAGCTCAAAATATAACTGAACAATGTTAATAAAATTATCTTTAACATCATTTTCCAATTAGTATTTGGGCATATTAAGAAACAAATTTCGACAGCAAAAATACAAACCCTGAAACAAAATTATAAGCCTTAATGCTTAGCAATTAATGGACGGTCTCAAAATTCGAAATATCGAAGATTTACGATTTTTAAGAATTATTAGGTTTCATTAGTCTTAAATAAAAATGTAAAGATATAATCATTTCAAAGTGCATCAAAACTATACTATCAGTTATTAGTGAATAAATCTCCAAGTTTAATGAGTATGTTACTGTGTGAATGACGGAAATTGATAGTTGTTGACTTCCACCGGTGAATGCACGCATTCACTTCGGTAAATGTCCGAAATATTGTTAACACAAAGCTTTAATTTTATTAAAATTTAAAAAGAAAATGATTGGCCACTAGATGGCAGTAGCAATTATGTGTAGAGAGAGCTTGATGTGAAGAATGATGCAATTACTGATGTCTGTAAATATTGTTTGTAAATAAATTATTAATATGCCAAAATAATCAAACTCTTACTTCCTCCTCCCCCCAACCGAGCTACTCGATACCTGACAAATGGTATAGCTTGCCAACAAATTCAGAAGTGGGATTACAACAATTCAAAACGGGGATTACCCGCAACGCTATCAGGTAGGCGACTTTTAATTACTTCGTTTTAAGTATTCAAATGTATAGTAACGTATATATATATAAAAAAGTATTGTTAAGTAGTAAACGATTTTTAGAATTATAAGTATAAAGTATTTTCTTAATTTCGTTTTCAACGAAGTAATCAAATTGAAGTAATTTCGTTTTCGAGGGTGAAAGTACTAAAATTTCGATATTGATAAAGTATTTCTATGTATTGTAAGTATTTAAGTATCATAATTTACAAAACATAGCCTTTTGGGGGAAGGCAAAAAAAGTAGATTTAATAGAATTAGCATCTGAGTTAGGTCTTTCTGTACCAGAAGATGCTAAAATAATTGATTTAAAACGTATTATAACGGAATTGGAATCATATGATGAAGAGTTTAGTAAGAGTTTACTAAGTAGAATTTCGGAAGATAGAGTAGCATCAAAAATAGCAGCCAAAACATTGGCCGACCGCGAGTATGATCTTGAACGTCTACGCATAGAAAGTAGGGCTCAAAACGTAAACATTTCGGATTTAAGTAGTAACGAGGAAAGTAAAAACGTACACACAGATTTTAGAAAGTTAATGCATGAATTTAAGATCAAAGATGGAGATATAAATTTTTATTTAGTTTTATTTGAACGGCAGGCGCGACGTATTGGTTTAAGTGAAGAGTATTGGGTATCACAATTATTGGGACTACTCCCTTATGAAATTACGCAACTGATCGCGCGTGAAAACGAAGATAATGCAAATAATTATAAGTATGTGAAATCATTATTGCTTAAGAGATATAAGATAAGCTCTGATAAGTTTAGATTTAAATTTTTAAATCATGTTAAAAATCCCGAAAGTACATGGAAAGATTATTCATTCGAATTACAAAACTATTTTGAAGAATGGATAACGGGACTCGAAATATCGGACTTTAATAGTTTAAAAAATTTAATTATTACTGAACAATTGAAAAAACAAGTAAATTCAACACAACGCGGGAACATTTTGTGGACGAATGGCCTAAAATTAATAAACCGGATCAATTAGCAGATAAATTAGATAATTATGATAATGTGCGATCTATTAACAGTTATAAATTAAGAAACTCATCAAATTTTTATTCTCGTGCTGATAAATTTCATGCGGAAAAGAAATCAATTCCGTTTAGTGAAAATAAAAGTATAAATCGAAAAAAGTATGTAAGCTCGGATATTCGAAATGAAAAAGGAGAATATAAATGTTTCAACTGTAACGATTATGGCCATATATCTCGTGATTGCCCCGTGCCTAAAAATATTGCTTATTCTAAGAAATGTAAAAAACAAGGTCATTCCTTGCGAACGTGTAAATCTGCTGAAACCGATCAAAAGCGAGAAGGGAATAATTTATCCATTAGTCAAAACAACTCGGATTCAAGCGCATCATTGGCCCCTACGAATTATTTGAAAGATGCTTATATTTATGGTAATAAGATAACGGCTTTAATTGATACAGGAAGTAGTAGTTGTCTTTTGAAAGAAAGTATCGCTTTAAAAATGAATCTGGACTTGCAACCAGATAACAGTGATTTATTTGGTTTCGGTAATCAAAACAATCCAGTGACGAAAGCTATAGGTAAAGCTGTAGTAAATATTCGGGTGGATGACGTAGTAGGAAAATTTATTACTTTATTAATTGTTAAGGATGATTCACAACTGTGTGATTTAATTTTAGGAAGAACATGGCTAGACTTACCTTACATTGCTTTTGCGCGTATAGGAGGTAATTTAACCCACTGGCGGTTAAGGAAATGGGCGAAATTGGGAGAATGTTTCTCCCCTACACACAGTTCCCCTATCCATTAACATGGGAAAACCGGTTTTGCTATGCAGAGAAGACTGCAGGTTAAAATACGACTTTTTACGTGCATAACCGTCAGTGGGTTAAAATTTGGATACGCAAATAATGACGTTTTTTCTAAAATTCAAGTAGATATTAATAAAAATGCGGTTAAATTGAAAACAATAAACGGAGCAGAAATCGAAAGTAAATCAATTAATTTAATTAGGGTAAAGGTCGATAAAGGAGAAAACTCAATTGTTAATGGGACAATTTTAGTAAAAAGTGTAGGCCAGAATTTTGATTCAATTCTTGAGGTAGTTAACGGTGAAACGATTGTACCAGTAGTAAATGAGAAAAAATTTAACTTAAAAATTAGGAAAGATCAGTGCTTAGGTAGGGGAATGGAGGTAAGTGAGGAAAGCTTAATGCTGTCTAATAAAGTGGAAATTGATAGTGAAAAAGTTGAAGTAAATACAATTAACTATGAGAAGTCTCCTATTTTAATGAAAGACATTAATTAAGACGAATCCTTAGAAAGTATTAAAAGATTTGAAATTTTAAGTTTAATAAATAAATATCGTGACTGTTTTGCTTTAAACATAAGAGAGTTAGGCTGCACGAATTTATGCAAAATGGACATTAAAGAAATAGAGGGCAGTAAGCTGATTTTTCAAAAACCATATAAAACCAATTCCGAAGAAAGAAAACAAATAAAAGAAATCGTCTCTGAATGGAAGAAGCATGGAATAGTGTCAGACACAAGATCTCCATATTCCAGTCCTGTATTATTAGTCAAGAAAAAGACAGGGGAGCAACGATTGGTAATTGATTTTAGGAAATTGAACTTTCAGACTGTTAAGGACAAATTTCCTTTATCAAAAATTGATGACATTTTAGAATGTCTTGGAGGAAGCCAGTTTTACACGACTTTAGATTTAGCAAGTGGATATCTACAATTACCATTAACAGAAGAAGCAAAATTGAAAACGGCTTTCATAACTCCAGACGATACTGGTCAATTTGAGCGAATGATTTTCGGATTGGCAAATGCACCAGCAGAGTTCCAAAGGCTAATGAATCTTGTTTTAGGCCCATTGTTCAACAAAAAAGTACTCTGTTATTTAGATGATATTTTGATTCCAGCTAAAACATGGACCGAAATGATACAGAAACTTACTGAAGTATTTGAGTGCTTAAGAAGAGCCAATTTGACTTTAAAACTACCAGAATGTGAGTTTGGAAAGTTACAGACAGAATTTCTTGGTTTTATACTTAGTAGAGATGGTTTGAAACCTGGACCACGTAAAGTAGCAGCTATTGAAAAATTTCCAGTTCCAAAAAATATGCATGACATCCAAAGATCTTTAGGACTTACTAGTTTCTTTAGAAGATTTGTTCCAAAGTATTCTCTCAAAGCAGCACCATTATCTGAACTTACAAAAAAGGATGCGAAGTTTGTTTGGACAAAAGAGCAAAGCGAGGCTTTCGAAGAACTTAAAAGTAATCTAATTAAAGCGCCTATTCTAGCTCATTATGATCCACAAAGTGCAACTGAGGTACATTGTGACGCAAGTTCTATTGGATTGGCCGGAATATTGTTTCAACGAGGCAGTAAAAAGAATTGGAGAATGGTTTATTGCGTTAGCAAGAAAACTACGGAAACTGAACAAAAATACCATTCAAGTAAATTAGAGTTGATGTCAATTGTGTGGACATTAGATAGATTAAGACAGTTTCTGATAGGAATAAAGTTTACAATCGTGACAGACTGTCAAGCAATAGTGTATTTAAGCGCTAAAAAGTCATCAAATCCTCAAATGGCAAGATGGTTTAACCTAATGCAAGAATATGATTTTGAGATACGACACAGATCAGGTGAACGAATGAAGCACGTGGATGCGCTAAGTAGAGCAGCTGTTGAAGAGCCAGAAGACTTTGAACACTATTATTGAGAGAAAATTTGAAGTTTGTGTTACCTTGACAACAGACGAACAAGTTTTGATGATGCAAAGTATGGAAGATCCAAAACACAAAGATTGGGACTTGAAAGTTAAAGAGGCCGAACGCAATTTAATTAATGCAGTTAATAAAACAACCAACAAAACTCCATTTCAAATGCTACATGGTTACTCACCTAGATTTTATGATGGACTTTTAAGTAAATTGGCAGATGATGAAACTAAAGAATATAATGATCCTGAAGAAGTGCGTAAGGAAGCTATTCAGATAATAGAAGAAAAACAGAATAAGATGAAATCATATTATGACAAAAAAAGATGTAAAACAATCAACTACGTTAAAGGTGAAATAGTGGTCATGAGGAAAACATCTCAAGCAACAGGTCAACCCTTGAAAACTCAGCCAAAATACAAGGGGCCATTGATAATAACACAAGTATTACCAAGTGACACCTACAGAGTAACTCAGTTACAAGAAAAGGAAAACGGACACTTTTTCACAACTAAAGCCCATGTGAGTCAACTAAAACCTTGGAGAATTCATCCAGACTCTAGTGATTCCAGTGACACTGAACAAGAATTTTGAACTTTATGTACTTCATTTAACTGAACTTTTATTACACTAAATTGAATTTTAAAACAAAGAAAACAATCTGAACTTTTTACAGTATTTTCCTTGAAATGTAGCATATAATGTATCACTGAGTACTAATAATTTCTTTTTATTTTTATAAGTAGGTTAGCAAAAGTAAGAAAGTTGTTTAATTTCTAAAATTTTGTAAACTGTGAAGTTTAAGTAGTTTGAAGAATTGTAAGTATGTTTATTTTTATTTTGTGGTATTTTTAAATAACTTGTATGTATTGTGTTTGTGTTTAGTTTATTAATATAGTTTGTATTAATCAGGAGATTAATCGGTCAGTCTGGCCGAATGTTAACACTAAGCTTTAATTTTATTAAAATTTAAAAAGAAAATGATTGGCCACTAGATGGCAGTGGCAGTTATGTGTAGAGAGAGCGTAGGTGTGCGCGCTGAGAGAGCCTGATGTGAAGAATGATGCAATTACTGATGTCTGTAAATATTGTTTGTAAATAAATTATTAATATGCTAAAATAATCAAACTCTTACTTCCTCCTCCCCCCAACCGAGCTACTCGATACCTGACAAATGGTATAGCTTGCCAACAATATATACTAGGTCTAGTAAAAGGCCACTGTCAGATATGCCCCTACATGAATGCTTTTTTAAGGTTCAGTGTCACTGCCCTATTGGAAAAAAATCGTAAAACCAGTATCGAAAACCAGTAAAAATGATACCAGAACCAGTATGACCATACTGGAAATTTAAAACCTGGTATAATACCATACTGGAAATTTTAAAACCAGTATGGCACCATACTGGAAATTTCAGAACCAGTAGGAGCACCATACTGAAAATTTTAAAACCAGTATAACACCATACGGGAAATTTTAAAACCAGTATAGTGCCATACTGCAAAGTGTAAAACCAGTATGGCACTATATCAGAAATTTAACCAGTATGGATGATGCTGGAAATTTTGATACCAGCTATAAAATCGCACTGGAAATTTTGATACCAGTTTTCAAACATACTGGGAGTTTTAAAGTAGTTTTAAAATATAGCTTCATTCTTAGTAAGTACATATTGTTCTGAAAATCTAACGGTTTTGACATTTTCAAACTTCGTTTATTTTATTTATTTATTTTTATTATACTTCTTTCAAATAATAAATTCCTTAGATTTGTATAAGAATTCTTAACGTATATATCAAAGGCGGTTATAGTGTACATTTTCTATGTACATTAATTAAAAAAATAAATATTTAAAAATATTAAAATCATTTTATAATTTTGAAGAAAAGGAAGTTTTTGAGTAAGATTTTTACACATTTTAATTATTTTAAATTCTGCTTAAAATCATTTAAATGTAAGTAATTTTCTAATAAAAGTAATTTAATACTAATAGATTGTGTTTTTATACGTTTATTATTTATTTACTTATTTATTTTTTTATTTACAAAATTTATTTTATTCAAAGTCATGATGACATATTATTTAATTGTATCACTTTAAATTTTATTATAAATTGCTTTTATTTATTTATTATATTTGAATTTATTCTAGAACAATGTTACTCCCAACCGAAACTAATTTATCAATTCGCGAAATAAATTAATCAGTTTAGGTTTCAAACAACTTCGTAGCAAAAGAAATATGTTTACATAAATTAAAAATTGATATAAAATCTCAAATTTTTACCTTCAAACATAAACCTCTCCTTCATAAATTTATAAATTTCAGTCCGTTTTAGAAATTTGTAATTAATAAATTTAAATCATCAAAAAAAAAAAACTTTTTTTGAATGAAATAAATAAATTTGTTTTATAACTATATAGTTAATTCAATTCAATTGAATCTATAAAAGCGAAAAAGAGCGATTAATTCAGAAACGAATGGGAACCACGCAAAAGACGAGAATCGACTTTTAGTAGTTCGTAAATTCTATATCAAGCTACCACGAATTGATGAATTAGTTCGTTAAATCCATATCACGCTACCTGAGCTATATAGCACAGTTTTTCTAGTTCTTTCCGTTTCTCTGTCTGAACTTCACAGCCAATCACACTTGTTTACATCCGGTCCGGACATCGAGCATCGTGGAAAGAATGGCGGTATATTTTAGTAAGTGTATTTTTCTCTTTATTTCTTGCTTTTATTTGCATCTTTGTTAGTTACAGAAATGTTAAAACGTATGCTTGCGTATGAATAGTATTTATATTTTAAGTTATCAAGACATATATTACATTCTTGAATTATTACTGCTTTGCTTGTGCATGCATAGGTTAGGGTAACGATATACAGACTTCATTGCATGAGAAGAAAGTATTTTTAATGTTTTTTTCCTGGGTTTCTTAATGAAACTTTAATTGAAACGCTTTGTCCACATGTTTTCTTACATAAATTCTCACTAATATCACCGTTATTAACAAATTAATTATTTGTTTAGTTGTATATAATATTTGTAAACTTCGCATTATATACGAGGGTTGCTATTTATATTTCTGGCCTAATAATGAAAAAACAAATATGTAGGATCGAAATTGGTTTTATTGTTTTTCAAAATATTCTCCATGATGATCAATACACTTTTGCATGCGTTTGAACCAATTTTCAAAGCACTTTTTCCAGTCCGATTGAGGTAACTCCAAAACATGCGTTTTGAATGCATCAACCGCTTCTTCGGGGGTCGAAAATCGTTGTCCACGTAATTTATTTTTGATGTTTGGGAATAAGAAGAAGTCATTGGGTGCCAAATCAGGGCTGTACGGCGGATGACCCATCAGTTCGATCTTTTGCTCCGTCAGAAATGCCTTTGTTTGAGTCGATGTGTGAGAGCTCGCATTGTCATGATGAAGAATGATTCGCCTGTTCTTCTGCTTTTTTCGAATTTGTCCGATAACTTCTGGCAAACAAATGGCCGTGTACCATTCAGAATTGACCGTCCTGCGTTGCTCTAACGCCACTGTTGCCACATGACCGTTAATGCCGAAGAAACAGGCAATCATTTGTTTCGATGTGCTTCTTCCTCGAACAACTTTTGTTGGCTTTGCCTTGTCTTGGAAGACCCATACAGTTGATTGCTGTTTTGTTTCCGACTCATATGCATAGATCCATGATTCGTCACCTGTGTAGATGTAATACACAGCCTTTAATGTACCTTGAACGTATTTTTCCAACATTTCCTTGCACCAATCGACACGAGCCTTTTTTTGAGCGTTTGTCAGATTATGCGGGATCCAACGCGAACAAATTTTTTTAACACTCAAATGTTCATGCAATATTTTGTTGATGCTAGTCATACTAATGTCCAAAGACCCCTCTATCTCACGGTATGTCACATGACGATCTTGCTTTATCAGTTCACGCACAGCATCGATCTTTTCTGGCACAACAACGGATTTTGGACGACCTGCACGGGATTCGTCCTGGATCGAACATCGACCACGATTAAATTCGTTATACCAATTTTTTAGTGCTGTAGGATGGCGCTTTATCGCTGAATAAAAAATTAAGTTCATCGAAGCACTCTTGTGTTGACAATCCACGTCGAAAGTTATGAAAAATAATGGCACGAAAATGTTCACGATTCAATTCCATTTTTTGAAAGAGAAGAACTTTTCAATTTACTGTCAACAACACAAATAAAGCTATAATGGTAATCGTCTGCTGAATTCATGTTTAAAAATATCAAACTTTCGATTAAAATCGTCTGCGGTCACTTAGCAACACTTACTGTTGCCAAGGCCAGAAATATAAATAGCAACCCTCGTATTAGGTGTTAATCTCAAATTCTTTTGTTATTTTTAATGTTTAATTTTATTTTAAAAATTTTAAAGCATTTAGTTTTAATGATATTTTATTAACTGTTGGTACCCTGAAGTTTCAGTAAAACTAAAATATCATTTTAAAAACAAAGCAGTTGATACTTAAAAGTTTGATATTACTACCTAGTTAATATCGTACATATATTTTGTAATTGTATAATTTCTAAATAAATTTTTTTTTCAGAAATGATTTGGAAAGCAGCATATTTCCTTTTTATTTCAATAGAGGTATGTTTTTCTAGTTCTTGACACATCCAACATGCAAACTATTATAGAATTTTTTTTAAAAAATTCGATAGTTATTTTATCTTTTATAAATCTATATTTAGGGATATTTCAGTGTCAGGATCCATTGCAACAGCTACAACTGTCAAGTTGCCTAGAAGATTTTAAGCTTACAAAATTTATTTATTATTTAAAAAAGAAAGACTAGTAGAGATTTGCCTGGGATGGCTACTAGTTATACTCTTTAAATTGGTCCTGTTCTTTAATGTTTTTGTTTTAATTTCTCCTGGAGGTGGGCCGACCCGAAAGTGGCGGTGATGTTTTTAAGATGTTTGCAAAATTCCCAGAATTCTGAAAGTTTTAGTTATCTATATCAATAAAACATTTTGCAAAAAAACATAGTAGTTTGCAGTCCTGAATTCCTTATATTCTTATCTTTGTGCATAAAAGTGATACGGTGTATATAAAGATATTCAATTTGTTAATAAATTGAATTAGTGAAACCTTTTTGTAAGTTTTCATATTGTAGTTACAAATTAATTATAAAATAGAACTGAATGCTTCTTAGATTTTAATGAATATAAAAAGTATATGCAAATTTAAATGTTTAAATATTTTTCCTTCTGAGTTCAGCCACTGAATAGTTCAATTTTTAGCTTTACGTTCAAATTTTATTTGTTTAAAGCCTTTTAAATATTTTTCCTTCTGAGTTCAGCCACTGAATAGTTCAATTTTTAGCTTTACGTTCAAATTTTATTTGTTTAAAGCCTTGAATATGCTTTGCATGATAATGAATTTAAGTGTTAACCTTTTGACGAAGTTATAAACTGAACTGTTTAAAAATTATTGTACTGAAACTAAAATGGTCAAAAGTTACTTCAGATGATCCATACTTAAATTTTTACATATAGTCACTCTAAAAAGTTGGTTGGTAATGTGCTTTCATGATGTCGGCGTTTGTGAATTCTTTTGTGTTGTCAACAAGAAGTGGGTAGTATGAGCCTATGATACCTATGTTATACATTAACTTCACTTTATTAGAAATCTCTTTCAAATTACAAAAATAATAAAATTTTGGTGGACCATCATTTTTTCTTACTATTGTCGTGTTGATCTAAGTTTCAATTAGCCAGTTGATATATTGAGTATATTTATAATTGATTGGTATACTAGTTGAAAAATAAGTAGTATTTGCAATTTTATTTCTCATACTTAATAGTTATTCTGAAAAATTGATTTACTGTATAAATTAGACTATATAATTTGGATAATTGTTTATTCTTAATTATAAATAATTTATTTTAATCTTTTATTTATTTACAGTCTGTGTATTACAATAGCTGATCTGTAAATTTACATCATACATTGTTTGAAATTTTAGATCATATTTAACTGTAACTGCATATACTTATTTTGAACCAAAGTAAGGTTTAATTTAATCTTATTAAAATAGTATCATATTTCTATGGTATTATGTTTCAAGATCTTAATAATAAGATTAAATATTGAGTCTAACTTTTTGTATGTGTTGCATATGTTACTGTAGACAATGGATTTTTAAAAAAAAATGTATGATTGAACAGTTCCCTGAATATTCGTAATCTTATTAATATGCATACATATTTTATTTTAATTTTGTAAGAATTGAATATATGAAATCTGTTTTTTTGGCATTCTGGGTCTTTGTCTAAGTTATTTACATCTGTAACAGCTAGTTTCTGAGTTTTTAAAATGCATAAAAGTTAATTAAAAATTGGAGTAAATGTAGTACCCTATTGATATAAATATTATTATTATTAAAAAGAAATAATAAGCATAATGCTTTACCAATTTTAATCAAGTCATATGAGCTGAAAAATCTATGCATCCTATTTGTGTCATGGTAAATTTAATCATAATCATATGAAAAATTTAACATAATTAAGCTTTTAGTTAATATAACCTTAATTAACTGTCATGTTTAGCATTTTTCATTGTCTATTTATTTATTAATATGATGTGAAAAAAGTTGAAAGCTTTTAAAAATTCTTTACTATTTTTATTCATTTAATAATTTTTGTTGTCAATTTAATAGTTAGGAAAAAGTATACAAATGTCAAAAATATCTAATGGAATTAACACTGCAATCTGAAATATTAACTTAATCAACATTGTAATCTAAAATTTAGCATAAACAGATAAAGCATAATATTAAAAGATAAGGCATACAATGTTAAAAATGAGATTTTTTGAAATTGTTGTTTAGTCTACACATTCTGTTAATTCAAATTTTGTTTATTTTAGGAGCTCTAAATGGAAACATTGTTGCTGGCTCTTATTTGGTGAAGTTAGAAAGATAATTCTAAGAGATAGACATTAAAGAAAAGTCTGAGGGATCCTGTACAACCAAACAACCTCCAAATAGATGGTTAGGTGACGTCGAAGAGACTTAAAAATTGACTGTTAGAAAGTGCATGTTTGACACAGCTCAGGTCTGCAAGCGACGGATGTGTTTGTGGAAAATAAAAATGAATCACAACAAGGGAGATATCATATTTAAACTATGCAAATCAATCAACTTTTTGAAAGCTATATTTTTGAATTTGCACACAAGTGTACTAAAAGTGCTTTTCAGTCGCTTCACGTTATAGGAACTACTAAAATATGACAAAATTGATTTCATTTGATTATAAAAAGATTAATATTTTTTAGGCTGTTATGGTAATGTTTATATCAATTTAGTAATTGTGTAATTCTTATATCTTATTGAAGACAGATTTTAAATTATGTCATATTCAATGTTTAAAAGTTTTAATATTGTGTTGTGTGTTTTTATTCAGTATATATAATAATTATTGTATTAATTCTATCTTGTTGAGTTATCAACAATTGTGAGATAAAGCCTTTGAAAATTTATGCTTTATGAACTTGTGTCGCTATATAAATAATTCGCTCTTGAGATTTAATTTTTATAGGCGATAACTTTTTTTCCTAATTTAATTTTCAGATATTATGTGATAAGTGAATTATCATAAAAATTAAATACTTCAAATAGAAAATGAGTATAACAAATTGTGCTTTAAGTCAAGGAATCTTAAGAAAAATGTCAATACAATGACAGAGTAAAATAATTCAAATTTTTTATTTATATTAGTTAATAACTTGTGTCATTTGAGCTTTTATTTGTAGCTATTATTACTACTCTAACCACTATTATGTTTTAATGATTAAAGTTAACTATAACTTAAATATCAAATATATCTAAAATTAAAATGGTTTGTATTTATCTATAGTAGCAAGCAAGTACATTGGTCAAGATGTAACATAACTATATAATTATATTTTACAATGTCCGATTTCACAGTAAATGAACAATGTCAAATTAGATTGATTTCAAATATTTTTGGCGGCATTTCAAACATTATTTGGTATATGTGTTATTTGTATTCCATTTTATTTATCAATTACTTAAATATAAACCAAAGTTAATTTATTTAAATGAAATCATAATTTTATAATTAGATAGTTTAAATTAATATCTATAGATATATACACTTAACATGGTCTCCTTATTGTGCATGTGAATTTGCATTTGTCAAACATTTCCGTGGCTTAATTATCAAAATTTATTTTGTCAGTTCAAAAGATATGAAAAAAAAGTTAAAAATTAAGATTTTGACTTATTTTAGTCTGGTTTTTGGCTATTCATTACATAATATTTCTAATCCTCAATCAATTTTCATAAAATCTGAAGAATGCATTTACACTTTTCTAATGTTGCTGCAAAACATTTTTTGTGTAGTATTTTAGATTCAAATATTAGTGACAATTATTTCTCATATATTAATTAATTGTTAAAAAAATTTCATTAACTGTGAAGATGTTTAAAAAATAAAACAGTTTATTTGATTTTTATAACATAATGCAAACTATAGCTTTTGACAAAGTGTGAATTGTGGTCAGTGTTTTATTTCCCTGTATAAACCAGGAGACTTTATTTATTTACACAATTGTATTAATGTTTTATTTTCTAATTCAGAGCAGTTTACTAACCTTCCTGTATCAAATTGTAGTACCTCACTATACTTGTGTTAAAAATAAACCGTTACACCATCCCAGTATACTGGGTTCCTGTATCATACCGGCTTATGGAACACCGGTCCCGGTATGTTACTTGTTCCGCTATCATACCGGAATAAATTTTATACCGGCTTATGAAACACCGGTCCCAGTATCATACTGGAATAAATTTTATACCGGCTTATGAAACACCGGTTCCGGTATGATACCGGGATAAATTTGATACCGGCTTATGAAACACCGGTTCCGGTATGATACTGGGTCCGGTATAATACCGGACCCAGTATCCGGTATAATACCGGACTTAAAAAACAACTTATTTTTTTATACCGGGGATTTTTTCCAATAGGGTGCCAGATATATATTTGCCCGGTATGCCCTACATCAAAGTTTTGTTAAAGGTCAAGTGCTCAGTATGCATTTAACTGGTACTCCAAACACCGATGTTTCTCCTAATCTATCCTCAGCAGATATTAAAGTATCGAATAAATATAACAATATATATATATCAACAAATAAATTACTATCAAATCGGATATAATAAATATTTCGGACATTCTTCTAAGTGACTATGTGATGGTTGACATTCACAGGTGGAAGTCGACATTCTCTTAATTTCGCTCATTCACTGTAACAAATATTTTCACAAATTAATAAAGAGAAATTGATAATAATCATTAAAAGGACTGATTGCAATCTGAAAAAAGAGTGCAATACGACTTTATGTGTTCACATTTTGAAATGATGTAAACTTATAACAAGTAATTCGTATTTAAACAAAAATTAAGCAAAATCGAAGGCATCGAAGAAAAAAAAAAAACAACTTATGTCAAGGAAAAATGAATTTATAAGAAGTTCGTTTGTTAGAAAACGTCTGTAAATGAAATCCCCATAAACAACTTCAATAATCACAGATTATTTAAGATAATAGTTAATTTATAATAGACAAATTTAAAATACAATAAATAAACTTAAGGTAGAAAACAATTCAGTACAAAGAATGGTTTTTTATTAAGAAAATTGATGTTCCTATACTTATTGCGCAATAATTTGTTCTTTTGAGATAAAGAAGGGGTTTTTCATGCTCTTAGTTTGAAGCACGTTTCTGATTTCACTTTTTGAATCGATCTTATTTCTTTTAACAAAGAGAATCTAAGCGATTCTTTTAAAATCGCATGTTTAGTCGAAATGGTATGTTCTGAATAAACAAAAAACTCAGACAACCTTTTCTCTGATGCCAATTTTTATGGATTTTTCGGAAGATTATATTTTTACATTCAAAGTGATAGCATAACGTAAGCTCTTTAACTTAATTAAGAAAGATTTTAACGACCACTTCCGAATAAATAAATGCATGGAACGTTAGTGGGTTGCAGCTTAGGCGAAGCACAAAAATACACTTTCGGAGTAATGTTTTCGGAGAGAGCGAAAGGTTTGCTGATGGTTTTAGGTCGAAATAAATGTTTTAATCGCAACTATAAGTAATCATTTTAATTGAAATCGTGTTTTATAACTACAGCTAAATATTCTTGTATTCCTAGATAAATTTTCATCAATGATCACCATAACTTGTATATAACAACAGTAATCATATATTATGATTGTCTGTAAATATTATTAAAAACAATCGAATACTGTATCATCCACTATTGTAGTGTAGTGGACAGCCATGGAGTTACTACAACTGTAGTAACTCCATGGCTGTAAACCGTAATTGATTTTCGGCATTTATCTTTAAAATGGTTATAAAATTTAAAAACTTTTTTTTATAATTATTCTGTTTTTAAATTAAATTTAAAATGACTTTGACCACAGTAAAGATACAAGTAAATAAATACCACTGTACAAGTCAATAAATAAATCATATCTGAATTAGCGGAGTTAGATAAATGCAAGTTATATAAACGATGTGTTTAAGATCCGTCCACCACACCATAATGGACTGTACAAATTGGCCGGTATGGGTATAGGATTCAAGAGCCGAGGTTTCTCGTTGCAGTCATTCTAATGAGTGAATTTCTCGCTAAGAGATTCTACCTTTAAATATTATAAAAATGAAAGTAAATACACTTTTGCATCTTGAAAGAAAGTACCCGCCCTGAAGCAACTCATTATTCAAATTAGTTTTTCGTGTGCAGGATTTTTGGCGCTCTTCCTAGGGGCAAGGACGATTGTTGGGATTTAACCTTGAAGGTCAATTACACTTTGGTTAATGAAATGGCTTTTTTTAAAAAAATACTATTTCTACGAATTGGCTCGGACCAGATTTCTTGGTCTTCTACATAATAACAGTTAATGGAAGGTTTTTGTAGCTACTGAGAAAGACGTTTCAACCAACTTGATTGAACTCGAAGCATTTAATTAAAAGAGTACTGACAACGCAGGTTTATATGTATGCGTTGTGATCGTCCAGCGAGGTTGTTTGATCGCTGCCGAAAATTGGCAATTCTCGCTTCCACGGCGCTACTCCGCTCGTATTTTATTTATGAAGGCTTTTTTTTAAAAAAAAATATTTATTTATTCTATGAGCGATAGATAGAACTAAATAAACATGAAACTAAAAGTCATTAATAATAAAACTTAATATTAAATCTTATATTAAACATTAAAACTTATTCCAAAATTACATTTATAGTGAATGTTTAGTTGAACTACGGATATTATAAATTTTATAGAGAACTTTACGATCCATTTATTCACAAAAAAAAAAAAAAAAACATAGATGAATTCAAAACATCTGTGTATTTAAAACATGTGAACCGTATGCTCAGTTTTTATTTTCATTTTGATGTTTTCATAACAGTTTAAAGACGAAAAGTGTTAAGTATTTAAAGGGAACATGAAATGAAATAAAAAATTACTGATTGTATGACACCAATAAAAAAAGGCGTCTAAAACAACCTACCATAAATAAAGTGAAAAGAATCACGAGTTGTAATTTAGTAAGACTAGTTACACCTTTAATCCCAGTTTTTTTTGCATTAAGAAACTTTACATACAAATTTGCGGAAACTCTTAAATGAGAATTCTTGTTAGTTAAAAGGCAGGTAATGTATAGAGATTGCAAAAATAATGCCTGCCGGAGAGTTCTATCCGCGAAAGTATGCTTTCTTTTTTAAGAAAAAGTGGTAGGGACTTTACCTTTTGATTTCTAGATTAAAAAAGAGACAGCACAAAATAGAAAGATGTAAGGGGTAGACCTAACCGATGCATTTAAGGGTAAGATTACATGATTTTCCCTAATTTTAGAGTATTCAGTTCAGACTCTTCTGCCCTTCAGGAGATTTCAGGAGATTCTGCCCTTCGGGAGATTTAAGGGTAAATCTCCCTTATTTTTATTATAATGGCACCTTTTGCATACCTTCTCGAACAGAATTTTACGCTGACTGACTTCGTATTGTAAGTAACTATTAACAAAAAAAGGATAATCAACGTTAAATAACATCATAAAAAAAGCATACATCACACTTACATAAAGTATTTAACTTCGCAATTCAATTAGCATTATTGTGAGAAAAAAATAACTTATTTAGGAACAGTTATGATAAAGGAAAAGTATAGTATATGAACTATTGAAAAAAGGTATATAGACTAACTATCAAGTAACTAGTAATACACTAACTAAAAATTATCAGTTGATATTGTTTTATCGACTAAATTCGAAAGAGTAAATTCGAAAGAATTACTTTATTAAACACTAGTCAGCTTCGCTAGCATTAGGTGAAAAATATTTATACATATTTGTAACTAATTCTTGAACTATGATATGCAAAACAATTTCTCAATGAGAAAATTGTGGCCGAATTAAAAAACGCGAATTATAATCTAACTATATTTATTTAATCGAATAACATGCACTTCAAAGTTAATAAACTTTTCTCAAAATATCCTAAAATTTCGCCCAGTTGGTTAAATGCCTGTGATAAAATATACGAATGAAAGCTGAATAATCGATATTGTAAATATTTATTCCAATTTTTTTTTTTTTTTTTTTTTTTTTTATACCCTTTCTAAAAGTGATTTTGTCAGTTAACGTTTGTCTTCGCTATATGAGAAAAATGCGAAATTCCAGTTACAATCTCAAAATCATTTTATGACATCGAATTTTTGTTTTGTTTTTCTACCTACTATTATAAGTAGCCAATATCGTTCCTCCTTTCCCGTCGCGTGCTGAGTGGATAATTCAGACAGGTGTTGGTTTCAAAGTGATTTTACCATTGCGAGAGAAGTCTACTTATATTATTAGTCCATGGTCTCTCAAAAAAGTCCACTCTCTCTGAGAAGCTGTGGAGACCCGCTGTGTGAGGTCCCCAAGGGAAAAAAAAATGAATGCAAATAAACAAAAAGATAAAATATTCCAAAATGCAGTTGTTCGTACTTAAAGGCTCTTGGAAGCTGCGTACCCAGTGATTTATATCGTGTCTTAAAGATAACTCCTGGTTTATAGACTTTGTAAGAAGATTTCCATGTGTGAACACATCGCATTTTAGAATACTTTATCTTTTTATTCTTTGAACGCCATGAATAATAAACATTTTTCTTCTCACACTTACATGTTGTGTTTTTCCCCCTAAATTTATTTTGCATTGTTTAAAAAGACTCATCATTTACAAAAAGCGCACAAGTTAATAGTCTCTTTTATATATTTTATTTCTTTTTTCTATCCACCTTGCGGAATGAGAGTCGATAAAAAGGCTAGTTTTCGAGTAAAAGGAGATTAGCTCTCTCTTCTTCTTCTACTTTGCCTATTACAATCGCCAGGTTCATTCAACCCATCTATCAACAACAACAAAAAAAATAAAAACAAAAAAAAAAGCATTCAATGAAGGCCAAACCCCCAAAATAAAAGGGTTGATTCCCAAATTGCGAATTCTTCGCTGTTGAATGAATAATCAAAAGTTTCCAGGAAAAGCTTATTTCATTTTGTTCTAAATATTTTTAAACCCCCCATTTTTTTGTGGTCGTTTATTTTCTCGTTTTCTCCGAAACTTTAAAATTCATAAACAAGTAAAAAGAGAAAATGAAGCGATTATGAATATTTCTTCGGCCAATTTTTCGTACGTTTGTACGCATATCCTCCCACAAACTAAATTTTCGAAATTTCGGAAAATATTTTTCCGAATGGTATAGCAATTAGCTAAGGTATTAATAATGAAATAAATTTTAGAAGTGAAGGAATTTTTATCCAAAACTACATATATATATAATATAAACAGAAAAAGTCATTTCTACTTAGTTCACTATTACTTCATTTGCATTCCACAACCTCATCGAAGCACCACAAAGATCAAGCTAATGGGAAAAGGGCCACAAGCGGCTTCTCAGGTGCCCAGATGTTTTATACAGTTTAAGTTTAGTTCACTATCCCTGAAAGTCATATTTAACAGAACATCTTTAATGTTGGAGGGTGTGGTTTAAACAGACTTTTAAATGAAGATTTAGAAGTTTTATTTATTATTTTGATTTAAAAGTAAGATTAGGATGACGCTTATTTGTACTATCCAAAATAAAAGATTAAAAAAAAAAAAAAAAAAAAAGAAGATAAATTGGTGAATGCTGCTTTTTGACGCTCATTTACAAATAAATAAATAAAAGTAAAAAAAAAAAAAAATTAAAGTTATGGTGATTAAACTTGCAAAAAAAAATCTTTTAATTATGTAGGATGCATTTTAATATGATGAAAAGTATGGACTGGATTAGAAACAGATAAATATTGAAGTATTTTTAAACTTTTTTTTAAATCTAACCATCCATTGTGACGAGATTTTTGTTGCATAAAAGAAAAGTATCATTTTCTTTTTTGTGAAGGAGATTATATTTTGTGGGAGAAGGGTTGTTCCACGGTCAAGAAAACTGGAATGGAGCGCCAGTTAGTTTAGTGTTTTATTAGAATTCTTAGTGAGCCGAATGAAATTCCAATTTTACCAAACAATATGACCGTTAGCATTAAATATGCGTATAACAACTATTTCATTTATTTATTTAAAATTTTTTACAGAAGTGCGCGTCTTTGGGTCTTGATAATAGAAAATGTTTTTGATAATGGGCATTTTGTTTGCTAAAAACTAATTTTATGAATTTCTGATGTTTCCATTTTTAAAGGACACAGCACCGAGGTAGAAACTAATCATTGCAATTTCATTGCTTTGAAGATATATGACCGGTAATTCCCTTGTTTAATAAATACATATAGTTAATGTGTCAAACCTTGATAAAAATATTTTCAATAGAAACATGTAAATATTCTCATTGGTAGACAGATAATGTGTTAGAATCCACTTGCCGTCGGTCTTATCGTGGAGGTTTTCTTATTTTTCTTTTCCATGTAACGCAAATAGGTATTAGCTCCATCAAAACGTCCTCCACGAAGACTAATTTGTCCGAGAGTTCCCCTGACTTCTGGGTTGGGTTTATATTATAAGGCTAAGGAGTTGAACATAGATAGTCGTAAACTCAGAATGGGTCGGCTGTTCAACGCCGGCTATAAAATAAAATATGAAATAGAAGGAAATTACTAAATAAAATATATGACGAACTTGAAAACGTGTTGCCCCGCTTGAAAAAAAAAAAAAAAAAAAAAAAAAAAAACAGGGTGTCTGTCCTGATAGAAATTTTGAGTTTAAGCCTGTTAGATGTCTATTCTTTAATTATTTTCAATGAGAATAAATTCGATTTTCATCTCCCCACTTCGAAGACTCCTACCCAGAAGGGATGTGCGTGGGTGTATTTCGATCACCAAGGCCAACGCCGCCGTCTGCAGAACACACCTTTTCTGAACACTTACGTAGATCAAACCTGTTTAAGGAACTCCCACTCACCTTTTCAAATGATGTTTCACAAAGTTGACTTCATTAACCTATTTAATATTATCTATCAGAACGTTTTAAAGATATAAATTGTGGTAGCATAATTGTTTCATTATTCGTAAGATTTATTACAGGTATTTTCGTCATCTCTATTTTGATTTAATGTATATATTTAAAGAGGAAGTTTTCACTTTTAAAGTCTCAAATGGTACGATATTACATGTTACTTTTTATTTATTTATTTTTGTGGTCCTGATTAGAAGCAAAAACATATCCATGAGAGACAGAAGTCGTGACAAAGATTTTTCAGCCCACTTCAAAACCTCACTGCCAATCAAGCTTCTAGTCACATAATTGCGATATTTTTTATTTTAACGATAGATTTTTATTGGTTTTAGGTGGTCGAAGATTTTACGCTTTATACCATGTCATTTTTGTTGTAATAACTTCGGCTAAAAAAACGCTTTTATCCGCCAAACAAGTTCGAACAAGACCTAATGATTTTGTTGTGAAGACCAAGAGTACTTAAATATTTTCTTTCGCTGCCACTTTAAAAAGAGTTAGAATGCAATCAAGAAACCAAAATTCTAACGCGTCTAATAATCACAGTTGTGATAAATGAAATCTCCTTGTTGCCCATACACAGCTAATATTTAGTGCTGTAAATGCATCATTAATATGAACTATTAGACATCTAATGACTGATTTTCCTTTCATTACGTAGATTTAGTAGGCTTTTTTTTCTTCTCTCAATCCGTTGATGATCTGTCACAAATTCTGGAGTCCATCACATCGACTGATCTTTATCACTTTTTATTCTTAGTTTACCAGATACCACAGATTGTCACAGTGACGTTTTAATGAAGTCGAAAACGGTCGCAGCAGTCACAGGACCGTTTTTGATTGTTAATTGTTTTTAAAAATAGATGTATATTACGTACAATTTCTTGAAGATGCATGTTAAAAATTTTAAATTTTGCATAACTTTTATATCCACTAACAGTCTTGATATGATTTATTTCATTCAAAACTATTTTTGCCGAGGGAGAAAAATAACACAAATTTTATATGAACAATTCCATAAACTAAGCATTTTTGTAATCATTTTATAATCTTTTAATTTTAAGCAGTAACCCATTTTAGGCTTAAAACAGGCCACGATTGCTTATCAGAACATTTATATAACATAAAAATTCTTCCCAGCAAAGCATGCCCAATTTGTGACACAGGTGCATTAAACTCTGATCACCTCTTGTTGTGCAAGGGACTAGATAGGAACTCCCAGAAAAGTGGGAATGTCACTAAATTGTATTGGGACTCTCATGAATTGTCACTAACTTTACCTTTTTCATGTTTAAAATTTTATATTGTTGAAATGTTTATTGATTCAAATGTTTATTGTTCTTTTTGTTCATTTCACCTAAATTGTTGAATTGTTTCTTTGTTATTTTTCTGCTCTTTTGTGGTGCAGTGAGCTGTCAAATTTTCTGGATTGAATTCCTAATATAGCCATATGAAACACAATTTTAAATAAAATGCAATATTCTATTTTGCGTACATTTGGACTAATATTGATTCTGTTTGCACTACACAGATATGTTTCGAAAATAAAAGTTTCAATAGAATATTATGCATTAAAGTATATACTGTATTCAGATACTATTAGATATGATAAATTATACGGGTTTGAAATGCATATAATAATTTGTGTAAAATCGCAAATTTAATTTTACAATTTACAAAAATGAGAATAGAGACAGTCAATAAGATAAAATAAGATTAGTAATGAATGCCTGATACGCCTGAATTGACGGACGTTTACAAAATACTACTTATCTGGTAGGCTTCGTAAAAAAAAAAAAAAAAAAAAAAAAAAAAAAAAAAAAACAGTGATTCATTCTTATCAACAATTTTAGCAAGCAAATATATGGTTCTTATAATTTAGATTGTTTGAGTATGTGAAATAATTAGTTTTATGCACATTTCTTCAATATTTTAGGCTTTTTTTTAATGAATTAATTAATATTTTAAACACTTATGAAATAAAAACATTTAAAGTTTTTATAATTCAAAGTCTTGATTTATAAATAGCAGAAGTAATTTATGTCTTCTAAAATTATTTATTATAATGGTTCAATTTACAATATATATATATATATATATATATGTGTATATATATATATATATATATATATATATATATATATACATACAGAGAGATAGGGGGGGGAGAGGCCATTAAGAATGAAAAGAAAAAAATAAAATTTCAAAGAAAATGTAAGTAATATTGATTGATAAATGTAAATGTTATTCAACTTTGTGATTGCCTTTTTTAAAATTTGGAGAAATAATGTATTTTTAAAATTTAATAGATAAACTAGAATCAAGTGTTGTAAAAATAAAACACGCTACGCACAATTATACATCGCGTATTATTATAAAGATATACATTTTTAGTACTTATCATTAATGATTTTTAAAATTGAACCATGATACATTTTAAGTAGAATTAATGATAGTAAATATTTGTTATTATTTTTTATTACTTTATTTATTTATTGTCGAAAAATTTTGAATTGTGAGGTACTTAATTTTTTACGTCTTTTTAAAGTATGCAATTTTGCATGGCAAAATACAAAATTTGCGCCAATTTGGTTGAATAGTTCATGAGAAATCGAATTTTAAATATCTGATTTTTTTGAAATTCAATTTCTCAGGAATTATTCAACCGAATTTTTTGTTCAAATTGTATACTTTTTCATGTAAAATAATATCCTTTAAAATTATGTAAGGACTTTAATTCAAAATTTTGACGACTATCATTTAATAAAATATTAAAAAATACTAAATATTTACTAAAAGTTGTTTTTTGCATGGAATTATCTTTGGATAAAGGAATTTAATATTTGAGTGAAAAATTTTTCAATTCGCTTAAAAATTTCTTGAAATATACCGAAATACACTAAAAGTAAATTTAACATTAAGGGGTCCAAACTTTGGACAGCTCTCTTGTTCATTGGGACCTGCAGGGACTATATTTCCCTGATTGCTGCTACCACTTATGTTTTGGGGGTCAGAAATCCAAATCCGTCGAAGAAAAGGCATGTTTATTCAAAGAAAGTGCGTTTTTGTGTCTGATTTCGTAACTTAAAATATTGTCTGCATTTATTATTTGGCATATTTTAAGTCACCCTTTAGAGCCATTAAGATTGAGTTCGAGAACGTGAAGATCTGATCATTAGATCAAAAGTTATTCAGGGTGTTCCTTATTTTTGGTGCACTGTGTACATGAAAAATATAAGGAATGAGTGCTACTTATAATTTCAATTAAATTAAATTAAAAGTGAATCCCTTTTACTCTAGGAGAAATAGGGAAATATTTTCGATAAATGTTTTTTTTTCTAATAGAATTTGAAAATAGTGAAGGAAAAAAAATTGCTTCATTAGCCAGACAGTTTAACATATAATACTGTGTATATGTTTTTTCATTTTAATTATAAATTTAAAAAATGAATTATACTCTTCGATAATTGCGTACAAAATGTTTTAATTTACAAATAGAATAATAAAGCTGTTCAAATTATTATTCGTAAAAGCATCTTTTAAAGACAAATATATTATTACAGATAACTAAACACCCACCAACTAAAACTCATAAATTAGTGAATATCACTTATAGTAAGAATGGATTATATGAAATTATTCAAAGTTTTTTTTTTCATAAAATATTTCAATACTTAAAGCCCGGATATTATTTTTGTGAAGTTTAAAAAAATTAAATTTGTTAGCAATGTTTTTTTTAGTAAAAATTGTATGAATGTATCAACAAAATCAAAGCTTAAATTTAATGATTTATTCTTAGCCGATTATTCGATAATCGATCAAAATACTGTCCCCCAAATAACACAGTTACGAGACGTCAATGAGACGAGACACCTCTGTGACGTCAATGCGACGATTTTTGAAGGTTACTGTGTCCGCTTACGTCTCCTAGATGTCCACATGAGACACATTGAGACATTCAGTTGTCGCAATGACCTCACCATACGACGAAGATGTGACTCATTCACATATTTACATGGTCACATTATTACGAAACTGCGACATATTTATGTCTCAACACGATCACATTTGACCGAGGGACGAAGATGTGACTTATTCATGTCTCATCTGAGTCATCATGTGACAAAATTGTGACATTTGCGTCTCAATAGGGTCACCGTGTGACTTTGCTGAGGTGGGAATATGTCCCATTCTTGTCACACGGTGACGTCACTGTGACAGTTATATGTCACATTATTTCCTCATATTGACGTCAGAATGTGACGTCCCCAAGAGTAATGTAACCTTCAAAAACCATCGCATCGATGTCGCAGAGGTCACTTCACAAATCTCCGTGACAGTTGTATTTTTGTAGCAATTTGGTTTATGTATACTTGTATAATTTTTCATACAACCAGGTCGTTGAAGCAAAAAGACGCCGTTATATTAACATGAACTTGTTTCTTTTTAAAATTAATTTTTTGTATTTACATTAAAAAGAAGCATTTTTGACAAATAATTCATAAACAACAATAGTGCTGTCTGAACCCCGGAGAACAGAAGGGGGAAAAAAAAAAACTGGTAATGAAACCATTTAATTTTTAGCATGTTTTTGAAAGGAATGAATGACCCTGATTTCCAGGACACATATTGATAGTTATATTATCATTCCGGTACTTAGATAATAACTTTTAATAAATCTTAGTAGCAAAGGTTCCTAATTACTCTCGAAAACCATCTAATTATTGAATACATTTTTTTCTGTTTTCCGGGGCACAAACTGCCTCGTGTACGAATTTCAGTATAAAAAATTACGCATAGGTAGTGATATTCGCATAGGTAGTGATAAAAAAAAAATAGTAAGATGTATCTTTATTTACAATAGGAAAATATTAAATTAAAAAATTTTATTTTTGAAATATTATAAAAAAAGTTCTGGACTTAAATAAAATAAAATGATGGTTTATACCAGTGGTTCCCGAACTTTTTTGTCTCATAGACCCCTTGCCATGTTTTTCGGTTTTGGGTAGACCCCCTGCTTACCTGATATTGATTTTTCTTAATGCATCAACTTCAAATGTATTTTTGACAGCTGGCATAGTGCTACTCACTGTGAAAGATTTAAATTTATAATTGTAGTGAAGTTTAGTGTGAAAAACGTAAGAAAAAAAAACACATGTTAATTTTATACATTTATTAATTTAATTCAAATTAAAACGAACCTAATTAAAATTTAGTATCTGTTTTATAAAATAACTACGTATTGAATAAATGCTTTTAGTGGGAGGGATGAACCTGAAGCTTCAATAATAAATTATCAACATTTGGCATAAATTTAGTTAGGTTTAATCTCAAATCTCCGTGGTTAATGATTTCCAGTCTGTTTCTTTTTTTGTTTTTTGTTTTGTATAGTTAGGAGATTGGCAACTGCGCTGAAACCCTTTTCTACTAGGTATGAAGATGGAAAAGCAATTAAAAACTTTCTCGCGATATTCCATGATACGGGATAAGTATATGTGCATTATGTGCAAGTTTTTACAAGTTCAAATTTATTGCGGCCACAAAGCGAATGCCTACAACTTTCCCAATTTTATGAAACATGCTAATTTAATTTAATTAATATGTAAATGGAATAAAATAGTACACTATAAAACCCCTACTAATATTATAATTATAAGTTTGTGTACAAAACCGTAGTAGTGTATTGTCGGTCTGTTTATTACGTTTTCACGTAAAAACTAAGCAACAACTAAACTCTCCGTGATCTTGTGCGCAGATAAATTTGCAGGTCTAGCTAGCTAAAGAGTTGACACAGGCTGGGCTACAATTTACCGCTAAAAATACTTTTTTGTTACAAAATAAAACCTTACACGCAGAGAAAATAAAAACGTACTCGGGCGGAGCTGCAGGCAACTGCTGGTTTATAATAATTCAGTTTATAACAATTCAGTTTCATATATCAGAAAATTATCCTAATAACTTAAATTTTAATAAAATTTTTACTTCATAGCTACTTTTATAAATTATGTAGAATGTAGATAGATATATTTCTTTATATCATAAAGTAGTATAATGTAAGTAAATAGGTACTATCAGTGTATGTTCCATTCATGAAATGCCAAAATTAAAGTCACGAACTGCTTATATGAGATCCACTACCGCTGACACCCGTTTTCATTTCATGGACCCCCAATTTTTTTTCCACCTGACATGAACCTTTTGCAGGTTGTCGTCGACCCCTAGGGGTCGATATAGACCACTTTGGGAATCACTGGTTTATACGATGAATAACAATATTCAAGAACCTTAATTTCAGCATTGACTATGTCATACTTATTCTAATCAAGTTCATTCAATGGCCTCTCACTTCAATTCAGAATTGTTTACAGTAAAAAACAAGACATATTCAAATGAGGCAGATGTTTCGTGTATAATTTAGGAATATGACTCAACTTCGGCTTCCGTTAAAAAGATTCTGATGACGGAGGAAAAGGCAGGTGTTATTATGCATTTTAAAGAACGTTTTATTCCAATGAGAGCCATTTTCATATCTAATGAATTTTGAGAAAGTATTATGTCCGATGGGAACGTGATAGTCGTCAGAGAGTTATTTTCTTTCGTTCCTTTTAATTATTATTTTTTTTTAAATGTTTGATCCAGTGGTCGGAAAAACTACATTTACTTTGTAGTTAATAACAACTACTTCATTACAATTGTAGTTAAATTCAACTGCTTTTTTTTAAATGTAGCGACTACAAACTACTTTCGAAATGTAGTCACTACTTCGCTACTTTTAGAAGACAAACTTAACTGGAGAAATTAATTTTCACCAATATTCAAAATGATTTTGAATAAAAAATTGGCTTGGTGAAATATCAGGAGATAATAAGAAGTTTTAATTCATGTTTACATGAAATAGTTTTTTTTAAAAATTCTAAAACACTTTTTACGAGTTTGTTATTTAAACTTTCAAACTCTATGCTTTCCACGACAGTGATTTTAGAAATGCTGGGAAATTATAAAATATTCGTGATTTAAGTGCTTTAATTAAGTGCTAATATTTGTGATCATTGCTTTTTTATATGTCCCAAGAAATAAAGTATATTACGAAAAAAAGGAACAACCTTAATAACTTTTGATCTAATGATCGGATCTTTAAATTCTAGGAGTCAATCTTATTGGTTTGAGGGGTTGCTAATTAATTAATGCAGACGACATTTTAAGTTACGAAATCGGACACAAAAACGTACTTTATAGTTCTTGTGAAATTGGATTTTAAAAAGGTAAAATATTTAAAATTCAATTTTTCAGGAATGACTCGACCGATTTCGTACCAATTTTTCCAAGCATCAGACGTAGATCTTAGTAACGCTCGGCTACAGAGGCGTTGACTGGCCCGCGAGGGATTTCCATCAATCAGATTCGAAATTTTTTTGCGTTTGAACTTCTTTATTTAACTAACGTTAAAAGCAGTTGCCAGGATTCGCTACAAACTACCTTTTTTTTTTCTTTTTCTTTTTTTTTTTTTTGTATCGCACCACTCCCCCCACTAATTCTTTTAAAAAGTAACTCACTACGCTGCAAAATACGGAAAAAGTAGCGACTACAGTAGTTTCGCAACTTGTAACTCGCTACTTCCGACCACTGGTCTGATCCTTGTCTCATCAACTGCTGCAATAAGGCAGTATCGGGTCCAACAACATCCGCTGCTGTAATTTATTACGAATAAAAAAGAATCGAGCATTCATTAAAAATGGTTCTTTTTCCTAGTTAAAAGACATTGTTTTAAAAAACACTTCATTGAAGCATTTCAACTCAACACTTCATTGAAAGTTTTTGTATGCAGGAACAAATACAATACAGCATAGGCTCAAAAATAAATAGGAACATAGGCTCAAAATGTTGAGTACTTATGATCAAGTGAATGAATAGATCATGTATAATCCAAGACAACTATATGATAATAAATGTGTGATAAAAAATGTGATAATAAGTTTTAGAACTGTTGCAAGAGTAGTGACAGTTGTTATAAACTTATAAAATGTTCATGGAACATCATGTTGCTTGTTACTAAGTTCAAACGTGACTTTTACATGTGCTGTTGGTTAAAACGGCATTTTTTTTGGGATCTACGCATTTTCTTTAAAGGTTTTAAAAATGGAAACATTGGTTTGACTGAAGCAATTCATCTGAGTGGAGTAATAGAAAGCGTAGCTCAAATCAGTGGGGTATAAAAATAATAATAATACAATGTGAGATAATAAAGCAAAGAGAAATGATATATACAGTGCGTGTGTGTGACTAATCCCCTCACTGTCTAGCGGCAGCTAGACATTATCCATGAGTTCATACACTCTCAATAAATCCAGGGCAAGCAAAGGGTCCGTCGCTAAAGTGATATTTACAGAGAAATGAACTCTCAGCTCCTGCCTGCCTCCCTTCTCCCTTGCGGGCTTCATTGGTGCACAGACCTTGATTTAATAGAGGGGGAGGCATTTACAATTTAAGTGGTGAAACCTTTAGATAGAACGCCGTATGAGAGAAAAATCACCTTTGACGGATGACTGTAGTTTATGTTATCGCTGAGTAGCATCAAAGTCAAATATTTGATTGCAAGTTGTGCAGCTTATTGCATCTTGGAAAAAGGAGGCACATGTAAGAACTATGTGTTCTTGCATAAAAATAATGTTTAAGTCATTTCTGATGTCACTCATTCATTCTAAGTTTACGGGGATGATCCCAACTGTAGGGCCAGACCAAGACGGAAAAGAGAAGAACTGGTACGAAAGGCATTTAATTCTAAAAAAAATTTTTGAGAAACATTGAATTTCTGTAACTACCGAGATTTTTTGACAATTATAGCTTATATAAAAATATGCTTTTTTTTTCACAAGAAAGAGTAGATTTTGTTGAATTGTTTAAAGAAGAGAATAGATTTACTCATCCCGAAAAGAAGTTAAAATTGAAATGGTTTTACTACCAGCTTATTCTCTTGTCCATCTCGCTTTCACCCATGCCCAACTGATATAACAGTGTATATAATGTGTAAAAAGAATTAGGATTGATAAACCTTTTTTTTTTAAATAAATAAACAATTTAGCTTTTTTTTTAAAAGTTTCCATTTAATTTTATATCATAAAAATTAGTTAGCTTTAAAAGATGAGAAGAGGTTTGTTTGAGATGTTTTGTTTCTTCAAAATTAACTTTTTTTTCTAATTTAACTTCCAACTCTAAAAGTAAATCATTTTTTTTTTATAACCTTCGTTGAACAGCCGACCCAAATTTGGTCTTACGACTACTAATTTTCAACACCGTAGCTTTGTCATTTTTAACCCAATCCAGAAGACATGGTAACTCCTGGATCAAGTATTGGGGGAAATTTGCATTCGTGGAGGACTTTTTGGTGGAACTTACCCGCATGTGCGTTACATAGAGAGGAAGAAAACGAGAATCTTTCACCGTTAGCCTGACGGCAAAGAGACTCTGACCCATGATCCGTCTACCACTGAGGATATTTTCACGCCTGCACCGTGGTCGGTGCAAGCCGGATGCGGAATTTGTATCGACCAGTCAACGTTGGGATTCGAACCCGATTCACCTCATTGGAAGGCGGACGCTCTATCCCCTGAGCCATCGCGGCTCAAAGTAAATCATTGATAGCATCATCTTTAGTGCATTCTGACTGCAACATGAGGTTGTATCCTCAAAAAAAGCTCTCTAAATAAGAGCCTTACACAAATATTTAGAATACATTTTAATCTACTTATTTGTTTTGCTATTTTTGAATTATTTAATGACTTACTAAATTGTGAAAAGAATAATTCATAAAATATTGCATTTGTATTTCCTATCGTTTTTTTTTTAAATCAAAATAAAATAATTAAATTCTTTAATAAAAATATATCTATCCCTAATAACCATTTTCAACCATTATAACAATACTTTTAATTTTTTCATCTCGTAGTAAACTATTATTAGGCTTATTTTGTTCATTTTCAGCTCATGTATATACACGAAAAACAAATTAATAACTAGACTAGATATGGCACAAGGACTGTCGGACCTAATTTAAGATAAAAACCTTCACTCCTCTAATTCAATATTTTAAAAATAGTCTTTTATAGATTATAACGTTCACAATAACCTTAATAAGAAGACTTTATATGTAAAGTTCCACCTAGAAAAGGTTAATTAGGGTTCGGAAAAAAGGGGGAATCGCTGATTTAGGCAACTACGCTTTAAACAAAGCCTTAAACAATAGTTAGCTTGCAAAGGAACATAACACAATAAGTTGCCTAACAATCATGGATGCCATTCTTCAGTCCTGAGGACTGAAACCAGCCTTGAGAACATTTTATTAACAAGTATTTTCTAGGATTAAGAATTTTGTTGGATTAAGGATTTTTTGAATGATCGGTGAAATGCATAATTAGCATTCAATAGAGACGAAATGTCGTCACTGTCTTTGCAAAAAATGAATAAATAAATTTCAAAAAAGTGGAAACGTGAAAGAGTCAGAAAACTTTTAGAATTTAAAAGTTGGTTTTAGTGCAATGCCAATTATTCAATGAATAAATATACTTACAATGGACAGTAGCAGCCCGAAGAAAGCAAAATCCCTGAATTTCATGACTGAAAGTAGAGAGAATGCTTGATTAGTACTTCAAACAAATACTTTGAATCTATAGATTTTCAAAAGCAAAAAAAAAAAAAAATCTTTTCCAGGTTATAATTGATAAAGGAGAAAGATCTTTTGCACAGCACTATAGGTAAGAGTATCATTAGATCCTCCCTTGTGAATCCCTCAAACATTATCTAAAATGGGGGGCTGATTTTCTGAAAAAAGATGCTCTGAATCTATTGGATTATTTTACGTGGGTGTACACGTTATCAAAACTGATAGATATTCTATACACAAACTCAAGCCAATTTCGGATCGCTATAAGGTGACAGTGATCAGTAATTTCTAAATTGTCATGCGTGCTGTTTATTCTAGTTTTGAGTAAAGATTAAAGCATGTCAGGGAAAAAAATTTTGGAATTATATATACCGTAAATGATCGAAATCAAGAGAATGTCGACTTTCACCGGCGAATGTTAACCATCACATAGTCGCTTGGGTGAATGCCCGAAATGTTTATTATATCCGATTTGATATTTATTCGTTGATATTATTATATTTTTTTGTTATTTTAATATCTGCTGACGATAGATTAGGAGAAAAATCAGTGTTCGGAGTACCAGTTAAATGCATATTAGGCAGGGGCACTTGATCTTCAGAAAACATTGACCGAGCAGTGGCATTTAATTAGACCTAATATATATTACGGACATTAACCAAAGCGACTACGTGATTGTCAAAATTCACCGGTTGAAGTCAACAACCACCCATTTCGGTCACTTACTGTAACCATAGTTGGACAAAAATTTAATCGATTACATTTTGATTACAGTAATCAATTACTTGTAATCATGATTACAAGATAACTTAATTTTGATTACAACTGTAATCGTGATTACAACAAAAAATTACAGTAATCAATTACTTGTAATCGTGATTACAACTTTGATTACAGCCGTAATCGTGATTACAATAGTCGATGACAGTAATCAATTACTTGTAATCGTGATTACAATTTTCAAAAATTTTGATTACAGCTGTAATCATGCTTACAATATTGATTATAGTAATCAACTATTTGTAATCTTGATTACGGCTGTAATCATGATTCCAAGTAATTGCGATTACAAGTAATAACAACAAAAACGATTACGGGTAATCATGATTACAAGTAATCAACATATATGATTACATGTAATCATGATTACAAGTAATCAAAATATATGATTACATGCAGTCATGATTACATATAATCTTGATTACAAGTAATTGTGATTACTATTACACGATTACAAGTAATTACATTTGCATACATATGCAAATACATTATGTAACTATGCATGGGGATACATATTTTTATGAACATAGAATGTACGCAAGCATGTACGTACAATTTTTGAATCATATATATACATATATAATGAATGCGCAAACGTTGTTTGTAAGTACAATATACATAATTATATTGAAATATACATAATAAATACGTATATGCTTAGTACACATAATTATGCATTCATGATACATGTACGCATGTATATTTGTTTGCATGCGAATGCTATGTTTTGTATGTTTATATACATAGACAACACATGTATGAACGTACGTGAAAAAAATTTCCATACTTATGCATGCATTTATGTACGTAAGTACATACATTGTGTAAATTTGCGATAATAGCACGTATATGTACACGCAACGTATGTATTTATGCATTTATCAACGTACGTTTGCACTTGTATAACTACATACGTTGTTAATACTTATGCGCATGTAATGAATGAATGTACAAAAAAATAGTTATATGCACAATGTACGTATGTGCATACAACTTGTACATAATTACAAGTAATGTATAAATACATGCGTACATTTAAATATATGTATTTACAATATACACTTTGTGCATACATAAAAAAATTTATATAAGTAAAGTTATTAAAGTTTGTTTTAAAATTTATTCTAAGACATATAAAACTCGACCTCATATTTTTTAGAAAGCAAACGATAATCTTATTTTATATTTCTAAATATTATTTCCACATATAAAATTTATCGTTTTTTTTTTTTTTTTTTTTTTTTGTGCCATTTAAAGAATTTCTATGAATCATGCATTATGTTATAAAAAAATAAATCTGTATTGTCAAAAATTTCATGAAAATACCTGAAAAGAACTTTTTATTCAAAGAATTTTAAAATGATCTACCAAGTTTGCTTTTGTGTTGCTCTTGCAAATTATGTTTACGTTTGAATTTATGTAAATTTCTATGTGTGTTTATAACGAAAGAACTATTTAGTACACATTTACTTCTAATATATTGTTTTTTAATTTTATTCATTTTCAAATTAGAAACAGACAATTACATCTTAAGTTTTTAAAGACAATGTATTATTGTTTATAACAATACAATCTTGTAAATAATTTAGGATAACATGTTGGACAGACAAGCATTCAGTTTTATAATAAAACACAAATTTATGAATTTGTTTTATTTATTTTATTACTTTTTTTTAAAATTTCCCTATGAGTAGTGGAAATTAAAAGCAATTAAATAACAAATGATAAACAAAAAATAATTTTCGTAACAATAAAATAAATGAAACTCACATAAAATAAACAAGACTTACACGAAAGATAAATGTGCATTTTGCGCAAAAGGTATCCTACCAGTATATAAATAACATTTATTTTAGTGTTTTTAGTCTGTGTGAGATTTACTACGCTTTTTGTAAAATAATTTATAGAGTGCTAACAATTGGGTTTTTGCTCTTCAAGAAGAAGAAGCTCACAGATACCCACATATATGACCTATGACGTCATCGCCAGCTGACCGTTTATTTTATTTTTATAACCGTCGTTGAACAGCCGACCCAACTTAATGGGTTTACGGCTACTAATGTTCAACTCCGTAGCCTTGTAATTTTGAACCCAATCCAGAAGGCAAGGGAACTCCTGGATCGAGTATTGGGAGAAATTTGCCTTCGTGGAGGACTTTTTTGATGGAGCTAACCCGCATTTGCGTTACATGGAGAGGAAGACCACGAGAACCTCCCACGGTTAGCATGACGGCAAGGGGACTCTAACCCATGATCCGTCTACCACTGAGGATATTTCACGTCAGCACTGTGGTCAGTGCAAGCCGGATGCGGAATTCGTATCGACTGGGATTCGAACCCGGTTCGCCTCATTGGAAGGCGAACGCTCTATCCCCTGAGCCATCGCGGCTCCTGACCGTTTATAAACAAAATAGCGTATTAAAGTGTTGAGCTAAGTTTCTTCACATAAGTTAGAAGGTTAGTTAACGTGAAGTTAAATAAATACAACGCCGTATAGCATATCGAATTTGCAGAAATATAATTCTTTCTCGTCTACGTCTTTTATTTGAATTCATTATTTGTTTATGTATTTTATTGTAACCGTAATATATTTTTGTTTTGTGCACCTGGCAACTTCCATGCATAATTAGTTTCTTTATGTTCTACATGGCTCCTTGCCTTTCCTTGTGTTAGGTAAGAAATATTGAAAGAATTGAAATATTTGTGAAAGAATCATGGCGAAAGAATATGTAGAATGTGTCACTTAAGAGAATTAATACTTGACGGGCTTGGCTTACTCGAAATAGAATTGAAAGAACAGTTGCTGTCATAAACAAATGCTGCGTTTGAACAACCCACCAGGATCGAGATACCCACACTACGTTACTTGCAGGTATCCCATTCAAAGCAAAAACTTTCAGAGTTTTCTCATAATTTAAAAGTCTCACTACGAGAGAACCCAGATTCGAGATAAGCAGTTGTTAGTCTTAATTTGTATAAATTTTACATCTTGGAAATTGCACACAATCATTCTGTTTGACGCTTAACTTATGAAATATCTCTACTACCCCAATGCCGCACCTGACCATGCAATATGATGGGCCACACGCTCCGAGTGTTCAAACCGAAAGTTGTAAGGTTTTAGCTTTTTGAAGCCTTCGATTAGTCCATCATAATTTCCCGTCGTTTGATGATAGATTTCTGGAAGTTATTTATAATTCTTTTTTTTTTTGCCCTTTTTATATGTTTTTCCAAATTGCGATGCTGTTGTTACGATGTGCGAATTTAAGTTATCGTTTTGTGATTCAAAGACTTACTTCATCGTTATTTCATCATTATCATAAAAAATATTTATTTTTAATGAAGAACTTTGGATATTTAAGGTTTCTTATATGCTATGCAAAATTTTGTGTAATACAATTCCCTTTTTTTGTGAGTATGATTAATTTTGGAGGGGAGATGAAGATTAAAATGAGTTGGAAAAAAAAAATTGAATTTTCGGAACGCTTCAGTACAAAAAAAGTTGCCAATTGTAATAAAAATAAAAATGGCATAAAAAGTTTTCAAATCAGATAATACCCTACACAACCCACCATCCAATTTTCCAACGTTATTTTTACATTATATTTTAGGGCTAGTTACAAAAATTTTCATTTAAGTAGAATCATTAGTGTACTGTATTTTTAAGGTTCATTTTTTTTATATCTTCTAGACATTTAAAGTCTGATATTTTGGAGGTTTAAAAGATTTAGATTTTAGTAATACTGGAATTATCCAGCTTCTTGTTTTACATATTTTATTCGAAGGCGCTGTTTGACACACCTTTTAAAGCATGGGAATAAAAGGAAATACTTCCCTCATACGAATTAGTGCCAAAAAATTTGAGTGATTAAATATCATATATTCATTTTATTCTCCCAATATTAGGGTATGATATGCCATTTCCTATTATTGATTTAAAAGCTCAACAGATTCTTGTCAACCAGCGATATCTGTTGTACAATTTAAATGCTATCACCTCATTGGGGCATTGTCCAGAAGGATTGGCAAATCATGGCCTATGTCACATTCCAGACGGCTGACTGTTGCCAGTCCTCGTGTTGTACAATAATCTTTCAAAAACAAGACAAACCACCTCAATGAATAAGACCGTTTGAAATTTCGTATAACGGAAAATGAATTTTAAATCCCCGGTTTTACTTAATCCACACCATTGTTAAGTTTTTAGATCAGAACTAATCGCCATAAACGCGGCTCTGGAACACATGATTTCCTTTGAGAGTACAGAAAATATCTGGAATGTAGAATTACTTGAATATATCTAGAATTACTAAATGTCATTAAAAAAAAAGGATAAATATTGTTTTTAAAAATATAATTTCAAAATTACGCCTAGCTGAACTGTTTCTGCAATTAAAAGATTATTTAGGTGCCTCCAACTTCTGACTGTTACATTCCAAATTCTAATCTTAATTGGAATAAAGAGGAGCTTCATATGAACTTTTGAATCATTTTCATGTATTGAAAAATAACTTTTAATCAAATTTACAAAACAAAGAATCATAATCTAAAGCATAAACTTGGTACGAAAAGAAAGAAAAAAGATGCCCCGCATACAGCCGCAGAAATAGACAGGCAGGCCTGGAAATAAAGATATAGCAGCACTCTTTCCACAAAAAGGCTGACAATCCCTGGAGGTTATCGGAAGCACTAACACTCTCTCGCCTCAAAAAGGTATGAACCATCACTAGCGTTTCTTTTAGATGTTGTATTCGATTTTTAATTAATAAACTAATGTGACAAAACTCACAGAATTTCTTCGCACTATTTGATAAGCGATATTTAGAATTCAAACAATTTCTTTTTAAGAATTTTATTTATTTCTTCCTCAAGTTATTCGTCATTTCTTTCCAATAAAGGTGGTCGTTCTTTGGTGTTGCGGGAACGCAAAAAGCGTGACCTCCTCACCCACCTCTATCGCTATATTGAATTTCCCTCTCTTTATTTTAGAAATGTAATGAAAAGGTCGAAGGCATTAGACCAAAACACACTTCCTGCTTTTGCCTTTCATCCTACAAATGTGTTTATAAATACAACCTTCACGCATTCTTTCCATCACGATGCACGGATGGCGATCGTCTAACGGTTAAAAAGATTTAGTTTACAAATTTAACTTTATATATACTACTTAAGAAAGTGGAAAAAATGTTGTGTACATACTCAAAATGTAATGAATTTATTGTAGAACTTTTTATTATTTAATGTTCAATTTTATTTTGAGTTCTCTTTTGTATAAATCACTGTGTGACACACACTCACGTATCGGTCAAATAATAAATCCCCCTACATACATCTCATATTTCCACGTTTATTTATTTTTTTTTTTTTTCCTACAGAAAAATATTTATGTTCGAATCGATTCAATTTAAGTTATCATCATAGTATGAAATGGTCATCATAGTATGCATTTTGGGTATTCTCCCCCCACCCCTCAAAAAAAATCTTTGAACTTAGGATGGAGGATATATTTGTGTAATTTAGCCCTAATCTCTTGCGTAAACAGAGACGCCAGAATTCAAGTTTAAGTTCGTTTCACTGATATATGTACTCAGCTGCTGGGGGATGTTAACAGTACGTGAGTTATTATTTTTGTTCATGTTTCATTAATGACGTTTTAAGTACTCAAATAACTGTTTCTTTATAAAAAGTAAACAAATGTTGCTATAAATTATTTAACATATACTCTTTAAACTATCAAAGATTGCCAATACATAAATTACTGCTAATGTGTAAAAAAAAAAAAATTTTTTTTTGACATTTCCTCTTTTCAAAATTAGTTTGTGACCAAAGGCCAATTTTTCGAAGCAATTTTCCGCACATAGAAATGGTCGGGTGTCACGTAATAATCCTGAAACTAAATCTGAAATAGAATCTTTTAGACAAGCATTTCTCTGAATGGTGTTGAATGACAGATTCATGCGAAGTACCAGACCATGTATAGACATAATTTTATCAAAACATTAAAACTAACATTAAAATAAGGCCCTGAAAAAAGCAAATGGTTAAATCAACAATGGAAAAGAAAAATTCCTCTGAGTAATAAACCTGTGTGTCAAATTGTTACTTCTTTTATATATATATATATTTAACTTCGAGCTTTACCTATGACAACAGTTCGCAGAAGAGCACAATCGGGCATATTTATCTAAGAATTGTTTTTGTCATTTTTAAAAATCGATCAACCTTGAAGGCGCGCATGATTGGGCCAATTATTTGCCTAATTATAAGGGGGAAAAGTGAACATCTTATTTGTCTAAGGGTTGCAAATTTTTTTTTTTTTTTTTTTTCCTTGCAGTCTTATGTTTCTTCAGTGGACGGTTGTTGTGATAGATTCTCGATAAGACTTTGGACACCTCATTATGACTCTACTCCAGCTCGGTCCTGTTATCATATAGCCTCTAATTGAAGATTATCACTACAAAATATCCTGATATTTCAAAAAGTCTCTCAGAAGTTTTCAGAAAGATTTGTAGAGAAATTTCTGCATGGAAATTTAACTGTATAACTTGCATAACCTTTCAGACAATGACGGAAGGACATGCATATCTATACATAATACTAAACGCGGCTGTGTGTGTGTGTCTGTAATCACAATATATCGCCCCAGAAGCCTCGCCCAGGCACGAAACTCGGCACATAATTGTGTTTTGACATAATGAAGAAGTATTTTTTTTTTCTTTTTCAAATATTTGGATTAGTATTTTAGTTATCAGTCATTTTGTAAGAAAATCTATGCTTTTTCGTCTTCAAAGAGCCATATTCAAAAAACTATTAAAAAATGCATATACTTTTCTCCACTCTTATAAATGTATGCTAATGCGAACCTTACAATTGAAATATTAATTTTCGACAACTTAAACAAATAATATACGAAGGAATTAATAATTTAATTGTAAGGTTTGCATTAGTTTACATTTATCAAAGTGGAGAAAAGTTTAACTTTTGTATTAAAAATGTGGCAACATATTCGATACGTAAATAGAACGCTTCGCTTTGATATATTTGTCGCTGTTCATAATTGTTATAATAAGTTTTTCTTCTTCTTTCCACGCTTTTTTTTTTCCCTAAGCGAAGACGATAATTTTTGTAGCGATATAGAAATTGATACCATAAAAAATTATATAGAAATGGAAATTGATACCATAAAAAATTATATAGAAATAGAAATTGATACCATAAAAAATTAATTCGTTTTCGTGTTCTTTTCATGTAATTAGCATTTTAGTTTTTTTTTCTTAAGCGTTGTAGCTACATAATATATAAAATAGGAATTTAATTGTTTTTGAAGGAACGATCACACTTACCTTGGATCTCTTTGGTTTTTCTATTCTTTATTTTAACAGTTTTTATTAAACGTAATTAGTTATTTTCAGAAAGTTTCAGTTTGCAGGTGAGCACTTAGATTTTAATATTGAAGTTTCATGATTTGCTTCCATAGTAATTGCTGTTCTAAAGTATTCGTTGACTTCTTAAAAACCCGATTACTGACATGGCAGAACCGCCTTCCAAAAAACTTTGTATTTTGTCAAAGAAAAAGATATTAAGAGATTCTCAAAGAAGAAGGGTCCAAGAAACGTCTGTGGAACGTCAAAGAAGGATGGAACATGACCGAATTTCGACAAGCAATTCTAGAGCCCAAGAAATATCAGAGAAACGTCAAAGAAGACTAGAAGAGGATCATGTCTCAACTAGCAGTGCTAGGGCCCGAGAAACACCTGAGGAACGTCGAAGAAGATTAGAAGAGGTTCGTGTCTCAATTAGCAGTGCTAGGGTCCGAGAAACACCTGAGAAACGTCAAAGAAGATTGGAAGAGGAACGTGTCTCTACTAGCAGTGCTAGGGCCCAAGAAACATCTGAAGAACGCGGAAGATTAGAAAATAATCGTGTCTCAACCAGAAATGCAGGGACCCGAGAAACATCCTAGGAACGTCGAAGAAGGCTAGAAGAAAATCGTGCTTCAACATCCCAAGCTCGATTGCATTTGAGGCAAGTCAAGGAAAACTCTGGCGGATAGCTGGCCGCCTTAAGCGGCTAGTTTTAGCTATATCAAAAGAAGTTTTATCTGTATTTATACAGATAGCATTTATTGAATTTAATCTGCATACATTTTTTTTCTATGCAGCAGACATTTTAAATATACTTTCAAACATTAAATTGATAAATATATTTACAAACATTAGAATACCGTCGTAGTACGATTTTAATTTTATTTATATCAATTACGCGTAGTTTTTAATTTTTGTTCTTTCTAGGAAGATATTTTCCTATTGAAATTGCATAACTAAAGTTTCATCAGAATGCGAGAAATTCATTTATTTTCGGCATCGTTTTTAAAAATTGTAGGACTATTTACAAATAAATATAGTTAATTTTAACATCGTAAGGTTTAAAATCCTTGCGAATTGCAAAAAGGTTTCCTTTAGAGACAGACTAGTTTGAATGTCTTTCAATAAGCGATTAGAAGTATAAATTCCAAAAATATCTAAAAATTTTGAATGCTTTAAAATTGCTATACTTTAAAATTTAAAAAAAAAATTTTTTTTCATTTTTTTTAATTTTTTTTTTTTTATATCATTACTTTGTTTTAATTCATTATTACTTGGCATATTTGCCTTTAGGTCGAAAAAAATGAGTACACGGGATAAAAAAAAAATGATTACACGGGACTAAACACATAGTGGTGGGGATAGTATGGACAGGTCAATATTATTAGGGCTCCAACGATTCTGGGAAATATTTAAACCTAGTAGTAAATTCACGTTGATGTAATCTTATCGCCTTAACTTTTAGAGATCTAGTTGACTTTTATATGTAATTTTTTTATTAATGTAATGTTTATTATAAAGGAATTAAATAATCAAAGTTTATGTTTTGTGCGTTACTGCTATGAGATTGATAAGATAACACCCTATTTATAATAATAATATGCGTTAGTTACAAAACATGATTTATCATGACTACCAAAATTATAAAAAATTTCAATACATCTCATTTACAATTATTTTCTATTTTTTCATTTATTACGATACATTTATGCATAGTCTGAAATTTAGTTTAAAAAAAAAAAACAATGAATTAATTTGTTTTAAGGTTTTTTAATGAATATGTTTATTTTTTTTTTTTTTTATTTGGCAGGCATAAAATCACTTTCACAACTTTAAATAAAAATTATCAAGTCCTTTATGTTTATTTAAATTGTTTCATGAGTTGCGGTGATTGAAATCATTATAAATCAATTTTACAAAATGAAATGGTGGAGCTACCATTTTAAATATTCAAGAAAACTCGGGAGTAAAAATTGAAATTGAATATATCTTCATTGAAATTATATATTTATATGAAATTGGATATCTTTAAAATTCAATTAAAATTATTTAGAGTATTTACGTTATTACTTATGTTATTACATTATTATTTATAAACATTAATGAGTCCCATATTTATTTTATTAATTTTTTTAAAAGTAATAATTGACCAAATAATTAATTTTTTGACGTGCCCACAGCTGCCCTATAACACATGACATATCTACAGTATTCCCGTGACAAAAATATAATGTTTTTTTCGTTGCAAAAATTAGATAATTAAAAATTAAAGATTACGTTTCATTCAAAATGAATGACAAAAGGAGATTTTTACGACTTTCTTCTCTATGTTTTATTTAACTTCATCTTTTTATTTTGAATTAGGCATTTTTTTACTCTTTTCTTTAATTTTAGATAAGAACAAGATATATAAATAAGATAAAAATTAGTACCATAGAGCGTTCATAAAATCGGAATCTTCTGAACAAGTGAATATTAAACAAATGGACTGAAAAAAACTTAAAAGAATAATTAATTTAAAAAAAACTATTGTGTACTTCCCATTTATACTAAGTATTTTAAACCATAGGAAGCACAATGGGAATTATATGGATATCATATAAGGCTTCATAATAAGTTATTCAATATGAATCAGGAATTTTTACTGATTATATTAGATTTAGAGTTACTTAAGTTTTCAAGCATTTTTCAAGAATTCTAAGTTTGGAGTAAAAAAAATAGAGACGAAATTAATATTTGGTCTTGGCTTTATTTAAAAATTTTTTTAATAAAATACAGCAATTATTTTTATCACAGAAATATGAAACCTCTTGATGTTTTAAATAAAAGTCAGATTTATAGGATATAAATAGATAATTTTATTTATTGAACAATTATTAGATACCGTTATTTACACTTATTATAAAGTTCCTCATAAAATTACAAATAAATATTTGAAAACATTTATTCATAATTTCAATCTGAATTTTAAAAATGCGAGTAGATTAGGGTATTCAATAACGGTTCAATGAATAAAGTTTTCCGTTTTTATTTGAAATGGGTAATGAATAATGACCCGAAAATAACACATTTTTATTAAAATTATATTTTTAACCCCTCATTTAAATAAAAATTAATTAGTTATTTTATTTAAATAAAAAAATTATATTTGCTGAGACAGTCCAAATCCCCTTTCTGGGAACACGTCTGTCATGTAGGTGTAACAAACATAATATAAATTAAATAATAAAATATGATTTTTCACAATTGTTCCGATCAGCCAATCCAAAAAAAATTTAAAATTGAGCATCTCACATGTAGAGTTTTAAAAGCATACGGGTGTCCACAAAATGTAAATAATTACGTTTCTCAACGGAGTGTTTCGTTCGTAATGAAGAAGGAAACAACTCTATATAAGGGCATTTGATTGCATCTCTTTGTACGTCATGAGGTGTACTCTATTAAATAAGTACTTCTTAAGTACTGGTTACATACCTGGGTGGAGAACATGAGACACGAAATAATCAGCTGCTTATTCCTTCACAATAACCGAAAGAGCCGTAATCTCTCAGGTGCTGTCGTGGTGTTCACCTGTTGCAACCGAAACTCGTTCTGGGCAACGTTGACCTCCGTTGCGTTCTGGTTTTGTTCTACCCACGTGACTGACGTGGGACGGTTCCCAACGCATTTTTTCTCCCACTCCTCTTATTTCTAAAAATTGTTAAAAGAGCTTATATGTGTGTGTTTCCTTTCTTTTTTCTTTTCTTTTTAATTCTTAAAGTTTAAAGAGTGTGAGCGTGATACATTTTTTTTGTCAGTTCCATTGTCGTTTTGCGTAAATTTTTGCGCTCAAGTCGGTTTATCAAATTCATTGGACGGCCAAAATGAAGTACGCCTTTGAGGTCAGAATTACTATTTTTAAAAATTGATTTACTAATCACTAGCAGTTCTTTTAGTCATGGCGCCCTCTTCATGCACAACACAAATAACGCGAGCATCTTATATGGCTCTAGAAATATGATTAAAAACAAATTCTCATGTCTCACAAATTGACATTCTATTTTATTGATATGAAAATGATCATAAAAAGTCGAACAAATTAAAAAATAGCACAGATTTCAATTAAAAACATCCTTGATCTGAAATGCTATGCTAACGTATTGAAATATAATGACTTGAAATTATTAATAAATGAAATGGCGGGAACTTTGCGGCCAACCCAATATGAAATATTTAAAAAAAAATTTTTTTTTTTTCATATATTTTTTAGATGAAGTACTTTCTCTGAAATATAGGATTAAACAGTATTTTTTCCGCTGAGGAAAATTCGAGTAAACAAAACTTTAAATCAACTGATATGCATAACTTATTATTTTTTATTTTGTGATACTAAGAAGTTCCGTTGCTCGCTGCCGCTTACATGGTTCTTTCTCCGCGCATCGGCAACTGATGTCTCGATTCAAATATATATATATATATATATATATATATATATATATATATATATAAATATAAAAAAATTTATTTTTTTATATAAATATAAAAAAATTACTTGTGTTTATATTGGATAAAATTCTTTTAATTTTAATTTATTGAGATTTAAATACATTGCTCTAGCTAGCACTTTTAGAAATATTTTCTGAAACTGTGGAGAATCTGTTGTAGTGGACCCTTTCGCCGAAAAAACCACAGTAACTATTTTATGTACCAACATTAATGCAATTATTTCCAATTAAAACAGCACCAAAATTCAGTCATTACCAAAATTAATTAAGCACCATTAACAGCAATAATTAAGGTGATTCTTTACGGTTGCCCTAAACAAATAAGATCTTTTTCTCCATTAATACCGCTGCTTGTTTACTGGCTTTTATTTCGGAATTTAATCACCTTTGATTTTAAATTACTTAGTTTTTATAGAAACAGGTTTCAAAATTGTGACTTTAAATAAATAAGCTCATGTAACTTTTGGAAATACTAATTTTGTGACGTAGTCATTCGCCTATGCTACCACTTTCACGTTGAATTTAAAGCAACAGAATTCGATAAGGTTGAACTGTCTGTATACAAGCTCATTGCTCAAATTTAATCTAACGGACCATCTCAACTCTAGGGCTCCAAGAAATCTAAAATAAATAAATCGCCTTGTGTAGTGTTTTAAAAAGCGTTTAAATGTGCTTATTTTCGTTTTAAAAGTCCTTAAATGTGCTTTTTTTCATTTTTAGAAAGTACTTAATTTTCCTCTTTCCACAATGAGATATTAATTTTATACCATATCAATTTTCGCCGCGAATTATGCAAAAAGCTTGGTTTTTACATTGTTCCATTTAATATGTTCACTATTTATTAAAATAATGTTCACTTGGTTGACTTGGTTGGGAAAACTTTTGGTTTTGTCGAGGATTGTAATAATATGGACGAACTTAGTTATTAATGAATGGCCGCCTTGGTGTCCTGCCTTGATATTGTTGTCTATACCCATTGAATTTTGATTCTGGCAACTTTTGTTTGGTTTCAGTTTGGGGTAAGACAGTGAGGGCATCATGAATAATTTTAAAAATAATTCTGAGCCATTCAATTGGGGTTTTGGGGTTTTTTTAGAACCAAAAGTGTTTAATTTGTGGGGGAAAACCTATAGATAGACCCTCAATTATATTATTTCACTAAAATTTATTTTTCGACCTAACTCTACATTTTCAGTAACATATGAATTTAGGTCATTAGCTTGACCGGAAAATTTTAAATTTTGAAAATCATTAAAGCCAAAGGGAGGTGAAAAATAATGCTCATGAAAGATAAGAATTACAAATTAAGCAGTTTTTAATATATAATTTCAAAGCTAACTCTTTAATGAATTTTTGAAATTTTTAAATTTCCATTCCTCATTTAATTTAGCATCTATAAGTTTGTTTTATGAAATGTTTGAGCCAGGCTGTGTATTGAGCACCAATGTCGGGCTCAAAGATATATCAGTTTTATCCTGAACATTTTGTTCTATTCTTAAATTTTGTAAACAATCAATAAACTAATTTTCTGAGTTATTAGTATTGGCTTTTACACTTTTCATATTGAATTTATAATCTTCGCCTCACCGTAAGGGCATTCAAATATTAAAAATAAATTTCAATGATTAAATATAACATTTAGAAGATAAAAAAAAATTCTAATATTTTAATAGCTTATTTTTCTTAAACACCATAATAAAATAAAAATTTAAATTTTACTTATACAATTAATAAATCATTTATACCGTGATATGTAATACAATAAAAAGATAGTGATTCCTTAAAATAACTTAAATATTAATTAAAATTATAATATTGAATCAAAAGTGACATGAGTAATGAAAACACTAAATTTTAATACTATTATTTTAATTTAAACAAATAATATGGTAAACCATTGAAAAATAATATCAATAAATGGAAGCATTATCAAAATATAAATATCAATAATCATATAATTATACTTTCAAAATTCAAGATATGCGCGTGAATGATTAAAAAAAATTCACGTTTAAAAATTTCAACAGGCACAGAAAAATTCAATAGGGAATACCATTAAAAAAATCAATACTATTTTGTTGATAAATATAAACACTGGTAAATTTTTTTTTTCAAAATTTCAAAAACAATAAATCTAATTTAACAACACCTCCGTTTTTTAATACTCATTTACAGTGAAAAATCACATCTTCCAATAAATCATTTCAAATATTTGACGAATCACGCGAACAGGTGTCACTTTGGTTTTTCACAAATCATCTCCCATTGAAGGAAACACACAGAAGCACATCCGGGGAAACCATCAATAACGGAAACAAGTCGATCACAGGCAGGACCTCTATCATCACTCAATGAGATCGACAGGCAGCAAGCAAGTAGGGACTCAGCGCAGCAAGACACCAGCTGTAAATCCGCAAGAGGCTTATCACTAATTGTTGATTCAAACACTGTGGGCGAAAATGAAACCAAAACTACTAAACTCAGGGGCGTGACAGCCCATAGAAGGCCAAGACCGACTGTGCCCATCTCAGTTTTCTTGACCTTGGGCTCTAGGGTGCAGAAGCAGATGTTCCGGTTAGGTGGTCAGCCGAACGCGAAACCCCTTAGGGTTTAGTTCCCAAGCATGCTTGATACTCATTTATCGACCCACTGAAGGGATGAAAGGCTGAGTCAACCTTTCCCAGCCCGAGGATCGAACAAAATGAAACCAAACAGCGACAAAATCAAATCTCCAACGGCAACTCCGGTACAACGGCAACAACAGGAGAGGCAACTCCTTGACCCATTAAGTCCGGAGAATCTCTTCTTTTAATATCTTTGCATCAAATTCTTTTAGTCAGGATTAGAAAGGATAATATCTGTTTCACGAGCAATGCCAGCATCTCTCAATCTGTAAAAACTTCAACCATTCGATTGCATTCTTCTTTTCTTTCTTATTTATATATTTTGAAGAGGCATTCATCAGGTTTTATAATCCTGCTAGGCTTGTAATGAAGGCAGTCGGCCGAGCAGGAAAACAGGCAGAGGATTTCAAAAAGGAGCAATTTAGTTTTATTTAATCATTTTCAGATGAATGACCAGAGAGAAAGAGAGCCGTGATTTCAACGTGCTTCAGTCTATATCAGGGGTTTCCAACTTACATGAGGCCGGGGGCCACAATTAAAGACACAAATCAAATGGCGGGCAGCAACTTTATCAAATTTTATGTAGGACTCTTTTATATTTGAAGGAACATTAAATATTACTGTCAGATTTTAACCAAGTTGTACAAAACAAAAGTATTGAATTACAAATTAAAATAAGAAGTAGATTTTGAAAAATATTTAATTGCATATAAAAAAATTCGGGCCACAATAACTTTAATGTGCACCCATGTATTAAACAATTAATGTGCAACAGATATCTATTTGTTAAGATATAAAACTTTAAAAAGGTTGGTATTAAAACTTACATAGTAGCACACAAAATGTTCAATGACAAAATTGAGGTTTGTCTGCAGCAACCACCAGAGAATAGATATTTACATTTTAAATTTAAAATTTACAAATGTGTGTGTAAATATTTTCGTCCAAAATTAGTGGTTTCAAAAAGTTAAATCGGAAAATTTCTTCGAGAAAATTTCTGATACACGCATGCTAAATTATATTCACAAAATACAAAAAAAAAAGAAAAAAAAAAGAGCAACATACGCGATTATTTTTGTATTTGAATAAATATTTTCTCGGATGCAAAACCTGAGAAAAATTTTTTTTTGCACCCGTTGATATGATAAATTTCACAGAGACGAAAAAAATTATGTTTTTATTAACGAAAAAAATATTTTAATCTCATATAGATTTTTTACGAAAATTGTCCGCAAAGAAATGACAACTAATATATTTTAGTTCGCGGGCCACAAAAAAAGGCCTCGCGGACCGGATGCGGCCCCCGGGCCGCCAGTTGGAAACCACTGGTCCATATGTTAGGGAAAATCTTGCAAAGAAAATCCGTAAAATGCCTCGATTTAGGGAAAGAGGGAAGTCATAGTAATTACAATTGGTTTATTGAATGGGTCGGGTGATTCCCACAAAAGAGTAAAGGGGAAAATGTCTTACTTTTAATTAATGCATGCTTGAGTCAAAAATAGATTTTAGGACAGGATGTGAATTTAAAAGTGTGAGAAAGTGTTTCGATTAGGACTAGGTTAATATATTAAGGAATTAAGGAAAGGTTTTACAGAAAAGAAATAACATAAAAAGATTAATTGAAGCTTTTTATATATATAATAAAGCTTATATATATAATAAACCTCGGCTTTCCCAGCTTTCTTCTTCAGGTGGGTCTAAAAAGCAATATCTTCTGTATTGTATTGTCATCACTTATTCGAATCACATGGACCCTCTATTTATTTTTATGTATTTAATAATATCAGGTTGCTTATAAATCTTGTAGAGTTCATAGTAAAGTCTCCTTATTGTTTACCTTTACACCAAGTATACTCCACAAAATTATATATCTGTCATGACTCGAGAATCTTTTGCTTTTAATTACTTTATTTTACAACACAATACACAGAATTATAGGGCTATTTACATAATATTACAAAACATTAAAAAAGAACACAAAATACGATTGCCAGACCCACAAACCTAAAACCAAACCAAAACCTTAACCAAAGGAAAACATGGCGGAAATAACAAACCCAGTATGAGCGGCAACATACTCCCACCTTTGTATTGCTGGAATTTTTGCCCTGAAGCAATACAAAATGCTGTAACACTGCAAGAAATTAAAAGTTATGAATAGTTCACAAGTCCATTCGTTTCACGGGTACCATTCGACGTCCACATCGAGTTGCACACATTCACTTCTTCCAGAATATGTGCAATACTGGGCTCATGATCAGGCTTTGTTCTGGCTTCCTGGTAATCTTCATTGTTGTCAATGGAACTAAGTTCCAAAGGATGAATTCGCTAAAAGGGGTCGTATGATTTCACCACTGGCTACCTTAATTTAGCCACACGTTGAACATTATCCTTGCCAGGAAACAGTTCAATTACTCGAGCTAAAGACCAATTCATTCGGTTTGGGTTTTGTGACTCAAATAGAACAATTTCTCCCGGATTAATCGATTTCTCTTTGAATCTGTCTTAGGACTTCTTACAAATTCTCCAAGATATTCCCTATAGAAACGCTTTCGTAAATTTAGTCGTGAGGTGTGAAGGTAACGCACTCGTTTCAATAAATGCTGAGAGTCGATTGAATCTAGATCGAAAGTTTCTCGTTCTTTTGAGTCTTGAATGAAGTGAGCAGGCGTAAGAAGCTTCAATTCGTTGGGGTCGTCTGACAAATATGTTAATGGTCTCGCATTTATAGTCGCCTCACAGTCGCAAAGCAAAGTCAACATTTCTTCGTAGGTGACACACGCTCTGCCCAAACATTTTCGAAGGAGTTCCTTAACGCAGCGAACCATCCTTTCCCAAAAACCACCTTACCATGGAGCTGATGGTGGGCTAAACAACCACTTAACTTTCTGCAAAGAACATTCTGTTTGTATGACATCCCAATCCAAAGATTTTAAAGTATTTGCTGTCCCTACAAAATTCGTACCATTATCTGTATAAAGTGTAGAACATCTTCCTCTCCTTGCCCAAAATCTTCGTAATGCTTGTTTAAATGATTCTGTGGAGAGATATGAAAGTAGCTCCAGGTGGACTGCTCGATATATTGCACACGTGAAAAGTACTGTCCACGCCTTGTTTCCACCACGTAAGAAAAGAGGACCAGCTAGATCTGCGCCAGTTATCTGAAATGCTGAGACTCGGTTTACTCTGTCAGGTGGTAAAGGAGCTGGTTCCATATTAACATTTCTGGAAGTCAGTTTTTTGCATGGTATGCATTGTCTCAAAACTGCTCTTACAACTCTCCGTCCATTGGGAATCCAGAATTTTTCTCTTAACTGTGCTAGTGTTGTTAATACACCAGCATGCATTAAAGATCTATGAGTGTGCAAAATCAGTCTTTCTAGAAGAGGATGTTCCGGTAAAACTGTAGGATTTGTAAAATCCTCCGGATCTTGACTGAGGATAAGTCTAGTTTGAACTTTCAAAATACCATTTTCTACGAAATTTTTTATTGTATCCTTGTACTTCTTACGTATGTCAGAAGGCCATTCAGACTGTATGATTTTTATAAGAGTGTTTTCTGCACTTTCAATCTCTTCACATGAAATCGCATTGGTCAACTTACGAGAGTTTTTCTTAATGTTGTTACAAAATCTCAGAACATAAGCAGTCATTCTAAGAATCCTTCTGTAACTTGAAAAGTATAAAAATCTCTGTACCTGTGGCGTTGCGGTCTGAATTGCAAAGTCCGAATCTGCGAACCTACAACTCTCTGACGTTGGATTACGTCGCTTGCAGCCGATAATTGTTATATGACGTAGACTTCACATCTGGATGGAGATTTCCTCGGAGTATATGCGTGAAGTACGAAATCGGCGAAACGCGCACAGGGTGCATTTTGATATAAGCTTGACCGCCTCTCCACAGCGAGCTCTCTCTCTCTCCGTCGGTTCGGGAGTAACTAGCTAGCAGTACGGCATGTTCTTGCCGGTTACACATTTGCAGCTTTTTCTATGCTGCTTGAATTTCAAAGTTGTATATTTTATTTATGTTAAAATGTTCAGTTAAATTTACCAAGTTCTTAAATGTTAATAAAGATAGTTGTTTGTTTGGACTTGATGAGTTGTTTGTAAAGTAACACGAAGCAAATCTATGGTTCTTTCTCATGAACGGTTTCACGTTGAAAGTTGTACTGGAGTTGAGTTAGATTTCTCCTTCAGAGTTCAAGTGGGGATTATACCAAATATACTAATCTCTACAAGTGGTGACCCGGACGTGATAGTAGTGACACCCTTCTGAACGAAAGAAAATGTCTATTTATGGATTACTATTTCTATTGAACTTGGCTGGCTACCTGGTACGCAGTGAGTAGTTATTTCCTGGTTAATGTTTCTCTTTTTCAGAGCTGTGCATGTGCCATTTTTATAGGTTTTAATGTGTCTATGCACTAGTGCAATTTGAATTTAAACGTATTGAATTTAATTAAATTCTTATGGACTTGTAAGCAATTGAGTTAAGCAATACATTTTGAGTTGAATTCATAAAGTGCATGTAAAATTGAATTAATGCTAACGTAAACTATTCATATTTTTTCTTGAATAATGTACCAGTTTTAATACATTTTCAAAGGCATTTAAATCGTTAACTTTGTAGCATAATGGCCGAAAACGAAATAGCCAGAGTTGCATTTCGAGCTCCACCCGTTTGGAAAACCGAAATAAATTAATGGTTTCTCCAAGTAGAATCAAATTTTGTGATGTCGGGAATTGAAAAAGAAGTAACAAAATTTCACTGCATTGTTGCAGCGTTAGATATGGAAATTCTTTCTTATGTAAAAGATATTGTTGAGGTTCCACCTGCAGATAATCCATACACGGTTCTTAAGGAACGTATTGTAAAACATTTTACACAGTCCGAAAGTTCGCAATTGAGGACTTTGTTACAGGAATTGTATTTAGGTGAGAAAAAAACCGACACAATTATTACACGAAATGAGATCTTTCGCCGGTAGTCAAATATCTGATGATGTTTTAAAAACATTGTTTATTCAGCGACTTCCTATTAATATCCAACAAATATTGTCAATTAGTAAAGACAAACTTGATGATTTGGCTCAAATCGCGGATAAAATAAAGGAAGTTTCTTGTTTCGGTATTTCAAGTACAGAACATGATATTTCTTCCGTTGATTTAAAAGGGTTACAATCTCAAATTTCTAAACTTTCCGAGAAAGTTGAAAAATTGACTTTTCGTCAAAAAAATTACAATAGAAGTAAATTTCGTCAACGGTCTGGTTCAAGGCCTCGTTCGAATTCGAATAATGTCAATAAAACTTCGGAAAAGCAGTATTGTTGGTACCATTTTAAATTTGGTAAAAATGCTACAAAATGTATCGGTAAATGTTCATACTCGGAAAACTGAATTCCGCTTCTGTTTCGGTGACGACAGACAGTGGGTTAAAGTTCAGTCGCCTCTACATAATTGACCAAAAATTAGGTTTTAATTTTCTAGTTGATACTGGCGCGTCAATTTCAGTTTTTCCACGTGACCCACACATTCATAAGCAACCGACTACGAAGATAGCAATCTTCGCTGCGAACGGAACCAAAATAAACACATACGGTTTTCGTAGATTAACGTTAGATTTTGGTTTAAAAAGGCAATTCCTATGGAATTTTGTTATTGCTAATGTAGTGCGACCTATGTTGGGTGCAGATTTTACAGAATCTTTTGGTTTATTGGTTGACATAAAAAATCGCAAATTGATTGATAGTACTTCGAGATTTTCAGCTAAGGGTACACGGGTTCGTGGAAAATCGTTAGGCTTAACTACGATTTGCGGAAATACTGAGTATCATAAGCTTTTGTCAAAATTTCCCGGTATTTCAAATCAATCTTTTCTAAAAAGTCCTAAAAAGCACAATGTTACTCATTCTATCATTACAAGAGGTCCACTGGTTTGTGCAAAGGCACGACGTTTAGCCCCAGACAAACTTAAAGCAGCTAAAAAAGAGTTTGACATTCTTTTAGAACAGGGTATAGTTTCTCCTTCAAAAAGCCCATGGTCTAGTCCCATTCATTTAGTTAAAAAAAAGAATGATGAATGGCGTGTATGCGGCGACTATCGAAAGTTAAATTCGGTCACTTTAGAGGATCGTTATCCCATACCGCATATTCAGGATTTTGCATCTGGTTTAGCTGGTAAAACTATATTCTCAAAAATTGACCTAGTAAAAGCTTACCTCCAGATCCCATTAGACGAGGATTCAAAATCTAAAAGTGCAGTAATAACAACTTTTGGTCTTTACGAATATAATTGCATGTGTTTTGGATTATCAAACGCAGCGCAAACTTTTCAAAGGTTTATTGATCAAATTCTACGCGGATTAGATTTTTGTTACGCATATTTAGATGACGTGTTAGTCGCTTCCGAAACTGAAAGTGAGCATATGAGGCAATTGGAGCAAATTTTCGAGCGGTTGAACTCGTTCGGTATTGTTTTAAATGTCGAAAAATGCGTGTTCGGCCAAAAGGAGTTATTATTCTTGGGATTTCTTGCTAATGCTCAAGGTATTTCACCTTTACCTGATAAAGTAACCGTTATTCAAAATTTTCCCTTGCCAAAGACTGTTGAGGAATTGCGCGTTTCTTAGCTATATTAAATTTCTATCATAGATTTTTAAAAAACGCTGCTACTATTCAGGCCCCCCTACATGATCTTTGTAAAACTAAGAAAAAAAGGGATAAAACTCCTATCACTTGGTCAGAGGCAAACATTAAAGCTTTCGACGCTTGTAAAGAATCCGTTGCGAATGCGGTAACATTAGCGCATCCGATAGTCAATGCGGAAATTACATTAATGGTAGACGCTTCAGATATTGGCATTGGAGCAGTTTTGCAACAGATTGATAACGATGTTGTACAACCATTAGCGTTTTTTTCACGCAAACTTACAACTAGCGAACGTAACTATAGTACATATGATCGTGAGTTACTTGCAATTTATAGCTCAGTAAAGCATTTTAAACATATGTTAGAAGGACGAAAATTTTGCGTTTTTACTGATCACAAGCCATTGACGTACGCGTTTTGTAAAAATAATGGTAATAACTCGCCTAGACAAGTAAGACACCTCGAATACATTTCTCAATTTACTACAGATGTACGTTTCATTTCGGGAAACGAAAATTTAGTGGCAGACACACTTTCCAGAGTTTCTGAAATTCATATATCTGATAATATTAATTATGAGGAAATGGCACGTGCACAGTCTTCTGGGGATGAGTTGCATGAGGCTAGGAAATCAGAGGTGTTGAAGCTCAAACCTTTCGTATTCACGCCAGATGGTTTAGAGCTATGGCGTGACACGCCCACTGGCAAAGTACGCCCTTACGTACCTCAAGCTTTTCGAAAAGTAGTTTTCGAAAGTCTTCATAATTTATCTCATCCAGGAGTGCAGGCAACTGTTGACTTGATCCGACAAAGATTTGTCTGGCATTCCTTAAAAAAAGACGTCTCGGAATGGACAAAATCCTGCTTGCAGTGTCAGAAATCTAAGGTTCAGCGACACACAAAGTCTGAACCTGGCATTTATCCTCTTCCACGATGTCGATTCAGCCATGTCCATATAGACATAGTAGGTCCCCTACCTCCATCTAAAGGATACAGGTATTGTCTGACATGTGTTGACAGATATAGCCGATGGCCAGAAGCATTTCCAATGCCAGACCAGACAGCAAATACCGTGTCTGAGATTTTCTTTTCTGGGTGGATAGCTCGCTTCGGAGTACCAGATGTAATTGTGTCCGATCAAGGCACACAGTTCGAAGGCAATCTGTTTCAACATTTGGCTCGATTTCTTGGGTGTGGAAAGAGACGGACCACAGCATACAATCCCTTATCAAACCGAATCGTAGAACGATTTCACCGGCAACTCAAGAACGCTATCAAATGTCACGCTACTGACCGCTGGAGTGAAGTTCTACCAGTAATTCTTTTGGGCATTCGTTCCAGTTTGGAGCCTGATATCGGCGTTTCAGTAGCAGAGTTAGTTTACGGCTGTTCTTTAAGACTGCCTGGAGAATTTTTTAGACGCCATACAACTGATTTACCACATTATCATGATTTCCTAAAAGTTTTATGGGAACATATGAACAGATTACGTCCTGCTCCAACATCTCGCCATTGCCACAAAGACATTTTTGTGCATAAGGATTTATTATCGACAAGTCATGTTTTTGTTAGACAAGACTGCGTGCGCAAGCCCTTACAGCAACCGTACGATGGACCTTATGAGGTATTACAGCGTAATGAAAAATTTTATAAGCTCAAAATTAAAGATAAAGAGGTCAACATAGGTATTAACCGCCTAAAACCTGCTTACATTTTGAGTGGAGTTGACAATGCAAGAGAACTCCGTTCAAAACGCACTGTCCATTTTTTATTACCTTAATGCTTGTATACCGTATTATGTTCGCATGCACAATTTTATGTTTATAACTGCATACATTGTTACTGTTACATTGTTTGTAATTGTTTTTTCCGTCTTTCAGATTGGAGGGGGAGTACCTGTGGCGTTGCGGTCTGAATTGCAAAGTCCGAATCTACGAACCTACAACTCTCTGACGTTGGATTACGTCGCTTACCGCCGATAATTGTTGTATGACGTAGACTTCACATCTGGATGGAGATTTCCTCGGAGTATATGCGTGAAGTACGAAATCGGCGAAACGCGCACAGGGTGCATTTTGATATAAGCTTGACCGCCTCTCCACAGCTAGCTCTCTCTCTCTCTCTCCGTCGGTTCGGGAGTAACTAGCTAGCAGTACGGCATGTTCTTGCCGGTTACTCATTTGCAGCTTTTTCTATGCTGCTTGAATTTCAAAGTTGTATATTTTATTTATGTTAAAATGTTCAGTTAAATTTACCAAGTTCTTAAATGTTAATAGAGATAGTTGTTTGTTTGGACTTGATGAGTTGTTTGTAAAGTAACACGAAGCAAATCTATGGTTCTTTCTCATGAACGGTTTCACGTTGAAAGTTGTACTGGAGTTGAGTCAGATTTCTCCTTCAGAGTTCAAGTGGGGATTATACCAAATATACTAATCTCTACAAGTATTCTCTCCGAATTTCTCTTTGTTTTCAGCTGCTAAATTTGTTACCACTGCCTTACGTCGCTCCAGAAAAGCTTCATCCGAAACGTATACCTCAGACATTGGCCAAGATTCTGCTTCTTCATATAACCAGTGGACCCTCCCACCACTGAATTTGCAATAGATCTGCCCAGTCGTAAAAGCGAATAGCAAAGTCGGCAGGGTTGACTTCTCCAGGTACATGTTTCCAGTCATCTATATTGGTCAATTCTCTGATTTCTTTCACTCGATTTCCAACGAATGTATTCCATGGCTCCTTTCTCGTAATCCAGCTCAGAACTATCATTGAAACAGTCCAAAAAAGGGTTCTGGAGGAAATGCGCAGAACAGAACGTAGAGTTGCGGCTAAACGAGCTCCGAGGGCGGCTCCCAACAGTTCAAGTCTTGGAATAGTTGGTTTTTGCATTGGGGCAAGTCGAGCTTTAGCAGCTATTAATTTGACTGTCACTTGACCTCGGTATTCACATCGCAAGAAAGCACAAGTATCATATGCAAAAGAAGATGCATCTATGAAAATATGTAGTTCGACATCATCGTAATTATCAGGAAACATTCTTCGAGGAATGGTACATTTAGGTATAAGAGCAGTGGTTTTCTCCCACCGTCTGTATTTTTGCTCAAGTTGTGCTGATAATGCATCCTCCTAACTTAGTTTCTCAATCCACGCTTCCTGCAATAGGAATTTGGGCAACAATGGTGCTGGATCAGTAAAGCCAATTGGATCGTAAATACTGTTGATTATAGAAAGAAGTAAACGTTTTATAACTGCCTTCTCATTGACGGTAACTAAATTTAACGGCATCTTACATGAAAGTTCGTCACTAACTAAATTCCATTTCATACAAAGAACCATTTCCGTTTCTTGTTCTTCCCCAGAGTTATTGGAAGCCCAGCATCGTAATTCAAACTCACCTTCTTTCATTATTTGGATAGCTTGAGATTTTAAATGATCCAGTTCATCGACGTTATTAACACTTGTAACTAGGTTGTCCACGTAAAAGCCTTCTCTTAAATTATCAATCGTATTCTTAAGACTCTCTGTTTGGAATTTTTGCAATCCTAGATGATAATTTATTGTAGCATTCAGAAGAAATGGACCGGAAGAAACACCGAACACCACTCTGCAGTGTCGATAAGTCTTAAATGTTTTGCATTCAGCGTCTTCCCACCACAAGAACCTTAGTACATCTCTGTCTTCGACTCTTAAACGTATCTGTAGAAAGCCTTGTTTTATGTCGGCAATGCCCCTGAGCGGAATCTCAATAGTAATGACAGTATCCTATGTATAAGATTCGGTCCCACACTTAAGCATTCATTCAAGGAAGCAAATCCAGGTTTCTTGAAAGATGCGTCGAAAACTGGCCTAACCTTCGTAGTATTGCTGGATGGCTTGATAACTGGTCTATGGGGGAGATAATGACCTGGTTTCGTAATCTGATCCTTTGGTACAGTCTCTATAATGCCTTCTGATTCCCATTGTTTAAATACAGCGTCTTAAGCATCAAAATAATTTTCGTTTAACAAACGTTTAGTTGCTGTGCGAAGTCTGGATTCTGCTATGTCGTATTTATCATAAAGGGCAGGATGTCCAGCCAACCATGGCAAAGATAGCTCATATCTCTGATCTTCACAGATCCTTAATGTTTTTCTGAAATGTATCAAAGTTTCCTCCTCCAGTTGGATCTTATTTTTTCTTTCCACGGGATCTGCAATGCCTAAAACGTCTAAATCCCATATTTTTGGCAACTCCATATTTTGTAAACTTAATGCGACAAGTTAACCATTTTCTTTTTTCCTCCTAGACTTAAAATTGTCCAAACCTAGTAAGGTTTCTATGGCTGAAACTCCCGATGTTAACATTTCTATTTTCCCTGTCAGAATTCTTCCAACTACATCAGCTCCTAGAAGAACTCTATTAGGGGGCGTATCTTTTCCAACATCTGTTATTTTTATTCCTTGAGAAGCTAGATCAGCAAGTAAACTTCAATCCTGTATCCTTGGTAGCTCTGAGCAAATCTTTGCTTGGTCAAGAAGAGATTGTGGTGCGCAAGAGCAATAACATAACAAGCACTTAAATTTAGTTTTATAAAAAATAAAAACAACGCGTTGCTAAGACAACTCAATAAATAATTACTATCATGACGTTCCAGAGATTGGGATGTAAAAAGTATTAATGGATGTATATATTTATATTAACTTGTAAGTAACTGTATATATTAAATGTTGTGATGTCTCCAATTTACTTCGTTTTTATTTATCCAAAATCGCACATAGTAGGAAGATAGAAAACCTTCCCTTACAACTGGTGACCTCAGGACGTGATTACTTTAACGTTGCGAAGATTTTATTTGGATAAAAAAAGGTTTGTGCATCACCATTATTTTCTGATTATCTTTATATTAAACATGGAGGAAAGCACAAATGATAATTTAAATTCATCAACTCAAGATAATGTGAATTTAGAAGTAAACAAATTGGCAGTAAAACCACCAATTTTTTGGCGACATAAACCTAAGTTATGGTTCTTACAACTTGAAGCACAGTTTGCTAACGGCAATATTACTCGTGATTTTACCAAGTATAACATTGTCATTGCCTCATTGGACGAGCATGTCTTAGATTTTGTTGAGGATATTTTGTTAAACCCACCAATGAATGGAAAATACGACGCTTTAAAAAATGCATTATTAAATAGATTAACAGATACTGAAGAAGCCAGGTTAAAAAAGGTGTTGACTGAACTTAGTCTTGGCGATAAGCGTCCATCTGACTTGTTGCGACAAATGAAAGGTTTGGCTGAAAAGTCCATTTCTGAGGAATTGTTAAAACCACTTTGGCTACAGAGATTACCACAACAGGTTCAAGCTATATTATCTATTAGCTCTGATTCTTTGGATAAGATGGCAGACAAAATTATTGGTATATTTAGCTCAACAGAGTTATGTACAGTTGATAAAGTATCCAATAAAACTTTAGAGCATAATAACATTAGTAACGAAAAAAATTATTCATTGGAGATTAGTATTGCAGAATTAACTAAGAAATTTGATACATTCATCACAAGGAGTAGATCTCAAGATAAATCAATAAGAGCTCGAGACCGTAGCCGTTCGAGATCCCAATCTTCTCGTTATAAGCTATGTTGGTACCATTATAAATTCGGTAACAGAGCACATCGCTGTGTTAAACCTTGCGAATTTCAAATACTTCGGAAAACTAATGGGCCGGTCGATCGAAGAGGCCAACGACTACGGCCAACCAAATTGCCGCCTCTTCCTTTTTGACAAGTCAAGCAAAAGGCACTATCTTATTGATACCGGGGCTGACGTGTCTGTAATTCCACCGCCAAAACCCAATAAGCTGTCCCCATCTGATTTTAAACTTTATGCTGCAAATTCAAGTTCAATCAAAACTTACGGCAAGCAACTTATCAGTTTAGATTTAGGCTTGAGAAGACGTTTCAAATGGAATTTTATCATAGCAGACGTCTCAAAGCCAATAATTGGCGCAGATTTTCTTAAGGCACATGGAGTTTTGGTAGACATTAAACAAAAACGTTTGCTTGATCCTTTAACATCATTAACAGTCTCAGCTAAAATAATCAAAGGACCATCTTCATTTTTAACACCCCTCGATAGTAATAATCTAGATCCAGATATTCATTCTCTACTGCAAAAATTCAAAAACTTATCTTCGGAAATAATAGAACTGAATAAAGTTAACGTCAACCATAATATCACTCACGCTATTGTTACAAAAGGTCCACCCATAACATCTAGAGTGCGTAAATTGGCTCCAGAGAAACTAAAAATCGCCAAAGCAGAATTTGAGTACATGCTTGAGCGTGGCATATGCCGACCATCAAGCAGTCCTTGGTCTAGCCCATTACATCTGGTCAAGAAAACAAATGGCGAATGGAGACCGTGCGGAGACTATCGTGCTTTAAATGCAGCCACATTACCAGATAGATACCCTATACCACACCTGCATGATTTTACGCGCCAATTAGTACGGTTTATTCTACATTAGATCTTCATCGAGCTTATCATCAAATTCCCATGGAACCAGCAGATATAGAAAAAGCAGCTATTAGTACGCCATTCGGACTGTTCGAATTGCCTTTGATGACTTTCGGACTTCGTAACGCAGCGCAGACATTCCAGAGATTCATGCACGCCGTTCTACGTGGCCTAGAATTCTGTTTCGTCTATCTGGATGACATACTAATTGCATCGCGCTCTAAAGAGGAACATTTACAACATCTCAGCACAGTTTTTGAGAGATTGCAACAATTTGGATTAACATTAAATCTCAGTAAATGCAACTTCGCTAAGCCTGAGGTGAATTTTGTCGGCCACACTGTTTTTCTTAAAGGAATTCACCCGACAGAAGAAAAAGTCAAAGTCATTGAAGATTTCAACAAACCCAAAACAGTCAAACAACTTAGAAGATTTTTGGGAATTATAAATTTCTACAGAAGATTTATTCCACAAGCGGCTCAACACCAAGCATGCTTATATGATTATTTAAAAAACAGCAAAAAGAATGATAATCGAACTATCGAATGGTCAGACGAAGCTTCAAATGCTTTTACGAGATCCAAAGAATTGTTAAAATCTGCAGCAATTCTGTCTCACCCAGTGCCATCTGCTAAACTTGCCCTTATGGTAGACGCTTCCAATATAGCGATAGGTGGAGTGGTGCAACAACTCGTCAATAATGATTGGCAACCGCTAGGTTTCTTTTCTGTTCGGCTAACACCTACACAAAAGAATTATAGTACTTATGATCGGGAACTGCTAGCTGCATATTCGTCTATTAAGCATTTCCGATATTTGTTGGACGGTCGAGAATTTACGTTATTCACTGATCACAAGCCGCTGGTATACGCTTTCCGGCAAAACTTGGAGAAAGCATCACCCCGACAACAAAGACATTTGGAGTACATTAGCCAATTCACATTAGAAATTCAACACATTTCAGGAAAAGATAACATGGTCGCAGACGCTCTATCAAGATTGGAAGAAATAAGAATTACTTCTGAAATTGACTTTGAATCTTTAGCCAAAGCTCAAGAAATTGACGATGAGTTAAAAGATTTAATGAAATCTCAAAACTCTTCTTTGAAATTTGAGCTAGTTCCTATTTTTGGCTCTAATCATTCATTATATTGCGATATTACCACAAAAATTAAAAGGCCATTTATTCCAATTAACTTTCGAAAATTAGTATTCAAAAGTGTTCACAATCTCTCACATCCTGGAATTAAAGCGACTGTTCGATTAGTTACATCAAAATTTATTTGGCCATCAATAAACAAAGACATTCGCGATTGGACCAAAAGTTGTTTGAAATGCCAGAAATCCAAAATTACTAAACATAATCATTCTCCATTACAAGAATATCCTATAGTTGGTCAACGATTTCAAGAAATTAATCTAGACCTGATTGGACCTTTGCCATCATCAGAAGGATTTCGTTATTGCCTTACGATAATTGATCGCTACACGCGATGGGCAGAAGCCATTCCTTTACCTGATATTCGAGCAGAGACAGTTTCTGACGCTTTATTGAAAAATTGGATAGCTCGTTATGGTATTCCAAGCGTAATTACAACTGATCAGGGTGCGCAATTTGAGTCTCAATTGTTCCAAGAACTTTCAAAATTACTTGGTTTTAAAAGAAATAGAACTACTGCATATCACCCACAAGCTAATGGCTGTGTAGAACGTTGGCATCGTACTTTGAAAGCAAGCATAATGTGCCAGGAAAATCCAAGCTGGACAAAATCACTTCCGATTATTCTACTTGGTTTACGCACAACCTTGCGAGATGACTGTCAAGCCACCCCAGCAAAACTCTTGTATGGTGAAAGTATAAAACTACCTTATGATTTTTTTGAAAATTCAAACATTGAAGCGCAATCAGATTTCATTCAGAATTTAAAAAGCACCATGGAAAAATTAAAACCCGTCCCATTTCGTCATCACTCGAAGCAGAAACCATTTATATTCAAGGATTTAAAAACTTGCTCACACGTATTTGTCCGTACTGACAGTGTTCGACATAGTTTGCAACAACCATATCATGGACCATATAAAGTTTTAAAGAGAACCGACAAAATTTTCACTGTTAAAATGAAGCAAAAAGAAGTTAATGTATCTATAGATAGAATAAAGCCCTATTTTTCGGACATTTCTACAGAATCTGAAAAGACTTCAGAAACACCTTTACTGGTCGAAAAGAATTTTGGGCCTATTTCATCGTCTACAATTTCTAAAGCTGCTACAGAGCAAGGCAACGGAAACAAAAGAGTGAAGCTTGTTATTCCACCCCAAGTGACTAGATCTGGACGCACAATGCGCATTCCAGCACGTTACACATGAGGTTCTTCATCGTTCGAATAACTCACTAGGGGGGGAGTGCTGTGGTGCGCAAGAGCAATAACATAACAAGCACTTAAATTTAGTTTTATAAAAAATAAAAACAACGCGTTGCTAAGACAACTCAATAAATAATTACTATCATGACGTTCCAGAGATTGGGATGTAAAAAGTATTAATGGTTGTATATATTTATATTAACTTGTAAGTAACTGTATATATTAAATGTTGTGATGTCTCCAATTTACTTCGTTTTTATTTATCCAAAATCGCACATAGTAGGAAGATAGAAAACCTTCCCTTACAAGATATTGAAGTTGTATATTTGCGATTTAAACTTTTAACAGTTACCACATATTTCTTATGCTCTGAAGCAGGAGAAGTTCCTCCACCAAACAGTCCTTGAGAAAACACTTCGCTTCCATAGGGAGAAATTTTCAGTTCTTCAGCCAAACTCTTTTCGATATAGGAACGCTGTGATCCATCATGTGCACGAACACAGACTTCCTTGTCTCTGTTTTGTAGTCTGATCGTAATTGTTTTGAAATATATTTCACGTTCAGAAGGACGATTCGTAAACAATATTTCTATTGATTTCTGTTCATCACCTGCTATTTTGTCCTTAGATGAAGAATTAATTCTTTTACGTTGATCGGGACAAAGTATTGTGTAATGCCTCTGTTTACAAACCAAGCATCTTACATTACTGTGACATCTTTTTGCCATATGGCAGCATTTCTTTTGCATAATTCGTGACTTTCTGTCCTCATAACTCATTTCTTGTATTTTCTGACAGTCTTAACTTGGATGTGAACGGTCACAGAAAATACAATTGTTTTTTCCTACTATGTTTGGCGATTAGTGTAGTAGCAGTAGGTTCATCTCTTTGGATCTATTTGTGGTAATCTTTTCGTTTCTCACCACTTCCCTTATCTCTACCAATCCCTTCACGAGCTAAACTGATCATTTCTTCAGATTCGACCTCATGGCGCAAAAAACACGTGAGTTTTTCGAGGGATTTTTGACTGGTAACGACATCAGTATTTTCAGATATTCTACTCCGTTCCCAAGCTCGCATAACATTTTCAGGTAAGCATGACTCTACAAGAGGCTCTAGAAAATCAGCAAATTTCTCTTTCGTACGTCCCGAACTTCCCAAAGCTCTTAATTTTGTTTCCAGTATATCGAAGAGGGTAGCTAAATCGGGAGAATTCTTTCCAGCAGTAGCATTTCTCATAACAAGAGAAAGAAGACCTCGAACGTAAATTTGTACTAAACGATCGTTCCGGCCAAACCTTAATTTTGTTTAATGGCTTTCGGATAATTTTCTGCTGTTATTGGGAAACTGGAAACTAATCTTGCGGCCCTGGAGTCGGGTACCATAGATTGGTATAAATATTGGAACTTGTCGATTGCTGATAAATCTTCGGATGCATGAATTTTTGAAAAATTACTCCAGAATGTGAGATATTCTTTAGGGTCACAAAAAAAAAAATGTCTTTAATTCAAATTTCGGTAGCTTTAGTTTCATGGCATTATCCTCTGAAGAACTTTTGGCGATGGATCCAGAGTCCTTATTTAAAAAAGTTGCGACTTTTGCGTCAAGTTCAAGATAATTATCTCTATAATTTCCCGCGGCTTCAAAATCAGTTTCGTATTCAGCAACGGTATCAGGTTTTTCTAAAAGTACTGAGGACATTTCATTTTGAATTTCATTCAAGCGAGAAAATTTATCTTGAAATTGTGACCTTAGTGCGTGCAATTGATTAATATCCTTGGCAACAGTTTCCGGTGTCGCCAAATATTGTGCCAACTTATTCGCCGTAGTCGTAAAAGTTGTTCTTAATGACTTTTTTTCACTTTAAGAGCATCCATAATCTTAATGTAAATAATATGTAGTCAATTTATTAACTCAATAAGCCTTCAGTTTCTACTTATTCTAAATCTCGAGTTAATATTCTTTCTTTAACTTAATTCAAATCAAACGTATAAACTCTACATGAAAGACTTCGTAAAAAAAGATATAACAGAAGCACCCAAAATTCAAAATTACTCGTACCCGTTTTATTCTTAACAAAGTAATATCTTGTTTGTAATTTTTCCGTCTTCTATTTCACATCGGAATGCAGAGTACAATGTCTTTGTCACGGACGCCACTTTGTCATGACTCGAGAATCTTTTGCTTTTAATTACTTTATTTTACAATACAACACACAGAATTATAGGGCTATTTACATAATATTACAAAACATTAAAAAAGAACACAAAATACGATTGCCAGACCCACAAACCTAAAAAGCAATGCAACACAAAATTAACCAAAAGAAAACATGACGGAAATGACAAACCCAATATGAGTGGCAACAATATCCCTGGATGCCACATGTATAAATTTTTATTTTTTAACAATATAGACGCATTATAAAGAGTAATTTTTATCTTAGGATAATTATTCTTTATTTCGAAATATTGCATTTATCATCGTAAAGGAATGCGTCCTGAAGAGATCCTTTACATTTTCACAATAAAAAAATATTATACATATATTTTTTTATAATTCTTCTTTGTGTTCACACACACAGACAGACAGACACACACACACGCACACACACACACACACACACGCACACACACACACACACACACACATATATATATAAATATATATATATATATATATATATTATACTTAAATAAAAAAATTTTAAAAAAAGTGCTTGTAAATATTTATATTTTTGAGTATTTATAAAGGGCTTAAATGGTGCTTATTTTTTGTTGAAACATTTGGATACGCACCCTTTAAGTAAATAAACTAACTGGTATAGTTTGTTGTCATAAAATTTTTACATCAAAAAAGCGTATTAAGGTATTTGTTCTTTACTTAAAGGGAGTGTTTTCAAGTAAAAAAAAAATGTCTATTGACAGGATATTTTAAGTATAAACATCAATGTATTGTATTAGTTCTGATAAGCATTCTTAGAATGGAATGCTGGATTTTAAGATTGTAAAGAACGGAATTGTGCATTTGAAATTATTTAATACATCAGTTATTTTTATGCAAAACAATATACGTATCGAACTGTATTAATTATTCGTAATTTTTTCTTTGATTGTATTATTACATTGAAAGTATAGATACAAGTTAATGAATTGATATTTGTTCTAATGCGGGAGAGGGTGAAACTAAATAAAAAATTTATCAGCATATATATAGTATTTGAATTTCATATTTTAATTGATTTTATATTATATAATATAAATGGCCAATAATATAGGTGACGAGAATGGTGCTAAATAACAGTATTTTGGTTGAGAGAAATGAAGAATCAAATTGAACCTGTTCACATGTCCTTGGTGCTTAAAAAAAAAAAAAAAAAAAAAAAAAAAAAAAAAAAAAAAAAAATTAAAAATTAGTTAAGTTCTTAAAGTTTTAGTTTAAGCCTTTTCCGATGAAATTCGTTTTTATAATCCCAAAAGTTTAACAAAGAGCTCACATTTTCACTCCTTTCTTTTTAGAAAATAACATGATAATGAGATAGTAGTCTGCTTTTATATTTATTTCTTAAATTTTCAGTGTTTCGGTTAGGAAACCAGATATAAATTCATAATAATAAAATGGAGAGTTTGTCTCTCCAGAATCGTTCGTGCTAGTGTCCTGAAATTCGGAGAGCGGGTGAAAAGAGAATTTCTTAGCACCGATCGTAAACATCGTTCAAAACTTTCAGTTCAATAGAGACATTAAAAATGGTATTTTAAAATGAGTTTTGAGTCATTGATATGAATGAAACTGCAAACGATTTTGCTTTTTGAAATATTTTAAAGATAGCATCAGTGATATTTCCATGTTAATATTTTTCATTCGTCAAAAAAGGACTCCATTGTACGCTCTTGGATATATAATTATTTTTTATTCGTTTTGTCAGCTAAACTCAATGATCAAAGTGAGTGTTGTGGCGGACAACGTCATCAAATTCTTATTTTTTTAAATAACTTTAAACCACGCGTGTTTAACAATTAAGCTTTTAAAACGTATTTCCATAAAACTTAGTAGTTTGAAATCAGCAACATTTGAAATTAAAAAAATGTATTATAAAGCAATATGAATGGAAAAATACTAATAAATTGCTTAAAAAGAAGATAGAAAATCCCTGATACTTGATTAAAAGTATTAATTGGAATAAAATGTACGTACACTTGCGTGCTAAAGGGGAAAAAGTAATCAATAAATGATACTATTTTTTTTATTTTTATTTTTTATGTATTATGTGTTATGTTTTTTATGTTTTATGTTTTTTATTTATTTATTTTTTTTGGAGAAAGGTTGTAAATTGCCATACTATTAATAATGCTTACAATGCTTAGTAAGTTTTGGTGCTAGATACGAATTGAAATTAAAAATAAGTTATGAAATAAAAAATAAGTTTTCCAGTTCCTTTATGAAGGTACATTAATTATAATATTTTCCAGTTCTTTATGAATTAATAGAGAAATGGTACTAATTCGTTGAAAAGGAACATAATACCATTAACGTCAATGTGGCTTAATTAATTTCGGTTACAGGCATTTTTGTTATTATGATTATCGGTGCAGTTTTAATCAACACCAAGTATAAACTTAGAATATTGGGTACTGATTGAAACTGTGTAAATACTGTACAGTTATAAAATAGATACTGTGGAAAGAGGTTTTTTTACGGGCCTTCGAAAGGTATCAGTACCAGAGAAAATCGCTTCATTGTGAAAATTTTTAACAATCATGAGTTGACCTCGAGCAATGGGATACCTGAAAGTGATATAGTATGGGTATCTCGATCCTGAATGGTTGTTAAAACGTGGCATTTGTTTACGTTAGCAACTGCTTTTCCCATTCTATTTCCAAGCCCGTCTAGTATAAATTTTTTTAAGTGACACATTCTATATTCTTAGACGAAGATTCTTTCACAATGAGTTCAATTCTTTCACTACATAGAAAGACAGGTACGAACCCTCGTATAACATATAACATAAGCAAACTAATTGTGCATCGAAGTTGCCAGGTACACAAAACAAAAATATATCATGGTTGCAATAAAATACATAGACAAATAATAAATCTAAGTTTAATAAAAGATGTAGACAAGAAAGAATTATATTTCAACAAATTCGATGAGCGATACGGTGCTCTATTTTAATTAATTTCTCGTTTATTAACATTCAACTTATGTAGAGAAATTTAACACCATTTTAACATTCTATTTAGCTTATAAACTATCAGCTGATGCCGACGCCATGGGTCACATGTGTGGGTCATGTGATCTTCTTAAAACGCAAGTACCCAATTGCATCGTGCCAAAAGATACTGAAAATAGTATTTTTTCTTATTTTGAAGGGCTGAACTACTGAAAGCGTATTTTGTTTATTTTAATATAATTAAAGTTATCGTCAAGGGAAAATAATAATGATAGATAAAAAATAAAACTGGCAATATTTTAACTTCGTTAATTGTACGTGTTGGTGTCTTTCAGTATTGTTCATAATTTTGTAGTGGTGTTCAGTACTGATTTATTGATTGTTTAATTTTTTTCTTATCTCCGTTAGAATAACGGGTCTTGTCTATAATAATAAAATGAAGATCTTCTATAACTTCGTTTGTGCTAATTGAACAGTGGATGAAAGTAGCCCCCGATCCTAAAAATCGTTACAAATTTGAGTTTTGAGACGTTTGAAAAATAGAATTTTCTCATTGGCTAAAAAAACAAGGTATATCGGGCTGTGGCACATGAATTTAAAAAACATCAGCATAGGATAATCCAGGCAATTGCGCTCTCTTTATTGGATGAATCCGATTATTACAAATAATAAACAGTGATTATTAATAATAGTCATATTCAATATTTTGGTGACAATCAATATATTTTCATCAATATTTTGTAACGAAAAACGAAATTAGAATTTATGAAATCGAAATTTAAAATAGCACCATTTATCAATATATATGATTCATAGAAATAAATTTTAGATTAATAAATTAAAACTAGAGATGTACCGAGTCCTTTAATGTTGCTGGGTCCAGTACCCAGTGAAAATTGAATATTTTTCCTGGCCGGGTTTCAAAACATTTATGCGAAACAATTGAAAAATCTTATTTTCTATCGTACCAATATTTTACGAGATAATTAATGCTAAGGAACTCTTTTGCGTGCCTTTAAAATAAAAACATGATTCTTTTTTTCCTTTTTTTTTTTTTTTTTACTCTAAATTTTTAAGAAAATGGCTTTAAAAGAAATGATTTATGCAGTGATGGTATATTAACTTCAGGGTTTCAATAACTGTAACATAATTTACCTGTCATATTATCATCTTTGCATTTTTCGATACTCGGGGTAAAATTATGTCTTACCCCCTGAAATGGTTAAACGTCAATAAAATGTTAGACCTGCAAAAACAAATAATAAAAATATATTATTGTATTTACTCATCTGATGAAAGCAAATTTAGTATGCGAGTAAAGTACTTGCAAAGGATGTAATGTAAAGTCTTTTTAAAAATCTTTGAATTGTGATATTAAAAAAAAAGTTTCGTTGTTGATGAAGCTTTGAATTTTAAAAAGTCGCATATATAAAATTTAATTTCTCAGCATCCATTCGACGGATTTCACTCGACATTTTATATTTTAACATTTAAAAATTTAAAATTACATTTTTTTAAAATGATATAAAAACCTGCATACCTAGGTTTTTAAAATTTTTTCGACTATTGTTAAATTAAGTTATAATGCGTAACAAAATTACGAAAAAAAGTTTTTTTTGCATGGAATTATCTAAGGATAAACGAATTTTATTTCATCACTTATAAAGATGAGAGTATGATCACGTCTTGAAAATGTTTTTGAAATTGCTTATAAATCGTGGTGATTAAAATCGTTATAAATTAATTTTGCAAAATCGAATTATAAATCACAACATTTGCCACCACTTTAAATATACTAGAAAAATCGAAAAAGTTTACGTAAATGGAGGAGGATTGAATATTAAATAATATTGAGAATTCTATATTATTCAATATTCAATCAATATTTCAATTATAATTAATACTCAGACATATTGAGGGAAACTTTACTGGAATTCCAACTATTGAGGGAAGAGCATAGAACACCGCTTATATTTTATCGCTATAGATAGCATGGTTAAAACTTCTCGCTTTCATAAACAACGTAAGCAGGCCTATCAAGTAACTAAATAATCATCTTAAGAGAAATCATAAATGTTCATATAACATTAATAACCTCGTTCATATAACATCAATAATAATAAAACGTCATTTATCAGAAGCAACTGACGTTTTAGTTCAAAACACATTCTGAAGATGTCGCCACTAACGCTTTTGAAACGTGATGGACAACAAAATTTTTGTGCCTCTCTTTAATGTTTTGACTCTCTGTCCTGACGTATAAAATTAAAATAATCAAATTAAATACTGTTAGAAATGTTAGAAACTTTTTAGTTGTGTGGCTGAATGTAGCGATACGATTTCAGTCTTATTTTAATTGTAATATCCTCATCGGATATTAAGATATGGGAATAATCGGGATATTAAGATATGGACTCTTTTTTTTTATGAATAATCCACTTAATAATAGAAAAACAAACTTTATTCACGCATGTGAACTCGACAAAAAAATTAAATCACAGAGAAAAAACATCGACAAAATTATCGCCTGAATAAAATGCAGCTCTATTGCTAAAACAGTGTCTTTTTCTTTGCTCATTCCTATTATTGTTCTCTTCTGGTATTTATAACATCTCTTTCATTTTGATTATTATTCAAAATTAGAAGCTTTACAATAAAAATTACTATTATTTATTGACAATATTTCTGTATGATTTCATTCTTTTTAGTTAATAAATGCTTTATGCAGTTAGAAGCGTAATGTTTAGTTAGTCTGAAAAAACGTTCTGAAAAAATGTTTTATATATATATGTATATGTAATACAAAAATTATAATACTTTTGTATTAATAAAAGAATTAAAACACTTTCGTTTTCATAAAATGTCTTTGTTAAAGAATAAGCGTAGAGAGATTCTATTTTGGGAATTCAAGGCTGATAAACATACGATTGAGTTATTTTTAGAATCTCTCCCCCTTTCACTTCCATATAAGGAAGCATGAAATGATTTTCCTTAATGCGTAAGGATACAAGTATTTCAAAGACTGTGCCTTTTTACTCAAATATGTGTTAGTATAAAAGCGAGAGCAATGCTTTTCGCATGGCTTTTTTATCATGTTCTGATCCTGAAAAGTTGTTCCGGAATTGTCCTAAGTCTTGTCCATCCCCTCCCTTGCGGAGTGTGGATGTGAATTGTTATCGATACCAGCCTACTACCATTAATAAAGCTTTTTGGAGTGTATCATGGCTTACGACTGCATTATTAAAGCTAAATACACCACTGATAACAGGGATGAAGCCCTGTTATTATAAGTCTTGCAGGATTTTTGCTTGGTGGAGGAAACCATTGTTTCGAAAATCTTTAGAGGAAGCGCCTGTAAATTCGAAAACCTCATCCCGAGGGACGAAAGAAGAAAGTTGCCTATTCCGCAGTGAAAAAAGAATAAAGGAAGGTCTGATTTCACCACTCGATCTTTAACTACCTTCATCGCTTTGAGAATGCTGACGTTGGCGCGAGCTCGTCACATGCCTCTCTGAAACCGTTTGATCCATGCCCCATAGTGTTGATCGAGATGACCCTACAGTGTCCAATCTGGAAATGACCGATGACCCTACAATTCCGTAGTGCTCAAATTGTGAAAACAAAAGTGAATGTGCGCGATTTATATTAAATTTAGAGAGAAGCTTTTTGCTTCTTTATTAAAAGTTCCTTTCACATGAAGGTCAAAGAAAAGTTAGCAAAAAAGGAAAGGATTTACTGTAGATATACATTTTTTTTTCTTCTTTCTCATAATTAGTGATACTGTTATGATTACATATTTTAGTGATCTAAAATTTTTTTTTATTATGAATAGTTAGATTGCATTTCTTGTATTTATATTGCTTTTCTTTAAAATTATGATATAATATTGTTTTTTATCGTGCATTTAAAATGTTTTTGAAAGAAAGAAATGTGATTCAAACGTCAATTAAATTAGTGACGGCAAACAAAATTAAGTTATTATTTAAACTTTTGTTTCCTAATGATTTTTCTAGATTAAACCGTAACAAAATTCTAAATTTTTCAGAATTTTCTTTTGAACCTAACGATGAAGAATTTTCAAACAAATTACAAGAAATTTGTAATACTTTCAATTTTTCGGAATTAGTTAAAATTTCAGACATTTTAAATATTTCCAGTGAAGGAAATAAAGATGAAATTGCAAAGCACATTTTAACTTGTTTATGTGATTTTGATAACTTAAAAAATTCGATAGTAATGGAAAATCCCTCTGAAGATGAGGATGAAACTAATCAGTTTCAATGTAAACAAACTCAAACTGATTTAGAATCACATTTACCAATTAAAACTTGTGTAAGTCAATTTACACAAGTTAGTTTAAATACTAAAATATATGTTGATAAAGAAATACAAACTCATGTTTATACTGATAAAGATATGGCATCCTATAGTCAAAATTCTAGCAAGGACATAAAGAATAGAGAAACAGAAACTAAATTAATAGTAAATTTTTCGGATATTGAAGCAGTTACTCCTATGTTTAAAGGAGAAAAACACGAAAATATTAATTCTTAGTTTGAAAATTTTGAAACTCATGCCAATTTATTTAAATTGTCTGATATGCAAAAATTTTTATTTGCGAAAAGATGTTTAAAGGGTAATGCCTTAACATTAATAAGAAGTGAAAGTTGTTTAAATTCATATGAAAAATTAAAAAATCTTTTGCTTGAAGAGTTTGGATTTGATTGTAATAGTGCAGAAATACATGCAATGTTGCAAAAAAGAAAGCAAAGCTATAATGAAACTCTTCAAGAGTATTTCCTTAAAATGAAAGAAATTGCCACTCAAAGTGATATTGATGACTTAGCACTAATCACTTACATAATTCAAGGAATACCTGACCAAACAAATAATAAATCAATTCTTTATGGAGCCAATAATCTTTTTGAATTTAAACAAAAACTTAAAATTTATGAAAAAATTAAAAGTGACTTAGATAAAAATAAATTTCAAAATAACAAGGGACCATACATGAAGAAAATGGAAAACCCTAAATATAACATTAGGTGCTTTAAATGTAATGCACCAGGACATAAAGCTCCGGCTTGTCCTAGAAATAAAAATGTAAACCCGAATGTGACAAAATCCAAAATACATCATACAACACAGGAGATCCCAATAAATCAGTGTAAATACTGTTCGAAGAAAGGACTATTGAATCAGTTTCACATGGGCTCCTCGGGTGTAAACAACCCTAATGTTGTTGAAATGAACGTTCAAAATATGACAAATAAACAATAGCAATTAATAATATCCGGATATAAAGTGGAAAATAAATACCTAAATGGATATCAAGTTGAAAATAAATACCTAAATGGATATCAAGTTGAAAATAAATACCTAAATGGATATCAAGTTGAAAATAAATACCTAAATGGATATTAAGTGGAAAATAAATACTTAAATGGACGTCCAAAATCAACACCAAAACAAAATGAAAATGTAAAAAAAGAGATATTATTGAATGTTGATACCGGGTCAACATTGAATATAATACCAAAAGACCTTGTGTCAAAACTAAATATTCCTATTAAAAATGTGAAAAATTAAATGTTACCCAAACAAAAGGACATTTCACACTTAACAAATTGTGTGAGTTTCCCCTTATTACGATAGGCGAAATTGTTAATTCAGCTAAGTTTTTATACTTGATACTGATTTATCATAGGCGTTAGTAGAGTTGCAGACTTGCAAAGATTTTTGTTTGTTTTTTGATAGTGTCGGGCCAGTTGTTACTCACGTAGGTAAGAGACTGATCATCTCTGCTAATTCTAACAATGACAACTTATCCTTGCACATTAGACAACAGAATTCTCATTATGATAAGGTCAAAAATTGTGAAGAAAAAAAAAAATAGAAGTTTAAGATGTTTCAGTAAAAGTAAACATTTTGAAAAAAAAAATAATGTGAGGGGTAACAGAAATAAAAAGAACAGGAAAAATAGGAAAAAGAAAGAATGACCAAGAAGTTAATAACAAAAAGTACAGGAAAAATAGGAAAAAGAAAGAAAGGCCAAACATTTCAAATGATTCGAAGATAGAACTAGGTAATAAGTGCATACATTATCAGGTTAACATCGACGAAAAAATAGGAAATAGAAAGAAAAATTTAAGTAAACAAACTTTTGAAATAGTACATGTATCAAAACTTAGGAAATATAACAACCCACAAATGTAGAAATTAAATCATGAATAGTGTCCAAAACAAAACAAAATATTTTACTTTCTTCAATGGAAGAAGTACACCCTATATTTTTTTTGGGAGAGCCGAATCGCGTGTGGAGATATTTACCTCAATATCAATTGGATGTGAGGGCGATGAAAGTTGAACTTTTTTTTCTCAACAAGTTGAGAAAAGTATTATAAAATATTTTTGGATTGACCCGTCTGGATCTCTCAATATCACTGTGCTTCATGAAATTCCGTTTTCCTCCATTTTAACGGGGAATACAGATTTTCATAAAGTAAATAACCCCTTTAACCATACAGAATCTTAAATTCTGATTAAAGACACTTGTTGTCCAGTTCGTTTCCATAAAAATTATGTATATTTTTGTGTGAAAAATTTTTGAAAATTTTAGTAGATTAGTTATAAAAATATGTTTCATTTTTCTTTCTGTTTAGTTGCCTAAACAGATTAATTGTATTATCATGTTTTTTTTTTTACAGATAATTGAAAAAATGTTATTTGTAGTAGTGAAAAGGAACAGTCGTACCAACCTAAATTTTTTAAATTCAAAAAAAAAAAAAAAAAAAAAAAAAATTCTAAATTATTTTTATTTTGGCTTACCAAAATTTTTTTTGGGGGGAATGTAATACAAAAATTATAATACTTTTGTATTAATAAAAGAATTAAAACACTTTCGTTTTCATAAAATGTCTTTGTTAAAGAATAAGCGTAGAGAGATTCTATTTTGGGAATTCAAGGCTGATAAACATACGATTGAGTTATTTTTAAAATCTCTCCCCCTTTCACTTCCATATTAGGAAGCATGAAATGATTTTCCTTAATGCGTAAGGATACAAGTATTTCAAAGACTGTGCCTTTTTACTCAAATATGTGTTAGTATAAAAGCGAGAGCAATGCTTTTCGCATGGCTTTTTTTTATCATGTTCTGATCCTGAAAAGTTGTTCCGGAATCGTCCAAAGTCTTGTCCATCCCCTCCCTTGCGGAGTGTGGATGTGAATTGTTATCGATACCAGCCTACTACCATTAATAAAGCTTTTTGGAGAGTATCATGGCTTACGACTGCATTATTAAAGCTAAATACACCACTGATAACAGGGATGAAGCCCTGTTATTATATATATATATATATATATATATATATATATATATATATATATATCCGTCACACGAGCCCCATGCTGGCCTCTCAATCACGTTTGCTTTTTTTACCCTTAAAATTCGATTCTTTTCAACAAAAAAAATAATAATAATAAAAATCGGATTAAATTTAAAACACGAAGAACTCTTTCAAAACGACGTTTCAAGTACTAAAACAAATGTAAAAATAAATAAATCCTAAAAAAAAATAAAATCTTTTAACTATATATAAAAGGAAATAATGCAAAGAAACCAAGGAAAGAAGGAAAATAAAAATTATGAAAATTATCAACAAAAGATATAAAAAAATCGTCTATTTGCTTCAAAGCTCAAATATATGCCAAGAAATATTTCAAGACAATTTTAAATACGATTCACTATGAAATGGAGAAAATTGTGATCGCCGCAAGGCGACCACAGGTTACCCATTGGCAAAATGGTTGCTGTCTAATTTTTTTTGGATAAGCGAGTTTATTGTGTGTTCATCTTGGACATCTTTAACTGTTAATCCTGATCTGCTCGGCAGACATATTTAAATGCAACTCAGACACATTCTGTGTAAATTCTTTTGATGACTGAATAGACATTGAACAACCAATCGAGATCCGTATTAACATTTTCGGATTGGTACAATGATGTTTGATAGAGATTGTAAGTTGCATCATACACCCGTTTCGGATTCACAAGTTCATACATGAAATATGATTTGAAAGCTAGACTTTTTTTCAATTTTACATGAATAGTGAATGAATCATTTATATTGCGTGGAAGACAGTCCACCTTTACGGTCTTGTGCAAGTTATTGGTTACGTTTACAATGGATCCTTTAATCCATAACTGGCGATCAATTCCCAGTTCTCGTATTTGCATGAAAGGGGTTTGGAGAGTCACCATTCGCTCTTCTGTAGGGTTCAATTCTTTCAACCACTTTGGAATTTTTGTGAGGAGCACCACAAAGCCTAACTAAATGTTTGCAGTACATTTTTTTTTTTCTTGAAACATATTATAAATTTTTTATTTTGAGCTTCCATTTTAAGAGTAGATAACAATCATTTCTAAGTACGAAATTTTACATAATAAAAGGAAGAAAAAAAAACGAAAGATGTTACGTATCAAAAATTTTTGGTCTTAATTAATTTGAAATTAGGTAGTGAATTTCTATGCGATAAAAGCTCTATTTATTTATTCATTACAATGATTCTATAACATATTGCTACGATTCATGTTTACAGAATATTTTTCGCAGTTGTAGCAAAGTTAATACTTCGTCAATTTGATTTTTTTATGTAAAAAACTTTGATTTACCGAATTTTGATGTAATGATTTGATGATGTAAAAAATTTGCTTTTTGATGTCCAAAAAAAAAAAAAAAAAAAAAAACTGTGTTATGCATGTTTGAAGTTTTTGTGCATGTTTTTGTTTTTATGTGCTGCACATTTTTTAACAATATTCACTTATACTATATTTTTAATTATATTCTTATTGCAACTGAAAAAAGAAGTCATCAAATTACGTAAAGGTTGTGTTGCAAAAATGTATTTAAAATTTTAAGTCAAATAATTTTTTTTATTCACTAAATTAAGAAAAAAGAGCTGTGTTTAAGTATCATTTTTCGAAATTTCTTTGTGGAGGAGAGGTTAAATTTGCGAAAATATGACCACACACTTCGCATCACTTATGATTTTTTTTATCTATATATATATCGAATATTGAAAATAGATTTTAAGATTTAATATATATACTATGCAATATGAATGCAAGCAGCTAGTCTTTTAATAAGGAAAGAATTACAGGTTCCTTAGTCCATAGAGTCTTCTATATACAAATGTTATAAAAGTTGAGCACAAATGATGTGTAAATTCACATTGTGAACCGGATGTTCGTTGACGGTGAAAAATTCGTTAAAAAAGTACCCATAAAAACTAATTTAATTTTAAAATCAAATATAGAAAATAAGTAGCAATAAAATCAAATTTGAAATAAAGACAAAACAAAGGTAAATTACAGACAAATGAAAAAAGGAGGGGGGAAATAATAAAAATGACAAACAACTGGGGAAAGAAAAAGAATTAATTAATTAAAAAAAAAAGGACAAAGATTTTTTAAAAACCGGAAAATAAAAGATATAACCTTTTCATCAGCCCACACGATTATATCCGGAAAAGAGTGCTTTCTAATATTGTATCAATATAGCCAAAGCAAAATATATCAATACATTAGTGTGAGGAGCACTCAAAAAATTTTGCTACAAAAATTACGACCAAAAAAAAAAAAAAAATTAAACACAATAAGTAAAAATGACACGTAAAAACACAAAATAAAATATAAAGGAAGAGCAGAATAAAACAAAATCTATAAAGCGAGCAGTGAAATAAAGCGAACTTACATGAACGGGAAATTTTTCAAGAATGATTTAAAATGTTTACGTAACAAGATTGCCAGATTGCAAAATATGAAAACTATGAAAACAAAAGCGCAAATTGAGTGAAACTAGAGGAGTTTAAAGTACGTTCTTGCTGCATTACTGAAGTCCGTTTGATTTGTTAGTTGCCAAGGATGGGTCAGAAAACGGACGTGCGCGAGGTAATATTATACTGGATAATTTAAAGAAGTTGACTATAAATAATTTTAGAAAATAAATATTTATTTAAGAAAAAAATAGAAAATAGAAAAGAGAAAGAAACATGAATTGCCAGTTTTGCACATAATTTTAGCCACGGATTTGCCCGAAATGGATTTGCACATGGAAAAATTATATAAATTAACAAAGAAAAAAGAATATATATATATATATATATATAATATATATATATATACTTATATATATATGTACACAATATACTTAATTTCATCAATTTTTGTTAGGATGGTAATTTGAACATGTAAATATTTTGAAAATAATATTATTTCTGTCACTAAAAATATAGTTATGCTTAATTTTTACTTGTAGCTCGTGTGTACATCAGATTGAAATAAATAAATAATTAATTAAGGTATTTCCATTGTCCATTTAACTTTTTCTTAAAATAAAAATTGGTCATTCTGCATAAAAGAGTGGGAAAAATATTGTTTTTCTTGTTATTTTATTATAAGCACAAGCATTCGATTTCATGAATTCGAAGGCTCCTGAAAAGGACCACCGTGATTGTCACCAACATATGTGTTGGAATACAAAGCTGAATTTTGTGAGAAGAACCTCTTTAAGGACAAGACAATTGTAAACAATTGATTTACTACAGACAGAGAACATCCTTTCATCTCAGATATCTTTATTAAGCATCCCATAGGCGACTCATTGCCCCTTCCTTTTTTTTTTTGTTGAGAAAAGGGTCCATATCTCAGAAAATTCAAATTGTCTTTCTTTCAAGGAGGGTTCGAGATACAAATAAGAAAGTGGGAGGAAAAAAGTTTCTTGATGGACATAATTTTTAACCAATAACATTATTTAAGCTACAATTAAGTATCCACTCTCCCGTATTTACACACCCCCGTATATACACACCTTGGCGAAAGACACACCTTGGCTCTTTGTTCGCCAAGATACACACAAAATAAACATTTTGGTAAACACTTTACACCTTAGCTTACAGTATTTTGTTTCAACTTGGTTCGTGTTTAGATTATTTTACTTTTTTCGCATTGTTTACTTTTTAGTTAACTTTATGCATTATTTTACTATTTGATTTTTGTGACTATTTTAAAAGAAAAGTTTCGGGCAACGATCCTGTAAAGAGGAACATGACTCGTGCAGAAATTTTATATTTGACGTAAGTAACCATTTATTCTATTTAAATTAGTTCATCTTCCTTTTTCCCAATGTTTATTGAAAATGAAAATGCTTTTATAAACAATACTTGAGGAATCTTCCATTTAATTGGGCAAATAATTTTAATTATTAAATTTTGAACATGATTTTAAAGGCAGATTAATGATATATAAATTTAATTTTGTTCATACGAAATCACTAATTTGTTTTTAAGAGAAGCCAAAGTCAGGTCGTGTTTGATAAATAGCCTTGTTGAAATGGTTAACTTTGACGTACCTCCACTTAGAAAATATTTATTTTCAAAATTTTTCTTTTTTCATCTCTGCCTGCATCGAAATTTTAAATTCAAAAGTTCTTTTTCTTCTTTTTTTGTGTTAAAATGTGTACTAAGATTTAGTAGAGGGTATTTCAAAGTTGGTTATTTTAACATATAATGTAACATTTAACATTTAATTTATAATATGTAAAATAACTAACAATTTGTTCTTAAAAACTTAAAAGTTTATTTTAAAAGTTTATTTGCAACTCGTTATTAAATTTCATAATTTTAATATTTAAAATAGTTAATATTTCAATAGCCAATTGAAATTATAGTATCGATAATTTTTCCTTATTTTAACAGTCATTTCTTGTAAATAAAAATTATGAGGAACAGATAAAACTATTCTTTGTGACTCTAAAAATTATTATGAAATTTTTACAGAAATATGAAAAGAAGAAAATAAATTTCATGAAAGGAAAAAAAATAATAATAATTGGTAAAATCCTACGTGAATGCACAGAAAAAGTTTATTGTTCTAAGACATTCTAAATCATTACTTTTGAAAGCATGCTGTAATAGTGTAAAGCTTATATTGCTTCAGGTAGTAGCTAAACCCTTCAAATAATTTTATCAATAATTATTATTTATCGATCAATATTGATTATGTCTAAATCAATATAAGTGAAGAGTTGAATTTTTCTAAAGCATTATTATAGTTAAATGATAAAAAATTAATTAAACTTAAATGTAAAAATAAAATTACAATAATTAAAAATTATATAATTGTTTTTACATTGTAAGCATTCTATTACACAATAATACTCAAAAGTAATAAAAACAAATTTAAAGTTTTTGTTAAAAATACATTGTGACATATTTTTTAAGAGGGGATGCTGTATTATAAATTTTAAGAAGTAATTAAAATTTTTTAAATAATTGATCTTATCGAAATAAATTTCATTCTATGACGTTATAATTAAAATTGTTATTCGATTTTAAATAAAAATTTTAAGTAACAAAACACATATTTTATTTCGATTTATTTTACGAATTTGCCTTTAAATGTTGTAAAGAATATGTAAAATATTTAGTACATAAAATTTTTGTAGGCAAAGTAGATTTCGGTTGGTTTAAGATAAATGTTGGTTTAATAAAATTACATACAATACTTCTGTTTATGTTTCTAGGGATTATATTTTTCCAAACCTAAAATTATTTTCTATAAAACTTATGTGGTATGATTACGCGTATGCATACAAGATTAAAAAATATCGTTAACACACACACAAAAAGGTATTAATATATTAGGAATAATAACTTTACATACAATTCGCGATCGCAACGCTCGACGAGTACGCCATCTAGCGGGAGCCTGAAAATATCGTGCATTAGTTCATATATATTTCTTCATTTAGTGTCCCTTGAACAAAAGCCATAAAAACATCCATTTGATCGATTTCCCAATTATAAATAGCTGCATAAGCCAACAAAACTCCTAATGTTACATAACGAACTACTGGGGAAAACGTCTCTGCATAATCTATTCCTTCGATTTGGGAGAAACCTTTAGCTACTAAACGGGCTTTGTACTTTTCAATATCTCCATTAACATTATGTTTTATTTTGAATACCCATTTGCAATCAACAACGTTTTTATTTTTAGGCTTATTTACTATGTCCCAAGTCTTGTTTTTAATGTGGCCCGCTATTGTTTCACATAAAGATTCTCTCCAATGCCTGGCATTACTACCTTTGAGTGCCTCAACAATAGTATTAGGTTCAGAAAGAAGTTCATTTATTGCCACTAAAGCATCGTCAAAGCAAATAGGTTCTAAATTTGGCATTTGCAAGTCTGGCATACCGTTGGTATCAAAATTTTGATAACGAACTAGAAGTTTAACTGTTCTTCCTATAGGTGTCAATTTCGGCATGCCATTATCAACAGTTATATTATTACTCTCATCATTATTTACAAAACTGCCTCTATTTAAGCTATTAATGTCATCCCGACCTGTGTTAATATCATTTTGGAAATTTAATTCATTATCACCCCTGCTAACATTATCATCATTTTGGAGTTTATCTGATGTGTTGTCAAAGTCAACAATTCTCCCACTGAATAAAGAGTCATCACTGAACTCGAGTGAGCTTTTGTCACTGTTATTGCTAAGATACATATCATGTTCCAAAAAATGTACATCTCGGGCTGCAACAATATTATAATTAGTTGGATCAATTAGACGATAGTCTTTCCCATCCTTACAATACCCAACAAACATTAACTCTCTAGCTTTCACATCCCATTTTAAACGCTTTTGTTTGGGAATATGAACAAAAGCCCGACATCCAAACACCCTTAAGTATTTCAAGTTTGGCTTTTCACCACTCCATTTCTCAAAAGGTGTCATGTCTGGAATCGCAATGGTTGGAGATATATTTTTACAATGAGCTGCTGTTTCAATCGCTTCAGCCCAATATTCTTGGCCAAGGTGGGCATCCACCAACATTGACCGAGCTCGCTCAACGAGTGTTCTGTTGTTGCGTTCAGCAACGCCCATTTGCTCCGGTGTATAAGATATAGACTTTTGATGCTGAATCCCTTTGGAAGCTAGAAAACTGTCCATCTCATTATTAACATACTCCGTCCCATTTTCAGAGCGTAAAACCTTAATAGGTTTTCCAGTTTGTCTTTCTACACATGCCTGAAAGTCTTTGAATTTTCTAAGAACTTCAAATTCATTCTTCATAAAATAAACAAAAGTAATTCAAGTCATTCGTGACAAATCATCTATGAAACTTATAAAGTACCGAGAACCCCCTATTGATGAAACACTCATGGGTCCACAAAGGTCACTGCATTAAGCCTAACAATTATTTTGCTCGTTTAGCCTTACCCTTAGGAAATAGTTGTTTATGCATTTTACCTTTAATGCATGGTATACAATCATTAATTTTCCCATGAAAAGAGAAACCCTCAACCATACCTTGCAATCTAATCATCCCTCCTTCACTTGAATGACCTATTTTCTTATGTAATATTTCATTTGACGAGTTTTGAGCAGTAATTAAAGCCATATCATTATGAATATCTAAAGAATATAATCTATCGCTTACACCTGTTCCATTAGCTACTAAATTATCACCCTTATAAACCAAACATCTTTCCCCTGTAAAGGTAGTAACCATCCCAAAAGTTTTGTTTACATACTTAATAGATAGCAAGTTAGTAGTTAGCTTTGGAACATGCAATACATTATTAAAAGTTACTTTCGCTTTCTGCCCATTTCCAGATAAAAGAAAATTAACACTTCCTTCCCCCTCAACTTCTATAACAGAGCTGCCTGTTTTAATTTGACTAATACTTGCAGTTTTGTAATCTGTTATCAATTCTTTATATGGGGTCATATGGAAAGAAGCACAAGAATCCATATACCAAACATTAGGATTTGGATTAGAATTTGCGACATAGATACCTGCTACATAAGCTTCTTCCTGAAGGAAGAAGCTTGTGTAGCTTATGTAGAAGTCTTACTAGAAGTAGGCTTTACATTACTCTTTTTGTTAAATTTATCACACCCACTTTTCTGGCGTGGGGGTCTTTGACAATCTATACTTTTATGCCCAAACAAATTACATTTGAAGCATTTACCCTTAAACTTATTCCTGCCTTTAAACTTCTCGTCGAGGAAACCTTGATCTAAATTCCCATCAGAATTAGGTTTATCATCCTCAGCCATTAATCTAATTTTCAAGTTATCAACAGTTATCTCTCCCCCACAATTTTTCAAAGCCATAATAAGGGGTTCAAATCTATCAGGTAAGTTAGCTAAAATTATTCCAGCTATTAATTCCTCATCTGCTTTAACTCCTGTTGATTTTAATTGCTGATATGCTGAAATTACTTTATGAAGGTAGTCACACATGTCTTTACAATCTGTGTATTTAGTGTTAACCAATTCTTAAATTACAGACACTTTTCTAGTTATTCCTTTATCATCATAAGTTTTTTATAATACTTCCCAGGCTTCTTTGCCACTAGATAGGTCCCTCAAATCATTAAAATTTTTTTCACTAACCCTTTCAACTATGTATGACAAGGCTTTGGCATCTAAAGCTGCATTTTCCTTTTTTCCTTCAACATAATCCCATAAATCTCTTTTGATTAAGTGCATTCGCACGGCAAACTTCCAATCAGCATAATTCGCCCTCCCAGTTAATTTCTTATGGCTAAAAGAAACTTCTCCCCCTGGCATGATTATTTTTTCTTTGTTAACTTTTAATTAAATTATTAAAAAATATAACTATAAAATAAAAAATTTTCTATTAAAACATAGTTAAAATAAATTAATTACAAAGTTAAAGAAAAGAAAAACAACAACATTTATTTATGCGTTAAGCATTTAAGCCTAACCATGTGTTAGCACATACTAACATAATTTATCTATCTTTAATTCTAAAATTTAGCAAAGAATTTAAAAATAAACATATTAAACTTAATAAATGTTAGCTATAAATTTCTTGGACCATTCTGCCCATAACCTAAAGACTTAACCCAATAATTTATTCATGGAAGTCACAAGAAATAAATCAACATACCTGGGTAAAGGCTGAAACTGGACTAAATATTTTATTATAGATAAGAGGTTATATTAATGACAACACTGCTGCCATCTATATCAGCATTTGTGATGCCATCTATGTACAACAATATAAACTAACTCATTCAACATTAACAATGAGAAGTAGTTTTTCTTGTTAACAAAAGATAACCTTATTCAGTACAATAACAGTTAAAAATGCAAACGGTTTTTATCTCTCTTGAGGTAGTTATATTTAAAAATAAAAATAAAAATTCCAATAAGAGTTTGAGAATTTATATCGGGTAACACATCTGATCACTTTTCTTATTTAGTTTATTTTACTTATCCATCTTTTTTGTAAAACTTTTGTTATCAAGTCAATTACGAAATATAAAACGATGACCTGAGGGGGATATTAAGTTTATCGATAACTATGGATAAATAATAATTGTGTAAAGCACAAAAAGGGGAAAAAAATTACGTAAAAAGCACTTAAAATTGCAATAACTTATAAACAAATTGGACTGTCAAAATTAAAGAAAAAGAAAACAAAACACTTGCGTTAAATTTATAAAAAAAAAAAAAAACAGCCCCTTCATTTCATCCAACATAATTTTTTTCTGTCTAACTTGAAATTTAACAACTGGCAATCCTCGAACTAATAATCAAATTTTAAATCTCGGAATTCCTAATAAATTTTTTACACAGCTTCGTAAGTTCAGGTTTCTAATAGTAGTAGTTTATTTACGTCGCTCTAGGGTTGCTTTGGTAACGATCCTGGAAACAACCATGAGGATGATTCGAAGAATTTTGATCTACCGCTTTGGTAGCCCGACGGTAACGCATGAAGTGTTTGAAAACTGTTTAAAAAGAACATCAATACTGCGCACCCTTGATCAATTCTACGGAATGTGCACAAAAATGTCATACTTTAGAAAACATATTTTATATAAATTTTAATCTTATTATGTATATTTTAATGTTATGCAGATTGATTTCTGTTATAATTTAATGAATATCTCGATCTCAGAACTCATGTTTCATATTTTAAAAAAAAGGATGTAAGAGAAAGGCTTTGTTTAAAGATTTAATTTTAATAAAATATTTTCAGCATTTAACCTATTTCAATTATTTTTTGCAACATTATACTGCAATTATGTACAAAAAGAGTAATTCTTTGAAAATATTAATAGTGGTAATATTAGAATTTCAATTGGCAAATTTTTGTAACGTCCCTATCAAAAAATAAACAAAAGTTTTTTAAAAATTTTTTGTTAAATTTTTTAAAAATCTTTTTTGTTCTTTTAAGCATTTCTAGTAACATGTTAAATGACATGAATTTTTTTTTCAAGTATGAGATGTTTAAAAAAATGTGTGCTACAGACGCAACATACGGACGTATTTGCATTCAAATAATTGTATTAAAAGAAATACTTTAAGTGACATTCGTTAGATATCTATAATATATAAAAAATACTTGAGAGAGACCAAACGAAACTAACTTTCTTTTTTTAACTTTTGTTCTTTTAACTATCCTAAAATTCAATTCTTTATCTGTTAGAATGTATATTATTATATCTTTAAAATAAATATTTTAAGATGAAATGTCTTGCTAAGACGTTTAAGAAATTTTGAAAGAAAAATTTGTATCATTAATATAATAACTGACATGTGTGAGGGGTTGAAATGATCAAATGAATGATAAAATATTAGCAATCAATGCAATGAGATGATGTATTGTTTTGGGTCGGCGTTTTTGTCATAAAATAGCATATTTCATACATCATAAAAGAGAGGTTTTCAGATAAAAATAATAAAAGTATGTGTGAGGATTTTTAATTAATTTATTCACATTCAAAGCCTTTAAATATTACGTCGTCACGGTGGAATGACCCAATAATGTTTAGAGAAGAAATGTATCAAAAATAGGTAATGATTTTTATTGCGATTTTTTTCGTCAAAAAAATAAAAGATTGTTTGCGTAAACATTTCCCGGAGACTATTTATTTTTCCTCTAAAGTGATGGGCAATAAAGACCTCGAGAAAAAAAATGACTGCTTAAAAAGAAACATTAGATGAAAAAGAGAAAAAAAAAAAAAATAAATAAAAGACCGTGGGATCGTTTACAATTTATTCATTTTTACATCTCCTCTTTTTATGTCGTTAATACTGAGCATCTCAAGCGGATAGCAATGATTATTTTTGACATCAATTGCAATTTCATTTTTTTAAGAAATGGTAAAAGTAGTTGAGAAGGAGGGGGGGGGGGAATGTTTTGAAGCGAATTTAAAATACGGAATCTCTCAGAAGAGCATTCTCTTCTCTTATTGTTAATCACAAGATCATTTTTAAGAATTTTTATTTTATTGATATTAAAATAAAACAACAAAAGTGTAACACATCTTCAGAAGAGTATTTTATATGTTGGTTGAGTTATTTCATTAAGAATTTATTTGTTTGGAAAGTTTCTGAATAATTATTTCTTTTTCTTCGTTTCATTCGTTCAGTGGGTGAAACACCCTCATTTTATATGTTGATTCATTTAATTTAAATGCCGATTATTTTTCTCAGCTATTCAACTATTCAACTATTCAACGATGTCGGAGGAGAGTGTTCGTGACAGGGTCGTGATCAAATGAAGTGTGACATCTTACATTTTGTTTAAAATAAAAGCATTTCAAATCACAGATTTAATATTATAATATTTTTTTGTCACATAAGTACTACTAATTTAATCATTCTTATTGTTATGTTCACAAATAAATGTCATTAAAGCTCATAGTTAATGTTTAAAAATAAATTTGAAATATTGAAAATGTGTGTTTGTATCTGAGGTAATAGTATACCTTTATGTAATATTGCGTAATGTGAGACAAGGGAGATATTGTAAAGTGTGACATTTCCTAACAAAGGGAAGGAGGGGGGCCGAAGACTATTTTATATCCGGTGTTGAACAGCCAAATCATTTTTTTGTTTACGGCTAACAATCTTCAACTCCATAGCCTCGTTGTTTTGAACCCAACTCAGATGACAAGGAAACTCTTGCATCTAGTATTGAGGCAATCAAGCCTTGACGGAGATCTTTTTGATAAAACTAAACCTCATTTGTGTTACGTGGAAAGAAGAACTAGCCCTCCCATGGTTAGCCCGTCAAGAGGGTTCTAATCCATGATCCGTCTACCACTTATGATACAACACTGTGATCCATGCGAGCCGGTAGCAAAATTTCTATTGCCCAGTCATCACTGGGATTCGAACCTGGATCACCTTCTAACAAAATAGGACAAATTTTATGGTCAACCCTTAAGAAAAATATGAGAGTTCTCATGATACACACATACAGTGTAAACCATTAATATATTTTAAATTTCTTGATGAAAAGATTACAAAAAAAGCAGTTTAGCGTTTTGATGTAAAAAGTAACGCTAGGAATTGTCCTGCAATTTTAACAAAAAATAGGGGGGGGGGGACTTCTTCTAGACAGGCAAGTGAAGCATTATTCCCAATGTATTTTTCCCCGCTGAATTGAACAAGAGTCCGAGATGATCGGACTAATAGTTTAGAAGTTATGACGGTTTTAGGTACCAAAAATACACTTTGTACTTGTACGTGTCTTGTACTTGTACTACTTACGTATCTGACATTGCATTCGATGCAAGTCAAACATTGTTTTATAATCACTTTTTTACGTTAAATCGAATGAAACTATTCATGAATCAGTAAAACGAAAAGTTCAAAAGTTTCATTTTAAAAATGACTTTTTTTTACTATTTTACTTTGCTATCAAGGGATTATATGAACATATAAATTACATTTTTTTCGATTTAACTTTTCATACTGATTAAATTTGGAGATATAAATTTGAGTAAAATATGATAAATTGTTTTGAAGTTTTTAGAGATTTCTTATTTATAAATAAAATTCAAAAATATTACTTTTTATCCAAAAACAAAACAAAACAAAACAAAAAAACCTCTGCAATTCCTAAAATATTATCCCTTTTAACTCAAGTTTGACTTTATTCGAATATGCGAGGACCCAGGAAATCTTTCTAAAAATGTGAGTGGCATAAATAGGTGTGAGTTCAAACTTGTACTTTTTGTACTCAAAACTTATGTAATTTCTTAACTATTCCTGTTATTATCGATTCAATTCAGCATGAACAATTCGATTCAATTCTAGCATTGTAAAATATATGCTCAAATAACCCTAGATAGCAAAATAAAAACGCACGAAAGAAATTCTTTCTATAAGCGAACACCCTTGCAAAATTTGAACTATCCGTTTTCTTGAATTGCTTATATAGTATCATTCGATTGTCTTTTCTGTTCTTAAACCCTTATAACTTCTAAACTAATAGTCCAATCGTCTAGGAATTGGTTTCATTCTATTCATCATTAATAAAGGCATCGAAAACAATGCCACACTTGCCAGTTTAGAAGAAATTCAATTCTGACTTTCGAATCATCATCAGAAAAATGCGCACAGAATAGGGGATGGAGTCATTTTTTATGCAAAAAATCTAGGGTACTAATTTTTCAGAAGAAAAAGTCGAATTTTACTGAACTGGATCTTCCCAAAAATGTAACGTATGCAACAGTTTTTGTCACAATTGAGTGGTTTAAGATTATCTGATGTTCTTAAATTCGATAAAAGAAGTCATTGGTGTTAATTTTATTTAAATAGAAAAGCATATATTGCATAAGAAGCAAATGTGATAAAAATATCAATAGAATTCAGAATTAGCTGCTGTTCTCCAACTTTTGCGAAGTGCCCTTATGAAGTAAGAATTTTTGATTACGCTGTCATCGGAAATTCCAGATTTCGAAATTGGCTTCTTGGGGTGTGCTGGTGCCTTACAAAAACGGTTTAGGATTCATTTGTGGAATGAGGCTGTCTCAGTCGTTTGATTATGTAATATCTGAAGATTTTTTTTTCACAATTAATTTTCTAGGTTTTCTTATCAGTAAAGATAGAAACTTAAATATTGCTATTCTGACAAAAATTGTTTCCTTTGCTGTTACGTTGAACCATTTAATAAAATAATCAAGCTTTAGATGTTGTGTTAAATTTTATTATTTATAAAATATTTATTTATAAAATACTATTCTCTATAGTTGTTATGGTGAAATAAAGAGAATGCCGACTTTCATCGGTGAATGTAAACAATCACTTTGATGAACGTACGAAATATCCGATTTTGATTATATTTATTCGATGATTCGATTATATTTATTCGATATTTTAATATCTGTTGAGGATAGATTAGCAGAAACATCAGTGTTCGGAGTACCGATTAAATGCATATTGGGCACTTTATTTTAGAAAAGCATGGATGTAGGACATACCGGACAAATGTATAAGGGGAAGTGGCACTTAACTAGACCTAGTATATATTTTGGACACATTTACCAAAGCGACTATGTGATTGTCGACATTCACCGGTGGAAGTCAACAACCACCCATTTCGGTCACTCGTAGTTATACATTAATTAATTATGAAGCGATTCATTTATAGTTTGTCTATTATTCTTCACAGATTTAAAAGAATAATTCTCTCTGCGCATGCTTCACTTTTTAAATTAGTTTTTTTAGTTATTTTATGTCACAGTTAAAGTTATATATATTTTTTTATAGTTTTTTATGTGTCATTTAAATTTTTTCAGAAAAAAGTAATATCAGTAGAATTATGATTTTTACAGTCATCTACCTCTATGTCTGAAGATATGCCCACTTCTACATCTTTCAAATCAGTTTTGAAATTGATAACATTTTATGATTTCTTTGTATCTCTTTTTAATGAATTTCATTCACGTTATCCCGGAAAGTTGTCAAAAAAAGTAAATATTTTCTTCCGGTTTTCTGAAGATAACATGGCTAAATAGTTTATTCTCATTAAAAAAAAAAAAAAAAATTCGACTAATTTAAATGACAGGACCGGATACTATAATAAGTATATTAAAGTAAGGATATTTTTAAAATATCAGCTTTCCCATCTGTCGTTTACACAACCTTGATACGAGCTAAAAGTTCATTTCTTTGTTTATTGTGTCCTTTGTTTATTATGTCCTAATTTATGTCCTAATTCATCATGTTGATTTTTTATTTTTTCTCTCTTTGTCCATGAAATTTCTTCGTCATTTCTTTAAATTAAAGTTAACTTCAAACTATTATTGTAGAACCGATTAAAACGAATTCTAATATTTTTTGCAATTTTAAGCATGTTTCACACATTGATTGTTTTTAAAATGTATTATAAAAAAAGGTTAGCAGTTTAAATGTATATAGTATTTAAGTTTTAAACTTGTGAATACGGAACATATATTTTTGCCTTTCTTATGGGTAATCGATTGGGTAAAAAATTGGGTTCGCGAAATCTATGCAAGCATTTTCGTGGATATCAAAGAAAAAAAAGCATTTATACAACGGAAATCAAACATTTCACCTAAATTTCAAAACGACGAGGGAAAAGGGGTTCTTAGGAAAGAGTTCTTTGAGAAAGAATATATAATCTGAAAGATTGAGTCTATGGAACAAAAAAAAAACAACTTTTTTATAACTTTATGATGACTTATTTGAAGGTAAAACACTTTTATACTCTTAAATTCATATCAATCTGAGTTCTTTTAAAAGCAGATCTGTTACCTCTCAGCCAAAAGCATTAAATTAGTCGGGTGGTCTATCCAAATAAAATTCATTTATAACGATGAAAGACATCCTTAGATGAAACCCTTCAAGAAGGAAGAGGAATCTTTGATAGAAACAAAACATTCTTTTAAAGTTATCGGTATTAATGGCGTAACAGGAAACTTCTGTTTTCCTGCATTATTTTTCTGGATCCATAATTTTGATTCAAATAGTGCCTTTTCATTTTTCTGCACTAAAAAACAAAAAATGTCGCAAGATGTTTTTACCATGGTGCTAAATATTTGCTTCATTATTGTTTTCTTTTTTTCTAATTTTTTAATTTCTTTGTTTTTCTCATATTTTACTCATCTCACCAGAACATTGACTTTCATTTTTTTTATTATTAGCTGATCCTTCACTTCGTCCAACGGGTTGTCTTCGAATTCTTACAACGAATTGTACTTAATTTATATTCATGTAATGTTTAAAACTAATACCAAAAGATTATTAAAAGCATATGTTCCTGTTTCATCACTGCTTCATTTCAATGGAGTTGGTTTCGTTGTCTATTTTTCGAGGTTCTCAAAAAATACTAAAAGGAAAATAAATATCTCTTTATCGTAGAAGTAGAGTGACATGGGTTATTTTTCTATGTGATGGAGGAGATTATATAGTATACCAGGAGTTTATTTTACCACTGATTTTATATTTGAATAGAGTTCGGTCTTGCAGAAACTTAACGACACTAATCCTATTCAAATGCAGAACAGTTTTGTCCTCACGTTGACATGCCAACACATCTACAAATGCATTGTTTCATTACTTAGGTGTAGGGCACTTTCTCACGCCTTCTTAAGAGGACGCCATACTTTTCATCGCAACTTTGATTTCACCCTTATAAGGTATTTAAAATATAAAAAACGTGAGTTCAGACGACCCAGAGATATCCATGAAGTTTCAAATGCTGAAAAGAAATTTTTCAATGCAAACAAATTATTGGGAAAAGAACTTCTCCATTTGCGTAATCCTAAGTCATAATTTGTTTTCATTTTGATAATTTGAAAAATTTCTTTTCAGCATTTGAAACTTCATGTGTCACTTTAGATTTGTCTGAACTAATTTTTTCTGTACTCTGAATTTTAAATTAGTTATGGAGGTGAAAGAGAAGTTTTTCCAGTGGTACGGCGTCCTCTTAAGCATTCGTCGGAAATAAATAGTTGGCAAATGTAACAACAGATATAGAATTGAAGCTAAAAATTCATTCTACCTCGTTGTATTTCATACATAATGTAGTGTGCAGACATTTATAAAACACAATTTAGGATGTATAGCCGTCAAAAAGAAAATCGTTCTGTAGCAACGTATGAGAAACGGAATCATTTGATTCCATTAATAGATGAAATAAGAATTTTTTTTGCTGAGGTTTCAAGAAAACAGGGGAAATTATGGTAAAATAAATGACTACTTTGGTGTTCTCATTTTAAACAATTAAAAAATAAAGAGAAATTATTTCAAAGGAATATTCGATGATATTTGTATTTCCTTTTTTTTAATTACTTAAAAATAGAGCAATTAAATTTCGTGAAATGTGTCAAACATAATAAGGAATGTCCCAATTTTCGAGTGATTCATACAGGGCTGGAAAATGAGAATTTCAATTGTTTTGTATTCTACTCACGTCGTTTAACAATAACTTATTTTTAATAATAAACCTTTGCGTTTATATGTCTGCTCAGCAAGTTTCATAATATTTTCACTTTTTACGGGAGATTTGTTTCTTCATATATTTTAAATGGTATTAAATTCTGCGCTCTTATCATTTTGTTTTTGTTGCAGTAAATTTGACATATACTGAAAATACAATGTATTTGAAGTTTACAATGATTTTGACTACCACTCTATGTAAACAATCGAAACAAATATGTAAGACCTGATGATTGCAGTTATTAAACTACGAGTGTTAATTATCAGGACGACCGGGTCTCTACTCTAACAGAGCCACACTTACTTACACATATACACACATTTCTTTAACTCGTCCCTCTTTTGTATGTATTCCCAAACTATAAATATTCATTAGTGTTTATTTTCCCATTTTACTTTAATTTTACCTTTTTCCATGTACTTTTTTATTACTTGTAATTTTGTTATTACCTAATAATGGCAAAGTGCCATTTTTTTCTCTCAAGAGCCCCATTTTACTCCCAAACTTTATTTTTGTCATGTATGTTTCTTAGTCTAATTTCAGGATGAATGGGAAAGGGGCCGGACACCCAGTTCCACTATAACAACGAACGAACAGTTACTACCACTATTACTACCAAAATTTGCTACCACTTTAAATAGTGTGAGGGAGGTGAAACTTTCGTATCTCCCTTTGACGTACGTAACAAGGAGATGATGCCGAATTTCCCGATAGATTCTTGTAAAAGCTGTGAATTTGGTGTGTGAATGATTACTTTGTTTCAAGTTCATACCAAATGGAGCGTTCTTATTAACTTCAAAGGATGTAGACCAGGGGTGTCAAACTCAAAAGCTACTTGGGCCAAATAAACAATGCTTAACTTTAGGTGGGCCGCAAAAAAAAAAAAAAAAAAAAAAAAAAAATCAATGTTCATAGAAACAAATATTTTTATTTTGAATAGTACATTGTAATAAACATATATAAAGTTAAATTATTGATACTTGACATCTCTTCGCTGCTACTATCTTTTCTATTTCGGGAGAAATTTTATTGGCCGAGACTACTTTCAAAATGGACCCAACGTGAGCGTTATTAATACGGTTTCGGACTGGAGATTTATTTCCATTCATAACAGAAAATATCACTGATAAGTACTTCCAAACATGGAAATAATTTCGTATGCGAGTTTTCACGTATATTTTCAAACCTTGCCGGTAAATATTCGTGAAATTCAGGCACATCCACTTCAATGAATTTTGCCTTCAAATTTGAATCGCACTGAATCTCAATCACTTCCATTTGCATATAACTGAGTCTATATTTATTGAGAAAATCAAGGAAGACAAACAAAATTTGTCTTCCAAAGATTTATAATCTTTAAACCTTGCTTCAAATTCTGTTCTAAGATTTGAAATTTTTTTTTCTGCGTATTTTTTATACCATGCAGTATCATCTAAACTAGATTTGTTCGTGTAGCGCGTTGGGAAGTGCGTTAAATCTTCATTATTCAGTTGCCTTTCCCAAAGAAATAGTTTACATTTGAATACATTAATTATGTCAAACATGTTCGTAATGATCTGATCATTACGTAACAATAAATTTAATCCTTGTTTATTAATCCTTGTAACAATAAATTTAGATCGGATAAGTGTTTGGTTACATCAACCATAAAAGATAAATCTTGGAACCATATTTGATCGGAGAACAAAGCTTGTATCTTTATTTTTAGTTTGTAAAAACTTTCGCATCCCCGAATTGTTTGAGAACAAGATAACCTCGCTATAGTAGGATATCTAAGCTTTAGTGTGACTCCATTTCAGCCGATTAGAATTTTACATTTTCGCGCGTACAATTTAAAATGATCCTCTATAGTTTATAAATAAAGTATATTATAATTTTATATCCTGGTTTCGTTTCTAATTCACATTTTATTTTTACTTTGTTTCGGATATATTGACTGGGCCACAAAATTGTTCATCTCGGGCCGCGAGTTTGACACCCCTCATGTAGACCAATCTTTTCGTAAAATTGGCGGATAACTATTTAAATTCTTCGGATAACTATTTAAATGATGTCAAATGCTTTCAAACCATCTGGGCGAAATAGTGCAAATTGGGGTAATTTATCGGTCAAGATGGTGGTTTGTTTAGATGAAATGTGATTTCTTCTTGTCGAATTGAATTGGCAAACTAGTCATAGCACATTTAATACCAAATTAATTTCTATCCTCTTTAACGATTGATAAAAAATTTTGACTGTGTTCGATTATTTGCAAAGTCATTTCAGTCTTCTAATCGGGTTTATCGGATAAACTATTCATTTAAACTGCTATAAAAGGGCATGCATGTTTTTAGTTGTATAAGAAAGATATTTATGTTCTCATAAAATGTAAATAAATCTTTCAATTGTATTAAATAATTTCATAATGTTTAATTTCTATTCACTTTTGATCGAATTCATTTTAACATTTTGTTTGTGCAGTGTGCAAGTTTGATTAACTCGTTTACATTAGAAAGTATTGTATACATTCATCCTAACTTTATGGTTCTTGCTTTATCGTAAAAATAGCTTTTCCGATTCTTATATGCATCATATTTTAATATAATTTTAAGTGTTAGTAAATGACAAAAATGACTTCTTTACACTAAGTAGTGAGAAAGAACATTCACTACACCGGATTGTCGCGAATCATTTAGTGAAACCCAACTGTTTTTGATGTTCAGATACATGAAACTTTTTTACTAAGAACCTAATGTATTAAAGATTAAAGATAGAATTCTTCCTTCAGTGACGCTTATAGGACCTGATTAAAACACAGGCAGAAAGGATACATGCCTAGGACCAGCCAATTTTAGGGCCCTTCAAATATTTAATATGTTTAAAAAAATTTTATAGTCTCTTAAATTACAAGATAAGTCTCTCAAAATTTCAACTTTACACTTTATTTAAGGTTATACCCTTCTTATTTTTAAACTTTTATAAAAGTCAAATTTTTTATCCAAAAAGTCCAATGAATAGAATGACGCATATGCGAAAGTTATTTACTGCTGCAAAAATAGTATTCCTATACTATCAAAAATAAAAGACAGAATTCCCACTGACGTGTCATCATGCGTATGAACGTGATATTCCAGTCAGATTCTCAATCGTAGGTGTCTTATGAGTCAAATTTAGATTCTGTAGCATCGAGTCTCTGGGGATGAATAGTAGAAACGGTACTTTACATAGACTTGTGAAACTAAAATGAAAGTAATACAAATTTAAGAGTGAGTGAAAAGGGTAGGGGCCTCAAAATCAGTACTTCATCTCCTTTCAATAGGGTCCAGGATACTTATAAAGGACACGAAGTAAGTTTTCATTTCCCTATTTGAGAGACGCAGTTTTTCATAACGAAATTAGCAACATTCTACATAACAGTGGAAGCTTAAGTAGCCTCAGGAAGGGAATGCTCGTAAATGAATGTCCCTAAGGTATCGGAATCCATCATTCGAAACATTTGGCGTCAATGGAGATACTCCTTCAAATAAAAGTCTCTCTAACAATTCTCCAGAGGCAAAAATCTTTAAAAGAATCATTTCTTCCTCAAATGTTACTAAAATGGAATTTCCATAGCAGTTTAGTCTAAATTCTTTACTGTATAATGAATGTTGATTCTTAGTAGAATTTTTGGCCTCGTGAGATACTCTTATGAAGGGATATTATTTATATAATTAATAATAATGAAATAAAGTAAGGAAGGGATAATTTCTTTTTTAACATCAAGAATTTCTGTAAGGGTAAAAATTCAACAGGTGAGGCTGAGAGGCCAATCTCTATATGCCAAGAATTCAAAATTAAAAGTAAAGGGAATTGTTTCCAACCTTCAGTTAGGGAAAGAGATCCATGGTCAGCGATGTATCGAAAGATAAAATAGTTAAAAATAAAGCCCTTTAATCAATATTAAATTTGAAAATAATTTGGCGAAAGCGCCAAAGAGGGTGAGAAAAAAAGTATAACCCTGTAACTGAAACATTTTTGTGGCAAGAAATAAAGAGTTATAAATAGATTTTGTTTTCGATTGAGTGGCGACAGTGAGTTCATGTTCATGAGTTTTACATTTGTATTGAAATAAAAAGTGAGCGTTACATTGATTGTTAAGAAAAGAATAAAATATTTATATTACTTTTCTATAAAATGTAATAAAAGATAAATAATTGGTTTAATTTAAATTCGATCATGAATGATTAAAAAAATAAATTTAAGAAATTAAAGAAATTTCAAAATTTAGGGAATATGTATTGCCTATTGTGGCACCACAAAAAAGTGGTCTGGCTTTCATATTTAAATAGTTAAAAATTAACCGTTTCAATCGAACCAATTGTTTTTCCTCTCGAATATTATTCAACCCCGTATACTATGGAGTCCCAATCTACCCACTTTGCTAATCAAATATTGTCCTCCCTTAGAATAATAATAATTAATAAAATAAAAAAAAATTCCCTTTTTAAATCATTTTAAATTTTTGATATTAATATACTTCTAGAATTTTAAGTTATATTGAAAATATGCTTCATGACCAATGTTTGGAAATTTTTTTTAATACTAAATAGTAGTTAATTAAATTAGCATAATTTGTAAACGTATAAACAAACAAACGAGGTTCCACTGTATTACAAAAATGTCAAATAAGTAATATCATTTATGTTCTAAATGAAATCCGGTAAATTTGAATTAAGTCAGATCGTCCCCTCGTCTGTGTTTTTCGGTACACCCGACACTGAATGAAAAGTAATTCAAAATCAAATCAAATAGTTATATTTTCTAAGTTAACAATAGGGAATCATAAGTTAATTATATTTTATTACCCCTTTGTATTATTTAACAAATGAGAAAATAGTCAAACACATTTTGCTTACAAAAATTGCACGTTTAATTAAGGAATAGTTGTAATTAAATTAAAGAATGTACCTAATAAGCAAAATGAACGGAAGCCTCAAAGTTTCAAATCCTGGCGAAAATCAAGTTGAGGTTCAACGTTAAAATCGTAAAACTGTATTTTCTTGTCATTCGTTAATATATATATTTTTTTGAAATTTTTTTTTTGTTAACAATTTTAAAAATGTAGCAAATTTGAATTATTTTTTTAGTACCATTTCTTAAGTAAGACGATATGTTACTCCAAAAATATAAGTGTTACATATTTTTAATTTTTCCTAAATTGCGTAAAATATGTAACAAACAATTTTGAAAAAAATTACAATTCGAAACATTTCAAACTTAAAATAAAAGGCAAGAAAATAATGAAGAATGATAAAATTAGAGGCAAGATAACAATGGGAAAAAACATCTTCAGGGAATTTCAGAGTTCAAGAATTTTGACCGCAGGAAAAAAAAAAAACTTGCACACACAGAAGACTTTTAAGAGCTAAGAATATTTGCTTTCAAAAATTTTATAAAATGAGCTAAAGCAAATTTTAAAATTTTATTTTATTCTAATTTATTCTTTTTTTAAAATTTAATTTAGATTACTACTGTAAAAGTTAAAGCAAAGCAAAATCCTATAGGCAAGTCTTTTATTACAGAATTTAAAATGCCGTGAAAATAAAAATATTTACGACAAAAACATTATTATGTTTAAACGTGCAGTTTAGTTTTAAATACTCTTATCTGCATTTTTTTTTAAAATATGCATTTCTACATGTTGAAAAAAGGGAAAAAAATATATGACCAAATCTTTTTTTGCAACAATCAAATATTTATAAATAGAGATGCATTTTAAGTTGGTAAAATTAGTTTTAATCCAGTGGAAATAATTTTCACTAAGATTTCAGCGTGAAATATTACAAATATACCTATTTTACTAATATAAAGTGGAAATATTGGTTACTATTTTTCACTAATTCTAAACTCTAAATTAAAAACCTATATAATATTTAAAGTTATATGTTTACAAATTCACAAAAAAAAAATCGTCCAGCGTATTTTTCTTTAAAGAAGAATTCATTTTTCTTAAAGAAAAGAGAAAAGAAAAATTTCCTTTGGCATTCGAACCGACGTGACTCATTTACAAGAGGCATGTAACGACTCTTTTTTGGAGATTTTTCGTCTTCGTAATTATAATTTAAGCTTTTATTTCTTTTAAAATTTTTTAATTGAACGAAGAAAAAAATATCACGAATAAAGCTTTCTTATTTATGAAAATTCCGAATTAAAGGGCGCCATCCAAAGGTGCCTTGAGGACATAACTGAAATTTCGATTCTACTTTAATGACAGCAACAACTTATGGGTAGCCTACGAATAGATACGTCTTTCTTTTTAATATAAATAAATGTATGATTTTTGGTGAAACATATTTACGTTGTATTTAAACATTCTGAGATCAACCAACCTTCTTATATCAAATTTCATTGTATCAAAATAATTCTTTGAATACTGTAAAAATATATAATTATGTAGTAAGAGAATGCTGAAAACATGATTAGATTATCTAAAACTATATTAGCTTCCATAATTTTTAAAATGATGCGCATTTAAGAGATTATTTGAGTGAAATCTATAAAAAATTGAGATACTTAAAATTATGTTTTCAAGTTTATATTAATCCGTTTTGACCGTACTTAAGTCCGACCATGCTCTAAAGATTTTAGTGTTCGGGGTTGCCACCGTTTAAGCATAATCGCTCTTTTTAAAGTTAAGAAAGGTTGCTCAATACAATGAGTATGTTCTAACCTCGATTAGCAAAGTCTCAGATTACGGGCCGAATCGGAACCTATTAAAACAGCCCCAGAAGAATGAGTACCCCTTTTCCATTCATTTTGCTTTTTAGTACAGATTTTTTTTCTTCTTCTTTTTTTTTTGCAATTAGTACCTTATACCTAAATTAAATACGCAATATTGCATCAATAATAGTTTGGTATTTTTTACGATTTCTGAAGCGATTTCGTACCATTTTGCTTTTTTTTATTACTAAATAGCTATGTTTTCTACTTTAATTATTAACTACACATTACCAGCATTCATTAAACATCATTTGTGTCAATAATCGTTTGCTATTTTCTTACAATTTCCCTAAACGAATGAGTATCTTTTCTCCATTAATTTTTAGTACAAACACATTCTCTTTTTTTATTACAGTTAGAACCTATAGCCAAAATGAATGGAGCATCATTGATGTTAATAATAATATGGAGATTTTTTTATATTTCTATTAAATAACTGGAAACCATTTCCATTAAGTTTGGTTTTCAGTACATAGCTTATTTTTTTCTATTTCAATGAATACCTAGTACCAAAAGCAATAATTAGCGTCTATATATTGCGATTTTTGTTTATGCTTCTAATAAACTAACTACTACTAATAGTAGTATAAATGAACTATTTCTCCCTCATTTATGAATTTTTTACGTAACTTATAATTGTTTTCATTTTAAATATTAAAATCAAATTTTTTATTCCAAATTTTAATTTTAAATTATTTAGTTTTACGCAATCACTCTTCAAAGCATATCTATAAACAAAATAATCACGAGATTTCCGTTATCTTTAGAAATGTATGTAAGAAATGTCCGCCTATGTACGACGAACCATCCTCAGTTTGATCATTTCATTTAACTGACATGAAAAATAATTATGTACCTTAGAAAGTATGTATCTTTATGTATCTTTTTTAAGCGAGAGCTATAAGCTGGCAAATAATACTTTGACCTTAAAATTATTTGAAAGAATAGGATCGTCTGCTGTTTCCTTTTTATCAATGGTAAGTTATAAACCAATGAAAAATTTTTTAAAATGTCTCTCCCAATAATTAAAGTTTTTGACCGATTTCAATAACGGGGGCTAAAGTTGTCTCCCGCTGCATTTGTCCCAATTTCAGGATGATAGAACAAACGGTTCTGGAGTTATATTAAAGAAAAGATTCATACATCGCTACCCTTAATGCTATTCCAGTAATTTTGAATACCAAAAGAAGTAACTCTTAAATCAAGCACTAAACAAGGGGAAGCGAAAAACATTTTCTGTGAAACTAACGCGTGTTTTCGTAACTCGGAGAAAAAACCACGAAAACCAATTATGGTAAAAAAACTGATTGGAAATTGAATTTAACGAGTAAGAAATACGCTTCTCTAGTAAAAATTTAGTTTATAGTTACCGATGGGGCCAATTTTATTCACACATGCCTCTTTTAAATATAAACTTACATTGAAAATGCTATAAGATATTTCTTGTTAAGTTTTTTGTAAAGTAACAATAAAGAGGTTCCTGTTTTTAAAATAAAAGCTTTCTTCAAAAAATGTATGTATTAATTTTTATTAAAACAATTATTTCGATTTTAGTTATAACTAGCAATACCTTTAGAATGTGTAAAGAAAGTATTTTTGCTTACAACTATTATGCTTCTATAACCTACAAACCCAAATAATAATATATTTTATGCATAATTTTTAATTTATTGTAAAACATAATAGGGTTGTGTCGAACATTAATGCCGGCACTGGATATCCGGTAATATTGGTCGAGTCTTGAGGCAAAAAACCAAGTAGTCGATACCGGGTAGTCTACCCGGCCCGGAAATAAAAATGTGGACAGGTGCATCGCTAGTCTATACTTTTTCTCTCAAATTCGTAATAAGTCTCAACCTAAACAACTGAAGCAATTTTAATCTTAAAAATTTAATTTATTGATAACCAATTTTTTTCTAACAGTAAAAGTTTAAATAATAATAATTATACGAAAATTATTTTTTCTCTTTACAGAATATTGAGGCGAAATAGGGTCTTTGTAACCTATATATATTTCATTTTTTTAATGTCCAGATTATTTATTTGCTAAGGAGTAAAAGATTTAAAAATAAATGCTCCTCATTTAAATATGCTTATTAGACTCGAAAGCATAATCACGAGAATTTCCATCTTCGTTCCCTATCCCCCCCCCCTCGTCAAGAGTGAGGAACGCATGCGCCTTCTATTCTCACGGTGACGTCATCTAGGTTTCAGGTGGAAGGAATTTCATCTGGCACACTCTCCTCTCATCTCTCCGTCGCCGTAGAGGCAAAAATATTCGCAGTTCAACCCCCCTTCAATCGTTTTCTTCGTTCAAGGGGTGGACGCGGTGGTGTGCACAAAGACTTTTTCTTTCGCACGCAACCGAGAGTCACTTGCACGGAAAGTTTGCTTCCTTCCAAGTTCAGATCATTCCGTGCACCCCTTTGCAGAATTCTAAACTCATTTCTCCTTTTGAATGATAGTTTTGGCCATGGTCAACCTTTTCTAAAATTGTTATAATGTGCACGCTACAGTCTCCCCCTTCTATGGAAGTGGTTCTATGGTTTTACGTACAGATTACTTTGGAAGGGATTGAAAAGTAAGGAAATAAAATAGTGTGTGAATTGTGTTGTGATTACAGAATCATCTCAATTGGCCTTTCACGAAAAAAAGGAATAGGTAAACATTTTCTTCAGTCCCGCACCTTCTCTTTTTCTTTCTTCTTCTGCACTCATTCCTTTCCTCTCTTGCTTCATTCAAAGCATGATCACATAATTTAAGTTTTTTAATTTCATGTTACAACAAAGATATCCATTCGATGCAATATTTTAAATTAGAAACGGTCTTTGGGTCATTTTCAAAATCTCTTTTGCCAACACACATGTGCAAAATACACTTTGCCAACACACATATGCTCAACCATTTGAACTTAACATAAAAAGATTTTTAAAAAAAAATGAAATTATTCTTACATTTAATCAGGATATTTTTTCTGATAAGTTGTTTGAAATTAGTTTCATTCATAGTGTTGCACCCATGCCATTAAGTAATTGAGTATTCCACCTTAAAGGAACTCTCATTCGGTTCTCCAATTGTATTTGAAAATGTTTCTTTTCTTAATTATGAATTCATTCTGTAGTGTTGAATTGAAAGTTCCAATTATGTTTCATAAAATATATTTTAAAATTGGCTTAAATAATAACATTGTTATTCGAAAGTGAGCGGGATGCGCGAAAAACGAATTTTTCCATTGGAATAGAACGATGCGTTGTTGCATTTAAAACTGCAGACGATTCTCCATTTTTCATACCCTTTTTATTTTTTTTTTATAACTGTCGTTGAACAGCCGACCCAACTTAATGGGTTTACGGCTACTAATGTTCAACTCCGTAGCCTTGTAATTTTGAACCCAATCCAGAAGACAAGGGAACTCCTGGATCGAGTATTGGGAGAAATTTGCCTTCGTGGAGGACTTTTTGATGGAGCTAACCCGCATTTGCGTTACATGGAGAGGAAGACCACAAGAACCTCCCACGGTTAGCCTGACGGCAAGGGGACTCTAACCCATGATCCGTCTACCACTGAGGATATTTCACGTCAGCCCTGTGGTCAGTGCAAGCCGGATGCGGAATTCGTATCGACTGGGATTCGAACCCGGTTCGCCTCATTGGAAGGCGAACGCTCTATCCCCTGAGCCATCGCGGCTCTCATACCCTTTAAAAAAAAAATAACCGTTCTTTCATTAAAATGTGTCCAGTAGTTTTAGGGGAAATTCTCATTTCTAACACTATGGTGTCTTTTAACCGCTGCTTTTGTGATCTTATTAATATCCCAAAATAGAGTCAATGTAACAAAACTAAAAATTTTTACGTCTGTCATATGGCATTTATTTCTACTCCCACCAGATCTTTGGACAAGCTATAATAAGGAGAGTCAGATTAAAACAAATGAAGGACACAGGGTGATTCTTTTTGGAATAATCCTGATACATTGAAAGAAAGAATGAATTTTTCTATCTATTATTATGCTATCTATTTTGAAACACATTTCCAAATTAGTTAGACGCACTCTACTTGAAACTTTTGATGACAAAGGGTATACTAGATGGAAGAATGCTCTGAAATAGATCTTCTTCTTCTAACTTAATAAAAACTGTACCAAGTCTTGAAAACTACTTTAAACGTTAGTTTAGAAAAGAAACAATGTTCAAACGTAACTAATTATTTTCAATCCAATGGGTACGCGAGTCCAGAAGTCGACGCAATTAGTATATCCACCGATGTTAAACTTTAAACACTCACAAATATTTGATTTTTTTTAAAATAAGTATTCGGTTTGACAAAAGTTATAAGAGTTGAAGGTTGAAAAAAAATTTTAAAATATAAATACAACTATAGTTTACGAATTGTTTCTTTAAATATTGAACTTTTTATTACATGAGTAAGAGAAAGTTCGTCTTTTAAAAACGCTAAATAATAACTACATTTCTAAAGCAATTGCATCGTCGCCTTTTATAAGAAATAGTTGTAGTTAACTACTTTTAATAATGAAATAATATATAATGGTAGCTAGATTTTTAAAAAAATGTAGTTCTAACCATTTGAAAGAACATCTGTTTTTGTATGAAATGTAAAAATAAATAAATCCAACAAAACATAAAAAAGGAAGAAAAGAAGCAAAAATCAATATTTTGTAACCATTTTAGACATACAGAAAACGACCTGTGTATTTATTATGGACTCCTTTGAAATAATATAAAATATATCACTAAAATATATTTTTTTCATTTAATGAGAATAATTTCACTGTTTTATCTCCCCCCCCCCATTATTTGAACTTCTAGTGACAGATAAATTAGTTCATGAAGAACCAGGGCCAACTTCTTGATTGAAATGAACTTTTTGTTTCCTTAACAAAAAAAAAACAAAAAACATTTAAATACAGTATATTCTCGATATCTCAAAGTTGACGGGACGCTAAAAGATTTTCGAGATAGTGAGTTTTCGAGATAACAAGTTCGGAACTAAATATGTTTTAAAAAGTAGAAAAATATATTCTAAAATAGTACTGTAAGAAGTAAAGTCATAAAACATGAGAATAACTACTAATAACTATGTATATAATGATAGTTGACTATAAGTCTAAATACAACAATGATAATTTTATTTTTAAAAGGTAAGGACAAAAATATTTATGCATTCAATAGAAAATAATTGGTTTACAATAAGCTTATAGTGTGATTATTTCGAAAAAACTCATTTTGTATTTCGAAAAAAATTCGACATAACATGGTTTTAGAAAAAAACTCTTCGACATGGGAATTGAAATAAACATTAGGTGGATATATAATGCCAAGAGGAAAAATATTTTCTTGACATAACAAGATTTTCGAGGTATCGAAGTTTGAGTTATCGAGGGTATATTGGAAACTGAACAAAATTCACGAAACTAAGTGCGTCAAACAGATTAAAATACACCTTTTATAAATTATGTTGTACCCAATAAGTCTAAACCCCGAATTAATTGTTAATACAAACCTCTTTATATATTATATAAAATGCTAATTCGAACAAAACCGATGTTGTTCTCCCCTTTTCGGAATGAAAACCTGAAGTTGGTCAGAAATAAAATAAAGGTTAAAAGTGTAAAGGAAATAAGGTTCATGAAGAATGTTCTACAAAATATGCCTTTTAGCTCCGCAGGTAATAACATAATAAATTTAAAGCTATATTCAAGATTTAACTCAAGAATGTGCTGCGTTTTAGTAACGGAGCTTTGTTACTCATTACGAACTGAATTTTTTTTTAACTTTATACTTTCTGCAATTCTCTTTACTTTATTACTACGCTTCTTTTCATTTTCCTACATTTTTTTATCAGTCTTTAATGTATTTCCAAATTCATGCTTAAAACTGACAGCAAAAACACAAAAATGTATAGTTGCGTAAAAAGGAAAATTCCATTCGTTATTTATTCCAAATGTAAATGTGCATCATTTGTTTCATAAGTATTATAAATGGAAAAAGTCGACAAAGTTTGAAGCGCACAAAATGAGGTGCCCATTCTCTATACAGGCCAGGCAAAAATGAAGAAAACATTTGCCAGTGAAAAAATGGAAGCTTGAAAAATAATAGCAGGCAAATCCAAGCAAGATGCATTTCCAGTGGAGAAGTACCTACATTAAGAACCGTGTCAGTTTCTTGTTGATATACATTTCAAAATTGAGCTGTGCATAGATCTTGCTTTCTCGATGCATTCTACTTTTGGGGATTTATATAGCTCGCTATAATTAAAAAATCATAACCTCGCTGTTCAACTAAACGTTGTATTTTGTTTTGTTGCGCAAGAAACTTGAACTTACTAGAAACTTGAAACGTCAAAGGTGAGTAAGAAAGTGTACAGAACTTACGGTGGAACAAAAAATAAATAAATTAACGTTTGGTAATTTGTTCGAGAATAATTAACTGTTAAACATGATATTAAATAAAACCAGATGGACCGCTTTATAGATCTCAAAAATGCCACTGACATGCTGAAAGGGCCTCATTTGCTTATTAACATAGAGTTTTTAAAAAATTCTAATTTGTTCGAAAGTTACTGCATTTTTAAGTGCTTTTTTGCAGTTTTTTCTCACTTTTTTTGCTTTACGTTACATTTTGTTTTGCCACTCAAAATCTATGAAACTTAGAAATATGAAAATACGAAGATGTGTAAAAAAATATAGGAGGAGTTCGATAAAATAAAAAAATTACGATTCGATTGCTTGTTTGAGAATAATTAACTGTTAAACGTGTACTTAAAAAACATGTCAGTCGATCTACATTTAACTGAAACGCAACTACAGATTTGATGTGTTGATTGGATCATTTTGTATTATAATTTTTCTCGAAATTCTCATTTGTCCGAAAGTTATTGCAAATTTTAGTGCTTTTTTCAATTTTTTTCCATTTAAATATTGACTATTAATCCATTGATGTAAAAAATGTATTTTTTCCTCTCGAGATCTTTATTTTTTTTTCTATTTTATAAGTTCATAGTGAAATTTTTGAAAATAAGTAAAACTTAATAAATAAATTGCGATTTCCCATTTGAATTCTTATTAGTCTCTTCAATGAATGGAATGACTTCTCATTTATTTTTACTAATTGAATCTGTGCCTTCTGTTAGCAGGGTCCTTGAAAAGTTTGGTAGTAAATTTAGTTTAATGTTAGAAGGCATTTCTTACTTTAATGTACCACTTTATCGTTAAGTGGTTTAGAAGCTGGAATTTTCATACACTTTCTTTGGAAAACAATTTTTAGTGGTAACAAGTTACTGACGTTTAAAAAGAAATAAACAATGAATGAAAATCAATTAGAGGAGCTAGCAGGAGCCTTTTAGTTTAATAAAAATCTGTAATTAAAATGAACAAGAACTTTTACTTGTTTCTAATATAATGAAGAGTTCGTCATCGGAGTCAGTATTTGATTTGATACAATACCTTGATTAGTGTTTTTGTGGCATAATTCCTTTATTGACTCTCCAATAAAGTTCTTATCATGGTGTATCTTGGAACCCATTGAAGATCTGGACGGTGGTAAATATTTTTATGAGCACAATTCCTATAATATCCAAATACAGCTCGTATAAAGGGAGAATAAAAATTCTTTAAACTACAATAACTTTAGTATTTCAAATGAATTTAAAAAAAACTACTTTATTCTGCCATAAATATTATCTACTTTAGACTAACTCAATTTCAAGACGTTTTCCGTCATATTATTAATCTGTTCCTTTTTTTCCACTGTTAGTTGGGAATGAAAACATTGTTATTATCCCCAAAAACGTGTCATATATACTGAAAATAGAGAATTTGTAAAATTATAATGGCACTGCATCTCTCCTTCATACGAAAATAATCAATAGCTTATTTCAATCCAAAAGCCGTGTTTATCTATGAAAAATGTGGTAACATTGAAGGTAAGGAAGGAAATTTAAGACATTTCTTTTTTTTTCTTTCTTTATTATTTGAAAATTTTCGTTAAATAAAGTGTCAAACGAATATTTTATAAAACAAAGTGCACAATAAAAATCCCGAAAAAAGTAATTATTTTAATACAAAATCAAATATTTTTAAATACATAACTTTTTCATTTTTCTAACCGAAATAAAATGGACTCCTTCTAAAATATTCGCACTTCGCATACAACAGTTTTGTTTTTCCATTGACGAAAAGTCAGGGGCCAAAATTAAAAATATCGGCCTGAATAACTTTTGTTTGAATGACTGAATTTTCACAAAAACGGTGTCAATCTGAGTGATTCAAACGGTTGATCTTAACTATACTAATTGATTGGTGATAACTATTAATTAAATTATGGAATCATACACAAAATCATACTTCCTCTGAATAAATAGACCTTATTTTTTCGTCAGAAGTAAGATTTTGACTCGGAAATTGGAGGGGGGGGGGGCGAGGCGGGTGTAGTCACAATCTAAACATTAAGTCATATAATAGTTTAGCGGTTGAAAGTGTTTGAGCGGTTAATGATAATTTCGCTTTTTGTGCATGAAAAGTTTAAAAACGCGATTTATTATTTATTTGAAATGGTTTGGTTGAAACGAGGGTGTTACCCGAATTCGGTCGATTTCATTCATAGTCATTTAAAATAATACAGTTAAATTTAATCATAAATATCTTTACCTTACAATTAAATTTTTTTTATCGTTATTAAATGAAATAATGACAAAGTAATGAATATTTATTAAAAACCCAGGACCTGTGGCACGCGAAGCTCTACCACTCAGCCATCGAGCATCAAGCTTACAAAAAATACTGATAATATTTTTTTTTGAAAAGTGGCGGATATCTTAGTATCTAAGACAGTTTAAATCTGCTCATTCAAAATACTCAAAACTTTGACCAGTGCAAAAGCATGATTTTGGACAAAATGTTCGAAATGGAGTTTTTTATAGATTTAGAACCCCGGTATTCTTAGTATTGTAAAAATACTTTACTTTCGCCTGTTTATTTACAAAGTTATAGCTGTTTTTGTATAAGGTGATAATACTGGGTAGACTAGAGATATTAAGTCTTTAAATGTGTTGATCTCAAAATCAGATTTTTTTCGCATTTTACACCACTTTAAACACGATATCTCATATTGTTTTCAAAATAGTTGTCTACAATTTTTCATGAGATGAGTTCTTATGTTTATAACACACAAGTTTTGAATTACAGACTAAGAGAACAAATGTAAAATTTCATTTTTTATGCATGACAAAGACAAGAAGGAAAATGGCTCTTTTTTAACTATAATGATCCCTAACTCAGTAGTATATACACTTGCTTTTAAGATAATAGTTCAAAACACAGTTGATAGCTTTCTAAGTAAAATCCGCATAGGACTTTTTTTTGTTTTGGGCCTGTCTAAATGATTTTTATGATTCTAACATTCAGAAAAAAAGCAAATAATTACGATATAACAAATAAATTGACTTTTGAGTTTATCATTGAGCAGAGTTGTCTATATGCGTCTGATTTTTTCTCATTAATGTTTAATTAAAAATAAAATTAGCAAACCTATTTTTTTATCCAAATATTAAAATATTTTCCAGAGAACACAAACTTACTTAAATTCCTAAAACTGAGAGTATATACTTTAAAAGAGAGCACTATAGGAGAGTCCTTTTGCAAAAGTGTAATCGGAAATTGAAATGTTTTTATGCATCATGTTTGATAAGTATACTAAACAAGAAAAAAAAATGTTAATTTTTGTCACCAAAGCGAACAAAGTGGTATTTTAAATGTTAATAGAAGTTTATTGTAAAATTTTGGCCTTGTGGTGTTTGTTATGTGGGAAATTTTTTATAAATTTATTTTCTCATTTTTAATCAACTGAACAAATTTAATTTTTTAAATATATTTACATTTTTTTATTTCCTTTTTTTCCTACATGTTAGTTTTGAGTCTACTGGCTTGTTCAGGCCGAAAATAACCAAAATTTTGACTTGTGATAAATTCCGCTTATAGTGGTCAGAAAGCGTTTGAAAATTGTGTTTTCATCCAGCACGGAACACCAATTAAAAATATGCGCACTTAAACTAGTCGAAATTTTTATTGCAAAATTTTTTTCCTTTCCTTTTTGTAATAGTTATTTATTCACACGTTAAATTCTAGGTTTCAGTTTTTTATTAATTTTCTTTTAAACGAATGGCATCTAATTATATATATATATATATATATATATATATATATATATATATATATATATATATATATATATATATATATATATATATATATATATATATATATATATATATATATATAACGTCGTCGCGAGTGGAAGGATTAAAACAGGTCTTAGGCCAGGAAAGAGGATACAAAATTTATTTATTATTTATTAGACAGGAGCAGTCATGAGAGTGTGTATGAAAAGTTGCGCTCCTTGGTTATATGTTAGGGAAAATCTTGCAAAGTAAATCCGTAAAGTGTTCCAATTTAGGGAAAGAGGGAAATCTTAGAAATTACTATTGATTAATTAAATAGATCACGCTATTCCCACGAAGCTTAAAGGAAGTAATGTCTTTATTTAAATTTAAGCATAGTTGGGCCAAAAATAGATTTAGAAACAGGATGTGGCTTTTTAAAAGTATGATAAAGTGTTTCGATTTGAAATTAATTAGTAATAAATAAGTATTTGCTTTATAACGAAGAAACTAACATAAAAAGATTAATAGAAGCTTTTTATATTACACACACACACACACACACACATATATATATATATATATATATATATATATATATATATATATATATATATATATATATATATATATATATATATATATATATATATATATATATATATATATATATATATATATATATATATATATATATATATATATACAGTGGTGGCCAAAAGAGTGGACATTTTTTGAAAGTTTCATGCTTTTCAACTTTATGTGCTTGTAGAATAAATTAATTTTCACTTAAATACAAAGGTTTATATATCAAATTGAAGGTAATTTAATGTAGAATTTAATAATAAATACAGTATTACAATATCTGTATTACAAAAAAATTTATGCAACTAATAGTAAGATCTATCTTAGATTTGCATTTTTTTTAAAGTGATACTTACACAATCAATACTTAGTAGGATAACCCTTATTTTTTTAAGACAGTTTCACAGCGTCTTTTCATCGAGTGAACGAGTGTTTGGAGTTCATCTTTCGTAATCTCATGGTGCCAAGAATCAATTATAGCTTCAATAAGTTGTCTTTTATTTGATGGACGTTTTTTTCGTACAAGAATTTTCAAACGTCGCCACAAATTTTCAATTGGATTGAGATCAGGGCTGTTTCCTTGCCATGGTAATATATCTATGCCTTTATTTTGAAACCATGCTTTGCATACTTTTGCTGTGTGGCCTAGAGCTGAATCCTGCTGAAAAATAAATGGTGCGTTGTTGGGGAAAAGATCCCTGATGGAAGGTATCAATTTTGGTTTCAGGACAGTTTCGATGTATTTTTTGGCATACAGGATGCCACCAATCACTTGAATTGAGCCCACACCATCTGCAAACATACATGCCCAAATCATGACATTTGTTGGATTTTTTGTAGTTGCGTCAATGCAATCAGGATGAAGTGCTTCACTTACTCTACGTCTCACGTATTTTCTACCAGCACTACCAAAGAGCGATATTTTACTCTCATCACTCCAGATTACTTGCTTCCATTGATTTTCTGACCAATTAATGTGTTTTTTTGCCCACTTAACTCGTTTTTCGCGTTGCTTTTGATTTAAATATGGTTTTTTCCTTGGAATTCTAGCTTGTAGTCGAAATCCTGATAACCTTCTTCTTATTGTTCTTGAACTTACTGCAATACCCGCTGCATTCATTTCAGATCTAATGGCATCTGATGAAGTTTTCCTACCTTGAAGGCATAGCCGAAACAATTGGAATTTTCCCCACATTTTATAGATTTAGAAGCAAGATGAAAATATTTCAGATACTTTCTTAAATGCCTAAAATCATCCCTTGAATACATCGAGAGAATACATCAAAAAAGAAATTTGCAATTTTATTACTCTACACTTCCGTTGAAGGTTTATGTTTTTCGACGGCCTTCATAAATATATTACATTTTCCCTTCTTCGACGAAATGGCCTCTCCCAATTCATCTCCCATTTTTATTTCATTCATTTCGTACATCCTTCAGATAGGTGGTCTATAAATAATTTTTTTTTCTCTTTTTTTGCTTAAATTAATGCACTATCCATTTCACTAACTCATTTCAAATATGAATTCAGAAAATATCTTAAAATTTTGTTGTAGAATATTTAATGCGAAAAGAAAAATGTACAAATCACTAAATGCCATTCTAAAATTTTATGTGTTTTGAAAATAGCATTTCGAAGCTTTAAAAGTAATTTTCTTTTATCCGAAAAATGAGAAGATTTGATGAGGAGAATGTTATTAAAATATCTTGTTTGACTTAAATAAGAGAAAATGTATGAAAGATGTTATAATTCGGACTACCATTTCCTTTTTTAAATTTTAAATAAAACCCTTCGAATATTTTACTCGCATTTATATAAGCATCGTCATTGCCGGCCGTACTAAGAAGGCTTGCTTGGCGTTCAATACGCTATTTTAAAGCCTCGATACCATGGGTAATTCTCCCTCATTTATGCTTCAACGAAATCGTTTTTGCTTGTTTTTTTTAAAAATTTGTTCACCTATTTATGCATCTGACAATGAAATATCTAAATGAGAAGCGGAATGCTAAATCGAATGAAAGTAAACACGAGTCAAGTAGACGAATATTCCAAAGGTTTTTATCACTATAAATGAAAACAAAAACGCCCCTCCACTGTTTTGTGCATTACTTTTTATTTTGCTGCAAAAAACTATTTCACTTAGAAAGTTAACAGAAAGTTAACGAAGGCGGGTATAAAATGCACAGGGATCAATGGAATAAAAAAAATTGAAAATTATTGACTGTTAAACTTGTAATAAAAAGAAATACATATGACACTCTGCAACCCAGGAAAATTCAGCCTACAAGTTGATATGCAAGTTGATATTTTATAACTCAAATATAGCTGTATCAGAGCATTGCCCTACTTTAAGCGTTGCAGTCGTTTTTTAAAACAAGAAATTCCTGCTTGAATTGATTATTGAATAATTCCTGCTTATAAATTTACTACCTGTGAAAGATCCTATTGACAAGTCCATAACTCCACTCCTATGCGTCCACACTTAGTCATGAGTTCGTTGAAATTCATTGTTGGTTAGTTGAAAAAAAAAAAAAAAAAAAAATTGACTATTGAAATATGTCATCAAAAGCATGTCCCCTATTAACATACTAGCTTCAAGTTGAACAGCAGAAATTGAGAAGTTCCACCTTACAAGAATCATTGTCAAGGTATAAGTGTTAAGAAACCCTGATAACTAACCTTGCTCTTTTATATATAAATATATATATATATATATATATATATATATATATATATATATATATATATATATATATATATATATATATATATATATATATATATATATTATATATATATATATATATATATATATATTATATATATATATATATATATATATATATATATATATATATATATATATATATATATATATATTATATATATATATATATATATATATATTATATATATATATATATATATATATATATATATATATATATATATATATATATATATATATATATATATATATATATATATATATATGTATGTATGTAGTATGATGCAGTCGGACCGAGCAGGAAAACAGACACAGGATTTTAATTAAATCAGAGTAACTTTTAATACGTCATTCTTAGTTGAGTGGGAGCGAAAAAGTGATGTTCACTCTATTCACAAACAGTGTTTCTGGTAGGGAAAATCTTGCAAAAAGTCCGAAAATGTCTCTATTTAGGGAAAAGAGGAAAATCTCAGAAATTACTATTGGTCAATTGAATAGATCACGCCATTCCCTGGAAGCATAAAGGGAGGAATGTCTTTATTTAAATTTATGCATAGTTGGGCCAAAAATTTATTTAGAAACAGGATGTGGCTTTTTAAAAGTATGATAAAGTGTTTCGATTTGAAATTAATTAGTAATAAATAAGGAGTTGTTTTTAACGAATAAAAATAACATAAAAAGATTAATAGTAGCTTTTTATGTTACATACCCCCTCGCCGAAAAATTTTAACTAATATCCAAAAATTTTTAAAAATTATCCTTTTGCAAAACTTTTCCTATGATGACACAATTAAAATGAAAATAATAATAATATTTGTGACATCAACAAGATATAAAGTAACATGAATTATAAAAAATACACATTATTATACAATGTAAAAATTTTTTTCATAAAGTGTTCGAGGAAGAAAAAAAAATTTTATGTAGCGCTACCATCAAATTGAAGTGTTAGATCTTCATTTTAAATAGTTTTTGTGATTAAAGTTTCTTCATTCCTTTTTTAAAAATCACAATAAACAAAGTTCCTCATACTAACCAAGCTCTTCATACAAACACAATTTAAGATAAGAAAATCTATGAAAATTTTCTTAAAAATGTAAATATTCAAAAGCATGAAAGATAAAAAATATGAAAATACAAGTGATATGAAATATAAAAAAACAAATTGACACTTTTCGTCAAAAAAATTTCAATCTGAAATTTGTATTCAGAATTGTATACTTTGAAAATAAAATGTAAAAAAATTTGACACAATGGTCTTTAATCTGAAGTTTAAGACTTCAGTATTTTTATTTTAAAGAGAGTATAAAAAAAAATGACACTTGGTCTTTAATCTGAAGTTTAAGACTTCAGTGTTATTAGGGGAAATTGTTTTGCTGGATTAGGGGCTGTATTCCCCAAAAGGAGGAAAACAGTCCCTAGTCTCAACAATGATGTGCTGGAAGATCCTAGTTTCAAAAGATGCTTATTATGTATTCATTTTTTTTTTTTTTTTTTTTTTTTTTTTTTTTTTTTTTAACCACAGAGAAAACTACCATTGCCCCATATCCTTCTAGATTGGGTAAACGTTGTACTTGAAGAAGAAAATTTGAAAGTTCGGATCTTCCAGAAAAAAAAAGAGGACCACATGTTCCATTGAACCATGTGTGTTGTCATATTCGGTATTTTTAATTTTATTTTAACAATGAAAAATCATTAAATTTAATATAAAATATAATTAATTCTATTATTTAAATTATTACATGCTTTTTATTATTAACTGAAACATGCTTTTTACATGTTTCAGTTTGTCGGGTGGGTGGTACCTTCGCAATTTTGATATATGAACTATTCCTGTATTTTCTTTATTATGAATATTCTTTTTATTTATTTTATAATTAACATCAGAAATTTTTTCAAGACTTATATATGGACCGGAAAAAGTTGGGGTAAGTTTCCTAGTATTGGGGTATATAAAATCTTCATACATTACAGTATTATTTGGGGAAAATTCAATATGAGTGAATCTTGCATCATAATAAATTTTATTTTTTTCATGATATTGTTTAGTTCTTTCAACTGGAATTTTTCTAGCTTCTTCTATTGGTGGATAAATTTCTTCGGATAAAGGATGAATAAATGGGAGAGTGCCAAACATTAAATAAGCTGGTGGAAATTTAGTTACTGAATGTGGAGTTAAATTATATTCTTCGGTTACTTCTTTTAATAATTTAGGCCAAGGAATTTTTAGAAGAATCATTAATTTTGCATTTTAAACGTGTTACAATGGTTTGTTCTAAACGCTCAACTTTTCCATTAGTTTCGGGTCTATGGGCTGTAGTTAACAATTGTTTGATTTTGCTATGTTTAAGAAATTTTTTAAAATGGGAAGAAGTAAACGCGGCATTTCTATCACTCAAAATACTTATAGGGGTTTGAATTTGAAAGATTTGGTGCAAAAAATTTAGATAAGTTTCCGTAGTTATTGATTTAGATGCAAAAGACCACATATATCGAGTGTGATGATCAATTACTAAAGTTAAATATTTTTTGATAGAATTGTAATAATTAAAACCACCAACACTATCGGTTGCAATTATTTCAAAAGGTTTGTCAACTGGGGGCATTTCAAAATTGGTTTACAAATTAAAGCATTCTTTAAAATTTCAAATGCTTCTTGTCATTTGGGAGTCCAACACCAGGGTGTATTTTTCTTTAAGAGGTTATTTAAAGGTGCTCTAATTTTAGCATAATTAGTTATAAATTTATTATATACATTTATTGAACCTAAAAATCGTTGAAGAGATTTAACATTAGTTGGAGGTTTTATGTTTTTAATTGCTTCAATGTTGTTGTTATCAGGAGCTACTATACCATTACATATTTCATAACCCAAAAATTGAATTTTAGTTTGCAAAAAAGAACATTTAGAAGCTTTTAATTTTACATTTTCAAATCTACATATTTCAAAAATTTCTTTTAGATGATTTAAATGCTCTTCATAGCTATTAGAATAAATAATGATATCCACAAAATAATTAGCTGCAAATGAAACTTTATGTTTAGTGAGTATTCTACGTATTGTTCTTTGAAAAATACTAGGGGCGTTCTTTCACCCAAATGGCAATCTTAGCCATTCGTATAACCCACTATTGGTGACAAAAGCAAGTTTTTCAGTGTCCTCAGGGTTGATTGGAATTTGCCAATAACCATTCACCATATCGAGCCTACTAAAATAAACACTGTTCCCTAATTTATCTATAAGAGTTTCTATTAGAGGTAATGGTTCTGCATCCGATTTAGTAATTTGATTTAATTTTCTAAAGTCTATACACAATCTACTTTTTTTATTTTCATCTTTTTTATAAGCTAAAGTTACTGGAGCAGAATAGGGAGAAGAGCTTTCTTTAATTATATTATGCTTTAATAATTCTTCAATTTGTTTATCTATTTCTTCTTGTTGTTTTGGGGAAGTTTTGTATGCTCGTAAGGACACTGGTAAGTCTGATGTTAATCCTACCCTTTGAGGTTCAATTCTTATTGTCCCTATATCATATTTATCTTTAGCAAATATATCTGAAAAATCTTTTAAAATTTCCTGAAGTTGGAAATCTTTTTCATCATCTTGAATTTGCATAATTCCGTCAACATGATTTTGACAATGTTGTACACCATTATCACTTTTAGTCCCAAGAACATTTGAAAATTCAAGATTATTTTCAGTTTTGCTATTTAAATCTTTACTCTTAAGTCTATTTTTTGTTTTATTTTTCTTTAAATTCTCTTTGTTTACATTTTTATTTTTGTTTATTCTCATGTCCAAAATTTTGTTTTCTTTAACAATTTCTTCATTTAGTTCATTGTTATTTAATTTAACATTCTTTCTTTTATTTCTATATTTTTCATTTTTATTCTTAATTTTACTTTCATTATTGGTATTTTTATTGCAAACTTTATCCTGGATTTCAGGAGAAATGTGTAAAAACAAGTTGCTTTTATAATCCGAAAAAGTGATCAGTTTTCTCCGATTTTGCATTACAACTCGTTCAACACAATCTATCACAAATTTAAACCCATTACATTCCTTTAAACCCAATATGGCATAAGGTAGATCAGTATTTAAAATATAAAATTCCACTGACCTAGCCATCTCTCCAATTTTTAAATTTAAAGTACAAGTTTGGTTAACTTGCAAAATACCTTTTGTTTGTTTTACATTAACAAAGTTTTTTCCTTCTTTTTGGACCTTAAGTTTTTCAAAAAGCTTAGCTGGGATGATATTTAGAGTACTACCTGTATCAATATTTAACAGGATAGTTTTATTTGTCACAATCGGGTATTTGTCACTTTCATACTTTTCATTTTTATTTTGTATGTATCCGGATACTATTAATTGTCAATTTTGTGATTGGTCACTTTCTTGTTTAGGCTGGGTTTGATTCTCAGCCATCAAAGAATTAGGTTTGTTTATACAATTTTGGCCCCAATGATAAGCATTGGTTATACCAAGCTCATCACAGTATTTACATGGCTTAGGAGGCAACTCCTGTGAAGCCTGGGCGAAATGACTAGTTTGTTGTTTATTTTTATGAAACTTTTCATTTTGAATTCTAGGTCTAAATTGGGTTTGTTGGTTATAACTTTGACTTGGCCGGGAAAAATTTTGATTTTGTCGAGGATTATAACTTGGGTAACTTGAGTTGTTAATGAATGGCCGCCTTGGTGTCCAGCCTTGATATTGTGGTCTATACCCATTAAATTTAGACTCTGGTAATTTTTTAGTTTCAGTTTGGGGTAAGACCGTAGGTGCATCATGAATGATTTTTGACACAATTGTGAGCCATTCAATCGGGGTCTTGGGTTCTTTTAAAACCAAAAGTGTTTTGATTTGGGGGGGGGGGGCAAACCAACAGACAGACCCTCAATTATATGATCATTACTTAAATTTATTTTTCGACCTAACTCTACCTTTCCAGTAAAATATGAATTTAGGTCTTTAGCTTGGCCAGAAAATTTTAAATTTTGAAAATCATTAAAGCCAAAGGAAGGTGAAAAATTTCAACTATTTCCTGAAATGAATTACAATGAAGGCAGTTATTAATATACAGTTTCAAAGCTCAACCTTTAATGAATTTTTGAAAATTTTTAGCTTTCCATTTAATTTAGCATCTAGAGTTTGTTTTTCGAAATGTTTGAGCCAGGATGTGAATTGAACACCAATGTCAGGCTCAAAGACTAGTATGTCTGGTTTTTTCCTGTGCATTTTGATCCATACTTAATTTTTGTAAATTATCATTTAATTCAATTTCAGAATTATCTGTATTGCTTTTAGCATTTTCTTCCATATTACCTTTGTAATTTTTGCCACTCCGTAAGGGCATTCAAATAACCAAAATAAATTTCAATAATTAAATATTGCAATTAGAAGTAAATTAAATCCCATAGTTGCTTATTTATCGTTACCTTAAGATAAATACTAAAACAAAATGAAAAATTTTACAAAAATATTCAATTGATCATATTTCATAACACATAATATAATTAAAACGAAACTATAAATACTATAACATTTTTATGCTAGTCATATTAAATCAATTCATTAAAATGAAATTCTTCAAAGAAGTAAATTTCAATAACTGTAAATAAGGTTTTGAAAATGCAAAAATAAACAATGAAAATAAGATCATTGAATAAAAATTAACCATTTCAAATAAAATATCAAGAATGAAAAAAAAAATTCAAAAATTATAATCATCTAAACACTAATTACTATTTTATGTGAAATTGTTCACCGTGAATTATTTTCAAAATTTACCATATGAACGTGAACTACTTTAAGCATTCTTTTTTTTTTCTCTTCAAAACACCGTCATTTGTGAAAACTCATAGCACTAACAGTTGAGGATTTTGTTTTGGAACACATGAGCAGACAAACTATTTGACCTCTGATGTATCGCGTTACACATACCTATCGTAAAATCATTTTTCTTCATTATTATTTTATATGATGTCATTTCCAGCAAGTTGAAAAACACAAATGAAATTCCGACGAAAGAGAAAGTATTTATAGCATTTATGTGGGCTAGAATCAAACCAGGTAGCGTTGAGATCCAATTCTGTAATGGCGATGACGGAAGAAGAAACATCGGGCACTGTTGAAATTCAGACAATTCCAATGGACACTTGAAAGAGAAAAGTCCCAAAAATCTCCTCAACCACTCCCTGGAACCGGAAGAATGAAAGTTTCGACTGTCGATTAATATTTTTTTCAATAATCAGTGAATCAGTCTCGAACAGCGAAGTAAACGAAACATCTTTTTCTTCTTTCGATTTCTGAGAAGGAGGTGAAAATATCGCCAGCCCAGGGTCAAGGTTCATCCAAATCCAATTAATTTCGCAGCATTGGAAATAAACTGCTCAGAATTTTCTTCTAGTTTGAAGAAGCCGCGAAGAAAAGAATCAGCAGATGATTCTTAACATTGCACTGTTAAGTCCAATTTCCATCCGTTCTTTATTAATAATTTTCCAACATAGTTGAAGTGTATCCTTTCAGTTTATTTTACCACGTTTATATAAACTTGCCTTCGTGGATGTCTGTCCGGGTGGAATTTTGTAATCGATTTTAAACTAACTTCCCGACTAGCTACAAACTTCAAATTTGGCATATAGATCAGAATTGGATGACAATGCCTGAAAATGAAGAAAAAAAAGACATACAACGTAAAATAAAATTAAAATTTAAAAAAAGAAAATATTTTCGCGATTGTCTTTTGTTGTCGATTCCATTATTTCAAATTAGTGTCACATGTCAGGTGAAAAGATTTTTATTGTCGGAGTATTTTTATTGGCTGAAACATCACGTGGTAGAATCCAGTTTTTCCTCATTCATTTCCAGATTGTGTTGGTTGTCATCTGCTTAAAACTAATGAATGTCGTAAAGGTATTGTTTTTCTATAAAGATTTTTATATCCCTAATTTAAAATTAAAGTTCTATTATTTTAGTAAAGGTCTTGTAGAAGTCTTGACACGATGACGAAAGAGACAGCCACTCAACGCAAGCGACGACTGGAGAAAAAAAACAAAAGCGGTTAGAGACGATTCAACAAGAATCAGAAGCAGATACGTTTGCAAGATTAGCTAAATGGCGTAAACAAGCGGTAGAAGTTCCGAAAAATCAGCGTGTTGTCGGACGGAATAAAGATAAACAACGAATGGCTCAGGGAATCAAATCGCTTGAGAAACTCTGACTCAAGAGCTGGAGAGTCAATTCAGGAATATGAAGAAAGACTGAAACGTCGACGTGAGGCTTGTGCTCAACGGGTAACTGATAGGGCAGAAGGTAAAAATATAATTGAGTGTGCCCCTTAGCGAAATTGGCTACTTATGTTTGGCGCCATTGCTGTTTGCGCGGAACACTGTGGTAACAGAAATGGAGGCCAAAACGAACGGTATTTTTAAATAAAACAATGTAAAATTTCAACAAAATATCGGCCAAAAAATAATATAATTTACACCATTTTTCCAAATAAATAATCTAAATAAAAAAATATATTTTTGAAAACCACGTTTTTGCAGCAAAGTATAATAATTGAAAAATAAAAATTTAAAAATTATAATTTAAAAAAAATTAATTTAAACACAAAACTAAAAAGCTGAAAATAAATAATCTAAATAAAAAAATATTTTTTTAATAACCACGTTTTTTGTAGTGAAGAATAATAATTGAAAAATAATAATTTAAAAAAAATATAAAATAAAAATTATAATTTAAAATAAAAAAACTCAAAATAAAAAATTCAAAATAAAAAATGTTTGTAAAAACCACGTTTTTCTAGTGGAGTATAATTATTAAAAATATATTATAGTATATTATAGTATAATTAAAAAAAAAATTTGAAAAACGAAAAACGTGGGGTGCATGAAATACATAACAGTATACTAATATAACATTACTGCTTCATGCGCCCCACGCATTTTTTTCCAATTATTATTCTCCACTACAAAAACGTGGTTTTTTAAAACATTTTTTATTTTGAATTTTTTTTATTTTGAATTTTTTTATTTTAAATTTTTTTATTTAAAATTTTTTTATTTTAAATTATAATTTTTATTTTATATTTTTTTAAAATTATTATTTTTCAATTATTATTCTTCACTACAAAAAACGTGGTTATTAAAAAAATATATTTTTATTTAGATTATTTATTTTATTTTTATGTTTTGAAGAAGCATTTATTATAATCCTGCTCGGCTTGTAGTATGATGCAGTCGGACAGAGCAGGAAAACAGACACAGTATTTTAATTAAATCAGAGTAACTTTTAATACGTCATTCATAGTTGAGTGGGAGCGAAAAAGTGATGTCCACTCTATTCACAAACAGTCTTTCTGGTAGGGAAAATCTTGCAAAAAGTCCGAAAATGTCTCTATTTAGGGAAAAGAGGGAAATCTCAGAAATTACTATTGGTTAATTAAATAGATCACGCCATTCCCAGGAAGCTTAAAGGGAGGAATGTCTTTATTTAAATTTATGCATAGTTGGGCCAAAAATTTATTTAGAAACAGGATGTGACTTTTTAAAAGTATGATAAAGTGTTTCGATTTGAAATTAATTAGTAATAAATAAGGAGTTGTTTTTAACGAAGAAACCTAACATAAAAAATTAATAGAAGCTTTTTATGTTACAAACATATATATATATATATATATATATATATATATATATATATATATATATATATATATATATATATATATATATATATATATATATATATATATATATAAACATGAGAAAACTTTTTCTTAAATTTGCTTATTAACTATCAATCGTTTTGTCATGTATCTATCTATGACAGTTATGTCAATCCACCAAAAAAACTAAAAAAACTTGAGACTTTTTGAATGATAAATAACAGAAATATTTCATTTGACTACACTAGGCTTACTATTCCTACACTATCATTTCTGAATGCTGAAAGAAAACATAAAATAAAACGTTTTAGTTTTTTTTTCTCGTCATCAATAATATCTCGTCATCGTAAATATTTTCTTTAAAAAAACTTCAAAAATTTATGTTTAGAAATTCAATTAGGTTTTGCATTCCCAAAATGGATTATTTTAGAACATAAGAATTCTTCTTCAAAAACGAATTTTCGGATACCTTTATTAATATTGTTTTTTTTTAACTCTCCTTTTTGAAACAATTTCAGAATATGCATCATATTTTATGGAATGTTTTGTTTGAGAAACTTTCTGAAATCTATCCAAACTACGGAATTTAAATTTAGTTTCTCCCTTTTCAACGGAGCTTCCCTATTACACTTCAGTTGAAGGATCTCATTCTATTAGATAGAATAATAAAATAAAGAGTTTGTGGGTGTGTTTGGATCTCTCTTATAATTTTAGAACCATTTGTTCAGTCTTCTTGAAATTTGGGACAGCGGGTGAAAGAGAAAATTTTAACTTTTAATCCAAGAAATCTTCAAATTTATCGATCTTCAAAAATTTAAAATATATAGTTCGCGAGTGACGTTTGAAAAATAGAATTTTCTCAATGGTTGCCATTGTTTTCATGCCAAATAGCCATTGTTTTAAATTAAACTATAAATGATAATAATTTATCAACTATTTTAAACGATAGAATTGACGTCTGTTAGCTTATAGCTTTTATTACTAAAAAAGGAGTGTATTGGGAAATAATAAATTATTTGTATTCGTTATGTCTGATAAACTTAAGTGAGTTATGACACCAAATCAGTATTCCTACAATTATCTGAAACCACGTGTTTATTTTGTTTGCAATGCGTTTAAAACGTGTTTCAATAAAACTAAATAATTTAAAAATAACTGAAAATAAAATGAAAAGATAAGGTATGTGCTAAAACGCAAAATTAATGGAGAAATGATTCTAATTTTCAAGCTTATACCTTTTTCGTTCAGTTTTTGCGCACCAAAGCAAAATGTAACCTTATTTGAATGCCCAAATACAGCGTCCTTTTTAATATAGAGAGATATAAAAGTGTTTTCATATGTTAATAAGCAAAATTATTTCTTATTAAGCTATACATTCTATATTCTTAAATTTAATAAACTTTCTTCAAGAGTAGTTGATTATTCTTCGAAATCAATTAATCTTTAATTTTGGTACAATTAACAAAATATTAAAATTATAATAAATAATTAAATTATAGTAAATATATCTTTCTCTCTCTCACTCTTTTTATATATATATATATATATATATATATATATATATATATTCAATGTGGAAACAGTTTTTATCTCTCTTTTTTTTAATCCTTTCAACCCAAGCGCAAGTTTATCATATAAGAAATCGCGAGAAAAATTGTCATAGTCTATAGACTGGCAAAATGCACTAAGTAAAAGTGAGAAGACTTGCAGAAAAGCACTCATACACTTAAGTATTAAAATCATTTCAGCACGTTGTTGTATGTCCACTGGTAGCAGAGCGGCCTTTTTACTACAAGTTAAACGATACTACTTCTCAAATTAAGTAACGAATTTTAAATGTTTTATTTCATCGTAATTTCTTGTACATTTTTCTACATATCGTGGAAGTTTTCACGTTTCTAATTTTAAATGTTTTATTTCATCGTAATTTCTTGTACATTTTTCTACATATCGTGGAAGTTTTCACTTTTCTAATTTTAAATGTTTTATTTCATCGTAATTTCTTGTACATTTTTCTACATATCGTGGAAGTTTTCACTTTTCTAATTTTAAATGTTTTATTTCATCGTAATTTCTTGTACATTTTTCTACATATCGTGGAGGTTTTCACTTTTCTAATTTTAAATGTTTTATTTCATCGTAATTTCTTGTACATTTTTCTACATATCGTGGAAGTTTTCACTTTTCTAATTTTAAATATTTTATTTCATCGTAATTTCTTGTACATTTTTCTACATATCGTGGAAGTTTTCACGTTTCTAATTTTAAATGTTTTATTTCATCTTAATTTCTTGTACATTTTTCTACATATCGTGGAAGTTTTCACTTTTCTAATTTTAAATGTTTTATTTCATCGTAATTTCTTGTACATTTTTCTACATATCGTGGAAGTTTTCACTTTTCTAATTTTAAATATTTTATTTCATCGTAATTTCTTGTACATTTTTCTACATATCGTGGAAGTTTTCACGTTTCTAATTTTAAATGTTTTATTTCATCGTAATTTCTTGTACATTTTTCTACATATCGTGGAAGTTTTCACGTTTCTAATTTTAAATGTTTTATTTCATCGTAATTTCTTGTACATTTTTCTACATATCGTGGAAGTTTTCACTTTTCTAATTTTAAATGTTTTATTTCAACGTAATTTCTTGTACATTTTTCTACATATCGTGGAAGTTTTCACTTTTCTAATTTTAAATATTTTATTTCATCGTAATTTCTTGTACATTTTTCTACATATCGTGGAAGTTTTCACGTTTCTAATTTTAAATGTTTTATTTCATCGTAATTTCTTGTACATTTTTCTACATATCGTGGAAGTTTTCACTTTTCTAATTTTAAATGTTTTATTTCATCGTAATTTCTTGTACATTTTTCTACATATCGTGGAAGTTTTCACTTTTCTAATTTTAAATGTTTTATTTCATCGTAATTTCTTGTACATTTTTCTACATATCGTGGAAGTTTTCACTTTTCTAATTTTAAATATTTTATTTCATCGTAATTTCTTGTACATTTTTCTACATATCGTGGAAGTTTTCACGTTTCTAATTTTAAATGTTTTATTTCATCGTAATTTCTTGTACATTTTTCTACATATCGTGGAAGTTTTCACTTTTCTAATTTTAAATGTTTTATTTCATCGTAATTTCTTGTACATTTTTCTACATATCGTGGAAGTTTTCACGTTTCTAATTTTAAATGTTTTATTTCATCGTAATTTCTTGTACATTTTTCTACATATCGTGGAAGTTTTCACTTTTCTAATTTTAAATGTTTTATTTCATCGTAATTTATTGTACATTTTTCTACATATCGTGGAAGTTTTCACTTTTCTAATTTTAAATGTTTTATTTCATCGTAATTTCTTGTACATTTTTCTACATATCGTGGAAGTTTTCACTTTTCTAATTTTAAATGTTTTATTTCATCGTAATTTCTTGTACATTTTTCTACATATCGTGGAAGTTTTCACTTTTCTAATTTTAAATATTTTATTTCATCGTAATTTCTTGTACATTTTTCTACATATCGTGGAAGTTTTCACGTTTCTAATTTTAAATGTTTTATTTCATCGTAATTTCTTGTACATTTTTCTACATATCGTGGAAGTTTTCACTTTTCTAATTTTAAATGTTTTATTTCATCGTAATTTCTTGTACATTTTTCTACATATCGTGGAAGTTTTCACGTTTCTAATTTTAAATGTTTTATTTCATCGTAATTTCTTGTACATTTTTCTACATATCGTGGAAGTTTTCACTTTTCTAATTTTAAATGTTTTATTTCATCGTAATTTCTTGTACATTTTTCTACATATCGTGGAAGTTTTCACTTTTCTAATTTTAAATATTTTATTTCATCGTAATTTCTTGTACATTTTTCTACATATCGTGGAAGTTTTCACGTTTCTAATTTTAAATGTTTTATTTCATCGTAATTTCTTGTACATTTTTCTACATATCGTGGAAGTTTTCACTTTTCTAATTTTAAATGTTTTATTTCATCGTAATTTCTTGTACATTTTTCTACATATCGTGGAAGTTTTCACTTTTCTAATTTTAAATGTTTTATTTCATCGTAATTTCTTGTACATTTTTCTACATATCGTGGAAGTTTTCACGTTTCTAATTTTAAATGTTTTATTTCATCGTAATTTCTTGTACATTTTTCTACATATCGTGGAAGTTTTCACTTTTCTAATTTTAAATGTTTTATTTCATCGTAATTTCTTGTACATTTTTCTACATATCGTGGAAGTTTTCACTTTTCTAATTTTAAATATTTTATTTCATCGTAATTTCTTGTACATTTTTCTACATATCGTGGAAGTTTTCACGTTTCTAATTTTAAATGTTTTATTTCATCGTAATTTCTTGTACATTTTTCTACATATCGTGGAAGTTTTCACTTTTCTAATTTTAAATGTTTTATTTCATCGTAATTTCTTGTACATTTTTCTACATATCGTGGAAGTTTTCACTTTTCTCATTTTAAATATTTTATTTCATCGTAATTTCTTGTACATTTTTCTACATATCGTGGAAGTTTTCACGTTTCTAATTTTAAATGTTTTATTTCATCGTAATTTCTTGTACATTTTTCTACATATCGTGGAAGTTTTCACTTTTCTAATTTTAAATGTTTTATTTCATCGTAATTTCTTGTACATTTTTCTACATATCGTGGAAGTTTTCACTTTTCTAATTTTAAATATTTTATTTCATCGTAATTTCTTGTACATTTTTCTACATATCGTGGAAGTTTTCACGTTTCTAATTTTAAATGTTTTATTTCATCGTAATTTCTTGTACATTTTTCTACATATCGTGGAAGTTTTCACTTTTCTAATTTTAAATGTTTTATTTCATCGTAATTTCTTGTACATTTTTCTACATATCGTGGAAGTTTTCACTTTTCTAATTTTAAATATTTTATTTCATCGTAATTTCTTGTACATTTTTCTACATATCGTGGAAGTTTTCACGTTTCTAATTTTAAATGTTTTATTTCATCGTAATTTCTTGTACATTTTTCTACATATCGTGGAAGTTTTCACTTTTCTAATTTTAAATATTTTATTTCATCGTAATTTCTTGTACATTTTTCTACATATCGTGGAAGTTTTCACGTTTCTAATTTTAAATGTTTTATTTCATCGTAATTTCTTGTACATTTTTCTACATATCGTGGAAGTTTTCACTTTTCTAATTTTAAATGTTTTATTTCATCGTAATTTCTTGTACATTTTTCTACATATCGTGGAAGTTTTCACTTTTCTAATTTTAAATGTTTTATTTCATCGTAATTTCTTGTACATTTTTCTACATATCGTGGAAGTTTTCACGTTTCTAATTTTAAATGTTTTATTTCATCGTAATTTCTTGTACATTTTTCTACATATCGTGGAAGTTTTCACTTTTCTAATTTTAAATGTTTTATTTCATCGTAATTTCTTGTACATTTTTCTACATATCGTGGAAGTTTTCACTTTTCTAATTTTAAATATTTTATTTCATCGTAATTTCTTGTACATTTTTCTACATATCGTGGAAGTTTTCACGTTTCTAATTTTAAATGTTTTATTTCATCGTAATTTCTTGTACATTTTTCTGCATATCGTGGAAGTTTTCACTTTTCTAATTTTAAATGTTTTATTTCATCGTAATTTCTTGTACATTTTTCTACATATCGTGGAAGTTTTCACTTTTCTCATTTTAAATATTTTATTTCATCGTAATTTCTTGTACATTTTTCTACATATCGTGGAAGTTTTCACTTTTCTAATTTTAAATATTTTATTTCATCGTAATTTCTTGTACATTTTTCTACATATCGTGGAAGTTTTCACGTTTCTAATTTTAAATGTTTTATTTCATCGTAATTTCTTGTACATTTTTCTACATATCGTGGAAGTTTTCACTTTTCTAATTTTAAATGTTTTATTTCATCGTAATTTCTTGTACATTTTTCTACATATCGTGGAAGTTTTCACTTTTCTAATTTTAAATATTTTATTTCATCGTAATTTCTTGTACATTTTTCTACATATCGTGGAAGTTTTCACGTTTCTAATTTTAAATGTTTTATTTCATCGTAATTTCTTGTACATTTTTCTACATATCGTGGAAGTTTTCACTTTTCTAATTTTAAATGTTTTATTTCATCGTAATTTCTTGTACATTTTTCTACATATCGTGGAAGTTTTCACTTTTCTAATTTTAAATATTTTATTTCATCGTAATTTCTTGTACATTTTTCTACATATCGTGGAAGTTTTCACGTTTCTAATTTTAAATGTTTTATTTCATCGTAATTTCTTGTACATTTTTCTACATATCGTGGAAGTTTTCACTTTTCTAATTTTAAATGTTTTATTTCATCGTAATTTCTTGTACATTTTTCTACATATCGTGGAAGTTTTCACTTTTCTAATTTTAAATATTTTATTTCATCGTAATTTCTTGTACATTTTTCTACATATCGTGGAAGTTTTCACGTTTCTAATTTTAAATGTTTTATTTCATCGTAATTTCTTGTACATTTTTCTACATATCGTGGAAGTTTTCACTTTTCTAATTTTAAATGTTTTATTTCATCGTAATTTCTTGTACATTTTTCTACATATCGTGGAAGTTTTCACATTTCTAATTTTAAATGTTTTATTTCATCGTAATTTCTTGTACATTTTTCTACATATCGTGGAAGTTTTCACGTTTCTAAATGTTACAGTTTTTGCGCGGGATATAAAGTTGAATAACGCTGTCAGTGGTGCTCTCGATTATTTCATATAAAGAGAAATCAACGAAACTATTTTAATTTCAATACAAGTTATGCAATTAAATATTATTGACGTAATTCATGCAATAAAACGAGGCAATGTTTTAGCACTTAGAAGGTTTGTGGATCTGGGATGTTTTTAATATTATGTATTTTCGTCCATGAATATTTCATTCTTTGTGTTACGGTAACCGGAATTATTCTTGCAAGATAGTCCTACAACTATGAATTTGCCAAAAAAGACGGTTGTATAGATTAACTGTGTACAGAAACAAGACACTTCCATCGAATTTAAAATATTTTAGGATAAGCAAAGAAAAAAATAGTAAAATGGTGTTTTTAAACAAAATTTTCAAGTTTTGTAATTGAAGTGGTTTAAAAACATAATTTCTGAGAAACCAGATTAAATATTTGAAGTAACAAAGCTAGATATTAACGCAATAAATTCTTAACTTAAAACATGTATTATTTTAAATTTTTGAAGTCATTTTTATTTATGTATTAGTTTTTTTTAATTTTATATTTTTATTTGAAAAAAAAAAAAACTAAAATAATCGTTGTGTTATCATCTTTTGAGAAAAATATATAACTCTTATAGGAATTCAAATAATTACCATCTATTAATGTTATTTATAAGAAAAACATTTTTTTTCTTTATATTCTTCAAATGTTCTCTATTTATTTTGAACTCTGTAAATAACAAAATAAATTTTCGGTTGAAAATATTTACCTGCGTTTGCTTTCATTCCTTGACTAACTCCCGATGCTTTTGAAATTCATACTAACACACATTTTGAACCTTTTCGGGACACGTTTCAGGAAATGTTTTAATAGGGTTTATTGATGAAAAGTTTTATACTTGTTCTCTTCATATTCTTCTAATATTTCGAGTTTAGGACATTTTAAAATGAAACCTCGGAAGAAGTCAAATTGGATAGATTCTAATTGAGATTTCAAAATGTAGAAAAATGGCTTCCATTTACAAAATTAAAATGATTCTTATTTTGTGAAGATGATGACTGAAATAATTTATTATAAGGGAAAAAAATAAACTAAATTTAAATTATATTAATTCATGAACTGAATCACAATTTCATAATTAAACTTTTTAGTGCTAGTAGTGAAGAGTCATCTAATGTTTGGCCCTGATGAAGTCCCTTAAATAGGAAATGTTTTGTCAATGAATACTGAATAGTTCACCAAAATATTTACCGATTAGATTCCGTCTTTTATGTCTAACCATTTCTATCTTTATTTTGGAGAGCAAAATCAATTTTATTTTGGAGATTAAAAGATCTGCTTTTCAATTCTCTCCATACAAATATGCAGAAATAATATTAAAAAACTTCTTTTAGTTGTTCACCGTATTTATAGCACATTATGAAGTCAATCAGTTCGAAAACATGAGATATTTCATAAATGTGATAGGCTTTGGAACGAATCTATTCATTTCGAAATGGTTCGTTTACTCATTTTTGAGAACTTAATTTTTAACAGCAAATGCAGTATTTGAAAAATGCTGTGAATTTCTAGTTCAATAAAAATGATGCACTGAAAAGAATAGAATGCTTGTTGGAATGATATCTTTTGATGTCGATTAAAGTTTTGAAGAATAATTTCTCCTGTTTAATGTTGATGCAGTGCGGGTCGTATTCACTTCATAACTTTTAGATAGATAATTTATTTATCAATCATAACTTTCTTTCTTTGAAAGTGTGATCAATAATCTTCATAAAAATGGTAACACAAAATATTGACTTTAAAATAAAACTAGAAAGCAAATGTGATAATTTTTTTCTAATGGCAATAAATTGTTTCGATAACTTTAAATACTCAGGATCGCTCGCTTCCCAATAAGGGTCAGATGACTGGTCGATACGAATTCCGCATCTGACTCGTATCGAACACAGTGCTGATGTAAAAAGTGGTATATGAATCATGGGTTAGAGTCCCCTTGAGTGGTTTTCGAGGTTTTCCTTTATATGTAACGAAATGCAGATTAGTTCCCTAAAAAATGTCCTGCACGAAAGCAAATTTCCGCTAATACTTGATCCAGAAGTTCCCTCGTCTTCTTGATTAGGTTCACAATTACAAGGCCATGGAGTTAGGATTTGTAGTCGTCAACTCACAATTGGGTTGGCTGTTCAACGACTGCCATAAAGAAAACTCTGACTCGGTATAATATTCTCAGTGGTAGAAACAGCATGGGCTATAATTCTTTTGCTGGGCTTTCCTCTCCATGTAACGCAAATGTAGGTTAGTTCCATCAAAAAGTCCTCTAGGAAGGATAGTGTGTCCCAATGCTTTATCCAGGAGTTCCCTTGTCTTCTGGGCTGGGTTCAATACTACAAGGCTACAAATTTGAGCATTGATGGTGGTCGCAAACTTAGAATTGAGACCGCTGTTCAACAGCCGGTTATTAAATTACAAATATCAGACTAGAGGGCTGTGTTGGCTCAGGGGGTAGAGCGTTTGCCTCCCAATGAGGTGCCCCAGGTTTGAATCCCAGGGGTGGCTGGTTGATACGAATTTTGCTTCCGGCTCCCATCGACATTAGTGATTACGTAAAATATCCACACTGGTAGCTAGATCATGGATTAGAATCTCCTTGTTGTTGAGCTAACTGTGGGAGGCTTTCGTAGTTTCACCATGTAATGCAAATGTAGGTTCTTCTTTGTCAGTGCAACAGCCCCTAGCAGACCTTAGTTGCCTCAACAGATGATATACGCCAGCGCGTCCTATCCATGGCAACTCCATTCCAATTTCTACTCTTTAGGGTTTTCAGGTCGTTTTCGATCTCGTTGAGCCATCTAGTAGGTGGTTGAGCCATCTCTCTGAGACGTGACCCCTAGGGGTTCTTAAAGGTGACGATTCTCATGACGTTATTCTTAAGGCTTCTCTATATATGGCCCAGACATCTCAGCCTATTACTGTGGATTATTTGTGTAGTTTGGGGCTGCTTATAGAGCCGGTAGAGATCGAAGTTATATATGGTTCGCCAACATCCCCTTTCTTGATGTCGCAAAAGATGGCTCTGAGGATCTTTCTTAGAAGGTGTCCAGCGACCGCTGTATGCAATTACAAATGCATGTTAGTTCCATGAAAAAGCATTTCACGAAGGCTATTAAAGACTATAGAAGTTCTCTTGTCTTCTGTGTTGTATTCAAAATTACAAGGCTGCGGAGTTGAATATTGATAGTCGTAAACTCATAATTATGTCAGCTGCTCAATGCCGGTTATAAAATAAAATGAAATAAGATATGGAACTAGGATTTCATTCATTAATTATAGGCGATAATCAAGAAATGTCCTCCCTTTGGAGTGATTCGAAAAATACATGAATAGAATTCTGATTCAGAATGAAAGGGAGTTTCTGCTCACATAGAAACCGAATTCGTATCCATATATGACTCGTCATTCAGCTATAAAAATCACATGGAAATCCCATCCATGTCCACCCACAAAAACTGATCAATAAAGGAAAAACACAGTAAGGAAAAAAGGTGATAGTATATAATGGTTTGTCACTACCAATTTAGCTGCTATTTTGGTAGGCAGAACACTAAAACGTAAAAATATAAATCCTAACAATGTTTTAGTTTTCAGACTGTCAAAAAAAAACACCAAAGTAGTTTTGGATGACACAAAGGTTGTAAAATGCCAAGAATTTTTCATTGGTTTGCACATAAGATACACTGAGCTGAGACAGACCATATCGATGTGCACTCCATGAAGAAAATTTGCTACAGATCTAAATTTTTTGATGGCTGGAAGGAACTAAAATCAATTTCATATTGAAGCATTGGCGAAAAGATTTCATGTCACGTTGTAAATTATTATGTTAAAATTACCAAATTTTACCACATTCACCGAATTTTATCACATATTCTGAAATTATTTTATTGTTATTTTTACCAAGATTATTAGCATAGCAATTCCGTTAAAACTGCCGAGCTTTTGGGTGTTCTCCTAAAACCAGAAATATGGTAAATGTTACCCTATTCTAGTAGTTTTGACACTACTTTTCTTCTTACAGTAAAAAGGTGGCAACTAACAGAAAAATGAGAACTAACGCAATTTTTTCTACATTAATAATCACGTCTAAATACCTTTTAAAATAATACTTCATGGGTGCTTTAAAAATAATATGCGGATTTGTTGCAGCCATTTTCGACATGTTTCAACACAAGGGAACTGTCATTTCTCAAATAAAGTTAATTCAATTTTCAAATGAAAAATGTGATTGATAAGTTTATTATATCCTTTTAAAGGAAAGTTACTGACTATAAATTGCGATAATTATGTATAAAATTGCAATAATTGAGTATAAAAATTGAGGGGTTACGTCCTTTATTCAAAAGGATTTTATTGTGTGGTAATATCAAATTTCTTTATGGTATCAAATGACTAAATTTGCATCGCTATTATATTGCAATATACATTGAAATAACACTGCATGTATATGGAATAGAAAAGGGTAACTGTAATAGCGGTCGTACTAAAGAACGTTTATTGTATTAGAATTTTAATCTAAACTTTTTAATCCGTTTTATGACTCTTTTAAACTAACTATGGGATAGTTAGAGAGTTTACCAACACAGGTTGTACTTTTTCACAGCCAGCGAGTCGTAGTGTAGATTTTATGTGAGTCAAGTCTAGTTTGTGAATTGATTCTACGCAGTCGTTTTTTGTTGGATTCCTATCAAAAGATAGGACTCCAAGGGAAAAGTCCTATCAAGGGAAAAGTAGAACTATTTTACTATTGAAAAGGGAAAAAATAATGTTCAAGCGAGAAAAATTGAATCCTATTCGTATGGAGATACACGAAGTTGCTCGTTTAAGCAGATCGAGGCATTAATGGTTGTTGAATAAAACAGCTCGTTTGATCGTTGAGAGATTAAATGTATCGAATTCAACCGATCATTTTAAAAGACAAAAAGTGAAAATTCGACTTTTAAAATGTTTTTTCGGAAAGAAATGAGTGTCGTTGACGTCTGTGATTTACTTCTAAAACGTCAAAAAAGGAATTCAATTTTGAAATGCATCATAACCGGGGAACAAGAAATGGGCTAGCAATGTTCTTCAAAAGTTTTTTTTTTTTTTTACGGTAAAATCTTTATTTCAAATAATAGTTACTAGTGGGCTGCGCCCCCTGCTCGCTAACGCTCGCCAACCCCCGAAAATTGCTACGCAATCTTATATGGTTTGCTTCGCAAACCAAGTTCGCTTTGCTCGCTACTAACTTAGGTAGATTGCAAATGCACAAAATTCTAAGAATTCAAAACAATCATTCAAATCCATATAAATTTTTTTTTTCTTCAAAATTACATCTTTTTAGTAAATACCAAGTCATTAAAATATATTTGAATTCAAATAAATGGCATGTAATTCGTTAAATCTATTAGAAATGTGCTATAGTATAAAATCTTAAGATATTGTGAATGCGACAATAAAGGAAGATCAACCTTGCCTTTCTGACAGCAAATACCATATTCATTGCTACTTCCTGTCTTCTCTAACATAAAATGCTTAGCATGACAAAAGTTACAAATAAAAGTCATAGATCCAATAGTAAAGGGGTCACAATCGTCATGAACAGTCAATGCAGATTTGTAAAAATCTCGAATTTGTAGAGGTGGCGTTTCCCTTCGGCGAGAAATGCTTTCCTGTTTAGAATTCCGCCATTCATTTCTCTGACGTCTGCCAGAGATATTTCGACGCCTGATAGCAGGCATTTTATTTAGGCAGCAGACACTAAATAAATAAAAATAGAACTAAATAACTAAGATATCGTTTTAAATCTCAAATCAAAATAATTGTTTGTAGAAAGTTTGTTTTGGTTTGAATATTCGCACGTTTGTTTTGGCTTGAATATTCGCACGATGCCATTGCCATTCTATTGTAACGAAACAAAAAAATTAATCATGAAACTAAAAATTTATCAAAGGAACTAAAGATATTGAATTCTTTTTTTAAGAAATTCAGTTCCGTTTTTTTTTATCCACTCTTATTTTTGTTTATCAATCTATTAATTCAGAAATGCTTTAAATCAAACGATGCTTACGGAAACAATGCTTATGCGAACCACCCGAAAAATGATTTGCTGAATTCTCATTGGTTGAAACTAAATTATTAATTTTATTAATTAATTAAAGGAAATTTTCATAATTTAAGACCTTATTGCACATCTACATAACAATACCTTTAAAACGACACCTTATTTGTTGAATTCTGTTACGTAGTTTGGGAGTTTTTAGCGAGACAAAATATTGCTAGCCTATTAATATATAGATATGGATCAAAACATTTTTGTGTCATGCTACTGCCAATAGATCGGAATGGACAATATATGATTTCATAAAATATTTAATCCCTATACGAAAACCTCTTTCGATTCTTCATAGGAGAAGGAAAAAAAAAGGAAATTACTTTTCGATCAAACCAATATAATTATCAAAACTCATGCAGCTATCTTTATAGTTTGAAGAATCGAATCCACCGAAAAAAATGAGATAAAAATACGTCTTTTGAGTCTCATTTCATAACTTAAAATACCTTTTGTATTCATTAATAAGCGTATTTAAGGCATTCCCTTTTTACCAGGAACATTGCATCTTTTTGAACATGAAAATGCGATATTAAATTAAAAGTTCCGTCTTTTTTAACGACCCTACGTTTAAATTATTTCAACAGCTCACAAAAAAAAAAGTCTTTCTGTGTTTTAAAAATATGCGTCGAACGAGAATTGGCTTGTTAGTGAATGTCATCCACGAGGGTGTTTTGTTTTATATCCTTAGCGTCCTTATTATTAAACTCTTCCTTGACAGTTGAATGTATTAAGCTTTTTTCCATCTTAAAAATCGCGCTGTAATACTGAAGATGTATTTGTTCTTGTGACGGGCATATTTCGAAACATTTTCCCGAAAACAAATAGCTGTCATGAAAAAAAAAATGGAGGTATAGAATATTTTTTGTACTTCGAGTATTTTTAAACTTTAACAGAAAAAATGAGTTATATTCCTTTACAGATGTTGAAGTACACAGTTAAAAGTGTCTGTTACATATAGATGTATATGTAAAATAAAATAGCCCAACAATAGAGCCTCTTCTCATGGCAAAAAATCTTTTTTTTTTTTTTTCACCATAGCATGCTTTCTTTAGATATGCCATCAAGGCATCCAAAAACTATTTTTGGTCTCAAGAGGAAATTGGAAGGAGGAAAAAAAAACCTTCTTTCTTATAAAATTTTGAGCTTTTCCAAAGCTCTTTATTCCAAAAGAAAGCGGATACGTAATATAACTCTTTTTTTTTATGTGTATCGGATAAGCTAGTTTTTAGAATTTTATTCACTTTTAGTTTAGAAGATAACACGACTTTATTTTGTTCGGTCATCGTAAGAAAAACAGTCTTTTTCACTACAAAGAATAAAATATTTTCTCAACTGTCGGCAGGTCTGTAGTTTTCTAAACCTGTAGGAAAATATCAACGGAACGAAGTGCAAAATAAGCGCTTCATCACACTGGTTTTCAACACTAGCGCCTTATTTTACAACTCAAAAATTGTAATTAATTAAAATGTCGCATTTTAAAGACAGAATATTCATTTAATAATTTTATCGAACTTAATGACATCTGTAAAGATTACTAATAATTATTAATTGATTCTCGGAGGAAGTTGCTGGTTGGTTGAAAAAAAGTAGTTTTATATACACTGAAGGTAAGATCTAATTTAAATTGCTGGTTGTAAGAATTGGTTTGCTCATGACAACAATTATATTAATCCCGATAACCTAACTAAAACAATTTTTAAATTAATGTTTATAGAAACGTTTGAGTTCATTAATTGTTTTATACTACCTTTTTATTTTTATGACTATTAGATTATTATATATATATCTGTATATATATATATATATATAGTATACCGCAAAGTATGAAATAAACGTCCTGATGAGGTCATTATGTAAATGATGTGCACGTTACTGTGAATGACCGAAATCGGTGGTTGTTGACTTCACCGGTGAATGTTGACAATCACGTAGTCGCTTTGGTGAATGTCCGAAACATTTATTACATCCGATTTTATATTAATTTATTCGTGGATATAATCACGTTTTTTCGATATTTTAATACTTATTGACGATAGATTAGAAGAAACACCAGTGTTTGGAGTATCGGGCAAATGTATACCGGGAAGTGGCACTTGACCGTAAAAAAACATCAGTGTAGGGTATACCGGGCAAATGTATACCGGGTAATGGCACTTGACCTTAAAAAAAACATCAGTGTAGGGTATACCGGGCAGTGGCACTTAACTAGACCTAGTATATATTTCGGACATTTACCAAAGGTTTAGTCATACGAAGTCTAGTTAAGTGCCACTGCCCGGTATACCTACACTTATTTTCCCAGGTATTTGCCCATTATATCCTACACTGATGTTTTTTATGGTCAAGTGCCACTGCCCGGTATACATTTGCCCGATACTCCAGACACTGATGTTTCTTCTAGTCTATCGTCAGTATAAGTATTAAAATATCGAATAAATGTAATCTATCGTCAGTAAGAATTAAAATATCGAATAAATGTAATTATATCCACGAATAAATTAATATCAAATCTGAAGTAATAAATATTTCGGATATTCACCAAAGCGACTATGTGATTGTCAACATTCACCGGTGAAAGTCGACATTCTCCAGATTTCGGTCAGTATCTGAGATGTATTTCATACTTTGCCTAAATAGCATTTGGCATTCTATATAATGCCTAGGCAATGTGTGAAATATAAATCATTTCATATTTTACCGGCTAAGTTTAGACATTCTCAATGCCGGATTTCATACTTTGCCCGTAACACACACACACACGCACACTCTCTCTCTCACACACACACACACACAGATATATATATATATCGATATTTATATAACGAAGAAAATAAGAAAATGTGGTAAGTTTAATTTACTGTGCATAATTTGTAAGTTCATAAAACTCATGAAATAAGTTAAAAATACAAAGAAAACAAGGAAAAAAAATTAATTTTTGAAGAAAAGAAAAAAAATAGTAATAAATTACATGTTTTTAATTTTTTTAATATTTTTTTTAAAAAATAATTTTTTTAATATTTTTTTAAAAAAATAATTTTTTTATATTTCTTTTCTTTTTTTCAAAAATATATTTATCCTTGTTCTTGTTTGGTTTTCTTAACTTAAATAATACAGCCAAAGCAAAATATGTCAATACAGTGTGAGGAGCACCAAGAAAATAATAATAATAAAATGAACAATTCTATATTAAAAGAAATCAAGCAAAAAATCAAAATTAAACAAAAATTCTAGTAATCGGCAGTAGTTTGTTTATTCAACAAACCGTAAAGTTAGGAAAATTTCTTTTCTTTTACGGGTTTGAAACCATTTATATTTGGAATGGTTAAAAAAAAACGTGAATGCCAAAGTATATGGGTTTGTAACCATTTACAGCTGGTATGGTTCTAAAACTGAAAAAAATTAAATTTAACTCGGCATTAAATTTAAGCATCAGACATTTAGCTATGCTGTGTCTTGTCAAGTGAACTGTGCAATGTGGTTTAATTATTTCATGTAGTGTTGCTATCTAATGAGAAAAATAATAGATATTTTGTGTTAATCAGTTTTGTGGTGCTGTCACCTATGCGTGAATGAGTGTTTCGTTCTCTAATTAATCCAGGGTCACCCATTGAGGACTGTTAAAAGAATGGAGGAAATATTGTGGTAGGATTCAAACCTCCGTTCAGCCCATAATGATAGTGACCGATTTGCTCTCTCGACAAAAGTAACTATAAGGTATTCACCGCACTCTTATAGGGTCCATCCACTGCAGCCGGTGATAGAAACTGAAATTATGAATTCTTATCATATGGAATAGCTTCTAATTTTGAATGAACGTTCTCACCGGCTGTGGACTTATTTAGCGCGGACAAAACTCCGCTTCCTTAACAGGAACCTTTCGTTCTTCTTCGGTTCGGTTATTGAGTGAAAACAGGCAGTAAATGAATTTTTTCATAGTTTGCATATCATTTTTTAATGGTAATTTGACTGTTTTGTTCTAATGAGGTAAAATAACAATGAACAAAATTGCCATTTAACTATTTTTTCCGAGAAATTTTTAATTGAACACAACAACTAATATGGGTTATGTAAAGCACAAAAATAGACATTATACTTTACAATAAATAAGGTTCTTTACACCCTCTGTAGTAAGTGTTATAATGTAATCTCTAAATATATTCCTAACATTTTTTTCATTTTAGGGGTTCTACTAAGTGAAAGAAAAGAAAGGAAACTACAATCACTCAAAAATTAATAACTACTTTACTGAAACTTGTTACCGCCCCCCCCCCCCCCTATCAAAAGGGCGGAAATCAATATACCTTTTGGTCATAATGGATTCCCCTCTCTGCTCTACTGCGATTATTGATTACTGCTTTTATCGTTTTTTTTTTTTTCTTTCTTGAAATTTTTTGTTCCCATCAAAAAAGTATTTTAAAACTATTTTGGACACACAAAAAAAAAAAAAAGGCAAAATAGTTTCATTTTCAGCAATGAATGAAATCACGATTTCTTATACCGTTATACGTTGAAAGCTTATTCGAGAAATAACGAAATTATTACAAATGCAATTATTATGACCTATGTTAAATTGTAAATTTTTATTAACTGGCAATATAAATAAATGTTTACAATTTTGTCTTTCTTTATAATAGGAAATAATTGTAACCTCATCTATACTTTTTTTATACAAACTTTTTTAAAGGATAATATATTTTGTATGTTCACAAATTAAGAATTAAATGTGGTATTCAGAAATATAAGTTTTTTTTTAAGAAAAGGTATTTTGAATAGGTATGAGGGTATTCATAACATTCGCGCACAACCCACAGTTTGGGATTCTTTGGAATGATTGAAAAAAAGAAAACTTTTGGGCAATTGACGAATATTTTAGCTTTAAGGTCTTATAGGTAAGGCTCTATAGCAGTTTTTGTGATGAGAGTGCATAGACTAGTGATTTTAAGTCTTTAAATGCGTTTATCTCAAAATCAGATTTTTTTCACATTTTACACAGCCTTAAAAAAGATAACTCATATTGTTTTTAAAATAATTATTTACAATTTTCTAAGAGTGTTTATGATTATAGCACACATTGTTTGAACTACAGACCAAGAAAAAAAAATAGAATTTTAATTTTTATCACATAATAAAACTTTAAAACTATTTTTTTAAAATTTTATATTAATATTTTAAAAAAAGTTGCCGAAACTAATCGGATACCTTAAAGCACTGAATTCAAATTTGCTCAATGTGTAAGTCTCTCTTCCTCTTTTCCTAAATAAATAAGCAAAAATAATAGAGATACATAAAGAAGCATTTTTAGTATTATGAAATTTGAATGTTCCGTGCAATTTATTTAATATTTAATAGAGTGTTTGTAGGGCTGGAGAAAAAGAAGTCAGAAATCAGTAATGTTTAGTATAGTATGTAATATAACACTAAATAAAATATATAGTACATAATAAATACAAAATGGATTGTTAAATAGTACTTCATACTTACGCAGGAACATTTAAAAAAAAAATTAATTAAAGCTATAATGAAATAGCAGTTTAAATACTCAGCAATTATTAGAAACATTGCATTGTTAATAAACAGTGTTTGTATTTTGCAATAAAAGTTGTTGGCAACGCGACCGCCAGCAGATGCTGTGAAAATAACAGCAAAGTTGCTGTTTTAATTATTACAGCAGTCTGATATAAATTTTACCGTAAAATGTTGATCTGAATATTTACAACACATGTTGTAAATTTTATTTAAAAAATTGCTGTTTTGAATATTACAGCAGACTACTGTAAAATGTATATCAAAGTATCAAACTTATGCAAATTTCAGAAAGTACTGTGATTAATACAGCAAACTGTTGTGGATGTCACTGTTTCTGACAGTGCTGTGAATATAACAGCAGGCATCTGTCAATTCCTAAGTTGCTGTTTCTGACAGCGTTGTTCAGTGTCAGTAACAGCACATCACTTATAACTTACATAAGTCTACTGAAATATTTACAAAATTATTCAAAATAGCAACTTTGTGAATTTTACACCTACTACTGGCTGCTAGTTTTTCTGTAAAATAAATATAGTTTTTTATAGTTTACATAAAACTATATTATTGAAATTCATAAAAATGGATTATCAAATTAATTGATAAAAGCACAAACAATGCTATGTGCATCATCAGTGCTGGTCAGAAAAAGTACATTCATTTTGTTGTTTACTGCAACTACAACTACAAATGTCATTAACTACAACTACAGTTTTTAATGTGATGGCCACAAACTACTTTGGAATTGTAGTAACTACTTCTCTACTTTAAGGAGACGAACTTACATGAAACGTAAGCGAATAATTAAGAAATGTTTATTCATGTTTACATGAGCCAGTTTGTTATACCAAAACATATTTTTCGAATTTATTCATTCAACATTCCATTTTTTATGCCTTTCGTGACAATGTATACTTTATTTAAGAAAAACGAATTTATGAAATACTTGAAATTTTGTAAGTGTTTAATTCTCTTTTATTTCCTCTAAAAATTATGTAAATGGAAAATACGTTCCATTTCTTTGAAATAACATCCATGTTTCACGAGTGTGCATTCGCATATGAAAGTGTGACCAAAATGATTATTTATCTATTTTTCGTAATGGCTAGTTTAAATAATAGTTAGGGGAGAGTCGGGCCCACTTAAGGAGTATTGCTTATATTTCTGTATAATATTGAGTAATAATAAATATTTTTGTGTGTTTCTATTGTTTTATCATCTAATTAAATAATGCAAAAAGAATAAACCAAAAAAAGAATAGTTTAACTTAAAAAAATAGAAATTTAAAAAATTTGACTACTGTATTCAACATATTTTCAAAACTATTGTTTACCATGTTACCAGCTGCATAAATACTTGAGACTTTGAAAATAATCTTTTTTTAATATACTAATTAATGTCCGATGGCCCATTGACTTGAAAAAATATTCTATACATATGAAATTGACAGTGGGGGGGGGGGGTACCCGACACTCCACTATACGTGATTATAAAATACGTAATTCCTGTTAACGCTCATTGCATTCATTGACGAACCCGTGAAGATTTGTACCCATCCAATTCAAAAAATGAGTCGCGTTAGTCTCTTTACTTAACTAACGCTAAAAGTAGTTGCCAGGAATCGCTATAAACTATTGTTTTTTTAATAGCACTAACCACTACCCTACAAATTACGAAAACAAGTGGCGATAGTAAATTGTGGTATGCTACTTCCGACCACCAAGTATGTAAATAAGTCCACAAGTGAAATTGAGAATAAATTTAGTACCAAATATGATATTTACACACATTAATAATACTATGATGTGAAAATCTAATTGCATAAAACTATCTATCATGGATTACTAGACATACAAAGCATTGAACTTAGGAAAAATTGAATGTATTTTTATGTAAGGTAACCTCAATTTAATTAATTATAACACTATACGCTTACTATCCCAGCGATTCAAAAATTAATTGCAATATTTTATACTATCAAAATATTCAGATGAATCTAGTTTTTATTCGACTTCATAAAAGCTGATCATAAGTTGTCCATCTTTGATTCACAAAAATGTTCTCTCAAAAATCTGCTTTAAAAAATTTATAAATTTTACAAATAGTCTTTTGAAAACAACATATTTTATTTTTGATTTATGGAGTTTTAACCTATGTACAGGTAATACAATAATGACTATAATTCAAAAATAATTTTAAAACTCCTTATTAGAAAGTAAGACAAAATAGTATACACATAAGGGGTTGCAAACTAATATTCAGGCGAGGAAAAATAACAAACAAATTCTAACTTATGAATTACTGAGCAGAGTGAAACAAACATAAAAATCTGTTTAATTACAGGGGAAAACAGAAAGTTGATAAAAGGAGATTATAAAAAACAAGCCGTATCAGGCAATCAAACTGGTTTTAGTGTTTTCGCCTCTCCTTTCTTATTAGTTATTATGTAAATTTCATTAGCGTTTTTTTTCCCTTCATGGTTAAAATATACATCTACAAAGCTGCACTCAGTGTTTGCTTTAGGTAAATATTTAAAGAATTAAATAACGAAAAAAAAAAAAATCGCCAGTCGCTTAAGAAGATCAAAAGTTACGGAATGCTTTCACTGCGTGTTATTCTCCATTTCTAATGAACTCGTACTTACTTTAGTAATCGGTCGCCATAGTAACTCGAAAAGAAACGAATTAAGTAGGAGGGGCAGAAAATACTTTGATAACCGAAGTTCAAACTTGCACTTTCTCGGTTACAGGAATATTAGAAAACACTATTCCTTTAAGTGAAAAATTAAAAAACTAGTATCGAGCAGTTCAAAAATGTTTCTTACTTTTTTCGTCTAAACCGCCAGAGAATTTTATTTCGTTATTAAAAATGATTAATAAATTCCCCATTCAATACAATTTTTATTTACGAAAAAAATATGCAAGAGAACGAGCATTTCTTGAAATTATTTGAGGCAGTAACAAATGCAAATTTGTCTTATTATCAAACTTCGCAGTATGCACATTCTGAGTTTGACGTCGAAGACGATGCTTTAGCGGTTACGAATTTGATTTGGCTTTCAACTTAATGTCAGACAAAGTGGAAAATTATGATAGACATTCAGTAAGTATCGATGAGTGCGATGTCTCAACGAAGTCAAAAGCTTTGAGAGTTGTTGGCCTGTTAGAGGAGGGCCAAACATAAGCCAAAGAAGCAGAAGCCATTGGAGTTTCACAAAGTGTAAATTCCAGGATCAGGAACCGTGTTTTGGAGACTGGAAATGGAGGCCGAAGATAAGTGCAACGGCGTAGGCGTGCAGCAACGTCCAATGAAGACTGTTACTTGGTCACCGCAGGTGGCCAGCCGACCCGCGAAGCGAGTTTGCGGCCCCCCACGTAGTTTCGTCACCCTCGCACTTCGGAGGTCGTCAGGACCGAGGCCCCTCGGACGCGGAAAGCACACAGCCGTCACCCAGAAGCGTCGTGTACAGTCCTGCGCACCTAATGCCCAATCCTACAACCCTACAAACTCACTAAGCCCGTCTGTCCAGGCTCCTGTAAGGGAAGGGGGTTAGCACATAAAAATACAGTTACATATTTTGAAATTAATAATATTAAGGAGGAACTTACTTTGTTATTGCTGGCTGTTGATTGCTTACTTAACTTCTGGTTTAGGTTAGGATCCTGTTGCAATTCGTTGTTTTATTTGCTGCTTGGAAGACTGTTACTTAACGCTAACGGCTCGGAGACAAAAGCTGCCCGAAATCACTTTCACGCTGTAGGTCTGTATGCTCGCCGTCAAATGGTGTGTGTTACATTAACAGAAAGGCACCGTCACGCCCGCAGGTAGTGGGCAACGCAGCATGCGAACTGGAGGAGAAATGAATGGCACACTATTCTTTCTTCTGACGAGTCCCGTTTTTCTGTTCAGCCTGATAATAGGCGTATTATCATCTGGGGGAATGTGACACTAGAAATAATCCTGTGTTCGTGAATGAAAGTGTAAGATTTGGCGTTGGGGAAGTGGTGGTCTATACTGGCATCTCCTTTGATGGGCTCACCCATCTCCATATCATTCGAAATCGAGCGGCAGCAGCAATTGGAGATGACTTCATATTAATGGCCGACAATAATTGCGTTCCACTTCGTGATAACTTGGTGAATGATTTCTTTTTGGAGGAAGGAATCATATGAATGGATTGACCATCGTGTTCTCCGGACACGAACCCAATCTAGCATGTTTGGGACACTCTAGGCAGACGAATTGCTAAATGCTTACCAAACCCACAAACTTCCAAAGAACTGGAAAGAGCTCTTCTGGAGGAGCGGGACAGAATAGCCCAGACCTTCATAATAACTATATATAATAACTACATATATACTACATATATATAGTTCAAAATGAAGTATATATATATATATATATATAATATATATATATATATATATATATGTATATATATATATATATATATATATATATATATATATATATATATATATATATATATATATATATATATATATATATATATATATATATATATATATATATATATATATATATATATATATATATATATATATATGGGAAACTCCCTCTCACTCTCTCTCTCTTTATATATATATATATATATATATATAGAGAGAGAGAGAGAGGGAGTTTCCGATCGGGACTTCCCCGTCAGGACTCGCTGGCGCCTCTCAACGACAAAGAGGATGATGCAATGCTCTGAAGTATTACATGATGGCTGACGACTTACGCAATGTTCGCAGTTATTACACCATGGCGTTGAAACTCCACAGACTTCGGCCATCCTGCAGAAAAATGCCCTCATTTTATTGGAACAGCTTCAGACACGGTTACCTGAAAAAAAAAGAAAAAAAACGAGAAAGCAAAGTATAAAAATATAAAAAGCAATTTTTTAGTTTACTGACCACGGTTTCCTGTGGTCATCTGAAGATGAAGTGTTTATTGGTCCATCATGATTCCCCACTTTTAGCACATCGTATCGGTCATACTTCTTCACTTTTGTGATTTTGTATGGACCGAAGAACTTTGGTCTTAATTTGAAACCAGATCCAAACTGAGTTTTCTGTAAGTCTCCTTCTCGATGTTCGTTGGCTTTCTTCCTTCTTTTATTGTATTGCCTGCGATTCTCTTCTTGTATCTTCAAAATATACTTTTTGGCTTCTTCTCGAATGTTCTCTCTATCTTGGATAAATGATTCTATGTGCTCTTCCTCCAAAATTTTCAGAATTTGTAAGTTCTCTTTTGTTCTCATTTTTACTCCGGTTAAAAGTTGAAAGGGTGTTCTCAGAGTGCTTCGAGAAACTGTAAAATTAATGGTACGCTGTACTGCTGTAACAAGTTTGTACCACTTAGTAGGATCTTTTATCGAAAGTTTTGCTAGTATAGGTATGAGGATCTTATGCATTATTTCCACTTGTCCGTTACCCCGAGGAATGCCTGTTGTTATTTTCAAATGTTCGATACCTCCATCTTGGCAGTAAGTCTCAAAATCTGTTGAAGTAAACGCTATACCTCTGTCAGCAATTATTCGTGAAGGATTCCCAAAAGTTATCTGTTGAGCTTTCAACTTATATATTGCCTCTAGACTTGACGTTGATTTGGTTGGGTAGAACCAAACAAACTTGGTAAATGCATCTACCACGGTGAAAATATGTTTATAGTTTTTATTAGTTGAAGGCATGGGACCAATGAAATCGATATGGTAAGTATCTAAGGGAATATTATTCTTAGGAATCGGGTTCAAAAACCCTTCCCTTTTTCCTGCCTTCTCTAATATGCACTCAACGCAATTACTTAAAACATTTTCAACACATTTCTTCATATCTGGAAAATAATAGTTTTGTTTAAGTACATCAAGAGTTTTACCAATACCAAAATAACCACTAGCATTTGTAGATTTGATAATGTCAGTTTGCATTTGTTGTGGAACCACTAACAAGAAATTATCATTTTCATGTTTATATAGAACATTATTTTTTACCAAAAAATCATCGATTGATTTATTTTCCGAAAGTTGTTTAATAGAATTAATATATTCGTCATTTACCTGGTTAGTAACAATTTTAGAGGTTAATTCGTCACAAGTAATATGCATAATAGGATATCTACTTAAACAATCAACATGTTCCATTTGTTTACCTGGGCGATGTACAATTTCATAATCAAAGTCTTCCAAAAATAATGCCCACCTAGCTATTTTAGGAGTTAATTGTTTTTTATTCATAGTCTTTTGGAAAGCTGAACAGTCTGTAACTAGTTTAAATTTATTTTCCACCAAATAATTTCGAAATTTTTTCAAAGCCTTAATTATAGCCAATACTTCAAGTTCATAACTTGAATAATTCTCCTCTTGAGGAGTCGTTTTTTTACTCATATAGTGTATTGGGTGTAATTTGTTATCATCAGATTGCTGAAAAAGAATAGCACCATACCCAAATTTACTTGCATCGGTATGCAATTCAAGCTTTGCTCCTTGTTTAAAAATGTGTAGTACTGGATTTTCAGAAAGTTTTTGTTTTAAAGTTTGAAATGCTGTTTTTTGCTCTGGGCCAAAATAAAATACACTGTTATCCCGAGGTAAATGACTTAATGGTTTAGCAATTAAGGCATAGTTAAGAATAAACTTCCTAAAATATCCGGTTAATCCAAGAATACTCTGCACCTGTTTAGTAGATTTGGGTACAGGAAAATTTTGAACAGCTAATGTTTTTTTCCAAAGAGGGTTTAATGGTACCGTTCTCAATAATGTAACCCAAAAAGTTAATTTTAGTCATCAAAAATTGGCATTTCTTTAAATTAAGTTCTAGTCCATATTCGGATGCAGTTTGTAATACTCTCGTTAACCTGTTCAGTGCGTCTATTCACTCTCTGCGGGTAAAAAATATCATCCATGAAGATGACAACAACACCTTCTCTAAGAAGATCACGAAACACATAATTAATGTACCTCTGGAATGTACTAGGGCTATTACACAACCCAAATGGCACTTTATTAAACTCATACTGCCCATCAGGTGTCACGAATAAGGTATACTTTTTACTATCCTCGTCTACGTCTATATGGGAAAACCCATTTCTGAGATCAATTTTTCTACAGATTTTAGAACCGTGTAATTGGTCTAACACATCTTCAATAAGAGGTAAGAGGTATCTATCTTTAATTGTTTTTAAATTTAACTTTCGGTAATCTTTGCATAATCTTAGGATATTATCTTTCTTTTTGCAAAGAACTATTGGAGAACAATAATCAGAGCAACTATCTCTAATTATATCTGTCTTTAACCATTCTGATATCTGATCATTTACTTTTTGTTTCTCAGAAAAAGATAAACGTCTAGCTCTTTGACATACTGGTATTTCCTCTTTTAAAATAATTTTCATTGTTAACTCAGTGTCTTTAATTTTGTTTGGTTTATAATTATTAATCAACACTGACAGTTTGTTTCTAATACGAGTCATTAACATGTGATAAATCAAGTTCATCATTACTATATACATTGTTGATATTAAATAAAAAAACATTCACAGGAGGAAAAGTCATTAATATTCAAACAAGAACACTTATAAAAATCTTCACTCTCAGAAGCTGCGATTTGAGTCTTTACACTTGAAGAAAGCTGACCTAGTTTTTTTAATTCCTCGTTAATCGTTGGGTTTAGGATCGCCTCTACTTCAAGATTATTCAAAACGGCGGCGCTGCCTCAACCCTGGCGCATTCTGATTTATAGTCAATTCCATTTCAACAAGTTTCGCTTTTTGCCTATCCCCAAAACATGACGTCAGTATTATATTACAAAATGGCAGATTTCTTATTTTTATTTTATTTGATTTAATCACCGATATTTGAGCTCCGGAATCAATAACGGCCTGAATGGGATTTCAATTCACATAAATCTCAGCAAACTTCAACTCGTGTTTAAAATTATTCTCTCCAGATGGTTTGCAGGAATTTACACTTAAGTTTTTATTCTTTAAGTTTTCACTAGGAGGGGTATTTTTTCTTTCTGATTTATCGCTTCTGGAATCATATGTTTTATTCAATCTTTTCTTGCAATCGCGTGCAAAATGATTAATTTCCTCGCAAATATAGCATTGTCTCTCCGCTCTATTTTGTTTATCTATCGCCTGAGAAAGACGATCCGGGTAATTTTTTCTGAAATCTCTGTTTTCATTCCGAAAAAAAGTGAAATTCCCATATTTATGGGCTTCTCTGTGTGGCATATTTTTCGACGTTATGTAAATGTCTAACTCTTGAGCTAACTCGACGGGATTAAACCAATTTTCTCCCTGACGTATTAAAATATGACTCGCCATCTCTTTATTTAATGTCTCAATTATTTTATCGGATATAATTAAGTTGCATAATAATTTAAATGTTTCAACTTTACGTAATTGGCAATAATACTCGAAATGCGAATTTAAGCGAGTAGCAAATTGAATATAAGTTTCTTCTTTAAATTTTGAGGCATTTTTAAAGTTATTCAAACACTCTTGGGGAGTTTGTAGAAAATCGCGCAATATTAAAGCTTTTAATTTTTCATAGTTTTTTAAATCATTATCTTCAATGTATAACAAGACACTGTTTGCTTTTTCACCTAACATATTAATTAAGATTTCGGCTTTAAGCCCCTCATTTATGTTTTTCGTAGCAAAAGCTCTTTCCAACGATGAAAAAAATTGATTAAAATTTTCAGGTTTCGATGGAACTGGAAGAGATAGAGTTTTGATGCTATGAATTAGATTCTCAATGTTTGTTTCGGGCGTATTATTTAATGTTTTGGGAGGGTTAATTTCAAATGCTTTGTTTTTCGTTTCTAATAAAAGCATTTCTTTCTCGAGTCTTTCTAATTTTAATTTTTCTAACTCAACTTGAATCTCGCTTTGTTTAAGTTCCCTGTCCGCTGTTTGTACTCTTTCTTCCACGGCGTTAGTTATTAAATTTTTGACAAATTCTGAATCATTTTTAAATATTTCGGTAGATTCAATTTTTTCTTTTAATTTAACAATATTATCGCTGCTGTCTGTGATGCCTCCTATTTCCTCTAATACTTTTTCTAGGTCTTTTTTCTTTGAATTTTTATACATTTTCAAAATTGAAAATTTCCTACCTTGATTGAAGAGACTCCCAATGTCCGATTGTAATCCAATGTTTTGTTGATTCAAACCAGATTCGTATCCCTTTCGTATCCAAGGATTTCACAACTGCACTTCACGGAAAAGTTGACTGCCCTTCTGATTTGCACAAAATATTCCAATGATTGCGGAAAGTTTCTGGATCAATTCACGGCAGATTCAGGTATTGCTGCTGTCCTTCACGACAGATTCAGTTATTGCTGATTTCGGAGTGTTCAAAAGTCTCTGCTGCTGCTTCTCCACTTGCTGATTTTTCGCTGCACTTCTAGGAAAATTTATGTATCCCAACTGCCCTACTCGGCAGATTCAAGACGGGATTTAAAACAGGAACGAAATCTACAGCTCCTGCACGAGCGTAGAATTTCGGTCATTCCCCTTCTCGGGACTTAAAACAGGAACAAAATCTACGGCTCCTGCACGAGCCTAGAATTTCACTTTTTCTTAGCTGCACAATTCGTAGATTATCCCCTTCGCGGGATTTCAAAAGTTATTTGGCTGAAAAATCCCCTGCTCGGGATTTCAAAGTTCAAAATTATTTTTTAGCTTGATGCTCAAATCACGGTCGCAGGCCCCCATCATTTGTAGGAGTTTGTGCAGCAAAGGATGAAATAACGACGATGATATAACATTGAAACTTAACATTTAATAGAAATAAAAGGAAATACGTTTAAATTTAGAAGTGACATGGTTGGTGAGAGCTGCCTCCGCGCATTATCTCCAAAATGCATGTGAATAAGAAATTAAAATGTTATATGGATGAAGTTCAGAGTTAATTATAAATTCGGGAGTTTCCGATCGGGACTTCCCCGTCAGGACTCGCTGGCGCCTCTCAACGACAAAGAGGATGATGCAATGCTCTGAAGTATTACATGATGGCTGACGGCTTACGCAATTTTCGCAGTTATTGCACTATGGCGTTGAAACTCCACACACACACACGCACACACACACACACACACACACACATATATATATATATATATATATATATATATATATATATATATATATATAAATGTAGAGAAAACAAGGAAAAAAAATTGCAGAATAATGAAAAGAGGAGAAGAAAATTATTGAAATAAAATAAAGTATCATGGAAGAAAAAGATATAATCGTGTCAGCTGATGATGAGATATAAATTTAAAAAATTCAATTGCTTATAACTGACTCTATATTGAATTTTATTGTTAAATCATATTAATCCATTACTATACATACTATACACAGCCTATTTAATGCGCGTATAATGTGGAATTTTTTTTTTAGCTTTTTTCTTTTAGTTTAATAATTGTACATTTTCAATAGCATGTCTAAAGACTTTTGCAAAAATTAATTCGATTACCCGTTTTATTTGCAAATTCGGAGCTAAGCATTTCTCAGCAATAACTATAGTTTAGCCATAAAATTTAGTGTGGAATATTTCATTTACTTCGAAGCGTTAATACTTGCTACATATTGTTCCTGGTGCAGTGAATATTTTTTATAGCGAACTTTTGTTTTTATAGATGTATAGCAGCATTTAAAGACCATAACAAACTTATGCCAACGCTTGATCAACTGTAAAATATGCACCGTCGATTTTCAAAGTGCAGCTTTTGTGTGCAAAAATAATTCACGTATTGTTTGAATTTGGTTAAAAATTGGTGTAATGTTTTTCTATTATGAGTGTTTAAATTTAATAATCGCCTTTCAATTGTTCCTAAAAATAAAATTTTCCTTCACATAATCTTTTAGGTTCTTCAGCATCAAATTCAGGTAGATAGTTTTTTCGGGTAGATCAACAATAACTTTTGCAAAATAGTTTAACCACAAGGCCTTTTCTTTATTAAAACAATTCTTTTCCTCAACTTTAATCATTGGTAATGAAAGCAAAAACTTAAATCTTTTTACAAATGAAAAAAAAAGAAGAAGAAGAAGAAAAGGAATGTTTTCATCAAACGTGTCCCTCTCTTTTGAAAAAAAGTCAATAAACCTGGCCATCGACATTTCCCAAGCTATCCTCTCCGCTTTAGCTTTCACATATAAGATAGCTGATGGGATCGATATCAGTGTGTATTGAAACCGAGAGTAGATGGAATTTAAGCGTCGAAGCACATCGCGTAACCTCTGGGCAACTGGGCTATCTTCTGCAGAACGAGCACCTCAAGCTAATAAGGAATGACGTTTAGAGACACCCCTTCCCCTCATCCTCGTACGCTCCCCTTTCAGTTAGCCAATGGCGGTGAACGGCAGCTATCGCCAATTATTATTTATCGCTTCCCATAAACGTATCATCTTAAAAACACCGACAAGCACACTTTTTAATGTATCTTTTAAATTTTTCGCAACTCAAGTGAAATACAGTCTTAAAAAAGATTGAATATATATATTTTATCAAATATAACACGATTCAAATAGAGAAAAATAACACCCCCCCCTTCCCTTCAAATGATTTTCAAATCCTCAGAAAATAGTATTTCATTCCATAAGAAGCTAGATTAGTTTTGAATTCTGTTTATTGTACAACATATAAATTAAATTTTTGCTGCTGTGACAAATTTGAATGCAAGAATGTGTACATGTTACAATGAATAAAGCACGACGCGTTATGAATGATTTGCTTTCATATGATTTCTGGCTTTCTGTTACGTTTTGATTGCTTTTATTTGTTTAAAATGAGCCCGTCTTTAGTTTAATGCAACTAACTGTCTGATTCAGATATATTTACTGGAGACATATAAAATATAATCATAATTAATGACACAAGAGAAAATATTTATTGCGATCACTGGTCAAATGTCATAACGTTTCAAGTAATGGTGGCAAAAATTGAATCAATTGAAGTGTTTGTCATCCAATGAACTGGATTGCTTTTCAATTTCAGACCTTTCTTAAGACGTCATAAAATTTTTTTCTTACTTCAAAATATTACAATTACCACTATGACGGTAATTATGAACAAGTTAATCATAACAATAGAAAAAATTACTTATGGCAAATACTATGAGGTATTTATGACTTTCTGTAAGATAACCAAATAACGCAAGCATTAACAAAAATAATAAAGAGAAATAACAGAAAGAAGCAGATATTTTTGGAACGTCTGAGAGTTCGTTGAATTTTTGTCGAGATTGATTTCTGTAAAATGTGCACTAGTGTACTAACTCGTTACAAGAATTGAAAATGATATAATCCTTAAGAGAAAACATGGAAAAATTACAGAAGAATGAAAAAAGAGAAGAAGAAAATTATAAATTTTAAAAAAAATTCCATAAAAATCCGGAAAAAAAGATATTATCTCTTCATCAGTTCACACGATTATATCCGCAAAAAGTAGTGATTTCTAATATTGTATTAATATAGCCAAAGCAAAATATATCCATACAATAGTGTGAGGAGCAATTAAAAATTATTTTTTTGAAACAAAATAGCTTAAATTTACTAAAAACGTTTTTGTTAATTTACACAATTTTTACAGGGTGCAAATACATTTCGAGCAAATCCGTGGCTAAAAATATGCGCAAAACAGGCACTTCATGTTTCTCGTTCTCTTTTTTTTCTTAAATAAAAGTTAATTTTCTAAAATCATTAAAATTGTATAATTAAATATCAACCTTATTAACCAAAAACATTTTTACATTATTACATTATCCAGTATATTATTACCTTTCACACATCGATTTTCTGGCTAATCCTAGGTAACTAACAAATCAAACGTGCTTCAGTACTGTAGTAAGAACGCGCTATAAGACGAAATCTCTCTATTTACGCTTTTATCTCAATTTGCGCTTCTGTTTTCATATTTGTAATCTGGCAATCTTATTGCGAAAATATTTTAAGTCATTCTTGAATATTCTCCTGTTCATGTAATTTCATTTGAATTCGCTACTCGCTTTATAGATTTCATTTTATATTTTTTTCTGTTTTTTCTTTAAATTTTTTTCCTGCTTTTTCTTTAAATTTTTTTATTTTATTTATTTATATTTTTGACGTGAAATTTTTTACTTAATGTGTTCTATTCCCTTTCGTTTAAATTTTTCTTGTGTGCTCTTCACACTATTGTATTAATATATTTTGCTTTGGCCATATTAATACAATATTAGAAAGCACTCTTTTTTTCGCGGATATAATCGTGTGAGCTGATGAAGAGATTATATCTTCCCCCCCCCCCGGATTTTTATTTAGTTTTTTTAATTAATCTTCTTTTTCTATTTTGTCATTATTCAGTACATTTTTTCATGTTTTATCTACATCTTGAATTATAATTATGGCTTTCCTGGGACGAGCAAAAGAAACGTTATTCAGTAAAATTAAATTAAGAAAACTTTTGAACTAGAGCGACTTACTGCTCAACCAAGTAGTCCTTGAATTTGTATTTAGTAGAGTTTTTGACAAAACGAGCAGAGATTCCTTCTAAAGAAGGTTTCTCTCAACTGTTCTAACAAAATGAAAGAATGTCACAATTTTTAAAGAAATTTTTTTGAAATGGCTTAAGCTAAATTGTGGAAAATTTAGGAAAAAATGTGTTCAACACCAAAAAAGTTTGATAATATTCAGAAAGATTTCGTTTATAAATAAAAGAGCTATTAAAATGATTGGGTACTGGACTTATTGAATTAAATGAGAGTGATTATACTTCTCCTATGATTTTAGTAGAAATGCTAAATAAGGCCCTGCCGTCTCAAAGAAATAGCTGAATAAATTCCTAAGATAGAAGAGAGGGTAGCTAAGGCAATATTTATCAGCCTTAATCTGTTAATAACCCTTTGACAAATCGTTAGATTTGGCCAAGGGTTATTGACAGATTAAACCAAGTCCAAATGCTCAACAAAAAAAAAAAAAAAAACTGCTTTTGTAACGGGATCCACAGATGACTTCCACTTGTGTTCAAAAATGTCCCTAATTTTTTTTAGCATGAATACTAAAAGTTAGTGAAGAATTTTGATGATATAGCAATTATCGTATTTAAAGAATTTAATGCGCAGAGGCGGAATTAACCATGAAACCTTCAGTATCATGTTTTTCATCTAAGACATATTGTCAGAGAAGGTTATAATGATACCTGTAGCTGCGTCCAAGATTGAAACACTTCTAGGCTATTACAGTCGATAGATACTAATGTTCTCTGTTTTAGTTGTGCCATATTAACAGACACCTTGAAAGACAAAACTAAACAGTAAGAGATTTCTTGGACTACCGAATTCGCCTTTAAGACAGCGATTCTCAACCTGTGGGGCGCGAGCACACTAGAGGGGTGGTGCGAGAATATATTATTTAAAAAAATTTATTAACCGGATTAAAGTAAAGCGCATATACTCATAGAAAATAAAATACATTTCGACATATTTAATAACTTATTAAAGTTAAACAACTTATTAAATCAAAACTTAGGTGGGGAGCCTAAGGTGGCTTTGCTTTGAGGATTTTTCCTAATTTTCTGGTTAAGTCTGTGTGGCTGAAATTTTTTTGTAACATCTTACACCTATCTCTAACACATATCACGCATTCTTTTAATTGTAAAATAAAATTTCATTTATTTTATAGTATAACTTCAAGACTGTAGCTTCTGAGCCTAAGGTTCCAAAGGTGGCCCATATGTTGAAATCACTTTTTCACTTACTCAAATTGTCTTTAGAAAAGACACTTGAACTGGCAAACGTCTTTTTAAAAGGCACTTAAAGTGTCTAGCTGGTAGGGACAAGTTTTCCGACTTTAAAAAAGATATTTATTCTTAGAGTGTATAATTTGTTTATATATCATTTACATTGATAGTTCTTGTGTGACGTCATTAGCTATTCTTTTGAGTTAACTCATTAGAATAAAACAAGAATTACGGAGTTAATTCTTTCAAAAGGGTTAAATAACCATAACTAATAAGTAAGAGTTAAAAATAACTATACTAGAGTTAACTAACCTAACCCATAACTAGCATAAAAATACACAAATTTACAAGAAAATACCAGAACTCACCACAAAAACACTCATAACTACCATGAAAACACCAAAAAATACCTGAAAAATTTCTTTTAATGCAAACAAAAAAAAAAAAATTTGAAACAAAATATCGCAAACACTTCAAAAGTGCCGATAACGTCAAAATATTATAAAAATTTAAAAAACACCTAAGTTCCACATTTACTTAAAATTAAATAAATCAATTAAATTAAATTCAATTAAATAATTCTTTTTGAAAAATAGTATACTACGTACTGATTTATTATTAATTTCCACGTTTGCTTCCAAAGGTGGCCCACGTGTCTCCAAAGTGGCACAGGTGTCGGGCCACCTTGGAAACATGCACATGGTCACCATTTGCAAGACTTAAAACTATTAATCTGAAAGATTAATTCAAATTAAAGTAATGTGGTTAAAGAAAGAGAAATAAATCTTCAGAAAACACATCATAATTCAAAGTTCTAAGAATTTTAACACATATAAATAACAATATCTTCCTACCCGGAATTTAGAATGACAACTGCAAAAAATAAAATCACTTTATACAATGAAGGCCATTGAAAGAAATCTCTTCCAATTTAGCCACGTGCACCTCAGATACAAGATTTACAATGCAGCAGGGCCATTTTGTGATTCAAAATAAAAATAATTCTACTTTTGGAGGTGGGCTATTTTAGGAGCACTGGCCACCTTAGGCCCACCTACCTTAATTAATCAAAACATATTAAATTAAAAACAAATTTAATAATTATTAGTGACTTTTTTGGGCCTGTTTTGCAGAGCAAAGCTTTTCGAGGTAAAGCTTAATATTAGAAATAGCCACTCTCAGTTCTGTTTCCATATTTAGCCGAGATCTATATTTTGTCTTCAAAGAAGCCACAGTAGAAAATCTAGTTTAACAAAAGTAGGATGTTGAAAATGGTAATAGAATACGAAATGCCCTTGTTTTTAGTGCAGAAAAATCATCCTTTACTTTCAAATAGTGATTTATTACTAAATTGTTTTTTTGGTTTCGCCACTCGTCGTGAAATCTATAAAGTTTTCTTCCTCATCAATTGGGAGTCCTTCGGGAGTCTTATGAAATGAATCCCTAACTTGCTATCAGTTTGTTGTCAGTAACAAACACTTTTTAAAATTTTTTGCCAGCATGGCTAAAGGATTTTCAATGGTTTTAAAACAGATTTTACATGCTCTTCTTCATAATATAACAGAATATAACATAATAATATAACAGTTCGTTATAAGTTTTCGCACAATCATCCACATTTGCAAACATTGTTAGGTTTTTTTGCTTTAAATTTCTGCCCCATAATTCCAATTTTCTACAAAAAGCTTTAACTTTATCACTCGTACCCAACTTATGTGTATTTGATCGCTGGAGTTTAAGATTTAAGTTATTTAATTTCTCGAATATGATGACAAAGTAGCTCAATTTCATCACAAATAAACAATCGTGAAAATTCTCGGCTTCCGGTCTGTTATCTTCTAGGAAAATGGCGATTTCTTCTCTTAATTCATTAACACGTTGCAAAAATTTCTCACGTGATAATCATCTTGCCTCGCAATTAAATAGTAAAGCTGAATATACTGAACCCATGTCTTTATAAAGTGCGGAAAAGGTTTTCGATCTGAAGGGTCTCATTTTTATAAGCGTCTCTGTGGATCATGCAATGTGTTCAGCCGTATTGAGACCATTTTTGTTTTACAAGTGCTTGTATACTTTGGAATCTTTCGGACATTGAACGAGCACCATCGGTTCATATTCCGACGCAATTTTTGCATTCTATGTTTGCCTCATTCATAAAATCATTTGAAATAGCAAATAATGCGAGCGCTGTTGTTTTGAGTAGTTCTACCACTGACATATTATCACAAAATCGAGCATAGGCAATTAAATGAGCAGCTTTATTAATATATGTTGCTGTATCTGCTGCCTGTTCATCAAGCTGTATTGAAAACAATTCGTCACGCAATTTCGAGAAAAGCTGACACTATACATCGTCAGCTATATAACCAATTCCACTAGCAACATTATCATTTCAAAGAGGTATGGACTGCAAATGTTTTGATAAATTATCTCCAAACATAGTTTTTATAATCTCAATTGCTGCTGACTTTTACTTTACTTTTGTTATGGCAGTTTGTTAAAAATAATTCAAAATACCCCATATACATTATTGTTGTACACATTTTACTGTAAGCGGGGGGCGCGATGAAAATTATGATTGAATATTGGGCCGCGAATACTGAAAGGTTGAGAAACGCTGCTTTAAGAAAAGAAAAGAAAACCTATATTCTTAACTAAGAGCTTGTCTAATTCACTAAACCTAACTAAAACAAGAACAAAAACAACCTAATTAAGCAGAAACAGATGCTTCGAAAATTGGTATGGGTGTGGTACTGAAATAGCTAGTCCCAAATATTTGAATAAAAATTTTAGTGAATCTGGAAAAATAAAGTAGACTATCTTTGAGCTTTCAATTTGAATAACACAATAGTTAATGGATGGAAAGGTATACGGAAATCATATTTTTTTTCTTGTTGATGCTTTGTATAGTTCAGTCGTACTTTCGTATTCCTATGTATGATTTAGATTTAAAAAAATGTATATAAAAAAAACGAAATAATCAAATCGGAAAGAACTTAGTTTACGAATGAAGTTTGAAATGTAAATATTAAATTGTGTGTTGTAAAAACCCCTTCTTTTTTGTATTTTTTAGGAAAAAATTCTTCGAGGATTTATTTGAAAGGAGTCCTAAAAACGACTAACTAACTCAAACATTAATAGTAAAACTGTATAACGAGATTAAAATTCTTTAAAAATGATACCAGATTTTTTTTGTTCGAATCAATAATTTTTTACTAGTAATTAAATATAATTTTGGTTATTATTTTGTATTAGATAAGCTTTATTAAGTAGCTTGTTTAATATTGACTTCAAGTATGCCTCGACAGTGAAGTTTTGGAAAAAAGAAGCGTCATCCAAATCAACACACTCAAGCTTATGCAACTTCTTCTGCTGTACACGGTAGTGCATCAAAGCAAAAGATTGAACAGAATTGTTCATTTCAAGAGGAAAAAAGTAACTCCATTAGCAATGAAAAAGATGATTTGAATATTATCATCAATTTGAGTGTATTGAATTCTTTATTAAATGATCTGGCCATGTGTAAACGTTGCCAATCCACTAACTATTTTGAAATTACTGAAGAAAAGAACAGTCGTAAGGGACTTGCTTCTTTTATAAATGTTTGTTGCAAAGCATGCAGAAGTGCAACTGTGTCATATACTTCTCCACTTTCAAGTTCTGGATACGATATAAATATTAGACTGGCATATGCTTTCCGCACCATTGGAAAAGGGAAATTTGCTGCTTCTTACATTCTGTGCGGTCATGAATTTACCTCCACCTCCTGATGAATTCGAGAGATTCAACTCTACAATTGCCAGTGCTCTCACGATAATTAGTAATCAGTCGATGCACAAAAGTGTTGAAGATGCTATATCTTCTAATGACAACATTCGTGAGATCGCAATAGCTGTTGACGGTTCATGGCAAAAACGAGGACACGCCTCAATGAATGGTGTTGTTACTGCCATTTCTGTAGACAATGGGAAAGTTTTAGATTACGAATGCCTCTCTAAGTACTGCTTCAAATGTAAAAGAAAATCAAACGATTGCCAGAAAAACTATGATGGTTCCAGCGGTGGTATGGAAACAGAAGGTGTGCTTTGAATTTTCAAGCGATCAGAATCTACTAGGAATGTTCGCTACATAAAATAACTAGGAGATGGCGACTTGAAAGGATTTTCAAAAGTGAAAGGCTCAAGTGTCTATGGAGATACTGTTATAGAAAAATTGGAATGTGTGAGCCACGTCCAAAAGAGAATGGGGGCAAGGTTGAAAGCTCTGAAAAGTGATATGAAAGGCAAGAAACTTTCTGATGGCAAAACACTTTCAGGACGTGGGCGTCTAACAGATGCAGAAATACTTTTAATTAAGAATTATTATGGACTAGCTATCAGGAGAAATGCCTTGAAATCTGTGCAAGATATGTCTAGAGCCATTTGGGCTATCTATTTTCATAAATTGTCAACTGACAAAAATCCACAACACGCATTATGCCCCATGGGTGAAGACAGCTGGTGTGGATATAATAAAAGCATTGCAACTGGGGAAAAGTATATCCATAAACATTCGTTACCCGAGTCAGTACTTATATCTGCGAAGAAGATTTTTAGAGATTTGTCGTCTAAAGAACTATTGCAAAAGTGCTTACATGGCCGAACCCAAAATCCTAACGAAAGTTTAACAATTGTGTATGGGAGAGGATTCCAAAAAATACTTTTGTTGGACTTGAAACTCTGAAAATTGGAGTAATGGATGCTGTACTGTGCTTCAATGATGGTGCTTTTGCTCGCACTTTTGTATTAAGAGAAATAGGTATAGCACCTGGAAACAACATGTGCGATGCATTTCAAAAACTGGATCAGGCGAGAATCCGTCGCGCTGAACTTTTAGTTCAAAATATGACGAAAGAAGCTCGATCTCTTAAAAGGAGACAAGAAAGAGGTCGGGAAACAGCATTGGATGATGAATATGCTGCTGGGAAGTTTTAAATTTCTGTAAATACTTATTTTAATAGCACTTTTTTTGTTTTTTACATTTTTCTCCAGTTGGTATTTTTCTCTATTCAGGTACGCTCGTACTGAATTCTATTTATCCAAAAATTCTGAAAATTTTCATGGTTGTTTATATACCTTAAGTGCATTTAATGAGCTAGTTAGAATTTATTTTGTGAATATAATTTTTATTTTTGGACAAAATATTTGTATGAAAATGTATCGATTATTTTCAATTTTTGAAAAAGTTCTATTCATTTTTCTATAATATAATATTTTCTGTACATATCTAAAAACCAGCGACTTGATTTGATTTTTAAAACATATTTACATATATATTTGTAAGTTTTAAGTGATGTTTTCATGTAAAAAAAATTTTAAGTGTACCAAAAGATATGTTACTATTAAAAATTTAGCGATAAACATAAAATTTTTTAATGCTTATAAAATAAAGTAACCTTTATATTTCAATTTAAATTTAATTGTTATTGAATAAAAATAATATGTAATCTTTATAAATTTAGTGTTTGAAACAATGAAATGTATTTGATAATTATAAAAAAAACACATTTACTATGGTGAAAAAAAGTCATTTTTACGCTGTCGAGAACGTCTTGGTTCCCTTAAAGACAAAATAAAGATTTTGTTGTCATATCAGTTACCAATTCAATATGAACAGCCCTTGTAACAGCACATGTAAACAAGGTTTAATATCTTTACCAGAACGAGCAGTGACTGGACCAGTAAAATCAATTCCAGTAACTGTAAAAGGAGGGTTTTCAAGAACTCTCGTCATTGGTAACTGTGCAGTAATTTGTTCTGTAGGTTTCAAAGAGTACCTTTTACAAATGAGACAAGTTTTTAAAACTCTTTTCACTATTTGTCTACCCTTCGGAATCCAAAATGCAGTACGAATTTTTGCGAGAGTAGCCGACACCCCACCGTGACAAACCTTTTCATGTTCTCTAGAAATTCAGTAAATTTTGACTTTTTAGGTAAAAGAATTTCTCGCTATCTGAAAATTCACTTTTTTCTAACCTTCCCGCAAAACGTTATCTAAAAATGGGGCGAAATAATAAAGAGACGACTTTTTATATACACCATTTTCAATGCATTCCAATTCAAAAGAGACTTTGCTCATACCAGTCCATCTCAGCTTCTGAGAGCTCAATTGCAGCTCCCAACTCAACTGGTAATTTTTTGAGCTTGTTGACGAATCTTTTAACCAGTACTGTTATTTTTAACACTCTATCAAAGTTACTATATTTATTTAAATCTAACACAAATTCTGAATCAAACACTGTACATTTACATTGGGAGATTATTTCACATTCTTTTCTAAATTCTAAATCTCCAATGGGTTTCTCATTTTAAATTTTACAAGGCCAAAACTCACTAGGTTGACTCAACCAAGGTGGTCCATACCACCACAACGAATTTTTGATTAAGTCCGAAGCAGAAATACCCCTTAAAAGGATATCTGCAGGATTTTCCTTTCCAGGACAATGAGACCATTGTGTTTGTTCAGTTAAATTTTGAATTTCATTGACTCTATTTTTAACAAAGGTTTTGTAGTTATTGGCCTCTCCCTTTCTCCAATACATGCATAGGGTTGAATCTGTCCAATAGTGACGAGTAGTTTCAAATTTTAAGCATTTACTAACTTGTTTAACTAACCTAGCGGACAATAAACATCCTAATAATTCTAAACGTGGCAATGTGATAAATTTAATTGGAGCAAAATTACTCTTGGAACATATAAAGCTAGTAATCACTCGATTTTCTCGAGTAATTCTTCTTAAGTAGATCACACAGCCATAGGCATTTATGGAAGCATCTAAAAATGAATGAATATCAAATGAAATAAAATCACATAAAGTTAATCTTGAAAAATAATATATAGGAATGAATATTTCGTTCAAATGTGCGAATTCACTGCACCACAACTGCCATTTGTAGTCCAGTAAAGGTGGAAGTTCAATATCCCAGTTAATATTAGCAGTCCACAATTCTTGGATAAGAATTTTAAGTTTCATAATGAAAGGATCAACGTAGCCAATGGGGTCGAAGATGCGACCCAGAAGGTGTAATACAAATCTCTTGGTACTGCTACCATTGACAGCAATGTCTTTCTACTTGCTGACGTCAAAAAAGATTATATCTTTATCAGGATTCCAAGAACTTTATTTGGTACAAGATTTTCACTTATGCTATTTGAGTCATCAGTTTCTATGCCAGATCTTTTGTACAGTACGCAAAAAAAACAAAAAAAAAAACAATAATATATCACCCTGAATAACTTTCGTTCTAATGATCGGATTTTCACGAACTAAGTGTCAATCTTAATGGTTCCTGGGGGTGACCTCAAATATGCTAATTAATTAGTGCTAACTATTAATTAAGTTACGAAATCAGACACAAAACCGTACTTTCTCCGAATAAACATATATTTTTTTGTTACATATTTGGATTCTTAATCTTCAGAATATAGGGGGTAGCCGCAATATGGAAAATGTGGTCCCCATAGTTTGGTCAGGAGAGCGATTCAAAGATTGGACCCCTTAATGTTAATTTCAGTTTTTGCGTTTTTAGTCATATTTTAAAAGCTAATTAAGCAATTTAAAAAAATTTACACCAACATTTATCTCATAAAACTCATTTAACCAAAGATAATTTCATGAAAAAAATAATTTTTAATAATTATTTATTATTTTTTATTATTTAATTAAATTGAGGATGAAAAAAGTTTGAATTATAAGATATGAATTTTTTTATACCATATTAATCTACATATTTTTTAATTGAAAAATCTAAAGTTTCAACTGTTTATATTTATTAGAAGCTGATAAAAATTAAAATTAATTATTTTTGAAAAAATAATTTGGTGACAATAAAGAAATAATTAAACGGGGCGATTAATATTAAAATGCGATAAACTTACGAGGAACTTGTGTTCGCGCGCGTAGCGTAAAATTTCATTCGTATTTTTTTTTCGCTAATAATCGTTTGTTAATCTTTTTATTTTTATTTCTTTCAAATTATAAATTACGTTGTTTCTTTTTTAGTCGTTTAATAATTTATTTGCAATTTAGTAAAGGAATTTGAATAAAATATTTTGAATAAAAAACACTTTATTCAAGGAATGTCTAGTTTTATAAAAGCGTGCTTCTGATAGAATAGACTATATCGAAACTAGATCACTGTTTAATTTATTATCCTTTTCAAAGAAATGATCTAGTTCATCGCTTTTAATTTATGATCTAGTTCATCGCTTTCAACAGTTATAGCTATTTTAAATAAGTATTTAATATGAAACTTTATTTATCCAAAAAACTAATAGATAAACTCTTTCGAAATTTGATGAAAAACAATGGATTCCCAACTAAAGTAATAAAATTCTATATAAAATCATTGAGCTAATCGTATATTATTGTAGATATATATTTACTTAAAAATTTCTTTGTTAATTTATATAATATTTCCTCATGCAAATCCATTTCGGGCAAATCCGTAGCTAAAATTATTTACTAAAATTTTTTTTTTGTTAATTTATATAATTTTTCCACTTGCAAATCCATTCATGGGCAAAACCTTGGCTAAAATTATGCGCTAAACAGGCAATTCATGTTTTTTTTTTCTATTTTCAATTTTGCATTTTTCTTGTTAAGTAAATATTAATTTTCTAAAATTTTTAACTGCGAACTTCTATAAATTATCCAGTATAATATTACCTTGCGCACACCCATTTTCGAGCCCATCCTTGGTAACTAACAAATCAAACGCACTTCTGTACTGCAGTAAGAACGCACTTTAATACCAAATCTCCCTATTTACGCTTTTACCTCAATTTCCACTTCGGTTTTCATATTTTGTAATCTTGTTACGAAAATATTTTAAATCATTCTTGAAAAATTTCCCGTTCAGGTAAGTTCATTTGAATTAACTTCTCGCTTTATAGATTTCGTTTCATATTTTATTCTGTTTTTTCTTTATATTTTATTTTCTGTTTTTCGTGATATTTTTACTTATTGTGTTCTATTATATTTGTTGTAATTTTTTTGTAAAATTTTTTGAGTGCTTCTCACACTGTTGTATTGATATATTTTGCTTTGGCTATATTGATACAATATTAGAAAGCACTCTTTTTTGCGCATGTAATCGTGTGAGCTGATGAAAAGATTATATTTTCTATTTTGCGGATATAATTAGAATTTTTTTTCCTTTTCCGGAATTTTTTCTCTCCAGTTTCTTGTTATTTTATTTTTATTATTATTTTTCTTCCCCCCCCCTTTTTTTTGTTGTTCTGTAATTTTTCCCATGTTTTCTTTACATTTTGAACTTCTTTTATGAGTTCTATTTACTTGCAGCTTATACGCAATAAGTAAAACTTATTGTTTTTCTTAATTTTCTTCGTGTTTTTTTTGTATTTATTTATTATGATATATATATATATATATATATATATATATATATATATATATATATATATATATATATATATATGTAGAGTATCAGTGCCATAGTGTAATAACTGCGAACATTGCGTCATCCACCATCATGTAATACTTTAAGATAGTTGCATCATCCTCTTTGTCATTGAGAGGTGCCAGCCAGTCCTGACGGGGAAGTCCCGAATTTATAACTAACTCTTGACTCTATACCATAGAACAATCTAACTTCTTATTCACATTCGAATTGGCGATACTGCGCGATGGCAGCTCTCACCAGTCATGTCAATAATGTTAAACTTATCCTTCTATCCTTTTATTTCTATTAAGTTGTTATGTTTGTTAAATTATCGTCGTTATTTCGTCTATTGCTGCACTAACTCCCACATGTATATCAAAATGATTTTAAAATGCCATATAACATTTACTAAGTTATACAATTTTATCGAAAATAAATACCGTGAATTACATAAAATTTTGTGATTATGCATCAGAATAGCTATCTTTTTTCAGATCCTCCTTTGCTTGATCTTTTTTTTTCTTTCCCTTATCGAAGAAACTCGAAGTGAGGTGCTAAAGCAATTAACCCTACAACTCTTCATAAATTTATAATAACTTATAAAAATTTGGTTTTAATTCAAAACTGTCATACAAATGACGCTAAAACAGCTTTAAAAAAAATAAATAATGTCAGATAAAAAGTTCAACGTCAAGATTCTAAAATCTGGGAGAATCAAAAATAATTTATTAATTCATTTAAATTTCCTTTTTTTTAAAGGAGATTAAAAAAACAAAAACAATCTGTTTTCGTTGCCCAGAAAGCAACTCGAAAAATTCTTTTGGTTGCTTAGCAACGAGAAGCACTAAGTTTTCCCGTCTTGTCATTCATTCAGTTTCTTTATGGTTGTTATAAGTTATTTCCCCTTCTATGGCGAGGTAATTTGGCATATTTTTAAGCCTTCGCCAGATATATAAATCCTTATTGCGACCCAATTTACAACCCATTTTTTTCGAAATTTTGTCTACCCCCCCCCCCTATTTTAAGGGTCAGGATTCCAAATATGTAAAGAAAAAAAAAATATATGTTTATTCAGAGAAAGTACGGTTTTGTGTCTGATTTCGTAATTTAATTAATAGTTAGCACTAATTAATTAGCATATTTGAGATCACCCCCAGGAACCATTAAGATTGACACTTAATGCGTGAAAATCCGATCATTAGAACGAAAGTTATTCAGGGTGATATCTTTTTTTTTTGCGGACTGTACATTTCACGGAGTGGTATCGAGTTAGTTTGCCATTTTCTAATCACCATTCCAGCTTTCTTCATTATTTCTACACTTTCGGTGCTGATTTTATGAGGCGTTTCTAAATTATCAGTTCCTCCAACAAGATTATCGACCCAGAACGAATTTCTTAACATTTCACAAGTTTCTGGGAACAAATATTGGTACCTTTCAAAATGGTACTTAAGAGTTGCTGCAAGCCGATAATGACTTGCTTTAAGTCCAAATAGCACTCTACTGAAGTTTAGTACACAACGCTTGTCTGAATTGAGGTCTTCAATCTAGAAAAATTTTGTAAATTGTCTATCATCTGGGTCTATATCAAATTTTGTAAATATACCTGTTTAACATCAGCTGTATCTGCTATAGCATTTTTTCTAAATCGCAGCAAAAGTTCAAACAAGTTAGGATATAAGTTCATTCCAGTATGCAGACAATCATTTAGTGAGTATTCTCCCTCTGCATGAGCTGTACCATCAAGCACTATTCTGAGGCGACTACTTGTTTTATCTTCGCGAATGACAGCATGGTGGGGCAAATAAAACGTAAATTCATCAATTAAATCATCTGACAATTCAACTATTCCCTCTTTAAGATAACCGTCTACAACATCCCGATACTCCTTATACAAAGATGACTTTCTCTTAAATCTCTTGACCAAACTATTAAAACGTTTTAATGCCACCTCCCTATTGTTCGCCAACTTTACTTGCATCCCTTCTATCCAAAGCAACTTAACACAATATCTATTGTCAACAAACTGAATCGAATCATTAAATTCCCTCAAAAGATCTTGTTCTTTCATACCTAAAGGCACTATTTAGTCACCTCTAATTCTCAAACTTTCCAATTCCCAAAAGCGGCTAAGCTCCGAAGAGATAAAATCATTCTCTCTAAAAACGAAATTAACCGATGCGGACTCAATTGAACCTTCACATCTACCTTGAAGGGACCATCCAAAAACTGTTTCAAGAGCAACTAATGATGAATTTAACCTTTGAAATCTCTTAGTCAGATTCCAATAATAATCCGATCCAACTAACAATGGGATCCTACAATCACTGGACAATTCATTAGTATTAAACGTCAACTCAAGTCTCCTAGCCTTCATCTCAGCGCAAACTCTTTGATCAGGAACATGAATTGGCGCTCTTGAAATTTCATCTATCTCCAATGCCTCAATCACGACTTCATTACCTTCGATAATGTTTCGCAACTTAACCTCCACTTTGCGACAAACCTGCAACTTAGGATTCTTAGCGCCAAAACTATAAATTTTCAATTTTTCAAACCCAACTACCTTTAATCCTAACCCTTCAGAAACACATTTCTTAACAAAAGCGCGTTCCGAGCCATTATCAAACAACGAAAATATTAAATCCGAAGAATTAGAGCCAACAATTTCTATCTTTACACATTACAACAAAATCCCTCCATTTTTATTCCCTATATGATTCGAAGAAGTGGATACAATTTCATTTCATTTTTTCTCTTTATTTTCTTTTTTCTTCGGCTCGCCCTCATCCTTATGCTTTTTAGAGTATTCTAATTTAAAACATATTGCACGCGCATGCCTACCATTACAAAAAGAACAAGCGGGGCCTTTACAATTTTTAACAAAACAATTATCATTACAACGTAATAAACATCTTCTTTCGCGTAATAATTTCTCTCTTTTATTTTGAGCTTTCAAATTCTCACATAAATAACTCAAATGAATTTGATTACAAAATATACAACCATTTGAAGCTGCATTAGTCATCAATTTATTCGCAGAGGATATAAATTTATTCGGATTCCAAGAGCCTCTGTTAAATTTACGAGAAAATTGTTTTGATTGGAAATTCGAGGCCAGGCGAGGGGAAGGGGGGGGGGAAACCGCAGACTGTTGCAAGTGAAAGGCGATGATAGTGTTATGCAAAAAACTCATTAATTCATTTAGATCATGATTAGTTTTTTAAATTTGCTCTTTACTAAATTCTAAAATAAGCTCACTGGGAAATAGTTTCAAAATAATTGCACTAAGCATTACACTATACGTTTCCGATTTTACGCCTTAACTTTCAAGAGAACGAATTTGAGTTTGACATTTAAAATAAAGATTCTTTAATTCTTGTAAATTAGACGAAATTTTTAAAGGGGTCATATTTAACAGTTTAGACATATGGGCGCTTTAATGCAAGAAAGTGCCTCACCGCCAAGACAACTAAATAAATATGAAAATTTTACTACATCTGAGAGAGAAGTATTTTTATCAATTGAATTTTCATATTGATTCCAGAAATTCAAATACTCTGATGGATCGCCATAATAAGTTTGAATTTTTAAGTTAGGCAAGTGTGCGCTTATATTTGATACGCCACGATTCAAGGGGCTTTCTTGCACATTGTTAATTTTATGTTCAATTACGCTTTCCGATTGCAAAATTTATTTTTTATTTTTAATTTAACAGCAGTATAAACTATTTCTTCGTTATATTCATCAATTTTTTCTATTTCTGATTCAATATCATCGATATCTAAAAGAGTGTCGATTTTAATATGTAAAGATTTGATTTAATCGTCTTTGGTTTGCAATTGGACTAACAGACTTTCGAATTCATCGATTTCAATTCCCTGTTCATCTAAACAAGTTTTAATTTTTGTAATTAGCTTGATTATCTGCCCTCTATGAGAAGTGCGAACTTATCCAACTCTTTCTTTTCAGCCATTATTCCTTTTCAGATATCACAAACAAATCAAACAATTTTAAAGCATATGTGGTTCAGTAAACACTACTAATTCAAACTAGTACTTATTCAAAACCAAAGTATATATCAAACATAAAAAAAACACAATTTTACCGTTCCAACAATTTCCTACTCATAAACCCTAATTCGACACAACATGAAATAACAAATTTCCAAATCAAAAATATTTCAATTCAATAACTTTTAACTATATTCAACACAATACGAATGGATAAGTATCAAATCAAAACCCCACATGCCGGTCGTTCTTTATTTCTTGCAAACGAATTTTTTATTCGAACAAACCATGGGCTTCTATTCCACTGCCGATGCATCAATTTTCTGTTACGAAACTAATTATTTTCGAATTGACAAACGAATTGTTACTTTTAGAAACATTTATTAAGACGTAACACAAACATATACATGTTAACTCAGACACTCAGGACATAATGCGTTTTCTAATTGCAATTACATAGGATGCGCTGTTCGAGCGCTTCTGGCTACGAATATTCTCAACAAAATCTAGTTCCGCAATATCAAGGAACCATGATATTGCGGATGGTTCTTTCATTCACTACATACAAAAACTTTATATATGCAATAGTAATTCTTATATTTTGTTTTTATTGTGGACTATGTATGTTTTATTCCACTGTTTAAGAATGAGTGAAAAAATTCTTTGACAGAAAAACAGGGTAAAATGCATTTCCATGCCTTACGGAGAGATATTGAGGAACAAGGGCATTCACAATAAAACAAGAATCAAAGGCTGATATGACTGGGGTAGAAATAATTTTGGTAGTTGTTGATTTCGCGTATTCTTGATACTGCATATCGTGACCCTTGCGCGCCTGATTTTTAAACCGCGTCTAGTTAGTCCGATGTAGTCAAGGTTGTACTGTAAAGGAATGTAGTAACGATTCACAAAACTAACTTATGAGACTTAATTTAATTTTGTTAAGAGGCCTAAAAATAACATTAAAACCAAAACGTAGGGAGATATTAACAATTTTATAATAAACGGGAGAAAAAAAAGGTAAAGTAACAAGTTCTCTGTAAGAATTAGAAGAGGAGCATTTAGGTCTAGTGAGTTCAGCAAGAGCTGAATCAACTCTGGAAGGGGGTAAATAGCAGCATGCGAGTGGAGGAAGTTAAGTTCAAAGAAGAAGAGTCAGTAAAGGTTTAGTGCTCTGAAAAAGAAAGTATGAAATACGGATACTTTCAAACAATTAAAGTGGGCCGGGATAGCCTGGTCGGTAGGGCGCTGGGCCCATGTACAAGAGGTCGTGGGTTCGATCTTTGCCGGCCGAAGACTCCCCGTGTAGTAAATGGTGACTGATGCACGTTAAATCTGTCGAGTCTCAAAGTCCTCCATGTTCCCATAACAAATCAATACCTCTGGGGGTACTGATCCAGGAGTTTCCTTGTCTTCTGGATTGGTTCAAAATTACAAGGCTACGGAGTTGAGCATTAGCAGTCGTAAACCCATGAAATTGGGTCGGCTGTTCAACGACGGTTATAAAACAATTAAAGTGTTTAGAATTAGCATGACTGGACAAAGACACGACGAAACGCTTAAGATAAACTGAGGCGGAGCAGGGTATTTAGTTACAAGAAAATAGGATTTCAGTTTAAGAACCTACTCATGATTTGGAGTGAGGATGATGGACCCATTCGTTACAAAGTAAATACTGTTGAAAAAAAGATGTCAAGTAACAACTATCCATTGTGTACAACTCATGGCCAATCAGTTTTTTGACCGCTGGAGAATATCATTCATTTTGCTCATCTTTACTCCGCACCGCTGTGGTCAATTGAAAATACGCAAATTAAAAACCAACTGATTGAAGACAAAGTGCTCTAAATTGGATAAAAGCACATAATGGACATGAGGCGGATTTTAGAGCCAAACTTGGGCTCGGCAGGATATCAGCAAGGCTCTACATCAGGAAGAGTGTCATTTAGAAAAGGCTGACGTATTTCTCAAGGATTCTAATCCAAAACGCCGTCAGTCTACCTAAATCAATATATTTACAGGGCATGGAGTGTTTGGAATATACCGACATAAAAATTCTGCGAAGGGATTCAGGATATTAAAGCTCTACTAAAACATTAAATACTCCATAGAAATCCAATAAAAAGGTATTATCAGCGAAATAATCAAATAAACCTTAGAGAATCTCTCCTAACAATTTACTGAACCCTAATTACTTTAGTAATTATTGATATATATATATATATATATATATATATATATATATATATATATATATATATATATATTGCATTTTCGTCATGAAGCAATGTGAAAGAGTAGATATCAGTTTGTCAGAATGTTTTGTTTAGTTATTTATCAACCTTTTCAACGACAACACGCACTTCTTTACGTGGAATATTCTCTTCTCGATTGAAAATTCTCTCTGTCGTCTAGAACAATCTGAACATCCATGCTTAATTGATGTTTTATATTCAGGATTTATTTTGCTTATACCTTTTTCAGTGTTCGCACGATTTTTCACCCTATTTGCAGAGTTATCGATCGCAACGTCATAAAGTGGAGTTTTCTTTTAATTTTAAAGAAAATCTGTAATAGCTCATTATATTACAATTTATGTTGGAGACTATTTGATTATTGTTATCATAGAGCCAGTCATCCATACTTCATTTACTGATTTTAATTTTTTCTCTTCTTATTATTCTTGTATTTCTTTTTTATTATATTCATCGTCATGCTTTGCTTATATATTCTTTTTCGATAACTCGCCCTGCATTATTTCAAAATAGTAGTGATCATCATCATCATAATGATGTTGCAAACTGTTAACAATTTTGACCTTATCATCTGATTTATATTAAAAAGTAACTATATATTAAAAAATAACACACACACTCGCGCACAAAAAAAATAAATAAATAAATAAATAAATAAAAAAAAAAAAAATAAATAAATAAATACTTTTTTTTTTTGAATAAACATAATTTTGTCCTACGGATTTGGATTTTTGATTCTCAAAAGATGGGAATAACCGCAATCTGGAAAATGGAGTCCCAAAAAAGTAAGGCAGCAAAAAGCAGTTAAATTTTCGAACTCCTTAATATCAATTCCACTATTTATGGACTTCATCTCAAAGAAGACGAATTTTTCAATTTTTTATCTTAAGAAACAATTGACAAATTCTCATAAATTCTTGATGTTGTAATTTTAAGTTAATGTTATAAAAATTTTATATCTTAAAACTAATTTTTTAGCTCATCCTTGAAATAAATAATAAATAATTCCGACTGATTATTGTTTGCGTGAAATTATATTTGGATAAGCACGTTTTATTATCGAGCCCTTTTTTTTTTCCGGAAAAGTGCCGATTTTTTCTGGTGATTTTTGTGGAGATTCCTTAGTTCTAGAAATGTAGCAAAAGACGCTAAATTTAGTAAATAAATAAATAAAATAAATAAATAAAATAATGAAATAGCGATACAAAATGAGCATTAAGAGGTTCAACTTATCGACTTCTCTCCTACCTAAACTATTTTCCAGATTATGACTACCCGTACCCCTTATTTTGGTGCTCAAAAATCAATCTAAAAAAAAAAACTAATCTAAAAAACATTTTTGTTTTTAATGATATTGAATCTTAAAATATTTTCTGGTTAAATTCATTTACATAGTTAAGGTTAGGCACTCGAACTATTAAGATTGGGTAAACGAATCATTAAGTTGATCTCGTTTTTATTTTGCGCACTGTACTTCATGTTTCGGTTCAAATACCTTTACAAGTCGGGTTATTTTGATGCGTCAATTCGTCAGGGAGACAATTCGTTGTGGGCCCAATTCGACTCAGGCACATCTCGTCGCGAGCACAATTTCTAGCAGTTTCAATGAAATACGTCTATTCACGAAGCACTTTTGCATTGTCAACAAAGACTAACTTAATATTTAATTTGTGACCGTTCAAAAATTACGAAAGTACCTAAGAGGGGAAGGGTAAGTTTATTGTTACATACAAGCAAAAGGAGCTTACGTAAGGCACTAAATTAAAAATGGTTGCTGATGTTCCTTACGTGTTCAGATAGCAATCTAAAAAATTTACATAAGTACATGTCAACAAAAGTACTTTTTATACATAAAATGCTTTCAACTCTTCACTCTATTGACTCTTGCAAAGATTCAACGTAAAAGCCACACAATTCTTCTTTTGCTTAGGTTACAATATCAAGTACAAATACAAATTTGTACATTTGGTATTAAAAAAAAAAAAAAAAACTCCATAAAACTTCCAAACTACTGGTCTGATCATCAGTTTTATTCAATTCAGCTAGTAAAAAATACATACAATGTCCTGTTTGGAAAAAATTCAGCCTTAAAAAAAGGCATGCAGAAGAAAGTTATGATTTATAATAGCGTGACAAAGCTTTCTGTCAAAGGATACTTTTAGTGTTAATTTCTTCGAAGTTATTTCTTGTAAAAAATAACTTTTAGTAAATATTTATTGTTTTTTATTCTTTTATTTAAAAATGATCGAAAAAATTTAGAATTGTAATGTAAAAATATTCTTTTGCATCATATTAAAGAAGATAGTTTTACATGGCAAAATACAAAATTTGAGTAAAATAATTCCTGAAAAATTGAATTTAAAAAAAAAGTCAGAATTCGATTTCTCAGGATCTATTCAACTGATTTCGTTCAAGCATAGTATATTTACTGAACTAACAAGTATTTCATGCAAGAATTCGGGCTAAAGAAGTTTGCCCACATTGAATCGCAAAGAATAGTCTCACGACAAATAATGCGCGATGAAATGTCGCAGGATCTCTTTTTATTATTCATGTTTAATTTTCCCCTTTTATTGAGAGACAAGACTTATGTCTCACGTTTACATCACCAATTATTATGTGGATCTTGCTTTAGTACGATAATTCAAAAATATAATAATTTACACAAAAATAAATTACTTATTCTAGGAAAATATCGAACATATTGTTTATTTACAACTGGAAGATAAAATAAAATCAATACCTACGAAACCTTTGTTTAGAAAATACTCATGGGTCATAATACTTTTAATAGTGGCACTATATATGCGTTAATGCTAGAAGCTATTTCTAATTTTAGGACATCACTTTCTGTATATTGCAATATAATATATAGGGATTTATCATTTATAAAAAATAACAAATAGTGGTGGTGTGCATTCATGTTTATCTCATTTCTGTTAAACCTTAGATATCCTATTTTTAATATTCTTTCTTACCTGATCATTCATCAGCTGTAAAATAGTATAATGGGGGTCCAATTTAGTGGTTAGTGGAGGTAGCATCATCGTATTATTAAACATATTTTTGGCCGCGGGAGATACATCTAAATTTTTTATGATGAAGGGATCTCAGAAAAATAAAAAAAACTCGTTTGAGAAAAATTTATTTATTATTTAGAGAATATGGCCATACTTAGAAATAATGAAATAAAGTCCCTCAAAGGAATCAAGAGAATCATTCACTTAACATCAAGAATTTCTGTAAAGATATGAAAATTCAATGGTTGGGGCTGAGAGGACGAAGCCCAACACCAAGAATTTAAAATTCAAAGTTTAGTAAATTGTTTCCAACAGTCAGTTAGGAGCATGGGAAGAGATCCATGGTTGGCAGTTTATCGAAAGGTAAAATAGCCAAAAACAAAGCCAACCTCCCAGTAATCAATATTAAATTTGAAAATAATTTGGCTATGGCTAGTCGTTAAGAGACTGTTAAGAATTAGTATAACCATGCAACATTTTTCTCGTAAGAAATAAAGAATTATAAATAGATTTTCTTTTTTTCGATTTTGACGTCATTCATGAGTTTTACATTTATATTGAAATAAAAAGTGAGTCGTTACATAAGAAAGGAATACAAATATTTATAAAATGTAATAAAAATTAAATTAAATTGGTTTAATATAATTAAAATTCTATTAAGAATGATTTAAAAATATTTGAGAAATATTAAAAGCTAAGAAATATATAATGGCTTTTATGGAATCACAAATGAATTTTTTACACTAGAAAATATTTTAGAAATCAAAGAATTATCCATCATTAAAAATCTTTAAAAAGTATTTTTTTTTCTCCTTAATTCAACTCATGAAACATAATAAATGCTTCGTCGTTTCTTTTTTTTAAAAATGTTTTAGAAGACAAATCTTGTTAAAACTGGATTAAAAAAGTAGTAATAATCTTTTTTTTTTTTTGTTTCACACGAAGTATTTCTGGCATATTCTTTTAATAATTTTGTTGTAAAATCAGAAAAAAATTCTTCAAATAGGATTAGATTTATTTAATAAAAATGATGAGAACGAGACAAACGAAAAGAGAGCGAATCAATCGATGGGTGACTTCGGTAAAACGGTAATAAGCAAATGAGTACTTCAGTTTATAAACACAAAATTAACAAAGTTTATAAACTTGTAGTTTATCAGTACAGCTCGTTGTTAAATGTAGTAAAAAGTGTGTGTGTGTGTGAGGGGGGGGGGGAGAAATATCATTAAAGTAGTCTAAGTTTGTTTGTTCACGAACAAAAAGTTAAAAATCAGAATGCGTCTTGAACAAATGACAAACTTTTAATTAAAAGGACTTCATTAATTTATGTTAATGAAAGAAAATCAATACAAGTCACCCAGACTTTTGCTATAGACTGTTTATTTTTTGTCACCTCAGAGACATTAGAATAAATCGTTGAAGCTCGTTTTGTGCAAGTGTAGGCAGCTGTCAACTCCATTTTATCCTTTTTAATCGATATTATTACTTTAAACTTCATTTCGTTTCATTACAGAGTTTCCAAGTTTTAGAAAAAATGAAGGAAAGAAAAAAATTATATTTAATTACATCTAATCTAAGGATCGAGGTTTAAAATTTTCGAGAACTATTAAGTATTTACACAATTTTCTATCTCCAATACAGTCGTATAAAAAACTTAAAGCTAGTTGTTATTCAAGTTTGTTTTGCTCGTTATTCACTTAACTGAAAGTGATTATAAAACAAGCATGGGTCAAAAATTCTAGATGAGTCTCTAGTGATTCGCCCTAGTGATAGCGAAATAAGAATTGTAGATCAGTTATGGGCAAATTTTTTTTAACGCTTCGTTGGAGTTAAAACACTCTTCCCACGATAACATGCAGTTTTAAATAATGTTTAATTTATTATAGTTAGAGCTCCAATTTTTTAATTTTTATAAAATGTATAAAATTGGTTACATTTTTGTAAAATTAAGAACAGTTTAATTTTTACAAGATTTCAAAGTATTTTCAAGACCGCAAAAAAAGTATCGTTTAATAGGACATGACAAAGAACACATAGGACATGACAATACAGGCGATGAGATTCGAACGCACTTACCGAGCGTTTGGCGAGATCGGACTTGGCGATCGGGTTTATGCTTTAATAATATCTTTTAACATTCTAATAACATCTATTATTTGTTTTTTTTTTCAGAAATATTGGCGAACGACAAATAGGAACATTAGGACAAATGATTCGTCAGATGTTTGAGGCATACAATGGGGTAATGTGTGAAGTGGGAGTAGAATTGGGGAGAGAGGAGGTGCCAAGTAGTGGGAAACCAGTCGGTTAAACATATGATGAAATCAATAGGAAATTAAACATAGTTGAGATTAATCTAGATTAAAATATAACAATATTTACAGGGGTTAGAATAATATCAACATTTATGCAGGTGTAATAAAATGGAAAATAATAGAGAAAATTATTTACATATTTACGAGAGATTGAGAAAAAAAAACAGTCAAAGACAAAAGATATTATATAGATAGACCGGCAACTAACTTGTTACAATGATGACTCAGGCGTCCTGGTAATACCACTCGTTTCTGGGTTGCTAAAACACACTAAATTTACCAATTTATCGTCCCCACAACCCATTTGGGATACTCTACAAGTAAGCTTTATAGCATAATGAGAAAACTGTAACTAAAAGGAAACTGATAGTCTGAGAAAACTAAAGGGAAACTAGTAGTCAAATTTCTAACAAGATATACGTAAGCTCATGAATCCCGATTTAAATTCCCCAAAACAAACATTTTCAACTGGATTTTTAAAACAGAAACTATTTATTTTTAATTAGAAAAATAAAACGATAATATCCTTTTAGAAACTTATAAGCGTTTTTTTTCACAGGATGCTAGTAAGCATACTATAGGACTATTGACTACATAAATGAGGGTAAATGAGTGGAAGTCTGTATGTTCTTTAAGGGTTTAAATGTATTAATTTTAACGAAAGTTATTAAGCTGAGTTTATCAACAGATTAAGAATACCTGCTACTTTAAATTCTGTCGACTGTAATCACGACAGAGCATTTTGTAAATAAAAGCATCGGGAATGTATATAAAAATTGCGCATTTAATATTGAAAGTAAATGAAGTACTATTTGTAGCGAAGCAAAAAGACAATATCCAATGCAAGTAAAAAACAAGTCTAAATAAAAATACATATACAAATAACTAGTTAGTGATTACAAGTTAAAATAATAAAGTTTAAAAGTAACCAATCCGCAGAGTGACCACAATCTGAGAAATTTTAAATAAAGTTGATAGAATAAGCGGATAGAATAAAATCGATGAAAATCTTTTTTTAAGTAATTCCCACCTACCGAAAAGTATTTGAGTTAAAATTTCTCAGCTGTAATAAGAAACATAGAGATTCAATATTTTTTTTTTTTTTAATGAAACTGTTAACTATTTTTTATTCAACTTTTATGTGTTCAACTTTCATGTTTATGTGAAAAATAATTTTAAAAAAATCCTATAGCAGTAGAATTTTTTAAAAACATATTTATATAAAAAAATACATCTCGAGAATCATTTTAAGGAGTTAAACAAAAATTATCAAGACTTACATAAAGTAGAATGCACTGTACAAAAAAAAAAAAAAAAAAAAAAAAAAAATCATAAATACTGCTAAATGTTAAGAACAAAATAACAATAATACATAAAGAGTTTTCTAATTTTATATTAAAAAAATGACACATTTCATAAAAATGAAAACAATGTTAAATAGAGAGTTTGTTTTAAAATTTCACAACGAAAAAAAATTCTTACGGCTTTTAAAAAGAATAAAAGTTTAGAAATATTTTCACTGCCAGCAATTTCTTATAAAATTGCACTTTTCTCGTAAGTAGCCATAATAGTGCGAAATACAGAAAAGTATGTATGAGAAGAAGGGACTTTGGTAATCGAAGAATGAAATTACATTTTCTCGGTAAACAAAAGTGTGAAAAATCACTTTTCTTTGTAGAACCAAGCATCGAACAGTAAAAAATATCTCATAACCATTGTTTAACGTGCCGGATGATTTATTTTCTTTTATAAATTATTTAACAACTTCCCCCTTCAACTCTGTTTTGATTTTATTTATACATGATAAAGAACACTAGTTAATGTAAAGTTATAAAAAAAAATTTATTTTTTTAGTGATTTTCGAGATATGATTTTTCAAAATATAAACGCAAATAAATCAACTGTTTACATGAAACTACAAAAAGTCTTAAATCTAAAGCTGAAGTAAAACTTTTGAAATTTCAAAAATCCTCATGAAACTTGTTATACCAATTATTTTTCTGCACTTTAGCCATTCTATAATAAGAAGCAAAAAGTATTTATCACTATCATCTTGTAAAGATTACATTTTTTGTAATAGGACATTATATTGCATAGAATTAATATGAGTTCTTTTTTGCAGGGGGAGGAAGGAGATGTGAGTCAGCCCTTACATGAAACAGATTCCTCCGGATGGTGAGTTGGATTTCTTTCTCTTATGGGGGGGGGGGGGGGCATTCTAGCCGATACAAGAGAGCAAAAACATTTAAGCTAAATTTGTATCTTTTTTTTATTTATTATTATTTATGCAGCGTACATAACAACGTACATAATCGAATAAAAACGACTTAGAATGTCAGAAAGTCTCTTCGAAAAATGTAAATTATGAAGTCGTGATTAATCAGTCAGTAACGATGTTTCCTTTTGTTAAATCCGCCGGTTTCGAGCAATTATCAGTTAGCATTCCTTCACAGATCGCATCGCTCATTCAATGCACCTAGATATAAAAATATCGAAAAGAACAATCTTATACTAAACCCTTCGCAACGACTTATTTAGAGTTAGACAATTTACCTTTATTAAAAACCAACTAAATATTACTTTTGATTTGAAAACATTAAATTTTAAAATGTCAATAAATTTTACTTAAATTATTTTTCTTTGTAGACTAATTAACTACATTAACCCTTTCGCGCCAACTGTCACAAATACATGCCAGCGTAAAACAGTATCCATGAGGGTAAAAAGATAAAACTGGTAACGAAAGTAGTTCTTTAGCAGTTTATTTGTGGGAGGGGTTATAATTGTTTGATTTATTTAATTCACCATTACTTTAGTTCAAAATAAAATTATTTAGTTATACTTTGAACTAACATTGATTATATATATCATAAAACTAACAATAATTAAAATCAAAGCAAAGTAAGTCTGTCAAATTAGCAACGCCTACATTTAAGCTACCGTTTTTTATTTATTTACATCCTGATTTTGTACGAATCACCCCTCCCCTCTCACTACTTTATTTTTAATATAGGTGAGCCCCGTTTGCGTATTGCCAAACCATACCATAGATCAGTGATTCTCAACCACTGTGCCGCGGCACTTTTGTGTGCCGCCAAATATTTGAAATGATACAATAAAAATTATAATGCTTTTTTTTATTACGAGTAAAGTTTAAATTAAAGAAAAGTGTACATATATGTAATATTATATATATATATATATATATATATATATACATTTTATAATTTTTCCACGCTTTTACAACGCGAACATCATTGTCGGTGATTGTCTTGTCTTTGACACACAATTTTAAAAAAATGTTAAAATAAGTAGGAAATTTAATGACTATTAAAATAATTAACAAAGGCTTAAACGAGCTAAATATTAACCTTTCAAAGGAAATAAAAGCTAATCATTAAAGTAAGCTATGCAGTTAATAGTTATAAGAGCAAATTAATAAAGACTAACGAACAAAAAATAAGCTAGCAATTAATAATTAGCAAAAAAACTAATTAAGAAGAAATCACAAAAAAATAATAATTAATGTAAAAAAAACTAACAGTTGATAACTATAGAAAACAAGCTAACAATTAATAATTAGCAAAAAAAAATAACTGTTACTTACTAATGAAAAATTAATCGAAAGAAATAATTAATTCTTTAATAAACGTGCTTTTGTAGTACATATTATTTTATTTCACATTCAAAATTATTATCACAGACTATTTAACACATTGTATTATAGGTAAGTAAACAACTTTTAAACTAATTTTTTTCATTGTGTGCCGTCAAATTTCGAAATCGTAAAAGTGTGTCACCACAAAAAAGAAGTTGAGAATCACTGCCATAGATTATAAAAGGGTTGGCGAAAATTTCTATTGGCGTTAAGGGAGCATGCTCGCAAATCGCCAAACAGCTGTGCGCTTTGGTTTTGTTTTCGGTATCACGTATCTATTAGAGTAATGACTGAGATCTAGAGCAGTCATGTCAAAGATACGGCCCGCGGGCTGCATCCGGCCCCCGGACCGTCTCAATATGGCCCGCAATCGCAATGTGTCACAGAAAGAAGAATCAGAGAAAGAAGAAAGTGAAAAAATTGGATCAATATTCTCAACTTCTGCAAAATCTGGTCACGGAATTCAACAATCGTTTTGAAGACTTCCACAAAATGAATGAAATGGAATTCCCAATTTTCAACAATCCATTCAATTTTGAAGCTTCACAGGCACCAGTTCATTTGCAAATGGAGTTGATAGATCTTCAATCGGACAGTATTTTGAAAGAAAAATTTAAAGAAGTTAACGCTCTTACATTTTATACACAATATTTCAAGAGTTTGGATAACTACCCGGAATTAAAAAAGCATGCAGCACGCATTCAGTGCATGTTTGGTAGCACCTATTTATGTGAGCAGATGTTTTTCGTCATGAAAATAAATAAGAACAAACATTGCACAAGACATACGAATGAACATCTCCAATCAATTCTTAAAATAATTACAACAAATATGAAACCGGACATGAATGAGCTTGTCAAAAACAAGAGAAGTCAGGTATCTGGATCCACGAGCTCAAAATAATTACCCTCTTTTATAACTTTGATATGATTTTTAACAACCGTATATTATATACTATATAATTAAATAAATAAAATGTTATAATGATTCAGTACATTTTTTTTATTTGAATCTGGCCCGCCTACACATTCTAAATTTAATATATGGCCCTCTACAAAATTGAGTTTGACACCTCTGATCTAGAGAGTGATGACAATATCCAAGAGCGAATGCGCTGCCGTCATATTTTTGTCCAAGGGGGTTGCCAGATGATACACCGAAATTGGCACTACTCGCTCATTTGGTGTTATTCTGAAGGTTCTGTTATTCTAAGAGTATATACTAAAGTATCAATAATATAAACTTTAAGATTGGAAAGCACATGATATTACAGATTTTTTAAGAAACATTATAAGAAAAATTAGCATCTCACATTGTTAAAAAATTAACGTCAATGAAAAAAAAAAAAAAAAAATATCGCATATTCACCTAAAAAAGTATTGCTTATTTCAACAAATTGCAAACAAAAATTTCAATAATTTGTTGAAATTTAAAACAAACTAGCATTTTATCAAGTTAGTAACGAAAAGTAATCAAATGCAAACATTGTAACGCGCCAACATTTCAAAGTAATATCGCCAAACTCTGCACCTCTGAAGTTTTGATAAAAAGATGCTCAAATCTTAAAATTTATAAGTAATTTAGATAGAAATTATGCTTATTAAAAGTAAATACATTTATTCTTATGTAATCATTAGTTATTTCATCACCTTGTTCTCTTTACAATGAGATAAACAAAACTTTATATGCATGCAAGTAAGTAATAATAAGGATAAATTCAAATAACTAATAACTATCCAAATTTTCAGCCATAATTTTTACATTTACTGTAACTGTAAAGTTTCTTATTGAAAAAAAGTAAGTAATGAACTTATTACATGCCTTTATTAATTCAGAACAAAAATTTTTTGAGGCAGATAATATTCACTCCGTATAATTCCAATGGCAAATTTTCCACTCTCGCCTCCGGCGGAAAAGTTTTTCTTTCCACCAATCAGGAATCGCTTCTTCCTTGTAGTGAACTTCTTTACCTACTCGTCCACTAATTAAAATTAAAAATTTCTCAATAACCTTTAATCCTTAATAATGAAATGATTATTACAATAAAGTTTGTTTACTTAAAAGATTGATTAGAAAAAAATTTTTTTATTGTTAAGCAGAGACTTTGTTTCTAATTCTATACTCATTAATTAAACTTAATGGTTCTGCTCGATAACCGTTTAAAATTTTTTTAAAAATTTTATTTGATTTTCAGTTATTATGGAATTCTTTAAATATTTTTCGACGTAGAGATTATTTAGCAATAATGCGAAAAGCTGAAATTTATAAATATATAATATTTACAAATGTTTAAGAGAATTTTTAGCAGCTATTTTGTACTAATTATTTTAGTTGAAATGTTCATTATACGCAGTTTTATAATAATAATCGTAAAATGCATTGAACATTTGAATATTACATTTTAAAATGCAAGTAGAATTCAATAATTATTTCATTTTAAAATTGTAAAACGGTAGATAAGTAACTTCATCATAAAGTTTTACATGATACGAGAATATTATACGATTGCTTCATAATGAAAGAACAACAATTTAAGTTTTAAAGTTTTTGTGGAAAAGAAAAAAAAAAAGAAATTTTTTCCTGTCATCGTTTAAGATCTCATCTCATTGTAAAAAAAGTAATTAAATAATTTTTTTTTTTTTTTTTTTACAATAAATGCTTCTAGTAATGAAACAAACGCTTTCAAACTTTATTTTAAAAATATCGATTATTTCGTTTGCAAGAAACTATTACTTTAAAGCGTGATAACATTTTTGAATACTCAAATTTTTTTTCTAGTAAATAATAATATGTCTTTGTTAATTTCTAAAAAAAAATCTTCATAAAAATACTCACATTATTCTTTTATAAAGAATATTGATTTAGATTATTGAATAGAGATTAAGATTATTGAATGGAGAATATCACTAAAACAAAACAGGTTACGCTTTCTTACAATAAAAGTTAAATAGAATTAATTCTTCAAAATAGCGTTCCAATAAAACATGGTACTATTAAAAAGTTACGTTATTTTTTCTGATTGGTTCATTAATAAATTATATTTATTTCTTCGCAAACACAATTCTTGTAAAAAAAAATTAAAAAATTAAATCTGTTATATCAAAAAACTAGATCGTTTTATAAAATATAAATTATTGCGTTTAATAAAATATAAATTATTGCGTTTAATAAAATATAAATATAGTGTACTATTTGTAAAGTGATCCTAAAAATTAAAAGGTTATTTTCTTTTTTAATTCTCTACTATAAAGAACTAATGAGTTATTTTTATTCATCATGGCTAGTCGAGGAGGAGAAAAAGAATATCGAATTACACTGTTTAGGTTAATGTAATTTCGTTCTCCCAACACATTTACGCGTAATCCATCCTGCAAACGCCAAGTTTATAATCTATGGTATGGTTTGGCAATACGCGCCCCGTTTCCCTATTTTGGATATGTCATGGTACTTTATATTAAAAAATAATATTTTACTTTAAAATGGAAGCATATTTTCTAGGAGCTTATTGTGTTTATAATTCTTAGATATAATTGCAGGATTGACACGACATTTGTAAAAAAAACGTGGTAGTCGAATCTTACAGAAAAATAAAGTTTAGTTCCCATTTGAGCATTACAAAAATATAATATTTTTATTTTTTCAACCCTAAGTTTGAATTGAAGAGATCTTTGGGTGATACCTTTAAGCACCGTTTTTTTTCTCTCTATATTTTGCTTTGAATTACATTAGGGGTAGAAATAATAAAAAAAAAGTTAACCGAAAAGTACAAAAGATTTCATTGTTTTTCCATCTCTATAATATCGGCTCATTTATTCATTAAAAATAATGATGACATAATCGGTGGAAATGGAGTGACTGAAAAGTCAGCGAATAAATTTGCTTTAGGCTGTCAAAAACAATTCAATCGAGAAGAGAAAAAATGAAACAAAGAGAAATTTCTTTGAAAAAATTAAAAACAATAATAAGATCTCGGAGAAATTACAGCAAAAATTCAATAGAAAAATACACAGAAACACTTTAATACGAATCGAAGATTAAGGGGAAAAAGAAAGACGCTGATATAATATTGAATTTTTTAAAATTTTCATTTTTATATAGTTTCTAACATATTTCACGAGAAATACATTTAGTAACTGCGAGAACGTTTCTTGACTTTTATTTACGTTGTTATTTTTATCTTTTTCCCTCACTCCTTTAAATATTCTTTTTAATGGGTGCGGAATTAGCAGATTAGAGTAAGTTAGAATTCTTTTAAAAATAGTTTTTTTTTCCTTCTCATGTATCGCCTCAAATCAATGATTCCTATAATATATTAGCTGTATCTGATGTATAAGTTTCACCGAAAGCAAAGATGAACTTTGTTTAAAGAAAGATCGACTTAGTCGATATGATTTATTTAATAAAGTCACTTTAAAAGAAAATGGATGTACTCCATAATAATATTGTATCCTTTTGAAGATGAAATTTCGTTAATTAAGTTTTGGGTAGCGATATGAGAGGATGAATGAAGATAAGCTTTTTTTTATTTTATTTTGCACCATAGGAACAAATTTAATATTCCTGATACTAACGAAATTAGATAATGCACGTAAAAAAATCTTACTCGATAAAATACGGGAGATGTTTTGATCATGAAATAAATCTTTTTAATTCCTTGATAATTCCGAATTGTTTTATTAGTGTGAGTTGAGATAAAGTATAAGAATGTTTCTAAATTTTGTACTTTTTCTTTCATTTTTATATGTTCAAAGATTTAATAAACATATTTGTTTGACGCAAATCAATACCCATCGCTAATTCCATGCATTTATTCAATTTGTATAGAAACCATCGCACTTTAACCATTATATATAAACTTCCGCCAATTGGGTCGTCACACTTTTATGTTTAGTCAATTACGATAAAAAAAAAAAAAAAAACTCATTTTATCAGTTTTCAAAAATCATGACAAGTTAATTGAAATTAATTAAAATCGAGATATTTAAATGTATATGCGAATAAATAATGCAAATAATAATTAAAAATGCAATTTAATAATTTAAAAAAAAACTTTAAAAATATTTAATTTAGTTAAAATCTTGATGATTTGATAAAAACCCGAATAACTTTAGATATAAAGATAAAAATCTGATAAAATCAAAAATCATGTAAAGTTCTTATCCGTCGCAAGCATGAAAATAAATATTTAAAAAAAATGCTCAAACCTGAAATAACTTTTGCTCCAATGATCGGATTTTCGCATATCAATACAATTTTTTAATGGGTAAACCAAAATTTCAAAATTTTTTGATGGGCCCATCCAGAATTTTGACTTGGGAAATAACGAACCTAATAACACCTGCTTAACCTAATAACGAACAAATACTGGGTTAGCACAGTCCTTAGAAAAATAAAAAGAACTGATGAAAATTTTCTTAGAACTGAAGTAAAAAGAACTGGCGTGAAAAAACTAAAAATTTCTGCAATAGTTTTCCTTTTATTGTTAAGAATTCAAATATAGAAATTTCTGTTACTAGATATAATCATTTTAAGTTATCATAATGTTGTGATAGTTACTGCATAATAAAAAGGCACTTTTTTTATCTTACTTTTTTATCAATTTTTTAATTTTTTAGAGTACCGGGCAAATAATAATAAGCAAAAAGAAATCGAATTATTTTAGCTTCATTAATTGTGTCGGTATTTGCCGTACAGAGATGATGATGAAGACCGACTTATTGATTATTTACTTTTTTAGTCTGTACGATGAATTATATTTAACAAGATATGAATATTTGTCTAAATAATTAAGATCAACATTTATTTTTTTCAATTTATGGGACCTAACTCTTAACTAATCGGAGAAAGTATTTTCGACTCCTTCATAAGTTTCTTCGACAAAAACTCCAACTTCACGACACCGAATTCTGTTTTTAATTTGGCACCTTTTTGTATTCTTCAGCACGTGTCTTACGTTCGCCAACATGTTCCTGGGTCTAAAAATTCTTCTCAGACTGCTTAAAAAATCATCAATTTTGTGCCTGAGCTAATTTTTATTACAAAATAGGTGAGGAAAAGGCACTTCTGACAACTATATTTGATGTAAATATGTGGTGGCTGCTCAGTACGATTGATTTATAGACTACTACCAGGACATACTGCAGGACATTTATATATTTAGACCACTTTTTATTCTTTCTTTGTTTCGTAAACTTTCTCATAAAAACTAGTCAATAGGTAAACTATTTAGATGGTGAGCTACCATTAAGAGCAAAAATTCTTGTATTATCTCGAAGGGTTTTTAAAAAATATAAAAACTAATAACCAAATTCTTTCATTCTTTAAAAAAAATTCAAACTGAAATATTAGAGTTCAGGAAAATTTATGAATAGTAAGTAATTGAAATTTGCTATTAAATTATGCATTCGCAATATTTTTGCAGAAAATCGGTATCAAATTAAAAATTATCAATTTAACTCAAGCATCATCAATTATTAATTTAACTTAAGAATCATCAATTATCAATTTAACATAAGCATCGTTAATTATCAATTTAACTCAAGCATCATCAATTATCAATTTAACTTAAAAAATTGCGCAAAAGCAACGTCATCTAGTAGTAGGTTAACCCTTTACACTGGAGTGTAGCCAGTCTGGCAACATTAATCAACAAATGTTACAAACCACTAGAAATGTAAAGCTAATTGCTTTTAAACGTTTAGTAACCACTGTTCTTAAAGAAAAGGGCTAAAGTATGTTAAGTCACTTAAAAAGTGTTGTCTAACGTCGCCTAAACCAGGTCATGTGTAGAAACAACAAATATTCTAAGAAGAGGTTCTAAAAAAAACTGTGTCCACTTTGAAATATAATATTCAGATTACAAATGAATATTAACCATTTAAAAAAGTATGTCCCCCCCCCTCTGTTTAATTTATGTCTTTTTGAGATGGTTTCCTTGGAGAAATGGCACTTAAATACGACTTTATGAGACGTTTTGGAATCATTCTATGAAAAAAAATATTACAATGAATAAAACATAATCTATTGATAGGAAATAATAGCGTCTCCGTGGTAACAGATAACGAATAGTAAAATCTCGTTTGCATACGAAACATGGAATTAAAGTTGAGAGGCTCGTTTATTCCATTAATAGTCATTTTTTTTCAGTACCAAGGTCGATTGGCGTTTATTTTTAGGTGTTTTAAGCAGATTGGTGGCTTTTGCCAGGATATTAAAAATAGAAATCCCTTCCCAGGTCGTGTGAAACAATATAAGGAGGTGGCAATTGCTTTAAAAGGAATCTCGAAAAATTCCACTGGGAAGCTTATGCTAAACAGTTATTAGGGTTAATTATCTCTGCCGCCATCTGAAAGTTCTCCACGATTCACTAAGTGTGTTATGATTGTAATTGATTATTGCTATGAGGATAATAGGGTTGAATTACGTATTACGCTCGGCTTAAGAGCTTTCGCGGATTGGATTTGATTGCGGGGTATAGCAGCGCTGAAAATAGACGCTCAGCGAATGAGCTTAATTTAGACACTCACGTGTTTACTTTTAATGATATTTAATTTACAAGGGAATTCACTTTGGATTCATTCAACTAATATAAGCTCATTTACATAGATAATTGACCAGTTTTCTATTTTAACTTTGTAATGGAAAATCATTTTTTCTCTCTCTCCAATATTGACTTTTCCAAAGGTTTGGTGAAAAATTCCTCAATTGTTTTACATTTCTTCTTATTAATTTTTTTTTTTTTAAAAAATCCTTAAACATTTTGGGTATAATCTATTTTATTTGTATAGTTAGTTTAGTCGAAAGAGAGTAAAAATACTTAGCTTTTTTTTAAAAAAAATAATTATGTTAATTTTGCCAGTAAATCAAGAATAAAATATTTATTTTATAATATATTGAAAAACGACAACTTTACTCAGTACTTAACAGTTGAGGCATTTAAAGCAAGAAAATTCAATTCGAAAGAATCTTCAGTCAGTTTTCGAAAGTTGTCAAAATAAGTTTTATACCAGTGAAATATATTTTAACAAATAAAAACAAACAAAAAATTGAAATTCTAGGAATAGAAGGAACATTTAAAAATCTTTGTTGGATTATAGAAAATGAAATCAATATCCTAATGTTTATCATACAATTGGGGAAGATAATTCAAGTATGTTGCGCGATCCGTATTCAGAGATGCTTTGTAAACAACTTTTATTCTTATGGTAACAAACATTTATGTAGGGTTACCAACTTTCTACGATTTGGTACAAAAAATTTTCTAGTGGTAGCTAAGATTATACTTTAATGCATGATTATTTCTTTAGTAAATTTGATTTAAAGTTATTTTCCACACCACTAAATGTAAAAGATTCAAAAGTTCATACGAATCGTCTCTCTCGTCTCTCTTTTAAAAGGCTATCAAAATTCAGAATGCTTTAGTTTTTAATTGTTTACCACTTCTTAAAATATTTTGCGAAAAGCGAAGTAGTTGTCAGCCCTATTAATACTTGATCTGAAATATATGGTTTTAAGTACACACACATAATTGAAAAGCTTATGTAAGAAGACACTTTAATGAGTATCTGTTGTAATTAGCCTTTAAAAGTAACATTAACTAAGTTTTTAATTCTCTACCATTTAATCAAATCTACATTTTGCAGAAAGTGTTATTAGCCAAGCGTATTAGTATTTAGTTATACAAAGTTGTTTCTATTTCTTCTCTCAAACTTCACTTGGAAAAAGTGTTGTTGAAGCTGAAGTATTTAAAAATGCGACTATTGTTCCCTCAGCGGACTGATCACGGATTTAGTAGATCACCGAAGTCAAGCATCACTGGCAGTGGCCAGTGAGCGGCAGATTGACCACTTTAATCAGCTTGTGAAGTGACCGAAGATGAGCGATATTGGTCCTCGTTAAACTGTTACACTGTAAAGTGCTCGACTTGGTGGGCAGGTCATCTCCGCTGCAGAGGATCAAAATTGTGATGGCATGTCTTCGGATCATTCTCAGGGATGTTTCCCAAACAGTCGCCAATAGCTATGCAGGTGAATAAAGTACTACAACAAGATATTTTTTTTAACAAATGTAATATGATAAAAAAAAAGTTAGCATTCCAATTCTTTTAACTGATATTTTCGAACGTTTCGGAAACTATCTAAAAATATTTTTTTATGACACCAAAAAGCTCTAAATCCAGCACAGTGCTTGGTTGCACTGAAATATATGTTGGTCATCACCTTCACCCCCCCTTCATGCAGATTTATACTTAATTGTATAATTTTTTTTTGTTATGTTATAGGAGCCAGATATCTCTGTATATAAAATTGAAAGTAAGTTTTTATACCTTTTTATAAATCGAGAACAAGTGCACAAATTAAGATATCGATTTTTTACAGCAGTTAGCAATTGTTCACGAGTGTGGCTTTTGCACAGTTTTCGAACGCAACGACCTATAGGGAGCGTTGTTATTTGAGACAAATGACTGTCAGCAACACGAACATCTGTACTGGATATTTCTTCAGTACAGCATGGTAACATTCCTTATTTACTGTGGCTTATTAAATTTAAAAAAATAAAAATGTTTGATATTCTTTTTTATGCTAGCAAATACAAGATGGAATAACTTTTTTTAAGTGAAGGAATCCCCAAAGCATGTCGGAAAAATATTTGTAAATAAACAAAAAATATAAGTTTCTAATCCTCTTATTAGAGTTAAAACCTAATGCTTGCGAAATCGCTCCAAATTTAGTGATTTAATATGAAAGGTCTATTTAAATTAATATTCAATACTTTTCTGAAAAATATTACTTCTAACATTAAAAATAAAAGCCGCGATGGCTCAGGGGATAGAGCATTCGCCTTTCAGTGAGGTGAACCGGGTTCGAATCCCAGTCGATACGAAATCCGCATCCGGCTTGCACCGACCACCGTGCTGACGTGAAATATCCTCAGTGATAGACAAATCAAGGGTTAGAGTCCCCTTGCCGTCAGGCTAAACGTGGAAGGTTCTCGTGGTCTTCCTTCCATGTAACGCACATTCGGGTTAGCTCCATCAAAAAGTCCTCCACGAAGGAAAATTTCTCCTAATACTCGATCCTGGAGTTCCCTTGTAGGTTAAAAATTATAAGGCTATGGAGTTGAACATTAGTGGTCGTAAACCCAAAAATTGGTTCGGATGTTCAACGACGGTTATAAAGTAAACTAATGTTTTATCATTTAATTTTGCAAAAAATGTTTTTTGACAATAATTTTTGTCAAGAAGTTTAAAGTTTTAAAAAAAATCATTGTTTATAAACTAAAAATGTAAGATAAAGAATGCTTACTTTACAAAAGAAAAAAAAAAAAGAAGAAAAAAAGAAACGATTCTAAAAATTCTAAAATAAAAACGCTCATGTTTTTTTTCCATCCCAAAGTTCTTAATCAGACGTAGAAAATCATTCTGTAGAGAACTATCATCAAATTAGAGAAAAACAATTATTTACAAGTAAATTTTTTAATATAAAATTCATAACACTTACTTACTTTATAAATACGGAGAATTCTAAATGAAATGTTTTTCGCCTGAAAACTTTATTCTCAAATAATATATACATAGATTATCCCTTCATTAATTTAAGATAACATACCAAACAATAAAATTTTATAATTTTATGATCTCGATATAAATTTTAACATGAAACTTAAAAACAAAATAGCTGAATTATAGTTAAAATTATTCTTTAAAAATTAAAAAATATTTTGCAAGAAAACGATAAGAATTTATTAATAACCAACACAAATGATACTATTTCAAGTAATTCGCATGATTCTATATTGTTGTTTTCCGAACTTTTTAGATTCAGAAATATGTACTATTCTATAAAGAAAAAGAATATTCTATAACTATTACAGTTCTGCACATTCTGAATTCACATTTATTCATTGGAATAAAGTAAGCAATGTTGATTTTACTTTAATTTGTAATGAATTGAAGACAATATATATATGTGACATTGAGTCACAATTTTCAATTAAATTCCATGTTTTTTTTTACATCCAAATCGTAATTTTTGCTAATTTTCTGATACAAATCCTTAGTTCTTCACCTGTTTCCTCTCTCCCCTTATTGATTCAGGCAATTGTGACACTCTCCCCATAAAATTCCTTTTCCATTCTTTTGACCCCTCCCTTTCCCTAGAATTTTCCAACACCTGCTTATCGGCTCGTTTGATGTACATGCGGGTGCAAAGTAATCTGCATCTTGTTTCTTCACTTTCAATTGAGAACCCTTTTGTAAACGTTGAGTGTAACTCCTCAACTCAGTAATTGTAGGAAATTCAACTTTAACTTGCAATTTTTAAGTAATTTAACTTCAACTCTTTCCAGAGAGTATAAATATTGGGCGCTAAAATAGATCGCTAGCATTCGAGTTCGATTCATCACCATTCAACTTTTCTCCGCCTAACGGAGATTTTATTTTTCTCCCTCCTCCCACTGAGGTTGGAATTTTTTTGTCATGGCGTGGTCCTTTACGCCATTTTTGCTGATTGAATTTACTTCGCCAAGATGATTTTGCCTTCTACATTACTCCGGCTATTTTAAGTTTTTCTAAGCGTTGGTTTACTTCGAGAAAATCTCTACTACATCCTCAGTCTTCTAAATTTCAAAAAACTTGTCGGTGTATTCCGTCAAGGTTCTCTTCATTTTTATGTTTTTCTGCTAAAGAATAACTATCAGTTTGGTGTTTGATCATGAATGATGACGAATGTTTGATCATGAATTTGATCATGAATGAATGATATAATTCATCCCTCTATCAATGTTGTTGACAATAATTCTTTTGATACTATAATACTTAATAATTCTGACAATTCGGTTCATTTGAATAAAAGTTTGAAAATAGGTAATGTAAATTTTAATTTTGATGTACAAAATAGTAGTAATGCAGGTAATGTAAATTTTAATGAGGTTAATGATTTAGAACAGTGTAATTTAATTACTGCTTCTCAGGATATTTTAAATTTAAGGAAAGATGAACTTAAACCTACTGATTTTGATTTAGGACATTTAGATACTGATCAGAAATTTATTCTTCAAAACATTTTATTAGAAAATTTTGCTGCTTTTTCAAAAACAATTAAGACTCTTGGGTGCACTGATCGTGTAGTTCCCTCGTTAACATTAAAGAATGATAATGCAATTAAAACTTTACCTTTTGAGATTCCTTATGCTTTAAGGGATGACATTAAACAAGAATTGGATGAATTAGTGGAAGCCGGTATTATTAATAGGCATGTTAGCCATTGGGCTGCTCCACTAGTTTTAGTCAAAAAGAAAAATTCAGAAAACAATCAGGGTAAACCTAAGTATAGATTGGCTTTAGACTTAAGATTACTTAATGCAGTGGTAGAAAGCTCCACTTATCCATTACCAAAAATAAGCACAATTATTAATGAAATCTCTCAATATAAATTTTTCACAAAATGTGATATTCGGAAGCATTTAGGCAGATCATGTTGCCTGAACATCTGCAGGATATTTTAACTTTCTCCACTCCTTTTGGTTCTTTTGCAAATAGGCGACTCGTCTTTGGCCTCAAAACGGCAGCGAGTACTTTTCAGGTTCTAGTTGATTGAATTATTGAAGAATTGAATGCTGAAGGCATTAAAGGTATACATGCTTACCAAGATGACTTTCTCATCGGAGCTAATTCTTTTGAGGAAATGACAAATAGAATCTCAGCCTTACTTAAAATTTTAATCAAATATAACTTAACTCTAGCTCCAAATAAATGCTCTTTCTTTAAAGATTCTGTTGAATATCTTGGATTTGTAATTTCTCATAAATGTATAACCCCGACTTCTTCAAACATTGCCAAAATTACTTCTTTTGCTACTCCTCGTAATGCTAAACAAGTTAAAAAGTTTATAGGTGTGTGTGGCTTTTATCGCCATTTAATTCCTAATTTTGCCCAATTAATTGCTGTATTAACTAAAGTTGCTACAAAGCAATCTACATTTAAATGGACTGAAAAACAACAGCAGGCATTTGATGCATTACAGAATGCATTTTTTTCGAAACCTTTTGTTCAGTTACCAAATTTCAATAAACCTTTCTTTCTTAATACAGATGCCAGTAAATTAGGCATTTCAGCTGTTTTAATGCAGGAGCACGAAGGATCTCTTCGCCCTGTTTCTTTCTTTAGCAAGGCTTTATCTAAGTCTGAACGTAATTACCCAGCGATCAAACTTGAGTTATATGCCATTTTTAAGGGTGTTACAGCATTTAAATCTTACCTGTACAATAGAAATTTTACAATTTTGAGTGATAGTAAACCATTAAAACATTATCGTAAGGTTACATCACCTGCTGATATTATCCGACGTTGGCTTCTTGCTTTAAGTGAATATACTTTTGATTTTATACATATACCTGGTCATGAGAATGTGTTAGCCGACTGGTTTAGTCGTTCTCCTGACCCTAATTTTTGTCAACCTGCCTTAAATGTGAATGATTCTGAACTAATTTTACCTTTCACTGACATTAATGAAGACCATGTAATTAATGTTTTGACTAATAATGACTCCCCTCTTGAAATTTCTTTAGACACATTTAAATCTGAACAATGTAAAGATCAACATATTCAGGAAATTGTTTCCCAATTGTTGTTTAAACCAACCAACTTTAGTTAGTCAGTCTAAAACTGAAAATTTCTTTTTAAATGATGGCGTGTTAATGTATGCCACTGAACTTTTTCCTCATAAGCATAGAATTGTAGTTCCAAATTCCTTAAAACCTAAAGTGTTAAAAATTTGTCATGTGTCCCATTCTGGTATTCAAAAGACGTATGAGCTAGTGTCTAATAGATATTTTTGGAAAGGTTGCTATAGTGATACCACTAATTATGTGAAGTCATGTGAATTATGCATTAAGCATAAACAAGCTGCGAGCAAACCTGCTCCCTTAAAATCAATGTGGTTACCCCAAAAGCCTGGACAATTTGTCTCAATGGACATTGTCGGACCCATCAAAAATTGTGGATATATTTTAACTTTCATAGATCATTTTTCTCGCCATTTAATTTTGAATCAATTAGCAAATTTAACCTCCGAGACTGTTTCTAAACATTTAATTAATTATATTTCTCACTATGGTAGGATGTTATATCTTTTAACAGATCTTGGCACTCAGTTTAAAGCTGAAGTTTTTGAATTAATCAACAAAAAGTTAGGAATTAAGTTAGCACATAGTAGTGCAGCTCATCCGCAAAGTAACGGTATGAGTGAAAGAATTAATCAAGCTATTAAGTCTCCTGTTTTAACTTTACATGAGAAGGGTGTATTATTTGCAACTAGTTTATTAATTCACCAAAATATATACAATGGTTCGATCCATTCTTCAACCAAATTCACCCCTAATTTACTTCATTTTGGTCGTAATTTGGCCTTAATTTTTGACTGTTTTGAAACTGGTGTTGAACCAGTACATTTGGATAAATCTCACTATTTGTTAGAAACCCTAAACGAGCTTAATGTTGCATATGAAAATGCATACCATAATTCTGAACGAGCACAAGTCAAACAAAATTCTCGACAAAGTGCAAAAGCCAAGTTAAGATCACTTGACATAGGCGACATTGTTTATTTAAAGCACACTAATGTTTTTAAACCAAAATTTGATGGTCCCTTCATCATTGTTTCCAAATTTAACGATGTGGATTATGTCATTCAAATTTTAGACAACCCCAATGCACTTAAACAAACTGTACATATTGATAGGTTGTGTCTCTGTCCCCATAGGAAGCAAAATTTGCTTTTTCCTCCCTCTTTGGATACCTCCCATAGTGTATATGATTGTAATGTCACTCTCCCTAAGGCTTGTCCTTATAATTTGAGAAACAAATAATTTTTCTAACAAAACAAAACAAAAATTTGTGAAATTTAACATTGATATGTGTGGTGAATACTATATGGATAACGTTGTGTGTGATGCTGGTCATTACATATCCGCGTAACAGCGGGATCCTGTAGTGCTTGTCAGGCAATACCAGTGATTTTTTTACAATTTTTTTTAGTATATATATATAATTCTTGTAACTTTATTTAATAGTGCTAAGTTTTAACTAATGTGTTTTTTTCTTAAGTGAATGAGGTATTCAAATAGTGAAACATATTTGTGGATGATGAGCAGTGCCTTCTCGTAACGACTCCCAATATTATGACTATGGGTTCGCGTTTGGTCTTGGTTGTTCGTGTCTAACTTACATTTTTTTGACTAATATTTCATGCTAATATTAGGATTTTTTAAATTTACGTAAACACTTAATTGTAATTAAATGATGATACTTGAATTCGAATGCCAAATTTTTCCCCCCTTTTTTCTCGACCTTGTAGTTCTGTACAGTAATTTTTTTTTTCCTTTTATAGTATGTCATAATACATAACTTTATTACATACTTTGTTTGATTTTTGCAGAGTATGAGTACTCGTGCATATGTGAGGTATAAATGTACACCTCAGGCTATCATAATTTTTGTTATGATTTTGTGTTGTAGTTATTTTTGTGTTGTTTACAAATTTTTCATGCTGAATCTGCCAATTGTACATTTTTGTTCAGCAAATTTTTTAGGCAATGCTATGTTGATGTTTCAAGGCCTTGTTTTGTTTTGTTGTGTTTTTTTTTGTTACTAAGCATTGTTTTTTTTTCCAAGGTTAGGTGAGATTAATTTTTGTGATTCTTTCGCGTGTTAAGGTCCCGTACAGTTTTGTTAAGTTTTTAAGTTTAATGTTTTGCCTAGGCTTTTGTTTTTTTCCTTACATTAATTTAATGTTTTTGCAAGTTTTTTTTCTAATCTTTAAAGCGTAATTAATTTTTTTGCCTTTAGTTTATCTCACTAATGACTTTGAGTTTGTTGGGTATACATTTGGTGTATCCAATTTTTTTGTCGTTTTAACTCGGATTAATAATTATCGATCTTCTTTGATTGGTTTAGTGTTTTTTTTTTTTTTCAAAAATTCACTTAATGGATTGTTGTACAAAATTTTGTACAAATTTTTTTCTCATTCGTTAAACTCGGAGTATTCTCAGTCTACAACGGTAGCCTGATTTTTTTGTTTGTTTGCAATTTTCCAATTTTTTTTTCTCATTCTAATTTCTGCAAACAAATCAATTTATTTTTCATTCCTTCTTACAAGGAACGATTTGAGTTAATGTTTTTACCTCAAAATTATTTTCACATTAATAAGTGATATTTTTTTTAAATACTCATTTATTTTTTTATCTCCATAATGCTATGTTTCTGGAGATTTGTTTTGCATTCTACTTCTGGTAGAATGATTCCTTTTTGATGCGGGTATGTAATGAGTATCGTATTCATTAACATACAACAATGCTTGTTATGTTAATTTGTTTTTCAGGTTGACTTTTGAATGTCAACAGTTTGTTTCATGCTACAAACAAGTTTTTTGTGTTTTCTTTCTTTATTTAGCAAAACAATTAAGATTGTTTTTCGTGTTTTTGTTTTTCCCTTTATTTAGCAAACAATTAAGATTGTTTTTCCAGATCAGCCATGTAGAGCTGTTAATGTGTATGTTTTGTGATACTATTTGTTTGTATGTTTTATGTTAAGGGCACAGCTTTCCTCATTTTAGACTAAATTAATATCAAATTGTTTGACATGTAGTTCTTGATGTAACAACTGACCATTTGTAAGTGGAGAAGTGGTAGACTGGAGTGGCAGGCTGTCAATAATTAATTTAACCCCTTCCTTTGAAATCTTTTGGTATAAGCTTTTCACTTTAGCAATTAATTTTTTTCAAAAAAAAAAAAAAACAAAAAAAAAAAAATTTCTTCAAAATTTTTTTCTGCAGTGGGGGGTATAATGTGACATTGAGTCACAATTTTCAATTAAATTCCATGTTTTTTTTTACATCCAAATCGTAATTTTTGCTAATTTTCTGATACAAATCCTTAGTTCTTCACCTGTTTCCTCTCTCCCCTTATTGATTCAGGCAATTGTGACACTCTCCCCATAAAATTCCTTTTCCATTCTTTTGACCCCTCCCTTTCCCTAGAATTTTCCAACACCTGCTTATCGGCTCGTTTGATGTACATGCGGGTGCAAAGTAATCTGCATCTTGTTTCTTCACTTTCAATTGAGAACCCTTTTGTAAACGTTGAGTGTAACTCCTCAACTCAGTAATTGTAGGAAATTCAACTTTAACTTGCAATTTTTAAGTAATTTAACTTCAACTCTTTCCAGAGAGTATAAATATTGGGCGCTAAAATAGATCGCTAGCATTCGAGTTCGATTCATCACCATTCAACTTTTCTCCGCCTAACGGAGATTTTATTTTTCTCCCTCCTCCCACTGAGGTTGGAATTTTTTTGTCATGGCGTGGTCCTTTACGCCATTTTTGCTGATTGAATTTACTTCGCCAAGATGATTTTGCCTTCTACATTACTCCGGCTATTTTAAGTTTTTCTAAGCGTTGGTTTACTTCGAGAAAATCTCTACTACATCCTCAGTCTTCTAAATTTCAAAAAACTTGTCGGTGTATTCCGTCAAGGTTCTCTTCATTTTTATGTTTTTCTGCTAAAGAATAACTATCAGTTTGGTGTTTGATCATGAATGATGACGCACGTCATTTTGTACGTGGATCCAAGCCTGACCGAAACTTCAACACCCTTTCTTTTTGAATTGATAAAAAGTGCCATCCAATAGTTTTTTAATAGTTCTTATTTTTTTAAAAAAAAAAAAAAAAAGGAAAACAAACCACCAGGGGTTGACGACATGTTTTGCTGTATTTCCAATCTGCCGATTTTCCAGTATGATGTTGTGCCCTCCTTTGTGTAACAGATTTTGCCAAAAAGATAAATCTTCAGAAAAGCTTCCTAAATAAAGAATTTGTGCTCTCCAAATAAGTTTGATGTTGACTATACTTTCAGAAAACTCTTTTTTTATGTTCTTTCTTAGGATCGTTTGATTTACAGATTTTTGTGTCTAAGCCAAAGGTATGTTTTTTTTTAGTTTCTTTTATTGGGTTGCTCTTCGGCGCCTCAACATGTACTTCCACTAAAATGTTATCATGTGCCTTTTCCTTTTTTTGGTATAATTGCCTTTAGTTAAGCTCTTTTTCTTAATTGTTTATTTTTCGATACCCAACCTGGAATAGCACAATATATATATATATATATATATATATATATATATATATATATATATATATATATATATATATAGATTACATATGTTTGGTAGATGGCAGTATTGAGTTTTTGATGGGTTCTTAGTAATTGATTATTTTTATCTAGCGGTATAAATTTCGATCTTTTATGCTGGCAACGATAATTTATAAAAGTTAATCTGACACGTTCGTCTATTTCAATTTTAAACAGGTTTTAGGCGTTATTTTGTTCTTTGGTGAGTATATTGATATTTTTTATCTACATTCATTTTGGGTTTATAAACTGCTTTTCAATTCATTTACTCTATATTCAGGTCTGCCAACTACTACACTTTTTGTAAATTTTGTAAAATATTTTATAGAGTGGTACACATTTTAAAAACGAAAGATTTTAGAATTTTTGGTAATTTTGCCAACATTTTAAAAGCCCCACAACGAGAGAGTTGAATTGGAATTACATACATTTGAAGGTTTGTGTATTCAGTTTTGTATACCTTTATGAAACAGCACAATAAAGAGAATGAATAACGCTACCTCCACGCTTTGCACAGTCGGGTGATTAGCCAGGGAGGAGAGAACTAAGTGGCGTTGTATATGGATTTTGTATGTCGTGGTGTGGAAAATAAGTTTAAGTGAATAAAAAATAATGCAGTAAGACGTAAATTGAGCTGCCACTAGAATAAAGTTTTACAAAATACGTAAAAAGTTGGCAGTCCTGTATATTTTATGCATTTATTTAACACTTCTATGTATTTATTTAACACTTTATTATTTATTTATTATGAATTAATTTATTTAACAGTTTAACATTAATGCGTACAAGATGTCACCTGAAAAAGTCTAGTATCTTACATACATCTTTGTTCGATTTTAATTGATCGATAATTCTCCTCTAATATTTTTATAAATATATTTGAAGACAGATTTTTTGGTCTTATGCGGTTTTAGCGATACCCTAGGTTTTAACTAAGATTTTGTTATATTGTTTTTATGCTATACCTTCAAATTGATTTTTATTTAAAATTGTTTGGATTATTACTGCATTGGATTATTACTGCACTTATTTTTGAACTATGTTCTCTAAGTTATTTTTTTTAAATTCATCATGTTTCAAATTCAAATCAAATATATATAACGCGTATGCTAGAATACGCAAACATATTTCTCAGAAACATAAAAATATAGTGCGAGCCTGTAAGTTATTTTCAACAATTAAACGCTTCATCTTTGATTTCTGAAAAAAAAGAAGAAAATTGTCAACCTTTCTCTGCAATTTATTAACTTTCAATGTTTGTTCGAATGAAAAGATAATTCTTTTAATGAGACTCGTGAGATGGAAAATGAAGAGGATAAGAAAATTTTATTTCCGTTGAGATTTTTGGAGGGAAGTCTTGTACGTTAATTAAACCTGCAAAAAGTTACGAACGAACCTATATATATATATATATATATATATATATATATTATTCTGCGTAAATCAGATAGAAAATTATTTGGCAGGTGGCGCTATAACACAAAAGTAATTAGACTTTAAATAAAATAAAAAAAATAGAAGACGAAATTCAATGCAATAAAAATGTCGAAAGTTTAATATCTAAAATAGAAGTACAGAAAATTTATAGGAGTATGTAGTAAGAGACGGCAGAAATGCTTCAAAATGAAAAATAATTTTCTTTAATCATGTATTTCTTTTTTTTATGTTTAAAATAAATACTTCAGAGAAAAAACATTTCTTGTTTACAAATTTTTTTAGAGGTGCATGTTACAACACGTCTTATTTTTCTAGTCCTTCTAAACTCCTTAATTAAAGTTTTTTTTCTATTTTTTTTAATTGTACTATGTAATGTAATTTTTTGTTAAGTTTTTTTTCCCTTGCTCTACTTTTTTATTTTTGTATTATTTTTTTAACTACTCTAAACCGAAGTTTTTCTTACTTATAGTTTTCTTCTACAGGAAATCTTATTTTAAAATTTTTTTCGTTTTTTAAATTATCTTAGATAACATAAATATTTTACTAAATTAATTCTTTTAGATTCTAACAATTACAGTTTTTCCCAACTTTTTAGTGTCTTATTTGTTCCTATAACTATCATGCCTTGTTAAAATAAGATTGAAATAAACTAACTTGAAATGAAATTTAAATAAACTAACTTTATTAAAATCATAAAATTGTTCTTCAATTATAACAAAAACAGTTACAAAAAATTTGATACTTTTTATATCAGAGACGTATCAATATAAATTTACAACTTAATTAATACATGGAACGTAAAATCATAAAATAAAACTTCAATGGGCACATGACGTAGTTTAAGTATCTCGATCCTGATTGGTTACTGAAACGCGGCATTTGTTTACGTTAGAAACTGTTCTTTCCATTCTATTTTGTAGTAGTAAACCAAGTGCGTCAAGTAACAAATCTCTTAAGCGATACAATTTGTATTCTTTTACAATTCTTTCAATATATTTCTTATTTAACAGAAGGACAGACAGGAAGCCACATAGAGCATAAACAAACTATGCATCGAAGTACACAAAACAAAAATATATCACGGTTACAATAAATATATAAAAAAATAAGTAATCTAAGTTAATTAAAAGAGGTAGATGAGAAAGAACTATATTTCAACAAACTTCCAGTTAATTAACTTATGTAGAGATCATCTTTAACACGCCATTTTACTTAGAAACGTGGTATCTTCTTCTTGAAGTACCCAATTGATTTTATAAAATCTATTATTATTATGTTTTCATTCGCTTATATTCATAATATTATTATATCTAACTATCGGCGCCAATGATTCTTAATTCATTTTGGTAATAAGTACTAATTGTAAGAAAAACAAGCGATATACAAATCAAAATTAATAGAGAAAGAACCCTAATTTGTTTAGGAGAAATGTAAAAAGTCGCCGCATTATTATTGACGCTAGTGAGGCTTAATATTGGGTCGTCTTTACCTTTCAGATGCTTAATTAAGGGGATAAATATCGTAAAAAATCACGTGATTGTGTTAAATTTTGACTATCATGTGTTGTCCTCGAACAACAGCATCATACCAAGCTATCCTTAATGCAGTTAATTTTATTTTGATAGGATGAGGTAATTAAAACTTGTTTTGCCTAATCTAATAATGTAAAGTCATCGTAATGGTAAATTTATAAAAAATGGAATTATTTTAGCTATATTAATTGTGTTGGTATATGTGTTTCAGCTTTGCTCTGAATTTCGCAGTGTTGTATATTGTTTGCTTACTCTTTTCCTCTACGTACGAAGAACGGGTATTCTGCCAATGTGAAATAATATAAGGTGAAAACGTAATGTGAGAGCGACTGCCTGTGATGTGGAAAAAGATTGATACAGCTTCTGATATTCCTCAGAACTGATACAAGACCAACTGCTACATCAATTTAAATTATTAATGCAATTGGGTACTTGCAGTTCGAGAAGAAGAAGCAGAAGATCACGTATACCCACACTTGTGATCTATGGCGTCAGCATCAGCTAATTTTTACCGGAAAAAGACGTATTAAAGTTGAGCTAAGTTTCTCTTCATGAGTTAGAATGTTAATTAACGATAAGTTAATTAAATACAGAGTCGGATTGCACATCGAATGAGTTGAAATATAATTCTTTCTCGTCTACTTCTTTTACTTAACTTAGATTTATTATTTGTTTATGTATTTTATTGTAACCGTAATATATTTTTGTATTGTATACCTGGCAACTTCGATGTATAATTAGTTTGTTTAGGCTCAATATGGCTTCGTGCCTGTCTTTGTGTTAAGTCTCTGTCTAAATATAGAGTGAAAGAATTAAAATCCTTGAGAAAGAATCTTTGTGAAAGAATTTAGAATGTGTCACTTAAGAGAATTGATACTTGACGGGCTTGGCTTACTCGAAATGGAATGAATCGAACAGTTGCTAACGTAAACAAATATCACATTTCAAGAACCAATCAAGATCGAGATACCCACACTTAAAGGCATCCCATTGCGAGAAATCAGCTTCAAGTAAAACTGAGGAAGAGGAAACTAGTTACAGATTGCCAAACAACAAATGGATTGAAATACTTTCATTAATCCAGAAGCCGTCATTACGACGATGTTAAATAGATAACATTAAGTCATTATCATTTAATTTTTTATTAAACTTAAAGGCTTTATAACATCTTTATTTCGAACAGGATTTGATACTAATTGAACTCGTTCATTTCGTAGTAGGTGAAAGAGGTGTAGAGTGGACAACATTAGAGTGAATGTTTTGCAAAAAAGCTTGCTAATTACTACTTTGAACATATTTTATATCTTTTGTTATTAAAATTTAAATAATTATCTTCATTCTTCATCATTAGATGAGCTAATTTGGGGTTCATAGTTTTTTAACCACATTTTAAAGTTGTTTATCCCATTGGCCCCTTATCATGGGGTTAGTGTCTTAAAATTTATTATTTAATCTTTTGTTACTTATAAAATAGTAAGTAAAACCAAAATGGAACTAATTTTAGCTAAAAATACAGTCTTGCACTTAAAAATCGTTATAATAATTAATATCAAAGCCTAATAAAAACAAAAATTCCCAATTCTCTAATTCTAGCAAGAGATTTTTCATGAATATTTAAAGTAGTAGCAAATATTACTCTTTGCTATTTCAACTTTTGCAAAGTTGATTTACATTGACATGGCTACCACGATTCATAAACAATTAAAACAAATATAATAAAACACCTGATAACAGTGCGGTGAAGTTTTTCAATAAAGCAAAATTAAACAAAATATTCTAACTTTAATTGTCATCCCACTATCACTATTAATCTAGTAGGAATCTACAATTTCCAAGAACAAATATTCTTTTTCTAATAAACGTTAATTTTCTAAAATCATTAAAATTGCATAATTAAATATCAACCTTATTAATTATAAACTTTAAATTATCCAGTATAATATTATTTCCTTGCGCACATCCATTTTCTGGCCAATACTTGGTAACTATAAGATCAAATGCGCAAATCAAAAGACCAAATGCGCAAATGCTGCAGTAAGATGCACCATAAAACAAAAACTCTCTATTTACATTTTTAACTCCATTTTCGCTTCTGTTTTCATATTTTGTAGTCTCGCAATCTTATTACGAATATATTTTAAACCATTTTTGAAAGATTCTGGTACATGTAAGTTCATTTGAATTCGTTAGTCCCTTTATAGATTTCGTTTTGTGTTTTGTTACGTTTTTTTTTTTTTTTTTACATTTTATTTTCTGTTTTTTGCGTGATATATTTTTTACTTAATATATTCGATTTTGTTTCAATTTTTTTGAATGCTTCTCACACTATTGTATTGATATAATTTGCTTTGGCTATATTGATACAATATTAGAAAGCACACCTTTTACGGATATAATCGTGTGAGCTGATGAAGAGATTATATTTTTTAATTTTTGTTTTTCCGGCTTTTTAATATATATTTGTTTTAATTTTTTTGTTTAAATGTTTTTTAAAAATTAATAATTTTTCTTCTTCTCTTTTCATTGATCTTTATTATTTTCCATGTTTTCTCTATATTTTTAACGTAAATTTACAACCATTAAAAAACTTCGTTATTATAGGCATGTCTAATTGTTCACACTAGTCTTTAGTCCTTTCAAGCTCATTTTATATTAATTAATGAAAGACGTGTCTAAAGTAACCCAAAAAATATGTGCATACTCATAAGTTATGCTATTTGGTGACTAAAAATAGTCACAATTAAAATGAAATAAATGTTGCTTTTCCATCATAAACCCCCTTGTTTTTGAATTTTGTACTTAACAATTTAATACTTTGTCTTGTTACTACATAAGAACATAGTTTTACCAATATTGCAGGAAATACTTGAGAGTTAAATACTGAAATATTCCATTTGTCTACTCACACATTTATTTAACTTTATGAAATAGCATTAACTTTTTTAATTAGCGATTGTGTTGATAAAAAAAGTGCAAATATATTATTTCCCGTATTCATTCCACAATTCCTTCAGTCATCCTAATCAATCCCAATCCTTGACATTGAAAAGACTCTTTTTCCATCATTTATTATGGAGATCTTATTTCGGAGTACAAACGAGCCAGTTTAATCTGAAACTCAAAGGCAAGCCATCCATCAATTTCTTCAAAAATCTCTTGCACATTTCTTTTTTGAAAAAGAAAAATTCGGACGTGAATAGTTAAATTAGTTAATATATGCAGTTTGGTTAAATATATGCTGCACCAAGTTCAAAATAGAAAATATAATTTGTAATTACATACTGCAGAAACATTTGTTAATTTTTAAATACATAATTATAAGGACTGCCTAAAAGACTGCCTAAGTAACAGAAAGTTGAACGGTTACTTGGGGAAGTATTTTTCATCTCTTGATAGTAAAAAAAAAAAATCTTACTGTCAGTTCAGAAAATGTTTGCTTCTCACTTTCTTAATTCATAAACTATTGAAGATGAAACGTATCAAAATATTATTGATGATCATAATTTTGCGCCCTTTTTTTACACCACGCAATTCAGTTTAGTGGGAAATTATAGGCAAAAAAAGTTAAATTTTTTTCTTTTTGCTTCCACATACTTTTATTTCTATATATGTGTAACTCGTCTAACTTAGTTTAAATTTGGAATTAGTATTGAAGTAATTATATAATTTATACTACCGGTTAACCGGTTTTCGAATTTTAAGAAAAACTAATCGCAGTAATTTTATATTTTATGACTGAAAATACTGATAATAATAATAATAAACTGTTATTCCATTTTTAAAATTTCAAATTAGTTTCAAAGTAATAAAAAAATAACTTAAAATTCTGGTAAAATAACCGTACTAACCGTATAGCAATGACTTTTCTTTCATTCTCTTATAATAAGAAAAAATAAAGAAATAAATAAAGCTTTCAAAGGTTAAGTTTTAATGGCCGGCAATAAATTAAGAAGGAAAAAATGCTTTTGTACACCCATTGCCAAAAAATATTGCTATGCGCTTCTAACTTGTGTCAATTAAGTTAATAGTCATTTGCAATAACTGCACAAAATTTCGTAATTCTGGCTTAAATAGTCATGGAGATGGGAACATTTTTATAAAGAACTATTTTCTTTTACTGACATTTTCTTACTATAAACGGCAGAAATATTCGGTAAAATTAAACAAAACATTTAGATTCATTTTTAATTAATTATAAAAATATATTACAATTTGAAACAAAAATTGTTACAAATTGCGCAAGATTGCGCATTTGAAGTAATCATTTCATACTACGCATGCTTGGACAAAAATCTAAAATATTTTTTTTTGTTGATAATTTTGTTTTAAACCGTAATTTGTAATTTATGAAAAAAAGTGCGATTTAAATATCTTGAAAATTTCTAAAGTTTCTAGCAATTTTCTAAGAAGTTTTTGTTAGTTTTGAAAAAGAGCTTTGAATGGTAAGGGGTTTTCCCCAAATTTAATTTTGTACTAATAGATAATAAGATTTATTAAAAATAAATGTCCAAAATATTTGTTATATCCAATTTGATATTAATTTATTCGTTGATTATATTTGTTAGATTTTTTTAATATCTGCTGAGAATAGATTAGAAGAAACATCAGTGTTTGGAGTACTGGGCACTTAACTAAGCCCTTTTTTTCACATCTTATCTGAGAATATTTTTTTACTATTTATCAAATGCTTTATTAATTATATTGACCACAATAATAACATCTTTAAATCAGTAATAAATTAGTGGAAAAATTAACATGGTTTAAAAATGGTAGCAACAGAACAATTTAATTTTTTTTATTGAAGCAAATGAATAATATCCTTATATAAATATATAAACTTTATTTTACATAAAATTGCCGCTATTTTTTAGTTTTTCAAATTTAACAAATAAATATATTTCAAAAGATTTCAATAAATTTATATTCAATATTTAGCCGCGTTTGCTAAATTAAATATCTCATTTTTCATTTTTCGAATAATAAATAAATGCAAGTGTTAAAAGTTCGATTGATTTTTTATACATAAAAAGTACTTCATTTTAGCTATAGCAAGTCTATTTCCTTACCCGTTAGTAAACGCGGCGCAAAGATAAGTTAAATGCTTGTTTGCTGAATCATACTTCTTATTTCTTAGCTGCCATAATTTTTTAATACGTTTTTTTTTCTAGTGGTAGTGAAATAAAATTTGCAACAATAACTGTAAGCCTGAATTTCTTGTTGTGGCTTATCCTTCCTCCAAAAACAAGGTCCATCAGTCTGTTGATCTTCAGGAAATTTAAGACCAGAAGGGGGATGAGTATATGTCCTCTCTGGAAATTCCCAAACATTCCAGGATGTGTTCGGGAGAAGCATGCTCAGTTTGACATTTGGAGCAGACCTCGAAGATTCTCCTGTCTTCGAAAAACGAGAGACTTTTTGTGTGACCGCTTCCTAGTCAGGAAATTGCGGATTTAGAAGCTCTGTCACAATTGATGGCGAATGAAGAGCTTGGCTCTTTGCCCGTCTGCCAGCGATGGCAGGGAGGAGTCTTCCACCCCTTCGAAATTTCATAATTAACTATGGATTGATGTTCTAAAAAGGTAAGTAATGAAGAGGAAGGATTAGCGTGGTGACAGCTCTCCTTGGCCAGTCCATTTGCCTGCTCATTGCTGTATTTGTCAACATGAGATGGGATCCACTGAAAATAGACATCGTGGAATTTTGAAATGAGCTTGAGTTTGAGAATGATAGAATTACTAGTTTGATCTCCAATTGCAATCCAGTTGTGGAGGTGTTAAAGAGAGCTGCGACTGTCCGAAAGGATCCGGAAGTTCCCGAAGTCATTTTCATTAAGAACAGCTTCAGAGACTTGTTCAATTGCTATTAATTCACTCTTTAAGACCGATGTGAAATCAGGGTTGTGGAGGCAGGTAGACAATCTATCCCTTGGTTTCTCAATGTAGATGCCACTGCCTGCGTGGTCGCTCAGTTTACTGCCTTCCTTTAAAAAAAATTATGGCATTGTCGGGGATCTTATTTTTTCTAAGGCCAACTGTCTGAGATGAGCTGGGATCAAGTCCTTCTTGGTGAACAGTGTAGTAAAATCGAAGTGGAAATTAACTCTTGGGAGTCTCTCTGAGGGATTCAGGCAAGATTTTAAGGAGTGGGGCTCAATTTCATTATAAGGCAAACACATAAGTTTAGCCGGACTGAAGGGACTGTTTTTCTTCAGTCTTTGATTGTTATTCCAGTTATTTAAATATAGGGAGGCTCTATTATGCTGACCATCGTTAGAAAGTTTGTTGAAATATTTGGTAAGGTTGGCCTTTCTTCTACCTTGGAGAGGTTGCAAGTTAGCCTCATAGAGAACTACTTCACTATGGCAGCTGCGTCTTAGTTCAGTAATAATTCTAGTAGCACTGAGTTGAACCTTCTCCAAGTTGAAGGCTGAGGCACAGCTATAAACAGGGAAACCATATTCTAAGATGGGCCTAATAAATGTCATATACGTATTTCTCAGAGTGAAAGCATCAGCTTCCCAGTCTCTGCCAGCTACGTACTTAAGAATACTTAATCTTTTTCTGCCCTTTGAAACAATAGTTTCGATGTGCTTATTGCTTATTCATACGGGATCTAAAATAAATTCCAGATATTTAGGATGCTTCTCATAAGCAAAGTCCTGGTTACCCATTTTTAATTTTGCCTGGAAATTGTATTATCTCTTATTGGTGGTAAAAAAGGTGGCAATGGATTTGGCAGGATTAAAACAGAGTTCAAATTCCGAGGCAAAGTTTGATAATGCAGAAAGAGTGCTGTTAAGGTTCCTCTCCATTTCATTTAAATTGGTACCAGAACACCAGAGAACGATGTCGTCGGCAGACAAACCAATTCCTACATCAGTGGGTGATAATTTCTACATGCCAGCTAAATATAGAGTGAAAATCATTGGGCTGAGTACTGAGCCATGAGGGACTCCCTGTCTAAGCTCAACTCGGTCAGAAAAAGTCTTCTTAAATTTTACTCTGATTGACCTGCGATGTAAGAATTCCGAGATCCATGCCAAGATGTTGCCACGAATGTTGAAGGTATCATGTAGTTTAATTAAACAATTTATGTGAAAGAGCAGCAATTGTGTGGTGGGTATGCTTTTTATTTTGTGCATCGCTAATGTTTTGGCAGAAAAATAGAACTTGATCAATGTTACTATGGCCCCTTCTGTAGCCAAATTGTTCGCATGGCATTAAGTTACTGAAATCCCTGGGGGCCAAGTCGTTTTGCCAGTTTTCTTCACAGGGATTACAGTGGCCCTTTTCCAGTCCGATCGAAGGAATCCAGTTTTCCAAGAGAGATTGATAATATCGAATAGCTGTTTACTTTGGGGGCCGATATTTTCCAGCTTTTGGCCAAAGATTCCATCTGGGCCAGGATATTTTGTCAGGTCAATAAGGGCCATTGCATGGAGCAGCGAGAAGTTTTTGCAGCGAGAAGTTTTTAGATAAGTCTCGGTTGCCCAAATCGGAGCTTCGACTGCCATGAATGATGTTTTTAGATTTTCTCAAATCAGGTTTATTCTCCCTTGTGAAATCCAACGTGCTTGTTTCCTGGTAGTAGGCCGTAAGGCCATCTGCTGCAGCTTTGTCACTGGGAAAAACCCGTCCATTTTTATCTATTATCTATATCAGCGTTACTTTCCTCATGATGTTCCTGTTCTTTATTAATGTTCTTGATAATCCGCTATAATTAGGAGTTATTTGTTCTAGAGTCCAGATTGCTGCCATTCTTTCCATTTAGATCTTTTCAATTGTCCGTATATTGTCTTTATTTTAGCATTAATTTCATTGATTTCAGTTCTCGGACAGACTATTATTGCTCTCGTTTAAACACTCAGAAAGAAATTTTCTCCTATCAAAAAGAGGTTTTAAGCTTGAAGAAAAATGAGTGAAGAAAGGCACGCAGCTCTAGGAAAGGCACGCATATTGCTCTGGGAATAAAGACCTTGGCATTGGCAAGAATAATGCCCTTGAAGATCGTTCAGTCATCTTTAAGGACGTTTGAAAAAGGAGAAGAGGTAATGCTAATATCAACTGCATCTCTAAATGAGTTCCAGTTAGACTTTTTGAAATTCCAGAACTTTTATCGTATGATCTGCACTCTCTGTCTTTGTTTCAATTCGATAAGGACCGAAAAATGATCACTACCAATAGTCCTAGACACTGTATAAACATTGAGGAAATATTCCTGAGCTAGTAATCGCAATGCCCAGTGCCTCAGAGCTGTCATAGCTATAGGAAGTGTAGGTATAAGTGCTACCATTAAGAATCATTGCTTCTGAATCAACAATCAACTGAAGGAATTCTTCTTCTCTTGTATTAATGCAGGAAGAGCTCCAAGCGGGATGTTTGGTATTTAGAACGAATAAGATAATGGTGTTTTTGTCTAAGATATTGGAAAACTTGCAAGAAGTTATTTTTGATTAGGTTGATGATAAACATTTATTATGTTAAGTGGTTTGCCTCTCCATAGAATTCTTATACCCTGGATTTCCAGGTCAGAGGTAAAATCCGAAGGGAAGTCAATGCTTTGATATTTAGCATCTCTGATGAAGAAGGCTAAGCCTCTCCAACCTTAGACGTACGATCGACTCGATAGATGTTGAAAACCTTTACTTTTAGTAAAGTTGCTTTCTTAAGTTTTGTTTCCTGTACTGCAATCACTTGAACCCCCTTGTTTAATGCAATCTCAAACAATTGATTAAGTTTAATTCTAGTTGCTGGGGTAGTCAAGCCATTAATGTTACACTGTATAATCTTCAAGGATTACGAAGAACGTAGAGACCGTAAATTATTTAATACTTGTGGCCCCTCTATCTAAACCACATGCGCGTTCCTGATTAGCCTGCGTGACGGACGATACAGCATCAAGATTCTGGATCAACGAAGTCATAAGGAGGAGGTGAGATGCAGCTTCTGTTGATCCGGGGATCTGAGCACCATATATATGAATTTCTCAAATATCATCAGCACGTCAATGATTACCAGATAGATTAGTGAATTAACTATTTATGATGATAAGGAACATTTTAAATCAAATTTATTAAATAAAGAAGAATGTGAATGATTGCTTACATATCATTCGGTTCAATTCGGCAAAATCGGAAAGTTCCCCCTCTCAAACATCCCCTGCTTTACAAATCCGGCCCCTGCATCCCCTGCTAAACATCCCCTGCTTTACAAGTCCGCGGCGTCCCTGCTTTACAAAATATCGGATACAACTTTCTTTTAATTAATTTGAAATATTAGTTGTATAATATCAGATACAAAAAAAAAACAACTATTTTTATGTAATGTAACATTGTGGTGAAATATATCTCCGAATTTAATGTTGAACAACCGCAAAAGTGAAAGAACACTTTTTTTCCGAGTGAACACCGCATCGAGTTTTATTATAAATTTAAAGGGAGTCTAAAAGCTTTAAGCACCAAAAGTGCAAAAAATTTACACTAAAATCATTCGCCTTTTCACCGTACGTTAAATATTTTTATTTTCAAAAACTTGGCGCGTTTTGAATTCATACATTTGAATTCATGCACCATACATTCACATTTTAAATGAAATCACTCACTCGCATCATTCAAACCGAATCTTAAATAATATGAATTTTAAAACTCTGTACAAAGCTAAATTTAATAAATGATTTATTTTTTTTAAATTGATGTGAAAAACTTTACACAACTCTCTGGTACTATATTATATTGAATTTGTTTAAATTTAAACTATTCTGATAACTGTCAGAGTTCAGTCTGAGTGCAGGAGAATCACAAGGACTTTAAAATCACAAGCCATTCTACCTATTTATATTACTAACCTAAATATGCAATTCTTTAAAAAAATATATGCAGCTAAAGAATGATCACAAATCGCAATTTCATTTTTAAACTAGATTATACACTGTAACATTGTTTTCGCGTATACCAAAAATGATGCTAAATACTTTACACCACAAAAAATGCTAAGAAGGATAATTTTTGGTGTAATCAAACAAATTTTTGGTGTAGTACTGTAGTTCGACTGCTATGTACTTATTAAAGAAACTTCAAGATAAAACCTAACAACTTTTTAAGAAAGGAAATAGCAACGTAAGCAATCTCAGGCCAGACAACCTCACTCGTTGCCTTTCAGAACAAAGGTGACTCTTATTAGGAATGAGGTAATTTCCAAAAGGATGGCAGAGCCATCTCTGAAGCAACACAAATCATGAATTCACACAAGTTCCGCCACTCAATAAATCCACACAATCCGTTTTTTTTTGTTTTTTTTTTTTTGTTTTTTTTTTGTTTAAACCACACAACAAATCTTCCTCGAATTCTCGTTGTTCCCTTTCAAGCATTTTTAAAATTTTTGTTCGGTCTTAATAATTGTCAATGTGACTTCACTATTTTCAAGAAAATTTAGAATGTTTGGAGGGGAATGCAATTTTCTTGAATTTAATCATTACAAGCTGCAAGACTGGTTCTGAAAACTAAGTATTTTCTTTTTTTCATGGCTAATTGGAAATTCATTTAATCTGTGCCAATTTGTTTCCTCTAGAAGACCTGCAAAGAGTAAATAGTCCTTTTTTAAATTTTACTTCCGAGACTAAGATCGCATGTATCAAAGGAATTTGAAGTCTACTGTGAATGATGATCTTTTAATAATTCAGAGTTAATCTTTCCTAATAAATCTTTGTTAACCTTCGAATTATCCGTCGACCTTTTACATCGTTTAGAACAGAGATGGCGAACCAATGGCACGCGTGCCATTGATGGCATGCGACAGAATGTTTTGGGCACGCCAACGATCACAAAGCTCACTATGAAAGATACTAACAATTAAATTAAAATTGACAAAACACGAGCAACAAAAAAGAATAATTATTAACAAAAAACTAACAATTAACTACCATAAAAAACAAGCTAACAATAAATAACTAGCAAAAAAAATTAGCAATTATTAACTAATAAAAAAAAGTGCAATTAAGCTATGAGAGTGAACGAAAGCGAAATAAAAACTGTACAAGAGATAATATGACACTTAAGCAAAGGCAAGGAGACTCGAAAGAGCTGGTGACCAGTGCAAAAACATAGCCAACGAGTGAATTCCTCGACTTCGAAAACTAATTCATTTGCCAAACTAAAGCACCTCCTTCTTTGCACATTTGTTTTCCTCAGAAGGTATTTATAAGCTAAATACATTTAAACATAAAATTTCTAATAAATGTTTGAAGATAAACACTTTTCATTATACAAAACATTTATTTATATTTGTAGACATATTTAAACAGTAATTAATTCCAAAATAGTGAAGAACTACTTTTCAAAGGCGTAGTATTACATATCCGACCTTTCCCTGTAGTGCCAATTTGAGGTGAAACGAAGTATAGTCACGTATAGTTTGTTTACGCATAGCATAATAGTCAATTTCGTTGACACAACAGTATTTTAAATTTTATTTGCGTTATATTTACGATTTTTAACTGTTATTTAATATGACTTGTTCAGCAAAGAAAAAAAAAAAAAAAAAAAACAGCAGCATTGTAAGCGAATCAGATAATTTCAAACTTGGTGGACTGAGAAATAAGACATGATTAGTAAAGGCGACAAAGCTGTGTGTGTTTTATATTCTGGAACAGTGGTATGTTGAATATCGTCTGTAAAACGGCATTTTGAAGCAAATCAGAAATTCGTTAGTCAAAAAAGCGAACTGGAGCAATCATCAAGGAATCAACTGCAAGTACAATAAATAGACAGAAATAAATAGTCGACGTCTATGATTAAATTTGTTGGAAAAATTGTCATTCGAGTGAAGCAAGTTACTTGACTGCAAATGTCATTGCCCTTTCAAGAGGGAGAATTTTTGAAGGAAGCCTGGTGCGCCCTCACATTTTGATGATTTCTATAAAAAAAGATAATTCGGCGCATTAAAGATACTCCTCTATCTAGAAATACAATAAAGGAGACAATCTCAAAACTAACCGGAAATGTAAGAGATCAACAAAAAATTTACGTTAACTCCGCTCCTTTCATATCGTTATGTTTTGACGAAAGCACTGACATTACTAATTCTGCACGTTTAGCTCGATATTGCATAGGAAACGTCATCAAGGAAGAATTAAGATAACATTCGTTGCTAACAATTACAAAGGGTACAAATATTTGTACGGGTGTTAAAATTTGGCTTATTAAAAAAGAAGTTGATTTGAAAAAAATTGTTTCAGTAACAACTAATGGTGCTCCAAGTATGGAGGGCAAAAAAAAGAAAAGAAAAAAAAAAGGTTTCATATGTTTATTTCAAACAGACCTAGAACATTCGATTCTTGAATTCCACTGCATCATTCACCAACGAGCCTTGTGTTCTAAGAGTGGTTTAACATTTCTTGACAACCCAGGATTCTTCCCTTTGTATCCACTGCAACGCAGTAGTTGAGTCCGTCCAAAAGAATTCCTTAAAGTTTATATTCAAGCTCCTCCGTACTAAATCAGCCAAACGTGTACCAATACAGCAGGCTAAAAGCTCTAACCTGGGTATAGAAATTTTCTTTAACGGTGCAACTCTGGATTTAGCTATCAATAGCTGTACCGAAATATTTTTATCTGTCTTACATCTCAAGTAAACTACAGCAGCGTAAGATAAACTACTTGCATCGCAAAAGGTATGTAATTCTGACTCCAAATAATTATCAGGAAGCACTTGTCTTTTTATTTTTAAATCTTTTAGTTTCCTCATTTCTCCAATCCAATTTAGAACTTGGAGTTTTGTATCTTCACAATCCTCAGTATCCCAGCCTAATTCAGACCTCCAACTCTCTTGTAGTAGTAACTTAGGATACAACGTAGCTGGGCATGAAAATCCAAGCGGATCGAATACTTGCTGAGCCATGGAAAGAATGGACCTTCTAGTTATCTTTTCTGGATGGTTTGAAATGGATAGAGTATCACAAAAAATAACATCTTCATTCTTGTCCCATAGTAAACCTAAAACTTGTGATGGGACTATAGGAACAATTGAACGTTTAACGGCAGAATATTCCCATCCTCTCAACTCGAACTTTCCTTTGGCCATGATCTCTGTAGACACTTTTACAAATCTTTGTAATTCATTTTCAGAATTAACTGAAGTAACACAGTTATCCACATAGAAAGCAGATTTAAGTGTCTCTGAAACATCTTGATATGGAGAAAATGCAAATGAATTTAAATGATGTCTTAAAACAGCACCCAGTAAAAACGGACTACAATTAAGTCCAAAAACAACTCTGCAATGTTGGTATACTTTAATAAACTTTTTTTCTGCATCTGCTCACCATAAGAATTTCAAATACTTGCGATCCTCTTCTGCTACTGAGATTCGCAAAAACGCCTTCTTAATGTCAGCAACAACTCCTATTTTTCTCTGTCTGAATTTAAGTAGAGCAGTTGGGATGTCTTCGAGCAAATTCGAACCTTTCATCAAGCAGTCATTTAACGAAATATTTCCCTTCGACTTGAACGAGGCGTCAAAAACGGGTCTAGCAGGTGTGGTAGTAGAAGTTGTTTTGAACACAGCATGATGTGGCAAATAGTGACCTGGCCCTTCTGAACATTCTTCAATTATTCCACATTGCAACCATTCTTGGAACACAGAATTATAATCTTTTATCTTTCCAGCTTTACTGAGTTTCCAAGAAGTGGACAATAATCGTTTTTCTGCAAGTTCGCGGTTACTTGGTAATTCGTCGGGACTTTGCATCCAAGGAAAACTAATTTCATAGCACCCATCTTCAGTAATCTTTAGAGTCTTTTCAAAATGATCAAAAGCCACCTTTTCCAATAACTCTGTGTTCATACTTTCACAAGGATCTTCAATTCCTATTGCTTCCAGTTTCCAAAGATTTTCTATATAATGGCTTTGTAAAAATAGCGATGTTATAATGTTGTCTTTGCAAGTATGAATTTCAGACCTTCCCATGATAGTCCAACCTAAGTGCGTCTGCACAGCTACAAGACCACATTTTAAAATTTGCGTTTGACCTGTATACAATTTGCCTGCAATATCTGCTCCAATTAGGAGCTCAATAGGAGGTCTACCTTTACCACGGTCTGTTATCTGGATCCCCAAGTCTTCTAACTCTTTTAAACAAGATACATCATTTGTTCTTGGTATCATTCCACAAATGGTTGGTTGGTCTAAGACTTGCATCTCGCAAAATTTGTTTGCATGAACACTGCTTACATTTAATTTATAGGCATTGTGTTTAGATCTTGTCATATTTCCACCAAACACCACATGATTCAGAGTTTCAAACCCTACAGGTGTTAATTTCAGTCGTTCAACTATGGATTTTAATACATAAGAGCGTTGTGAGCCAGTATCGATTAAAGCTCTAACGATACTACGTTTCCCCCCATATTTTATCACAACAAGCAAAGTCTGCAGCAAAACTTCTTCTGAAATATTGTGATTGGTTAAAGCAAGATTTTGCGGCACTTCTTGACTTTCTTGAATCGCCACTTTCTGACTTGGCGATAAATTAGGACACATTATTACCCAGTGTCTCTTTCCGCAGACCATGCAGCGTATAGTTGATCTGCAGTTTCTCGATAAATGCCCTGGTTTCAAACAAAAAAAACAGCATTTATATTTTCTGACTGCTTCTCGCTTTTCTTCTAATGACAGTTTTTGTCCCTTAAAACAGTCTTTACTTTCATGTAATTTGCTACAAAATATACAGTTCAACTTGGCTTTTTCTTTAAACCCAGATATTAAATCATTGGCCGTAGGTGGATAAAATTCTGTTTCTCTGTGTTTTTGTCTCTTTTCAACTATTTCAGCTTGTTTAAAACCAGTTTTTGCTAGAGCAATCCGTTCTTCACCCCCCACTTCCGTTCTTAGAAATGTTAACAGTTGAGCCAATTTATCGCTATAAGAATTCCCTTGTTTATTAATTAAAGGACTTCTAAGCCAAACTCGTAGATTTTCTTCGGGGATGCATGACTCCACTAAAGGGAACAGCATAGCGGCATATTTGTCAGATGTCATGCCAATGGATTCCAACGATCGCAAATGGGATTCTAATTTGTCGTACAATTGTGTAATATCCATCTTATTCTTTAAATTTGTTGCATTTTTAACGACAAGAACCAACAGTTCCCGAACATAATATTCAATTAAAAGTTCCACTCGGCCAAACCTTGATTTCAAACTCTCAATAACTTTGGAATAATTATCAGCCGGCGGCGGGTAACTATCCACTATTTCACGAGCTCTTCCTCCGGCTGTCACGCATTGAATAAGATATTGGAATTTATCTTCATCGTCCATCGATTTATTTTCGTGTATTCTACTGAATTGGCTCCAAAAATGCAGCCAATCTTTTACCTCGCCACTGAAATGCACAAGTTCTATTTTCGGAAGCTTTAGTTTAGTTTTTTCATTTTTTACCGAATTAACTTTCTTATCTTTCAGTTCACGAGAATTAAGAATTCTTTTTACACGAACACGAACAGAATCTAACTTTTCTCTGTATTCTTAAATGATACAGTATTCTTTTTCAAAATCGTCTGCTTTGGCGACTTCTATCAAAATGGCGTTACATATATCTTCATCTAATTTCGATAAATCAATAGAAATTCTTTCCAAAGACGATAATTTACTTTCTAAATCTTCAAAATTTAATTCAGTTTTATCGAGAGCCGCAATTAAAATATTATATAAACGAGTAAAAGAAGCTCTTACCGACTTTCTTTTCACTATGAGCAGATCCATTTAGAATTCCAAACTTGAAAAACAATTTCAAATACGAGTATAAAAATATCTGACTTAAATGTCGATCAAATGCAAACGATCACGTCCGGGTCACCACAATGTCAGATGCATCATAAAACTCTTACTAATTTTCTATAAACCTTTATTACAATATTTGCAAGTTATAAAGCGATCCACTTCTATATCTTAACAGTCTCCATTCAAAACATTAACTGATGAACTGTTGCCATTCGAATTCACATAAGTATTGAACTAATGAATAAAATATTACAGATTATGAATTCGATGACGTCATTACAAACGTTATAACGTGACACTCATTTCGTCGCAGGCCGTTAATAAGCTAAAGTTTGATGCTTTGTTGGTGGAAGTCAACTTGGTGTATAATGGCTTACTGATGTATAATAATGTTTACTGATTGAGCCGCGGGAACCATAGAGTTATAAATAAGTATTACTATTTATTACTTAAAGATTTTTTGATTGATTGGAAGAAATCAGACTGTTTCTGCAATATGTGGGAAAAATTGAACAATACCAACAGTTGTTGGATGTTATGTAACTTTCAAAATTGATGTTTTTTACAGACGAAATATGCTAACGTTTCAATGAATGAACGTGAAGCTTCAAGGCACAAATAAAACAATTATCATCATGATAAATCTCATTCTCGCTTTTGACGCTAAACTGCATGTTTTCAGGAACGATATTATTACAAGAAACTACAAATATTTTTCAAATTTAAAAAGAAATATCAACGATTTAGATATGTTTGAAAAACCAGGAGAATAAACATTCACTGAAAAATTAATTTCTGTAATTGATTCTACAATCAATGAATTATCAGCGAGATTTTCTGAGCTCAAAGATTTATCGGAAACACTCAAGTTTATTATGTACCCTGATGTAACTTTATTTGATAAACTGAACTTGTCCCAATTCAATTGGTTTGACATTGAAGAATTTGAAATGCAGCTGATTGATTTTCAGTCTAGTTCAATATGAATTAAAAATTTATTGAAATAAGAAAAGAGTTGCAATTAATTGAAACAGAAAGATAGACAAGAAATATAACTAAAAATGCCAATTACAAAGTTTTAGAACCATGGAATTCGTTACCAGACACATTTAACTGTTTGAAGAAGCTGGCTCGTGCTATTTTTACCATATTTTCATCTACCTATGCCTGCGAGTCATTATTTCTAGAGATGAATAACATAAAAGAGTCATTATTTCTGGAGATGAATAACATAAAAGACTCGCTTAGAAACCGTTTGACAGATGACTCCAGTTGAGCATACATTCTGCTTAAACTATCATCTTACAACCCTAATATAAGTTATTTGTCTTCTTATCTACAACAAGAGAAGTCACACTGATTTAACTTTAAGTTGAATTACGTGTATAACTGAGAAATTGCAAAATGTATTGTTTTTCGTCGTAAATGATGAGTTTTGAGTTGATAGAATTTAGTATTATTATTTCCCAAATAATTATTTGACGGCACGTCTATCACCTCATTAAACATTTTTTTAGAAAAATTAGCACGCTGATACATAAAGGTTCGCCACCCCTGGTTTAGAACATTCTCTTTCGAAACATTCAAAGCGAACATTATCTTTTCTTGTCCAGTGCATGGAGGAAAATATTTCGAAACTTGAATATTCTGTTCTTCCTGTTCGAAATTTGATTTTTCGAAATTTTCTATAGAAATCTTTTGATTTTGTTTTCATATCTATTTTAAAACTGTTCTAATCATTTACATTTATTGGATAAGTCATTTGTAGTTTTAAAATTCGACCATACATCGATGAAATGTCCTTTCATTTCCAAGGAAACTTTCCGCTTCATTTAATTGGTAATCATTAAGTTACAAAGCTGATGTTATTTCCCATCCTCTTCTCAATTTGTTGAAATCATTACTCAATTCGTATGCAAGATTAAGCCAACTTGCTTCCGGTTTTTTCAGATGTTTTGTAAAAAAACTCTTTAATTTCACGGGTATAAGTTTGAATCATTTTAACACGAGTTCTCTTACTTGACTGAAATTATCAGTGGTTTCCTTTTTTGCTATATCGTATGGCATCAATCTTATTAAAAGAGAGAACCCAACTTCTTTTTTTTATTCCTTTTCGTTTGGCTTGTCTCTCGAACAGGTATAAGCTGTTGTCAATCACATTCAAATCGAACCTAGAATATTATGAAGTTCTAATTTCAGTTTAATCAGAAGATCATTTTCGTTCCTCTTGTTTTCCGTGTGTTTTATTTCATTTTCTATGCGCAATTTTTTTTAAATTCAAAATTCATTCCTCGCTTTTGTTTTCTTTCTTCGGCTTCTATTTCTGGAGATCGTTTTCTTTTATTGGCTTCCACATCTTGAGTTTGCTTTTTTCTTCGACTTTTTCTTTCCTTCTATTTTCTTCTTATCCTATTTTCTGGATTTCTAATTCATCTTTGCTTTTTTGCTCTCAAATTTCTAATTTATGTTCCTCTTTCATCGAACTCAATAATTTCTTTGACGAAATTTTCATCGTAATTTTTATTTTCTTCTTTGCCTTTTTTAATTTTGAATAATTTAAAATTTTTGGCGTTCGCAATGCCCGTTTCGATAGCAACAAGTCTTCTTTCTTGCTTCTCCCAAGGAACATCATCGTTTAATTATCAATAAGAACAGTTTGAAATTGATTATAATTGTTATTCGTATAAATACTTATAGAATCCTGTACTGATGCATCACTGTAGTAACTGCGTTTCGATTGCATTGAACTTATTGAAGAAACTCCAAAATAAAATCTTTTTATTAAAAAAAAAAAAAGAGAATAACGAATTAAACGAGCTATCTCAGACCAGACAACATCACTCTGAATTAACAAAAATAATAAACAAAATGATTAATTTGGTTATCCCAGCAGGAATTTATACACTTCTTTTGGTGTAAAGGAGCTGCCACCTGTTTTGGTGTTCATTAACACCAAAATTTTTTATAGCAATACTATCAAATACACAATAAAATTAGTAAAGATACTTTTAAAATACAAATGCACTATTCAGAAACAATATTTCACTACGGATTAGGAGCATTACTTAATAAATCAACCAAACAAGCAAAGCTGAAAGAATTTTAAAACAATTCAAGTAAAAATTACCGGAGCAGAAACTGATTAAAATTAAATTTAATAAAACTATTTAATACTTTTCATATATATATGTAAATTTTCTTTTGATAACATAATAATCATTATTAAACAATCTCAAAACATACACCCATTTTGTAACTAAAATCTTTCACCTCCTGGAGCACGATAGTAAACAATCTATCGTTGCCATCTGACCGTATCCAACAGACGCCAAAATTCATGATCGCTACGCTTGAACACGCCCTCTGGCGGGCAGTATATTTTCAGGCTTTTATTTATAAAGTTATCATTTAGTTCTACCGCTATAGGTCGTTGCGTTTGCGAATTGGTATTTCTTGGTATTCATTCTGTAGACAACTATCATCAAATTAGAAAAAAAAATATTTAGAAATACATTTTTTTTAAAAATAAAAATCATAAAACTTGCCTGCTTTATAATTTCGGAGAATTCTAAAATGAGATATTCTTCGTTTAAAAATTTTATTCTCAAATAATATAAGCTTATATTATCCCTTCATTACTTTAAGATGACATACCACATAACAAAATTTTATAATTGTAAAATCTCGATAAGAATTTCAATATGTAACACAGGGTGTTTAACCTTTTATTAGAATTTAACTAAGCATTTTTTTTTAATTTAAAAAAAAAAAAAACATCTAAATTATTAGAAAATAAGATTCTAAAATTCTGTCTTTTTTTATTTTATGATAATTTTGAATATTTAGTCACTCAGGACTACTTTTCGTGGAATCGCTCTATATTAAAAATAAGTTTGAATTAAATGGACTCTCTTAGAAACAAAAACATACGTATCTTTATATTTTTAGTGAATATTTTGAATTTTTCTCATGAATGCTGTGATATGTATTTGTTTATTTTTATTTATTACTTTTTTCGCAATTTCAAAAATTGCAAATTTTATATTTACAATTTCAGGGGATGTAAATAAATAACCGACTTGCTCTTAATAGGGCATATGGCGTAATTTTTTAAATTCACAATTGTGCTGTGATATGTATAAAAAGTATAATATATTTAAATGTTTAGATTATTACTTTGCATAAAAATTATATTCTGTCTATGTAAACAAACATCAAAATGATTTTAAATGAATAAATACTGTTTGAATCTTGATCTGGATCTGTATATTTTTTGTTAGTATTTTCAAGTTTTTTACATTTCTTAATTTACTTCAAACTACTATTTCCACAGGCCAATGTAATTAATATTGGAATGTTTCCTTAATTAGAGATTAAGGGTTGACCAATCCAATATTTTTCTACTCTTTTATATAAATTTTTATTTGTGAAAGTAATAATTCCATTTTTAAATAATACAATAATTTCAGAATACATATGTGCTGTTTATGGTTCGGTATTAATAATTTTAAAAAAATGATACTAAAAAAATTGAAAAAATGAAAATTACAATATGAAGAAGGTGGCACGTGATAAAAAGTTTAATGGCTAGCAACATGGCGAATGTGTTCCGACAACAACCCTTGTAACAAAATTACAAAATAATACAATCCAAAAGAAAAATGATGAGAATTTTCATCATACCCTCTAGCCGGGATAAGAACACCTAAAAATAATCCCTAATGCACAAAAGGAAAGCTTAAATAGACAATCACAACACTCTTTGTAGATCACAAAAATTCTTTATTTTTGTAGGATTTTGAAGAACGCTATTTTTTTCACAGACAATCACACAATTGTAAGGCACAACATCTTAATATTGAACATATTGGGCGAACATTACCACAGCATCGAGATGTTAGAGATGGAAAATTGGAGTGAATGGCACTGACACAGCCGGAAAATCCCATTTTCTGCTACACTTACATCAGTAACGGCGGGAATCAATTTGGCTTCATTTTTAATTTTTGTCGAAGAGAAAAACACAAGGTTGGGAGGCCATCCTTTGCGAAGAGTTATTCATGATGAGAAAAAAAAACAAAAAAAAAACATTGGAAATTTTCTTTTAGAGCATTAAAAATGAAGAGAACCTTGCCGGAATACACTGATGAGTTTTAAAAGGAACAAGCTGAAGATGTAGTAGAGCTTTTCTTGAAGTAAGGCAACGTTTGAAAGAACTTAAAAAGATGTCAGTGAAGAAGTACATCATTGGGGTTGTAAGACGCCATGTGAAAATTTTAAAAACCTTACCTCAATTGAGGAGGGAGGAGAAAAGAAAATGCTCCACGCTGTTGACCGTGTTGTTTAAGTCAACTGAATTCGAATGCTCCGAGCGTCTCTTGCACTCAGATATTTATGCAAAATGCTTAAAAATCAATGTTAAATTACTTAAATTACTTATTTTACAGTGAGTTTGTAATAGCAAATTAAAGTAAAAGTTTTTATCTTTTTTACTACCAGTTACGGTTCTGACCACTAACTATCTTAAAATCCTCATGAAAGATGAAAGATGCTGCGGGACAGGTGTTCTTCCTAGAAAAGGGTAAGGCTGGAATGAGAAAGGAATTTCCGGGGGAGAATGTCCTAATTGCACTAAGGCTTTAAAAGGGACGAGGTGTAAATTGGATCAGTAAAGTTTATGATTTGTATCAGAAAATAGATTAGACTGTGACTTGATGTCACAACATAGCAATAAGAATTCGCTTCAACCTAAAATTAAAGCTATAGAGTGGTACTTACTCTGGAATGTGCGTAAGAATGTATACACACACGCACACACACACACACGCACACACACACACACACACGCGCGCGCACACACACACACACACACACACATATATATATATATATATATGTAAAGTTTCAATTAATCTTTTTATGTTATCCCTTTTCTGTAAATCCTTTTCTTAATTTATTATTCAAAACAAAACGCTTTTGAATTCACATCCTATCCCTTAATATATTTTTAATCTATTTTTTTAATCTATGTATTAATTATCATTCTGGCGATTATCCCTGTTACTAACTCGGGGGAAAGACTTTTTCCCTGGATCCTTATAACAGACCAATAACAATTAGTAAGTTTTCCCTTATTTTCTAAAATAAGACATTTTACAGTTTTACTTTGTAAGATTATCCCTAGCTTTTATTGAGGAGCACAACGAATTCGTGTACACTCATATAGCTCGACTAATTAATAAATCAATTTTATATCCTCTTTTCCTGTCTAAAACCTGTTTTAATCCTTTCACTCTACATATATATATATATATATATATATATATATATATATATATATATATATATATATATATATATATATATATATATATATATATATTACATAACACATCAAAAAAATACAAGAGTTTTTTTTTTATTTTTATAGATTTTAGTAATTAAATTATTATTTGATTATATAAATTTGGTGCTTTACTTGTGTATTAAATTATAAGGAAAAGTTACACTATAGTGTAACTGATCCTTACTTGGTTCCATTAAATAAATCACTTATGATAGCACCTTTTCTCTTAATTTGGGATTAATAAAATGTCAATTTATGTTGCAATGTTCTCCGCTTTTTTTATAATTACTTAATAATGATGCTATCTTTCTCTGCTTTTTGGCGTTTTAGAAATACTTAATAATGGTGCAACCTTCCTCGCTTTTAGTTCCCTTTAAAAATACCAAATCATGATGCAATTTTCCTTCGTTTTAAGTTCCCTTCAAAACAATTCTTTTTGTTGCAACCTTTTCCTGCTTTTAGGTTGTTTCAAACAACCCATTTTTGATGCAACTTTCTCTCGATATTTGGAGCTAGTGAAAGCACCAATAAATTATAAAATTGATCGCCACTATATGTTGCCAGCAAATGAACACCAATATTTGGCTCAACATAGGTCGAAATTTTTTACAGTGTAGCTTGAGGTCCTTTATTTTGTCGCTGTTGTGTCTCCAGTTTTAGAGCTGTATAGAGTCAGGATTGCCTGGTTGATAGGACTTCAGGCCCATGTCCAAGAGGTCGTTAGTTCAATCCCCGTCGGTCTAAAACTCCCCGTTTAGTAAATGATGAATGGTGTACGTTGAATCTGTTGGGTCAAAAAGTCTTCCAAGTTCTCGTAACAAATTATACCTCTGGGAATATTGAATTGGAGATTGATCGTTCTCTGGTTCAGGTGAAAATTATGATCTGTGATTGAATAAATGGATGTATCAATGGGTCCGCTTTCTGAACCGGGTTGTGGTGTGTGTGTGGATGAAGTCGTATTATTGGCCATAAATGAGGCCACTGAAGAACAAAAAACGCACGACCAAGCAGACTTGCTGATATTGACAGTCGCATTAGAAACAACAACAGAGCTGTGTACATAAGAGTTAAATATTGATGGTAGCCCACTTTTATGCTAATAATTACGTGAAATGACGTTTTCATCCTAAAGTTTTGTTTTAATAGTAGAATAATACCTCTATTTTTACCTGCTTTTTTTATCTTTCCTTTTTTCACACTTTTTCTTTGGTTTTTATGTATTTTACGATTTTATGACAGAATAAGAGACTTGAATCTCCAGGAAATGGAATTTAAATGGTATATTTATGGAATTTATATCAACATATATATTATGGAACTTGTTCCGAATGTACTTTTCAACCTGTATTTAAGTGAATGTATATCAAATCATAATATACATAAATTAAAGGAAATAATCAGAGATTTTACAAGATGCTTTTGAAGCAGGGTGTATACGTTAAGAATTTATTTCTAAGAGAGCAAAACTATTCATGCAAGGCTATACAGCCAATAAGTTCCCCTTGATCTCAAAAAACGCTTTGTTCAAAATACCATTCATGCTAGTAACTTTCATATGGACAGTCGATATAAAAGTCATTTTTATCGACTATAAAATAATTAATTTATAGTTGATAAATATGTTGTAAGCATGCATAGCCGATATGTTCTTTTCTAGAATAAAACATTTGAATGAAATTCTTCGTATGCTAAATGTCATGATTATTATCATTTTCTAAAAGAATTACTTTTTTAAGCCTTTTCCTTTGTTACATGTTTTCTTATTTCTACTGAGTTGAATTGTTTTTGACGCTCGTTAGAAACCATTTTCTATTTCTAACTCGTATTCTATTTATTTTTCTTTTTTATGCTAAATTTGAAAACTCTGCTTTATTGTTTTTATTGTTAAACAATTATTGTTTAGAGGTGACAATATGGAGTACATCATTTAGAGTTCAACACTGTTTAATAGGTTTTTTCCAAAAAGAAAGAAAACGTTGCGTTTTATTGCGATTAAAATGTAGGTAATGTTTGCTTTTAAAATTTGAAATTCATTCACTTTGCTCCCTTTCAGTTTACTCTTTTTTTAAAAAAAAAAACTTACTGCGAGTTGAAATTCTAAAAGCAGGACTATATAAGAGAATATCTTTTTGTGCTGCTTCAACTCTAACAAACGGGGGCATTGATTATAAAGCGGTACATGTTTGTTATTCGATTAGAAAAAAAAAATCAATACGGGTGGCATTCTTTAAAATTTCTAGAAGTCACGTCTCAGTTGCATTAGAAGAATTTTCTTCTTTTTCAATGAATTTCTCACCACATCTCTTAGTTTTGGAGTGTTTACCAAAAGAAATATCTGCACGTTCTATTCTATTGAGGGTTTTCTTTCATACATTGATGAATGGAGAACAGAAAAATAAAGCTATCGACTTTTTTAATTCCTATAGATTCTGAAAATGGATAAAAGCAAAAATGAAACTGTTTTTTCATGAAAGGAAGCATTCAAAAGTGAAAGCTTAATTCCTAAGGACGATGATCTTCTCACTGAATACCACAGACTATATCAATACCCCCTTAATCACTTCCTTAGATCAGAACTGTGTTGAAGTGTTTGACTCTGGAGTTTTCTGAGACTCCAACTAATTATCTCTAAATCCTCAAAAATTACTAAAAAAATAGTCATTTTAAGCAAAATTGGAGTCTAAACTTATACTATTAAAATTAAGCGTCATATAACTATTATACGTTAACAGTTAAAGAAATAACCTTTAAAATATATATTGAAAAACTATTCTTAAAAAAAGGGGAAACTTAGATATCCATATTTCTCACTTATGATAAGACAAGACATCTTATGACAAGAATATTCTAAAACTAGGAAACTATTACAAACAATGCAGAGAACTCTTTTTAATTCACTTTTCAAATGAGATAAACAGTTTTGACTTAGGAATTCATCCGCATTTTTTAAGGAACTCAAAAGCGATCCGATGTCATCCAATTACATTTGTGATATTTAAATAATTCAGAGTCATATTTTTGTTCACTTACTTATTTGTTTAAATAATTCCCATAAGGGCAACAAATTCGCTATATATTTAACCTATGAGACCTAACTTTTCAACCGTGGAAATCTTTCCGATGGCAGCGAAATTTCTGACTTTCCTTGCGACCGATACAATAGAATCCCTAAAACAGAAGGTGTGAACAATTATTGAATTAAGTTTTCACTCAGTCTTGCGATTTTTATGCCTTCTTAAGATATCAATTGAACCAAAAATTTGAGGAAATGCAAGTAATATCTGTAGCTCATCTTTTGCAATTATAGGAACAAACTAGGAAAAAAAAAAAACTTTTTTTACTAACTTAATTTATAGCATTATCTATTACTTAACAAATAAAACGCTCTTCAGTACTGCAGTAAGAACGCGATATAAAAGATCCCTTTATTTTTTTTCGCTCCATTTGCGCTTCTGTTTTCATATTCTGAAATCTGGTAATCATATTACGAAAAGATTTTTAATTATTCTTGAAAGATTTTGGAACGCGCAAGTTCTTTGAATTCGCTACTGAATTGAATTTTATAGATTTCGTTATGTGTTTTGTTATGTTTTTTCTTTACATTTCATTTTCTGTTTTTTTTTTCTTTTCTTTTTTTTTTTTGCTTGATATGTTTTATTTTTTATATATTTTTTACTTAAGATGTTTTATTTTCGTGTCAATTTTTTTAGCGTTCCTTACACCATTGAATTTAAATATTTTGCTTTGGCTATATTGACACAGTATTACGAAACACTACTTTTTGTGGATTTAATATCGTGTGAGCTTATGATGAGATTATATCTTTTCATTATTTTGTTTTCCAGCTTTTTAATAATATATATATATATATATATATATATATATATATATATATATATATATATATATATATATATATATATATATATATATATATACTCTATAACAAAAAAATCGACGCAACAAGAAGGAGTTGTCCGATTGAAACGAAAATTGGTGGATAGGAAGACAATGTACAGAATAGTAAATGATTAAAATTTCAGAACAATTGAATTATTTATTGCAGAGTTACAGTAACAAGTTCAATAAGGTGTTGACCCGCCTCTAGCCTGGACACAAGCTGCCACACGGCGTGGCATAGACCGATAAAGCTCCCCGATGGTCTCTTGCGGTATTTCCGGCCAAATTCGATCCAATTGCTGAACGAGGTCATCAACATTCCGTGCCAGATGCAATCGCCTTCCCATCATATCCCAGACATGCTCGATGGGAGAGAGATCTGGTGATCTGGCAGGCCAAGGAAGAGTTTGACAAGCTTGCAGACAGTTCATAGCAACTCGTGCTGTATGTGGTTTGGCATTGTCCTGTTGAAAAACAAGCCCAGGGCGCTGCAAAAGGAACGGTAGCAAAACAGGTCTTAGGATGTCGTCGACGTAACCGCTGCGCAGTAAGTGTACCTCAAATGACGACCAACGGCGTCCGGCTATCAAAGAATATGGCACCCCAGACCATAATTCCTTGTTGAGGGCCGGTGTGGCGTGCAATAGTGAAGGCAGGATCCCCCCTCTGCCCTGTGCGTCTCCAAACACGTCTTCGGTGATCGTCAGGACACAGTTGGAAGCGGGATTCGTCGCTAAAGACTATACGTCCCCAGTCGGCATCATTCCAGCCTGATCAAGCCATGCACTACTGCAATCTGGCTCGGCAAAGCAATCGGATGATTGCTTCTTGGTGCGTCTATTTTATTGTTATAGAGTGTATATATATATATATATTATATATATATATATATATATATATATATATATATATATATATATATATATATATATATATATATATATATATATATATATATATATATATATATATATATATATATATATATATATATATATATATATATATATATATATATATATATATAATGACTAAGAAAAATAATAAGTTTTATTAACTGAGCAGAAGCTGCAAGTATATAGAGCTCATAAAAAAAGGTTACTAAAATATAACAAATATTAATGAAAATAGAAGAAGAAATATTATTAAAATGAAATATTCAAAAAAAAATTTCCTAAAAAAATAATGAAAATATATAATCTCTTCACCAGCTCTTACGATTATATCCGCAAAATATAGTGCTTTCTAATATTGTATTTATATAGCCGAAGCAAAATATGTCAATACAATAGTGTGAGGAGCCCCCAAAAAATTTAAACGAAAATAAAACATCTTAAGTAAAAAATATACAAAATCGAAGAAATGAATTAAAAATAGAAAATATAATGTAAGAAAAATACAGAATATAATCCATAAAGTGAGTAGCGAAATCAAATGAACTTACATTTTCCATTATCTTTCAAAAATGTTTTAAAATATTTTCGTAACAAGTTTGCCAGATTACGAAATATAAAAATAAAAGTGCAACTAGAGGTAAGAAGAATAAATCGAGGAATCTTTTTATAGCGAGTTCTCACTGCATTGCTGAACCGCGTTTGATTTATTAGTTACCTCGGGTTGACCCAAAATAGATATCCGCAAGATATTAATATTATACTAAAGAATTTAAAATTTGTAATTAATAAGATAGAGTTTTATTAATACAATTTAAATTATTTTAAAAAATTATTAACATTATTTAAAAATAAAAATGTTTTAAAAAAACACGAATTGCCCGGTTTTTACAGATATTTAGTCACGGATTTGCCAAAATTGGATTTGCACATGGCAAAAATATAAATTTAGTAAACAAAGAAGTTTTTCTAAATTTAATAAAAATAGTAACATACAATTAACTGACTGATTTTGTATAGAATTTAATTACTTTAGTTGAATATGTATTGTTTTTTTATGAGATTTTGAAAGAGTTTGTCTATTTGCTTTTTAAATAAATAAACATTACTGCATATTCTTTTAATTATATTAATTTGATTAAAAAAGATATTTAAACAAATGTTTTTAGAAACATTAGAATTCCAAGTAATTAGTTTATTTATTTTAAAATTATATAATTTCTTTTATCGTTTAAATCAACAATGCAGATATTTTCAGTCTTCTTTTCTGATAACTAATTCCAAAAAACTAAAATTAATATTATCATCATGATTACGAAACAAAATTTATTCTTCAGGGGAAATATTATTTAACAAATTTGTATAATCTTGAAAATAAAGATAATTAAATCATTTAAAAATAAATGTCTAAAAATAATCTAATCTAAAAATAAATTTAAAATTAAGAGTATAATTTTTTTCATAATAGTTGAGATGAAAAATTAGATCTTTGTGTCATTCTATCAATTTGGATAAAAATATTTTTTCCATTTTAAAAATAATTATTAAAAAAACAAATATTAATTAGAATTTCCCAATAATCAAAACGCAATTAAGGATATTTTTATAATCATAGTAATAACTCAAAAGAACAACTTTTAGTTTAGAAAGGGGAATGCAATTAAAGAAATCCTAGATATTAAAATTCATAATTGAATTAATTTTATTTTGTTCAATAAATTTTATAATCGGCTGATTATAAGTGATAATCCAAGAAAAACCTTTAATAATATTGTTTATTTTTATTTAAGTAGTTTGAGAAAATGATTCCAGGTTTAGTTAGGTAAGTAAGTATTGGGCCCACCAGTGATTGTTCTAAATTTAAAAGAAATTTTTTGAAATTTTGAACTAAATTATAGACTAATTAAAAAAGGGGGGAAAAGAAAATTAATAAAAAATAAAAATAAAAATTATGTGTAAAAATAAAAATAACAAAAACTGAAGAGAAAAAAAATCCTAAAAAAAAGGATAGAATTCTTTTAAAAAATCCGGAAAATAAAGATATAATCTTTTGATCAGCCCACACGATTATATCCGTAAAAAAGAATGCTTTCTAATATTGCATTAATATAGTCAAAGCAAAATATATCAATACAATTGTGTGAGGAGCACTCAAAAAATTTTTACAAAAATTACAACAAATGAAATAGAACACAATAAGTAAAAATAACACGTAAAAACAGAAAATAAAATATAAAGAAAAAACAGAATAAAACATAATCTATAAAGCGAGTAGCGAAATCAAATGAACCTACATGAACGGGAAATTTTTCAAGAATGATTTAAAATATTTTTGTAACAAGATTGCCAGATTGCAAAATATGAAAACAAAAGCCCAAATTGAGATAGCGAAACTAGAGGAGTTTTGTTTTTAAGTGCGATTTAAGTGTAATTTAACAAAGAAATCTTTTTTGTAAATAATTTTAGCCACGGATTTGCCCGAAATGGTTCGAAAGATTTCATTGTTAAATTTATATAGTTTTTCCATGTGCAAATTCATTTCGGGCAAATCCGTGACAAAAATTATGTGTAAAACAGGCAATTCATGCTTCTTTCTCTTTTCCATTTTATATTTTTTCTTAAATAAATATTTATTTTCTAAAATTATTTATAGTCAACTTCTTTAAATTATCCAGTATAATATTACCTTGCGCACATCCATTCTCGGGCCCATCCTTGGTAACTAAAAAATCAAACGCATTTCAGTAATGCAGTAAGAACGCACTTAAAAACAAAACTCTTCTAGTTACACTATTTTAATTTGCGCTTTCATTTTCATATTTTGAAATCTGGCAATCCCGTTACGAAAATATTTTAAATCATTCTTGAAAAATTTCCCATTCATGTAAGTTCATTTGATTTCGCTACTCGCTTTATTGATTATGTTTTATTCTGTTTTTTCTTTATATTTTATTTTCTGTTTTTACGAGTTATTTTTACTTATTGTGTTCTATTTTATTTGTTGTAATTTTTGTAAAAATTTTTTGAGTGCTCCTCACACCATTGTATATATATATTTTGCTTTGGCTATATTAACGCACAATATTAGAAAGCACTCTTTTTTGCGGATGTAATCGTGTGGGCTGATGAAAAGATTATATCATTATTTTCAGGATTTTTTAAAAGAATTCTATCCTTTTTTTTTGGATTTTTTTCTTCAGTTTTTTTATTATTATTTTTTATTATTTCCCCCCCCCCTTTTTTTCATTAGTCTGTAATTTTCCTTTCTTTTATCTTCATTTTGAACTTAATTTATGAGTTTTATTTACTTAGCTTATGCGCAATAACTGAATCTTATTGTTTTTCTTAATTTGAAAAAAGATAAGTATTTTTTATCGATGTCATCATCATCATATCTGGCTAGACAGCCCAGGGTAGGCCAGTGCCTTCCTTTGAATTCGAATCCACTTCTCTCTACTTTTGACATTTGTTCGCCAGTTTTTCTCCTTTAGAGTAAGGAAATCAGTCTCAACTAAATCCAGCCATCTCAGCCTGGGTCTACCTCTTTTCCTGTTCGTTAGGGGTTTGTGTAATAGGATTTTTTTAAAATTTGAGTCATCGTTCCTTCTGAAAATGTGAGCTGCCCAGTTCATTCGATTTATTTTTATGAATTTCACAATATCTGGCTCTCTGTAGATTTTATACAGTTCAGTGTTATATCGTCTTCTCCAGGAATTATTTATTTTTATTCCACCAAAGATGGCCCTCAAAACTTTTCTCTCAAAAATGGCAATTTTATTTTCACCAGCTTGAGTTAGGTTCCAGGTCTCAGAGCCATAGATAAGTATTGGCCTAATTAATGTTTTATAGAGTAAAAATTTTGTATTTTTTGATAAAAGAGAGGATTTGAAAAAACGTCTTAAACCATAAAAAGCTTTATTTGAACAAATTAGACGACTCCGAATCTCATTGTCTATATTATTGTCGGCAGTAACTATTGAACCAAGGTAAGTAAAATTCTGAACAGTCTGAAACCTGTGGGAACCAATCTCCTGATAGGATTCACTAGAATTTAATTTAGCAAGTACAGGCATGTATTTAGTCTTATCGGTATTAATGATTAGTCCCATATCCCTAGCATCAAGCTCCAAAGAAAGGAAAGCTTCTTTTAATGCAGGAACAACAGTTCTTGCAATGATGTCCAAATCATCCGCATACGCCAATATTTGAATAGATTTTGAAAATATGTTGCCTCTGATATTGATTTCAGCATCTCTTATAACTTTCTCTAGAGCAACATTAAAAAGAAGACAGGATAAGGAGTCTTCCTGTCTGACTCCATTATTTACTTTAATTTCTTCAGATAAAGATCCCAAAAGTTTGACTCTGCATACGGTGTTTGACATGCTTGCCTCTACAAGTCTAATTAGTTTTGGTAGTACTTGAAACTCAACCAGGGCTTTATACAAGCGATTTCTATTAATACTGTCAAAGGCTTCTTTGAAATCAATAAAGAGATGATGTGTGGTAATACAAATTCCCTGGTCTTTTATAAAATTTGTCTAAGTGCAAATATTTGATCTTTAGTATTTATCTTTATTTAGTACATATCTTTAGTATTTAGTATGAAAACCACATTGATAGTTTCCAATTTGAGGGTCTATATATTGTATAAGTCTCTCAAATAAAATGTTTGACAAGATTTTATAGGTAGTACATAACAAACTTATACCTCTGTAGTTAGAACACACCATGGTATCACCTTTTTTATAGATTGGGCAAATAATGGCAGTGTTCCAGTCAGAAGGTAAAATTTCAGCATTCCAAATATCAGTAATAAGATTATAAATTAGTTTTAGAAATACTGGACCATGACATTTTAACAGCTCAGCTGCTATCCTGTCGTGTCCAGTTGCTTTGTTGTTTTTTAACTTTTTTATAGAAATATTAACTTCGCCCAGTTCAGGTGGAGGTATATCTTCATTATTCTGATTTTCAAAAATGCCCCCAGAGCAATAGGATTGATCACGTTTACTGAACATTTCTTGTAAATGTTCACTCCATCTGCTGAGTACAGCCTGTTTGTCTGTCAGAATCAAACCATCTTTACTTTTGCAGTGGTTAGATGTTTGTTTAAAGTTCATTCGACTTCTATTAATTCGTCTGTAGAAAGCTCGGCTTTCATTTATTGTCTTCAGGGACTCAATATCTCTTAGGTTTTCCGCTTCAAAAGCTTTTTTCTTGCTCTTATGTATTCGCTTTTCCTCTCTCCTTAATCGTCTATATTCATCAGCATTAAATCTTGTATTCTTTTGAATCATTTTCTTATAAGCAATATTTTTAGTATTGGATGCTGCAGCACACTCATCATCAAACCAATCTTTATTTGAATTCTTTTCCTTCTTACCAATAATGTTGTCAGCAGCATTGCAAATTTTTTCCTTCAACTTTAGCCATTTTGACTTAACAGAATCATTCTCCCAGTGCATGTTAGTGAGAGCAACTTCAACATCATTGTTATATTTCGTTTTTATATCCTTTACTTAAAGTTTATCACAGTTGAACTCCTTCAGAACTGTAACTTTTTTATTTTTTACCACGGATATTCTTTCTCGCACTTTTGCAATTACTAAAAAATTATCTGAATCAACATTGGCACCTCTGTAAGTTCAAACATCTAAGAAATTAGAATAATGGTTAGCTTCAATAAGTACATGATCTAACTGATTAGCAAATGATCCAACAGGTGCTCTCCAAGTAGCTTTGTGAATCTTTTTATGGGGAAAGCAAGTACTCCCAATCATCAAATTATGGGAGGCGGCAAAATCAATTAACTTTAAGCTATTATCATTCGTAATATCATGCAGACTGTGTCGACCTATAACTGAATGAAATTCAGATTCCTTTCCCACCTTAAAATTAAGATCTCCAATAATTATTTTTCTATCATGCCGTGGACAGTCATTAAAAATCTTATCTAGTTCTTTAGAAAAGGTTTCTTTTTCATCATCTGACTTGTCTTCAGTGGGTGCATGAGCACAAATTATACTATAGGGAAAAAACTGTCCTCTGATCCTAATCACACAGAGTCTAGGATTTATCGATGTCATTCGTATTTATTCAGCAACTTAATGCTAATTCCTTAATGAAATGTTTCCCCGTTGGCCGCAGTTCTTCAAGCAAATACATCGTAAAAAGCCCAATATTTTCGGGTAGTCCAGTCTTTTATTTAAACATTATGAAAGGGAATGAGTTGCAAAAAATTGTTTAACGTAATCGAACGCCATCCAAAAGGAAAAATGTAAACATCTCGATTCGTTTTAACAGATGATGACGAGTAGACCGATGGAAACTTTTAGGATTTTCTTAATCTGTATATTTTCTAGAATATATTATACATCCACTTCAGAAAATATGATATTTAGATTGAAATTATAACTTTTTTTATGGCTCTCTGTGAAAGAACAATTTCTTAAGTCTTAAAAATAATAAGATAATCTATTTTAAGATAGCAATAACTAATAAGCTAGAAAGATACGTATAAGGCATTCTATATTACATAAGACTCTATTTTTTTTCTTTTTTTGCACAGTGAAAAGTAAGTAGCGATTAATAGTTTATACTTAAGCCAAATTGTGATAACAGAGATGCCAACTTGCTTCGCTTTGGTGAAAATATTTTCTGATGATACCCAACTTTATGTTTTAATGTATGAATCCTGGTTTAGAAAATTTGATTGAATTTTTTTTTGGCCACCATTGCATATGAATAATTCAAAAGTTCACATAAAAAATAATTCTATTCCTTCTTTCTAAATGATTTCTACACCCGTTAAAAGCACAGCCCTTCTTAAAAGCACAACCCCTTGTATTACCAACATCTTATCAGTTTATACATATTTTTCACATTTTAGCCTATCGTTGTATATAGTTTATCGCCATGCATTTATTTATTTCAGTTTTGTTATTTATTCGCAACTGTTTAAATGAAAACTTTTTCAGAAAGTTGAGCATTTACCATTTTTTTTTAAAAATTGTAGCAACTCTTTTCGTCACGAAAACCAACCATAAATAAAATAATTTTTTTCCTTCTTTATTCCGTCTTACTTTATTAAGTCCTCATAAAATCGTGAATTCGATCCACTATCCTATAGCAAACACAGGAGCCTCCTATTAAAAATGAAATAGAGAGTTTTGACATTCCTTTTTCGATGAAAGGAAACATTTTAAATCCCACGTTATGATAATACTATAAGTAATAATATTTAGTTCTAAAAATATTTGCTATGTTATATTTAAACTTAAGTGAAAGGTAAAAGTTTTTTTGACTCAAATTTAAATTAAACTTTTTGTTAGATAGTTTAAAGTTAATTGGCTGTTTTGATAGTTTAAGTAAATTAGTTTTGTAGGAAGCTCCAACCCTAGAAAAAGTTGACATAAAAAGAGACTGCTCTATATTTACACATAATTAAATATATTAGCATATCAAAAAAGTACTTAATGCTGATGATTTCTGGTGTGAAAAACTTAAATTCTACTACCTAACGCTTTACAAGAAATATAAAAGAAAGTAAGTGGAGAGATTCAGACGTTGCATTAAAAAAAAGCCATCTTACGACGCATTAAAAACTACATAAAAGTAGTTTTACATTATGATAATATAAAAACTTCATTTGCTTGAACAATCATAAAAGTGTAAAAAATCGACATGTTTCGTACTCTCTGTCATGAACACAGCCCTCCCGATGATCCGTAATGAGTTTAAAAAAGTTGAATTTCTCGTTTGGTTGAACATTGAAATGGCTCGTTTCGAGTCCATTATCTCAAACAGCCGTGTCCAGAATAAAACGGGGTTTGTTTGAATCTAGTATATTATATCAATTCATAACAACTCAATCGAAACACTGTTTCAACTCCAAAGTTCACCTTTAATCAACAGAAGAATTCAAACAAAATGAAAAACCAATATGAACCCATATTAAAGAGGGAAATAAATTTGCTCTTTAAATGATCCCTCGCATGAAAGAGGGCTTTTCAATCTCTTTTTTTTTTAAATGAGGAGAAGAGCAACAAATGTTGCTCATTTTAAATCTCTTTAATGTGTCCTCTTCCATTATCGCTAATACCTCTTTCTCCCACAAAGTTTACAAAACCACAGATTCTAATGAAAGTGAAGTTTGATAAGACACTCCACGTAAACATACTGTTTTTCTCTACTCCTTCAATTTCTTAAAGCTTTATTTAAACATTCCATTTTTTTTTTTTATGTTTCAGGACAACCAGCCGGAGGCGGAAGGACTGGAGGATCGTTACCATGGCAACGAGATTGCTAGTCGCTACGGTATGTTTCCTCTAGCATACTCTATTGTTTGCTTTTGTTGTCTTTATAATTTTCTGCCTAATCTATCGATGCGGGGTTTTCCATGCGTGTTTCTAAAGTAAAAAACTCTCCTTTCGAAAAGAATAAATTTCTGCCGGTATGCAGGAGCAACAGATGGGGTCGCCTTCCGGATGAATTGTTTGTTCAAAATGCGGGAAAAAACAATCACTTTTAGAAGTCTGAAAACAAATGTTTTCCCTATAGATGGGACAGTCATTGTGTAAAGTGATGAGTAAACATTCATTTCATGCGAGAAATATTTTGACAAACCTATACTTCTTCTAGCGTTCAGGAACTGTAAAATGACGCATCAATAACTTATATTTTTAGACTATCTCGCAAACATTATGTCATCAGTTTAAAAACTTTTCTTGCCTCGCTTGCTCATTACAATTGCTTATTTTCTTCCCCTTCCCAGTATCATTAGTGAAAAGAAACTTTTTTTGTTCAGATTTTTTTTCTCAGATTTTTTATAGCAGTAACGCAGTTATATTAATATTTAATGCAACGTGTTCTTTCTAAACAGGTTCAAATTAGATTTAAAATTTTAACGATGTAAGATCACTTTTACTTCTTATTGAACATTCATCATTGATTTGGTGACTCACCTTTCAAATGAAACTGTAAGTCTTTTAACAACAGAATTGCCCTTTTAATAAGTATCAAGTTTATGTTTACTCCAATTTTGAAAACAAATCCAGCAAACATTTTTTTTCCTCAGTTTCTCGGAGTCACGTTATTAAATCAATCTATATTTTAGGGTTGATTTTTTTAAGTATGGGCCGTTTTGTTATGTACACTAATAGGTGGCGTCGTAACGAGTGCTTGTGTCGTGTCCCGGCATCCCTAGGAAACTCAATTGCAGCTTTGTAGGTAAACTGTATAGTCAGTCCCGAGTCTTTAAAATGTTCAAATTAAACAAATCGCCCTCCACGCGCGAGATACAGTCAGTGATATGTTTTTAGTCGGCAAAAAATATGTCTGCTGCATACATTTACTGGTAGAAGTTACGATTTATGAAAGGGAATTTTGCTACTCTATGGCAATGACTCTCTCCGCAGCTCATATCCCAGCTTTATTGGACTATTTTAGTTGGAACCATCCCTCGTTACAGCCCAGATTTTGAGCTGAGTGATTTTAATCTTTTCCGATATTTCAAACATCATTTACGAATACGTGAAAACGGCCGTGACCTCTTGGTTAACGGAGCAGGTGGCAAATTTGTATGAAGAGGGTATTTTAAATCTAGTTGTAAGGTATAAGTATTTAAACAAACTTGACAACTATTCTAAAAAAGAGAGAAACGTATGTAGAATCTGAAAATAAATTTACTTCTTGAAAATTTTCCTTCGTTTAGTTTTTATTTTGAAACGGCCCTTACTTAAAAAACAGCCCTCGTATAAGCAAGTAAAGCTTTTCCATTTCCCCCTCTAAAATTGGTTCACTGGTATCGTTAATTTACAGCCATGAAATTTTCATTTCTGTCAAACTAAATCTTGAAGCAGTTACTGAACTCGAAACTGATTTTAAAGCTAACCAGAATGAAAAGAAAAAAAGGAACCCTTTTCAGAGAATCTAAAAGTCATTCGGTGGAGAAAAAAAAACATTTTTACCTCTTTTAATCTTGCCATTTTTATTAAGTTGGCCTTTTATATAAAATATACACAAAAGTTAAAAGGAAAACCTGTTTTACACGTCAACATTGAACGTAAATGAACTTATTAGAAAGAAATTTGGATATGCAATAAGCAAGTCTTAATTGAATGTTTCATAAGCTTACATCAATTTAAATCCAACCACTATTTATAAAAGAAAGAAGAAAAGATCTTGTCAGAAAAGTACTTTTTTCGAAGAAGTTCATCGATGTTTTATGTAGAAAATTGTCATGGAGAAATCAGGTTGTAGTAAAAATGAGTGACAGCTACGCGTTGACTTACTAATTAAGTTTCCGAATAACGAAATAAGCACAGCTTACCACTCTTTCATGATCATTTGAAGAAGAACTCAAGAGTTGCAATTTGCCTACCAAACAAGTCAACCGTCGAATATTTTCTCATTTAAGAGATTTTACGTGATGAAATCTATGTAGACACATTCATTAAAATGAAAGAAAAACAAGCAAAATAACACCTCTTGCTCATTACAGTGTGTCCACTCAACAGGATGCCTTCCAAGACCATCTCGTACAGCAGATAGCTTGATATTGAAAGCGCTAATCCATTGTCCAGGTGATGGTCTAATAAAATGTTATGTTGGATGGCCGTTTAAAAGAATTATGTGTAGAAATTTATTATGAAGCCCTGTGTTTACTTTTTAGAAAGATGGTTCTCATTTGATTTTAAAGGTCTCATCCTATCAATGTTTTTCTGTATTTCAGAGATATTCACCGAAAGTTGGGATTGCTCAGCTAGATCACCATGTAAGAATTTAACAGACGTTTAGGACATACTTTCAGTTTTCCCTTCATGTTCATTACATGAGTTGGAACAAGCATTAATTCGATGTTCACCCCCCTCCCTATTGAATGGAAAATCGATAAATGTTGCAGTTAGGATGGACACGAAGTTTACTAGAACTGTTAAGGGCTTTCAAATCAGCCAACCAAGTGTGCTTTTTTGTTGTAAATCATATTTGTGTTTACATTTATGTAAACTTCTGGATCGTACTTAATACAAAATTGCTTAGTGAACACATTTTTGTTTAGATTTCTTGTTTCTATGTTCATTTATTTTTAAATTTGATACAGAAAACAGATTGTGCATCACCTTTTGGAGTCAAGCATAATTTCAAAAACTGTGTTTTAAATTCTATAGAATGAAATATCTAAACGAAATGTTGTGGATGAAGCAAATATTTACTTAAGATTCAAATACAAATTTAAAATAATCAAGAATTTTTTAAAACCGATCATTTGAGTTAAAGTTTGTAAAAGCAATGTACTCTCTACGTGTAATAAAAAATATATTCTATTCTATCCGTTAATCACTTACAACGTTTTCTAAAATAATGTTAACTAAATATATCAATGGCTAGTTTTCCATATCATACGCCACAAACAATTTTTACACTTCTACCTACTTCAAGGACTGGTGTAATAACCAGAGACTCAGGAGAAACAGTCCCTTCAGCCAAATGGTATCTCTTAATATAGTCGATGGTGCTGTAGAATTTCATCACCTGGCACAATGTCTTGACCCATCGGATGATTTTGACGGTGTCTTTTTCCATCCTGACTTGCCAGGACATGTGAACAAACAGACAGATCTTCCTGCCTATCTTAGGCAACTAGCTCTAGAGAGAATTGGAGAGATTCCGGGTGATGCGGTGCAAGTTTACACGGATGGCAGTAGAGACGAATGTAACCGATCTGGCAGTGGAATTAACATCAAATTGCAAGACCATGACTTAAAAATTCAGAAGAGAAATCCCGACTACTGCTCAGTATTTCGCAGTGAGCTTTTAGCCATTGATGAAGCCCTTGATTTTCTTGTGTTTCTTCCCCATGGAAACGAGATATGGGTTCTGTCTGATAGCAGAAGTGCAATACAGCACTTGACCAATTGGCAAAGCGTGAGAGATACTGCTGGAGTATCAATACTCAAGAAGTTAAAACGGCATTCCATTTCACATCAGATTCATCTGCAGTGGATTCCTTCCCACGTCGATCTTGAAGGAAACGAGATTGCGGACACTTTGGCTAAAGCTGGCGCTTGCGAGGCCTCTGTACCGTCGGCACCCCTCACCTTTTTGGAAATCTTCTCAAAAATAAAACACAAAAACAAGACCACTTGGAATGTCCCCCCAAAGCACCCATGGTATCGGTGTTCTCGACCTGGAGGCTCCCTGGCTCAAGGTTTTAATAGACAGGAACAAACTATTCTTGCCCGCTTTCGAAGTGGTCACCTTAAATCAATGAAATTTTCGGAAGGATCCAAGAACTTTGAAATATGAACTAATTGTTCTTCAGACTATGCTTCACCTCACCACATACTCGCGTCCCTGGGACTCACTAAACAGGATTTAGCAGATGATCCATTGACGGTGTTGGATTTTTTGAGGGTGTATAACGTCATGGACCTGGTCTAGCACTGCTGGCCAATGGGGGCGTGCAACAACAACAACAACACAATTTTTACGCTTTTAAGGCCTCAATTGAAAGTAAAATATAGGAGGTGTCGAAAATGTTAATTTTTAATAATCTTAAAATGAACGTAAATTAACTCGAACAAAAAGAAAACAATGTTTCTGTTGAGCAGAAATGACTTGAAAAATATTATGCTAAGAACGCTTAAGAAATGTTAAAACTTACAGTGAGAACTTACTCGCCATTCCAATACTAACTGGCTCCCATTTAATCCCCGTTTTTAACATTTCTCCCCTAATAAAAAACATGAGTTATATAATGATTTCATGGCTTTATTTCGCAACCTTTCAACTACATTTTAAATTTTTTTTATCCCGAAATAATTATAAATTAACAATATAAAAATGATGCCAAAGCTGATAGTGGAATGATGGACGTCTCCATACTGTATAGTCTGAAACAGAAGAGATCGAAAATAACTTTTCATGGTGAGTAAAGAAATTTTTCGAAATCGAGGTATAAATATTAAAACACACAATGTTGCTACCACTGTGAAAAAAGTTTCTTAAACGACCCTAACAAGTGGGTAGCTTCGATGGAGCAACGAACTTCTAAGAATGATTTTTCCTACTGAAATGAGATTTGAAAAATCATTATTTACAATTTGTATGTGAGCCGTGGTGGTTCATTGGATAGAGCGTTTGCCACACTATGAGGTGACCCAGGTTTGAATTCCAGCGACGGCTGGTTGATACGAATTTTGCTCCCACTTCGCACCGACTACATTGCTGGGAGAAAAATATGCTAAGAATTAGACGGATCATAGGTTAGAATTCCCTTGCAGTCGGACTAGTCTTGGAAGGTGCACGCGGTTCTCTTCTCGTTGTAACGCGAACGTGGGTTGTTTCTATCAAAACGTCCTCTTAGAAAGCATCTTGCACGATATGCATGTTTTCTTTTAAATGAAGTAGTGGTTAAAATTATTGTACTTTAAATTTAAAAATTACAATACATATAAAAATAAAAGCTTCCAAAAAACTCCAAGAAATCGACAAGAGGAATCTTCTAAACGAATGGAATTATAACCAAAAAATGTGTGAATTTTTAATGTGTATTTACAATCTAAAAAATTAACAAAAAACTCCTTGACTTTTCATCCATATTCGATGCTATTTATTGCATGTTTTTCTGTAATTATTAAAAATCCACCATTTTGCAACTTTTCTGCCATTCAAATGGCTTGTTTCATAAATTAATTCAAAAACAGAATTTACTATTTCGTATCTACCTCAAGTCATCACATAATAATTAAAACCAACTAAAGAATTTCAGCCTTAAACTGAAGAACTTGATAATGTAAAAACTTTATTTGCTTCTAAATTTATAAGGGTGTAAATAAAGGCCTTGCTTAGAGCGATCAAAATGAAGCGCCTATTCTCAAGACTCAACAGCCCTGTATGAAAAAAACAGAATAGATTTCAAAGGGAGGAAAAACCGCAAAATTGCCAACGAAAAAACGGGAAATAAAATAAAGGTAAAAATTAAAACTTTTTTTTCACTTTTATTTTACTTTTCAACTTTACGTTACCTTTTTCAAATCTGTTATGTCTTCCTTACTCAACTCTTGTGAGTCGTGAGAATGAGCGCTTATTTTTTAGCACTCGACTTTTTCCATTTTTCTTTTTTTAACATTACCAAAGGTATTTTACGATTTCAACTTTGATTTCTTAAGATTATTCATTTCATATCTGAGCAGAAAAATTCTTATTTCTTTTCTGTTGATAGGGATCAGCTACAGTGCCAGTCGAGTACACATTCTTCTATCCACTCCAGGTGAGACTCTTTATTTTGCAACTTTTGTTTTTCAGGATAAACATTACAAAAAAGAATTGAACACCTTTCAGTGTTTGTCATGTCTTTAAATGAGATGATTGTGCACATTCCACGTTATTATTTTAGATAAAAAAAATTATGTATGCAATTATGCTCATCTTTACCAACTGTATTTCGTTTGCCAACTGTATTTGCTGTACCAACTGTATTTGTTTTACTCTTCTAATCACGATTGTTCGAAATGTTACAAAGTAGAGGCTAAGAGATGCTTAACTGTCCTTTTTTTTTCATAATTTCTAGCGGCGATTTAACGCGTCAAAAGGAAGGGATGAATTTCTAACAATAATGAGAGGGGGGGGGGGGTAATAGAACAAAATAGGTTATGAAGCACTGTTTTAGAAGAAGAAGAACTTTTTTGTTGTTGTCTTAGTTGACTTTGAACAGCTGACCCACAGGTCTGAGCTTATTTGTTTGTCATCGAAGGTATTTCTAAATGATTGAGTCTGATTAAAAAGTGTTTGTGTATGAAATATCGCATTGAGAGCATAGTTCGAGATGTCTATACATTAGGCATAGCTTCGTTCTCAATGATATTGAGTGAGTAAATATTATAGGTATTTTCTGTAACATCTCTCTCATTCAACGCAATTTCCGTGCAGGTGCAATAACTATACTGAACATTAGAAAAAAGAGTATTCGCAATGCAATGCTATTGATCTGCAATTAGATGAAAAAATACTAAAATTTGTCTACAAAATGTATGTTAAAATATTTATTTCAAGGAAGTATTCTAACACTAATTAAGTCCGTAACCTTGGAAAAGCAAGAACATCTAATGTAACAATACACGATCAAATGGTTGCACTACTTAAGACCTAAAGGAATCATTTTTATTAATTCTAAATAAAAAAATTTCTTACGTCAATCTTTTGTAAAATATAGGAAAATAATTTTACCGAAGAGACCGACCGGCCTGTGTAGGGGTCAGAGAGCTGGTCTTGGTCAGAAGAATCTTGATCAGTAAGGTTCTGAGTTCGAATCCCGGGCAAGGCATGAATGTTCTTTCCTTCTCTGTACTATCTGTCCTTACTGTGGGAGCAACGACGACCCACTTAATATGGTGCCCCTAAAAGAGTGATCAACAAATCTGCTTTTCACATACCTGTATGACCTAGGTCCTTCTCCAGGTGGGCATTGGAAAAAAAAATTACCGAAGGGTAGCTGGTAAAATCCATTCCGTTAATATTACGTGAAATATACCAAAGCTTTTTTTTTTTTATTTTTTTTTTTTTTATTTTTTTTTTTTTTTACCAAATATCTCAATGGTAACATCGTTCTGTCAATATTACGTATAAAACGTATTGACTTTACTAATTTTCCTAAAATTTACGCTTAATTTACGTTGGTTGTTTGCAGTCTCTGGTGACGTTAATGAGAGAAAACAAGCGAGAAATTGCACTCCTTGCCGATTCATTTACTTTTGTATTTGTGCAATTTTACAATTGTTTACTGACTCTACCTAACCCGCGAAGATTGCTATGCAATGATTCGCTTGCTACTAAATTAAACCTATTCAAAATATGTTCTATCGTTATATCTTAAGAATATAATTAAAATCTTTAAAACTAATTCCTCGTTAAAAAATAAATGTTTTTAGCCAGTTATAAATTAATAAAATAAAAGTGTTTTAATATAAATAAAGGACATACAAAAGAAAAACTTACATAAACAAAACAATAAATATACTTTTAAAAATCAGTTTTGCGAGTGTTGAAAATAAAAAAATATATATATTTTGAGTCATGTTTGATTAAGTCTATAAATATATTCTGTAAGTTTATCTCGGAAATGCTTCTTTGTAGAAAATGAGACTTAATTTCTTATAACTCAATTTCCCTTCTTTCACCCGCCTTCAACAAACCTCCGCAATTGGAAACAAAAGACGATCTTGAAAGAACTTCAATGAATAATAAAGTCGCTCTCTTCATATGGAAACCATGACAACCATTTTGGTGGACACACGAAGAGTTCCAAGTTTCTTGTCGAAGGTCAAGGTGGTTGGGGCGATGGCCGATTTCCTTCCGCGAACACAGTCATTCACTGACCACTTAGATCGATTTCAGCAAAATTGGGTGACCTCCTGTTCTAAATAATTTCATTTACATAAAGTAAGTACTTGTAATCGTGTTCGTGTACGCAACCTTTTCAAATATGTGCTCTCTTTTTTTTTTTTTTTTGTTTGTTAAACTAAATACATTCAAGGTAATTTCAAGAATACCTTTACACTTATCTAAAATGATTGACCACTTCTGGTGGAATGATTTATTCTGCACTGTAGTCCCGATTTTCCATAACCTGGGGTACGCGGTCTTCGGCAACTCTACCAATACGGAAAGTTCTCACTTTGGCATCGCTCATTTCGGTACAAAATTCCCGAAGTTACAGTTTATCGCTAATATTTGTCATTTGGTACATGATTCTGGGAATGGAAACTTCTAGTTTCCACCGGAAGTACGTTTCAAATCGAGTTAACCAATGATGGAAGACGAAACGCTCGTTAACGAGTTAGTTTAAAAGCTTGTTTTATAAATTAATTTTGGTATTATGTTCTTGTTTTACCTTACCGATTTGTCATTTTTTCTGGAAGCAGTTGCAGTTTTTTCATTAATTGAAATGTTATTTAGTTTATCTTACTTAAAATTATTTAGTTCATTTTTTTTTTTTTTTTGCTTTTTTAAAATATCTCAGCTTATTAATTTATTATTGTTAATTAAACATTTGGACTTGGAGTATTAAATAGAAGGATGGGGGGGGGGGTCATCAGACCTTGTCATATCCATTAAAAATTAGTAAACCATAGAAACTCTTTTAAAACCTCTTTAGAATATAATATTTAAAATTTATAAATGCTTTTTGCTTATAATTTTACGTTCATACATTACATAAAAGTATTAGCAAATGGAAGTACATGAATAATTAACTATATTAATCTATGGCACTTAAATTGGATAATTTGTGATTTGTGACTCTCCAAAATAGGAAACAGTAAAAATGATCAATTAGTTTCACAATTCTAGAATGGGTGAATAAATTTATGTTGTTTCTGCATATCTAAGCTCCCAAGTAATATTTCTTTTCAATGGTGAAGGCTAGCAAAGTAAAAAAAGTGTACACCTTAGATAATTTTTAATCAAATGAATAAATTTTCACTTACTAGAAGTCAATGTTAATGGTTTGAGGATCTAACCTAAAGTATTTTGATTAATGAGTGATGAAAATATTTTATGTTGTCACAAAATCGTGCTTTCTTTCTCTAAAAAAGATGCTTTTGTTTCGACAGAAACGCATGCCCTCAAAATAGGGAGTATTTGTACTCTGGAAAATATGGCTCCAATAGATTAAGTAGAGGGGCGGGAGCAGTCGAAAGTTTGGACATTTTATTGATAATTTTACATTTTTCATATTCTACGTTATATCGAGAACCTATTAAGTGAATACCAACTTTTTGAACATAATTATAAAATTCGTTTATCCAAAGAAATTTCCAATCAAAAATAATTTTTAATAACTATTCATTACTATTTTTTTTAAATCATAGTTTTTTGAATGCTTACATTATTTAGAACTATGTCATTTTAAGTGGAAAAATACCAAAATTTTTCACAAACTGGGTCGAATAGTTTTTGAAAAATAGAATTTTTAAATGTGACTTTTATAACTCAGAAACATTCAATTGATTTTGCTGAAATTTCGTAATTCGATACTCTAAATTGTGTGGAATTTAAATTGCAATCAAGAATATGTTTCGGAGAAGTCTGTCAAGCAGAGTACACAGAAAAGCTCTGTTTTTATTATTGTAAGTGAAAGTTCTCACTTCGAGAATGGGTAATATCAGTTTATTTTTGCCCGTTACACCAAAGGGGCAGAGAATGACATGCTTGGAATGAAGCTCCGAATAGGTCAGAGACAAGGGCGCCGGCTGAATAATGTAAAAGGGGGTGCAACCCTCTAACAATAAATAAATAAAAGATATTCTGTTATTACATTTTGTTTTGTTATTATATATACTTTCATCTGTTAATTTTTTTCAAGATACATTTCTTCATTGCTAACAAGATATTTAAAAAAAGTACGAATTTCTTGTACTTGCAAATTTTGACACGAGAAACCGTATTGATGGCGCTGGCACAGCTACTGAGTTTGAAATACAAATAACTACAAACAGTAGTTTCGTATACTAACGTGTTTGTGCACGCTTAACATTGGTATTGATTGTGTTGATATATATACTACGTATAAATATCTGCTCTCGCCGAATTTCATCACTGAAGATACAACGTGGTACGAAATGTAGAGGAATAGAGAAAATTCTTATGAATCCCTCGAATACATCGATTTAGTTATTGAGGCCACACCATTTTATCCAGCTGTAGTGGAGACAATCAAATTTGGCCTAACTCTTCCAGCTACTACGTGCACTATTGAACGCACTTTTAGTACAATGCGACGCATCAAAACATAGAATCGGTCTACAATGTGTCACGAAACATTAAGTAGTTTGTGCAAGCTCAGTGTGCATAAGAAAAGAATCAAGGATGACTCAGAATTCATTGAAAAAGTTATAAACAGATTTGGACAGCAAACAAGACGATGACATTTCCTGTTTGATTAAACAATTTTTTAATTGTTATGCGTCAATAATTTCTTAATTATTTGTTTTTGATAATAAAAATATTTTTAATAAAAAAAATTTATAGCAAAATTTTTTTTCTGTCTCTCTTTAATTGTTTTTTAAAAAAATCCAGGGGGTGCAAGTGCATTTGCCGGCTTCCTTGGTCAAAGAACCGACCTCAGGGTGTCAGCAATCTCGTTGCCGAACTTAGTTAGTATGCGAAGGAATCCTTTGCAAAAGTAGATTAATATGTTTATTTTATATTATAACCGTCGTTGAACAGCCGACAAACTACGTAGCCTTGTAATTTTTAACCCAATCCAGAGTACAAGGAAACTCTTGGATCAAGTCTTGGAAGAAATATACCTCCTTGGAGGTTTTTTGATGGAACTAACTCGCAATTGCATTACATGTAGAAGAAAGCCGTGAAAATCTCCCAAATTAACCTGACGGCAAAGGGACTCTAGCCCATGATCCGTCAACCACTGAGGATATTTAACATCACCACTGTGGTCGGTGTGAGTAGGATGTGAAATTTGTATCGGAAACCTCATTGGAAAACGAATGCTCTATCCCTTGATTCATTACTACACTAGATTAATGGTTTAATATAAACACTTTTATATCGATCTCAAATCATTTGATTGATGGGGTTCATTTAAACTATTGATGGTTTCTAGTAATAGAAAACTTACACACAAATGTTCTAACACATTTCTATTTTACACACTTTCAGTTGTTTTTTGCACTTTTATTTTAAGATCAATTTTTAATGTGCTATAATGTAGATTAGTGTTGCAAAATCAATTGCATTAACTATTGTGAATGATTTTTGATAAAAGAAGTGAATGAAGGGAGACAATAGCAAGAAGAAAAAAAAGAAAGTATAATAACGAATCAGTGAGATATTGAAACTCCTTCGTCGATAGATCATTTCATGGACTTCGTTAACAGGCCATTTGGTTGACCAAACTTCTCTGTCGATAGAAAGAAAAATAAACTCATATAATGTTCCAACTCAATGAATAATTTGCAGTAATACAGTTAAAAATCTTGTCAAAAAAAGCAACAAACTTTTACAATGGTAACAATAGTAGTGATTACAAAGGATTTAATCAGAAAAACACAAATCTTTCAGATAGTTAGCTAGTAAAATTGCTTCTTATTCCTGTGTTTAAATATTTATTTTTTCAAGTAGAGTTGATTTTGTTTTCATATGTAAGTAATCATGCATTTTGTTATGATTAACATATTATCAAAATTTTTTTTAAATAAAACGTCAATAATTATATATTTCATCTTTCTTTTTCTTTTTTGGGGAAAAATATCAATTTATAAACGGAAAAAAACTAAGATTAATGAGAGACTATTACGAAGTGTGGGAACGAAGAGAGCTAGGGAAAACTTCCTAGGATTATAAAAATCTTGAAAAAATGCATGTTGGGAAAAATAAGATGAAAATGCAACTTGAAAACCATATTGGCAAATATTATTTATGGACAATTTTGTTGTAACACTCTTCCCTCTTCCTCATGTCTATGCTGTTGAGGAGGAAAGTTTCTGGCAATTCTGTAATTACTTTTGTGAAATTGAAATGAAATTTTAATTGAAACGTTTTAAAACAAAAAAATTTTTCTCGTATTTCCAATTTATTTTATTTATTTTTTTCATTACTTATTTATAGCACTTCTATGTTGAATAGTTTTATTTAATTCTATGTGTTCTCCATTCTTAAATAATAATTCATAAATTCTTCAAGAATTCATAAATTCTTTTGCCTTATAAAATAAAAACAACGATAATGTTAAAATGAAGAAAAAAATGCTCAAAATGACTCCACAAATCCTGGGATTCAATCGAAATGAGCAAATAAAATAATGATTCCTATTGAGAGGAGGGGAGGAGACCTGGCTTTTATGATTTAAATAATAACAAATTAATTGACTTTTGAATTTAACGTATCATCGGGGAGAGTTGTTCGTATGCATCTGATTTTATTTTTGTTGTTTAATTAAAAATAAGTTTTGCGAGCTTTTTTTCCCCCAAATATATTATTGTTACTTGGCATGGAATACAAATTTATTTAAATTAATAAAACTAGCAATGAGAGTATATATTTTAAAAGATATTTTGTTTTCAAAGTGTTGTTGAAAATAGAAACGGTTTTAAAAACCACGTTTGATAAGTGTATTAAAAGAGAAAAATAAATGTTAATTTTTATCACCAAAAAAAAAAACTGCTGATCGAAGCTCATTGCGAAATTTTGACTTTGCTGTTTTTGTTATGTGAAAAAAAGTTTTCTAAATTTATTTTCTCATTTTTAGTGTACTGAAAAACTTGGTTTTTTTTTAATGTTATATACTTACTTTTGTTATTTTCATATTTTCAACATTTTAGTTTTGCGTCTCCTGGCTTGCTCAGGCTGGAAAATAATCAAACGTTTGATTGGTGATAAATTCTGCTTATAGTGGTCAGAAATTGTTTGAAAAATATGTTGTCATCTTATACAGAACATCAGTTAAAATTTGAGCATTTAAACTAGTCAAGAAGTGATCGAAATTTTAATTGCAAGAATTTTCTTTTCTTTTTTGTTGAGTAACAGTTACTTATTCTTATGTTTAAGTTCCAGATTAATTTTTCTGTTAAATAAGATGTGTCTAATAAAAATCCCACAAATAAAAAGGAATCGATTCATTATTTATTTATTCTTATTAGTTTTACAATTATCAATAGAAAAGAAAACTTTTCTGAAGAACGAGCACGAGCACGTTTGCAACGTTATAATGATTTTATGCCAGTGTCTCTCATTATTTTTGGTCCGGTTAGTCGCACTTTAAATATCGTAGGAATCTTCAACTTCCGCCTTGATAATTACCTACACATCGTTCCTAGAGTTTTTAGAAAACTCTAATAGTGTTAACAAAACTAAGTTCGAACAGGAATTTTGTGTACATCTTGACTGTATTACATTTACATATGTATTACATTTTGTCTTGTAATACATATAAAAATGTGGCACAGTGTTTCCTTCTTGCCAAAACAGAAAATCTCTGATTGATAAAATATCAGAAATATTTTATTTGTTAACCCTAACCCCAAGTAAACATCACTCCCTTACATGTTTCGAAGCTGCGTTTTTTTTAAAAATTTATTCGCAAAGTACCATGTGAATCAGTTTACTTATGCATAGATAATTATGTAAGGCCTATGGTTATTTTAATTGCTGTGGTCTCTGGTTTTGCTAAAGTGTCATTAAAAAAATTTTGAAAATTTTTACACTGAAAAATTGACCTCTCGAAATAGTCTCTGTACTGTCTGAAATACATTTTTACTACTTTTAATTCTTACGATGTCATAGTTTATTAATTTGATTTGATATAAAAAATATATTGATTGTTAACGTCACACTCTTCATTGAGAGACAATCCTTATCTATCCTTTGTTACTTTATTACAATTTATATATGGAAAAGTAGATTTTGATGCATTAACTGTTCTCGGTTAAACGCTTCTCAACAAATTATCAATTTATTTGAAAAACGAGAATAAAATATAATTTTCAATTTCAAAATTAAATCATTATTCTCTAATTTAGGATTCAATATTTTGCCGATTCATTTTGTTCCTTGCTCTTTTCACCTTCATTCACTTGCTATAACGTGAATCACTTTCAGTAGTTGTAGCAATTGCTTTTTGCGATATCAATCCATAATAATACACTCACTTTAAAAATGAAACAATTTATCTGAGAAATACTTGAAAAGTACAACTAGAACACACGCTTCTTTTATGGCAATTGCAATGTAGTAAAAAAAATTTACTTCAGTATAAAAATTATGTAATAGTATTTTTCTAATTAATAATAAAAATATTTAGCTTAAAAGTACACTAAATTATGACGAAAAGTAAACGATCCCTAAAAAGAGTTTCAAAATTAAGCATGACCCTGTCAACGAAATGATCATGTCGACGAACTGACTATCTATACGAAATGACTTTTCAATAAAACAAACTTGTCGACGAAATGACGTGTCAATGAAATGACACTGTAGATGAAATGACCCTGTCATTAAAAAGACCCTGTCGTTAAAAAGACCCTGACGAAGAAACGACTCCGTCGATTAAATAACTCTATCGACGAAATGACCCTGTCGACGAAATGACCTAGTCTATGAAATGGCCTGTCGATAAAATTATTGTTGCTGAAATGAACCAGAACCCTTGTGATGTCCTTTTAGGTTTTTCTGAATAATCTTGGGACACCCTGTATATACAAAAGGTAAAAGAGGAAGAAAACTGCCCAACTTTTGAATAAGATAAAAAAGGAATGAAGTTCGCATAATACATTGGTTTTTGCTCATCTCATTCAAAAATAAAAAATTAGGAGACACAATTATCCACATTGACCCTAAAATTTATTGTCATTAAAATATTTAAGCTGCTGTATATTGGGGAAGTTAAAAATTAGGTTATAAATAGATGTTTCATTCTTTCTTTTAGTTTCTCGAAAGAAGTAAAAATTCCACTTTTTCTTTGGTCACAACATGCATTGACTTTCAGCTAAATTTGTGTTTTCATGAAGTAGTATTTTATTAGCAGTTAATAAAGTATAAATTTTAATAAAGTAACGTCATTCAAGATTAGTTTATTCTTTCTGTAAAGGAGTTAGTCAACAAATTAAAATTCTTACTGCCAGTTTTTAGATTTTTCCGGATAAGTAGCAGTCATACATATTTAGAATTGTTTATGCGTCGTTCAAGATAATTGTAAATCAAGTTTACGAACCCATTATTGGCCTGCCACAAAAAGTTGTCAATATTATCTAATTAGGGGTAGTAGAGGAAGGGGTATATTTGTTTTTTGCAAAAGGAATTTGTTTTCGGTTACCCAGTACTACTTTAGCTTTTAGAAGAAAAAAAATTTATATTTAATTGAGATCCAATTATAAAGATATACTAGATGGCTAAGCCCCCTGATCTCTAACACTTACCAACCGCGATGATTGCTACGCAAAAATTGCTGTTTCTTGGCATGAAACAGTTGAAATTAAAAATTATGTACTAAAAAGAACCCTTGTCCGCCACTTTCAATGTCAAAATATTTCCCTCTCTTATGATACTATTAAGATCTATTAGTGAACCTAAATCATTTTTCTAAGTAATCATTGTTTGAAACAACATTTAAAATTAAATGTTATAACACATTTGGTGAGTTTACATCTGTCATTTAATATTTTTGCTTACCAAACGAATCATGTATATATTTTAAATACAATTTTTGCATTCATCACTTTGTGCACGAAGCTGAAAGTTAAGTTCATTTAAAGAATCTCCTTAACCGTCATTCATAATAGTAGTAGTATATTAATATAATTTTTGCCAAAACATAATAATTGTAAAACGGTTAATAACATCAGACATGGATTTAAATATTTTTATCTTAAAATGTAATTACGTTATTCTAACAATACTAATAATAAAAGCAATCCTCCTAAACTATTAATTTAGAAAACAAACAAAATCAAAAACGCAATAATAACAGTGCAGGTATTAAATTAGGGATGCAAAATTATTTATTGGGAAACAATACTTTTGTGACTTATATAAATATTATGGTAATGACAACCAAAGCAATACAAAAATTAATGTGGGAAAACTGGATCCTACTGGATTATCCGGGCACCGGAATGCACCGAAAATAATCAAAAATTTTTGACACCATCATCGGATTTTTATATATATAGTGAGATTATGGTAGATAAAGCTATCTAGTCTTCAGCTTATTATATCGTAATAATAAAGCCTTCTGAAAGAAGAAACCTACCTTTCAAAAGAATGCTAGGCACAAATGAGGATAGAATCAAATGCGCAAAATTTTCTGCCATTTTATACAAACAACAATTTCCTATTGAACGTATGACATTTTAACGATGAGTGAATTAATATTGAAAATAAGCCACTCATGAAAAGTAATTAAACTATCTCATTCAAAAATTTTTATTTTTGTCTTACATTATTTTCATTTAAGAATAAGGTAGATTGAAAATCGAAAGATATTCCGTGAGCACTATTTGGCCTCGTCGGTTGTTAAAACAAGAAGGAACAAAAGAGCCCAGAGATCGCTCAAGTATAAATAGTAGGTCAAGTGTGTTTTGATCTTGACGTCGATAAATCAATTATTTCGTCGAATTATTCGGATACACTCTTATCGATATTTTATGTAATAGAACCGATGTGAAATTCATTTCCCCTGGTGGCGCACTTGTTTTTATACAAATCTTGGATAATACGGAAATCAGTAAATAGTTTGGCGAGAAATCGGTTGCGTTTATTATAAGTCGGCATGCTTTGTTAAATCTGTTGCCAAAGATAAATAAAAAAGAGAAATGCTAAATTTAAACATAACTTTAATAAAAAACTTAACAATAAAATTAGAAACAATCAAGAATAATCGAGCAAGTAATAACTGAAGAAAAACGTAAAGCAGATTAAGAAAAGAGAAAAAGAAAAAGTAAGGAACAAAGTATCAAGATGGTTTCGATGGTAACGAAGTTTTGCGATGATCACATTTTTAAATTCAATTCAGTTCAAAGAGATAACAATAAATACTTTGAGCGCCTGTTGAAATTTTTAGGTTCACCAGAGCATGAACTTTTCGAATCAAGTACGATGATTACACCACAGAAACCCCCCCCCTCCAAATACCGGAGTTATGGAGCTAGGGCATTCTAAATTTCACACGTCTACCACTTCTGGTAAACACATGCGGTTGAGATTCTGATTTTGAAGAATTCAAAGGAATGGAAGTTTCCAAAAAGGCAGGTTTGAGACGATCTATACTAATTGTAGCTGTGCGGGTTTCAATTTTTAGAGTGAAATGCTTACCTTGGCGCGAGAGTACCTGGAAAAGTCCGTCATATGGAGGAGTCAACGGAGGTTTGACCCAATCTTTTCGAATGAAAACGTGAGTAGAATCCTGTAAGGCAGGATGCACAAAACAAGAATTGTCAATGACGAGAATGGTCAGAAGCAGGATAGGGTGTAAGCTTTTCCATTGTCTCCCGCAAGTGTTCAATGAAAGTAGACTCTTCAATGAGTTTTGTGGAAGGGTTGAAAAATTGCTCAGGTAGGCGTAAACCTGTGCCGTAAACCATTTCAGAACAAGAACCTTTCAAGTCATCCTTGAATGCTGATCTGATTCCTAGTAAAACTATAGGAAGAGTCTCGGTCCATCGAAGTTTTTTTGTGGCACATAATATCTTGCTTTAAGGTTCTATGCAGGCGTTCGATCATATTGTGGGGGCGGAGTTATCGACCATGCCAACCGTCATCTATCAAAAGGTACCTCTGGATTGATTCAAGTTAGCATGGCTTATATAGCAGTGAATCAATGTTTAATTTTCGTAGTGGTAGTTACGCCACAATACTCCCCCACCAGAGTTTTATCAGGGATAGAATTCGATGAACAGATACCACTAGTTACTGTACTTGTGACAGACCGGGAGAGAGAGTCACCGGGATGTGTTTTGAGTGCTGAATGTGAGAGGTGTATTAACTTCACAGTAGTAGTTGCTCCTGTGTTGCCATTAGCAGTTGAGTGTATGCAGGCGTTGAGAGTGTATGACATTGTATGTTCGAGACGAAACTGAGTAGCAACAGCGCAGGAGGGTGATGATGCAGTCACAAATAGCATGTCAACTTTCAATGTGGACTATCCATCGAAGTAGGCGTTACTGTTAGGAATTTTGCGAAGTGGGCGTTACTGCGCGATCAAATGACGTCCGGGTCACCAATGTGGGGGCGGAGTTATCGACCATGCCAACCGTCATCTATCAAAAGGTGCCTCAGGATTGATTCATCTTTTGAGGCAACTAAAATGCCATGAAAATAGGGTATACAGAAATCTAAACCCGATAATACTTGATTTATAAAGCGCTGGAAATTTTGGCCCGCATTTCGTAATCCAAATGGCATAAATACATATTCGAATAAACGAAATGGAGTTGTTATTGCTGTCTTTGGTATATCCTCAGGGTTAACTGGAATTTGGTGATACGCTCTACATAAATCTAAACAAGAAAATATCTTCTTACCTTCCAGCAATTGAGTACAATCCTGAATGTAGGGTACGGGATATCTGTCAGGAATAGTAACTGCATTCAATCTGCGATTGTCGCCATATGGTCGCCAGTCACCATTCGCTTTTCTGACCATATCGCTGCTTCAAAACTAAAACGACACATCTGCAGGCATAATACGTTTACAGATGTGTCGTTTTAGTTTTGAACTAGCGATATGTAAAGGACTAGACCAAGGACTTTTAAGCGGGCGTATAATTCCCATTGACATTAGATAGGAAAATTCTTTTTTAGCAGCTTCCAGAAGTTCCGGTCACAATCTTCTAGGTTTAGCAAACACGGGAGGGCCTGTAGTCTCAATGAAGTGAGAAACCAGAGCATTTTGTTTCTGTTTACCTAAACAGCAAAAATTTGTCAAAGTTGGAAACTCCGCCAAAATGTTCCTATATTCTGTCAAAGGTTCAGGCAAGGTAGTTAAATTAAAAGTAAAATCTTGATTTTGAACTCGGAACCCGGATGACAAAAGTTTCGTATTTGCATCAATCAAACAGTTGTGTCGAGCATCGACTAGCAAATTGAAATTTGTTAAAAGGTCTATACCAATTATAGGTTGCTTAACGTCAGCAACAATAAATTTCCATTGGAATTGGCGTATTAAGTTCAAATCTAAATCTAGTAACTTTGTTCCATACGTATGGATTTCTGTACCATTAGCTGCATACAGGTTAAGTGCAGGGTCAGCCTTACAACACAACTTATGTTTTGGAATAACGCTGACATCAGCTCCTGTATCTACTAGAAATTTGATATTAGTCTTACAGTCGGCCAATAGTATTCTGTCAATCTGGCGATTGTTTCGGCCGTTAGGCAACCGCCTTTTTAGTTTTCCGAATTTTTAGTTGTGTGTGATGTTGCTACATCACACGTGCATAGATATTTTACTCATCAATAGTTTTTTCAGTTTTCTTTACTTTAACCGCAATAGCCTTCCACTACATTTAACTTGATCAATTGATTTCTCTTATCGATTATTTTCACCTTAACTTTAACCGAGTATTGCTTTGCTCCTTTCCGCGTGCCTGCTTGGCATCAGTAGAGGAAGCCACGGTATGAGGGAAGCAACGCTCTCCTTTTTAAGAAAAAAAAAACTTTTAGGCTCTCGCCTTCCAGTTAAGTATTTCATACTCCACTCCTCTTTTTAAGATACAAGATGTAAATATATTTAAATTAAGGCTTATCAAAATGAATTTTAAAGATTAATCATATTCTGTTTCAATTTGAACATTGGCGTGTTAAGGTACTTAACACGTGGGCTTTGTCGCCAATGGTTGGCGAGTTTCCATAGTAACGGTCGCAAGATTTACAGTGATCCTGATGTATACTGATCGCTGATGTGCACGAATTGTTGATTCTCAAATTCTTCCTTTTTTTAAAAGAAAAGAAGGAAGTCTCTCCTGATTCAAAAATATGAATACAAAATGTGCGTTACAAGTGAGTGATTGAAGGCCATCCAAAAGGGGGAGCCAACTTCATCAAAATGAACCGTCAATGAAATCTGTGGAATAAAGTTTTTCTTATAAATTTGAACTAAGTGCCCTTATGATTCACTGTTACAGCACCGACCAGAAAAACCTGGAGATCCTTCTGGAACGAAGGATCGGGTAAAGAAAATTTGAATTATTCCTTTATACGATCACTTTATAATTTTCACTCATTTAATTCCTTAAATTAAAATGTAATGATTTTTATTCCTAACTATTTGAATCGTAACAATACCATATTGTGTCACTGGTTACAGTTCGAAATTTGCATGGACTCTTACATTTTAATGCTCCAAAATTGGTGTGGTAGAAACAAAATTCGTTAGCAGGTTCAACATATTAGCGTCTGAAAGGAGAGCGTTGCGTGAAGATGGACTTCTAGACTTACGAAAATTTTGACGATTTTGTACAATTCCCATCAAGTTAGCAACTTGTTTAGACAACTCTGAAATTTGATGTTCTAAGCTTAGATGTTTCGGTGTAAAGTCTGGCGCTATAGTAGAGTTGACTGAAGTTTGAGGGGCAAACTCTAGAATTCGATCTGCCATAGTTGCCAAGTTATTTAACTGTTCACTAGAAGCAACCAACACTAATTTTATATTAGCGGGAAGTCTATCTAGCCACAGTGATTTCAGTGAATCATCGCTGAAATGTTTTCCCGCTAAATCACGCATTCGTTTTAATAGTAAAGATGGACGCTGGTCGCCAAGTTCAACACCTTGTAATAAAGTTCGTAATTTAGAAGTTTCGCTCTCAGCATAGATTTCTATAAGTCGTGTCTTCAAAACGGAATCACTTCCAGGTGGACTGATAATGAAGTCTTGAATGGAATCCAAAATATGGGATTCAACGGCGGCAACAACATGATTAAATTTTGTATCTTCTCTTGTCATGCCAGAAATTTCAAATTGGGCTTCGATTTGGGCAAACCACAACTTAGGATTATTTTTCCCAAAAAGGTTTAACTGCTATTCGTGATATTTCCAACACTCTTCTGAACTATTATTTTCCGGCAATGACATATATTTTTAAGTATTCTGGAATGTTTCAATGGAAAATTTTGATGTTGCACAATTGCAGGTGTGAAGAATTCATTCCACAAACTGGAATAGCGGCGCTAAATCCAAAAACACCACTTATCTTTGGCGAGAAATCGGTTGTGTTTATTATAAGTCTACATGTTTAGTTAAGTCTGTCGCCAAAGATAAATAAAAAAGAGAAATGCTAAATTTAAACATAACTTTGATAAAAACTTAACAACAAAATTAAAAACAATCAAGAATAATCGAGCAAGTAATAACTGAAGAAAAACGTAAAGCAGATTATGAAAAGAGAAAAAGAAAAAGTAAAGAACAAAGTATCAAGATGGTTTCGATGGTAACGAAGTTCTGCGATGATCACATTTTTTAAATTCAATTCGCGATCGCAACGAACTATAGGGGGCGTTGTTGTATGTGCCGAATCCCTGCGATTTCCATATGAACAGTCATTCAGTTACACTGGAGACGTCTTTAATGTAGCATTGTAACGTTCCATCTTTATTGTGGCTGATTAAATTTAAAAAAGAAAAACGTTTGTTTTCTTTCATATGCAAACGAAAAAAAAAATGGTATCTTTTTTTTAGAGAAGGAACATCCAGAACACATCTGTAAAATATTTGTAAATAAAGAGAAAAAAAATAGGTATATTCTTATAAGAGTTCAAACCTAATGCCTGAGAAATAGTTTTACTAAATTTAATGGTATAACATGAAAGGCCCATTTAAATTTTAACGCAAAATAAAGAATGCTTACGAAACAAAAAAAAGAACCATTCTTTTTTTGTCGCCATTTTTTAGTGTTACGAAAATGCGTCTTTGGGACTTGCCAAAAACAAAACAAGATGCAATTTTATTTTCTTAGAAGCGAAATATTTTATGGAGTGAAATATAACGAAAATGTACCAATGTCCATAACATGAAACTTTATCTTAGTAAACGTCCGATTCGGAAATGTTATTTCATTTTGAATCTTATTTATTAGAGTTCATAATGGCTATAGAATCAGGTGAGAGAAAAGTTTGTTTTGAATCTATGCTAAACTCTATATCGGCCCATTTCCCACCGAAATCCGATTGACTACTTTGATTTTAAACAAAGTGTTTCATTTTAAGATTTTTTCCAAAAATTTTTAGTGTAGATTGGCGGCACTTAAAAATCTGCAGCTGTGGTTAGTACCGAATTTTTCTTCCATACTTTTCTGAATCATATTACTTCAAATATTAGAATATGCAAGAAGTATACATAAACACATAATTTAAAACCATTTAATTTTTCAAAAAAAGTATTTTGACAACAATTTTATCAAAAAATTATAAACTAAAAAACGTAAAATAAAGAATTCTTAGGATAAAAACGATTTTAAAAATTCCTCATTTTTCAGTAAAAACTTTCGTATTGTTTCTTTTTTTTAATTCTTATAGTATTTAATCAGACGCAATAAACCATTCTGTAGAGAACTATCATCAAGTAAGAAAAAAAATTATTTACAAGCACATTTTTTATTATAAAAATCATAACACTTACCTGATTTATAAGTCCGGAGAATTCCAAAATGATATGTTCTTTGTTTGAAAACTTTATTTTCAAATAATATATACATAGTTTATCCCTTCATTACTTTTAGGTAACATACCACACATCAAAATTTTATAATTGTAAGATCTCGATATGAATTTTAATATGTAGCTTAAAAACAGAATAGCTGAATTCTAGTTGAAATTCTTTCAAAACTAAAAAACACCAAGAAAACGATAAAAAATTTATTTATAATCAGCACAAAAGATACTTTTTCAAGTAATTCGGATTGTTCTCTATTGTTGTTTTCTGAATTATGTAGATACGGAAATATAAACTATTCTATGAAGAAGAAGAATATTCTATAACTATTACAGTTCTGTATAGAATTCATTGGAACACATTTGTTCATTGGAATGACGAAAGCAATGTTGACTTCATTTTAACTTGTAATGAATTGAAGACAGAAAAATTATTTTACCGCAATACACACATCTGTAACAGCAAGTGATCATGAAATCATGTTATGTTGTTGGTAATAGAAAGGTAAAAATTATTGAGAAGTTGTTCTTCAAATGCTTGGCATGTTCTGCTTCAATGTTTGGCATGTTCTGATTAGTTTTTTCAAGAAGTTTTACCTTTTCTTTAGGGAAATTTTGGTTCTTTTTTGATGCTAAGAAAATGGCGTCCGTCATTGCCAATGGTTATGTGGGAACTAATGCCCGATATTTACAGTCTCCCGCTAGATGGCGTATCGAGTGTTGCGATCGCGAATCGGTATTGCATAGGTCATAATATAAAGTGATTGGATTTTCAGGCTCGATGCTGCGATCGTCGTGGTTTGAGGCTATTTATCTCATTGCATATGAGAGTGGTTTTGATTTCATCGAGAAAACATCAACACTCAACTTTTGTCGTATTCCACAGTTTATATAATATTTTACTTTGGATTTTGATTTGTTTACAGGAGTTACTGACAACATTTAAGTATGAATATTTCTGTAAAACAATCCAAATAAATTTGATTACGTTAAAAGTCGCAAAAGTCATGTTTTACTTGAAACAAATTTAAATATTCAGATCAACTTTGCCTTTTTATTACCACGTTTATATTAACTTGCCTTCGTGTATGTCTGTTCGGGGGGAATTTTTTAATCGATTTTAAACTTACTTCCCGACTAGACTTCAGAATTGGATGGCAATGTATGAAAGTGAAGAGAACGAAGACATACAAAGTAAAATAAAATCAAAATTTAAAAAAAAAATTATTTCCGCCATTGTCTTTTGTTGTCGATCCGATTATTTCAAATTAGTGTCACATATCAGGTGAAAAGTTTTTTATTGTTGCCGGAGTATTTTTATTGGCTGAAAAATCACGTGGTAGGATCCAGTTTTTCCTCATTAATTTCAAGATAGTTTTGGTTGTCATCAGCATGAAACTAATAAAAGTCGTAAAGGTATTCGCGATCGCAACGAACTATAGGGGGCGTTGTTGTATGTGCCGAATCCCTGCGATTTCCATATGAACAGTCATTCAGTTACATTGGAGACGTCTTTAATGTAGCATGTAGCATTGTAACGTTCCATCTTTTTTGTGGCTGATTAAATTTGTGTGAGGCTTTCCGGACTTTGCAATCATGTAATATATTATATAGAAACATGCGAAACTATGAGAAACATGCAATCCATCGTGACCTCGCTTAGATGTTTTCCCTATAAGTTGTTGCAGTGACGGTGTTTTCAGATATTTTTATTTGACTGTTTCCAAAAAAATTTAAATTTTTATCAATTGTTCGTTAAGCTTGGAATGTTTCATTGAATCACTTGTTATAGTTTTATTACATAGAAGACACATAGGTAAAATACTATTTCCTGGTGAAGAAATAAAGACATACTTCAAATATTCAACACTGTATTTTAGGCGTTTTTTCTTCGACTCATCCATACTGTTATCTCTTAAAAAGGGATCAAATGATATAAGAAAATTTGTAAATCAACTGTTTAATTTGAAAAAAATCACTGTTAATAAATATAAGCACCCACCTTTAGTTATAGTTTACTTAAGACGTAAAAATCGCTGCTATTTTATTTATCTTAGTTTCCATAATAATAAAAACCAATCACAATTTTATTATTTTATATTATACCTCACGCGAACCCCCTGACGTTGTTTAGGGACCCCTAAATCAGTTTTTATTTTTCACGGACCCCCCGAATGGTACCACGGAACCCTGGGGGTCCATATGGACCACTTTAGGAAACACTGGCTTAAACCTATATAGTTGTGTTGTTGATGTCTCTCCAAGGTCTACCAAAGGTTTTAAAGTGGTAACAAAATGTATACTATAAAATAAATTCCTTGTTTTTTTTTCTTTTTTAAATTTATTATTAAATTTTTCTGGAACACCACAAAGATTCAGAAACTTATTGCACCTTTTTGATACATGTCCGATGAATGTTTATGCTGCCCGATGAATGCTATCTCAAGTGACGTAGTGTAGGTATCTCGCTCCTGATTGCTTGTTGAAACGCGATTTTTGTTTACGTTAGCAACTGTTCTTTCCCTTCTGTTTCGAGTAAACCAAGCTCTTCAAGTATCGATTCTTTTAGGTGACGCGTTTATGTTCTTTCACGAAGACTTTTTCATAAAGATTTCAATTCTTTCACTATATATTTATAATTTAACACAAAGACAGACACGAAGCCATGTGGAAGATAAACTATCTAATTTTGCATCGAAGCATACACAAACAAAAATATATCCCGATAACAGTAAAATACATAAACAAATAATAAATCTAAATTAATTAAAAGACGTATGCGAGAAAGAATTATATTTCATGTGTAATACGGGGCTGCATTTTATTAACTTCATATTAATTAACATTCAGCCAAGAAACTTATCTAAATTCAGCACGCCATTTTACTTATAAACAATCAGCTGGCACTGACGTCATCTTCCTCTTGAAGTACCCAATGGAAGCAAAATGAGGAAAGATGTTTTGATGAGTAGTTTGCTACCACTTGAATATTTTAAGCGAACCTTTGATAAGCTTTTAATCTTATTTTCTCGTTCTAATATTATAATTTATTTTGAGAAAAATTAGACTAACTCACTATGAAAATTTTCAGCATTGAAATTAAAAATTTAAATATTAAATGTTGTGTTTGTTTATTATTTTGTCAAGTTTCGTTTAGATATCTAAAATTTTAAGGAAATTTTTAGTTAATAAAAGTTGTGGCAATTTAAAACTTTGAAGATATTATTATGTAACTCAGACATTTATAAATTCATTTTGGATTTCTTTTAAATGTAAATGAGAAGCAATAACTATTTATGTTTTTATCCATGCATCCTATGTTGAGACGTCAGAAAGGGAAAATTCTATTTTAATTTCTTTTTCTACGTATCTATCATAGTTTTAAATTTCTTATAGTACCTGCTCAAACAAAATTGAACAGTGGCTTTCCATTTTTTTAATTTGGAGACATAGATAATATTTTTTTCTACCCATTAATATTTACAAATGCTTTATTAAATAATCCAATTAATTGATGCTTAATAATTAACAATAAATTGCAAGTAATATAAAAATTAAGAAAATTAAATTGAACACAGTTATCCATTGGCAAAATGGTTGTTGTCTAATTTTTTTTTTTTTTCAAAGTAAATTTAGGCTTTGGCATCGTTTTTTTTTTCATGCTCTAACTCAAACCTTTGATACCATGACAATCAGTTTGGGACCCTCTTTATTTGTGACCTGAATTAGTATTGAAAACGATCCAGTTTGAACTGAAGGTTAGAATTTCCGATTATTAATTAAAACAAAAATCTCGTTCAAATGATGAAATAGTCTTTTATTCAAGAAGTATTTTATGGGATCTCTCTGGTCGCATATCTTAACTATAAACTCACCCACTTAATGCGTAACAAAATTAAAAAAGAATTCTGAAAAAATGATCAAGCAGCAGCGGTCGCCATAGTAACGCATGCAATGACGACGCATGCACACTGTTTACTACTACTATGGAACACAGTTGAAAAGTGTGATGACGTTCAAATAAGGTACGCACGCCATCAAACCCAAAACAACACCCATTTTGACAATGGGTGTCTTCTTTTCTCAAGAAGGAAAGAAATTGTCAGAAAAAACCTTTTCCCTCATACTACTCAGGAAAAGTACTTCAAGGGGGAAGGAGTTGTAAAGGACTCCTAAGAAACTGTTGTTGGCATCAACAATAATAAAAAGGAGCACAACAAGTGGATGATGCAGACGATATTTACAGTACAACTAGCAAAAAATAATTTTGAAAATTTCTTAGAGTTGGTTTTTTCTCAGACTTTTTGTGATAAGGAAGTTTAGTAAAATCGTTACGGGAAAACGTACACCTTTGTTGGTACGCTAGCAGAATTACCCGTTACGGGAAAAGAAAAGTAATGAATATCATCGACCAAAGAATTTCTAGTATTTTTTATTTATGTAATAGTATGGAATGATTTATATGGAATATCATCTAGGGCAGGGATGAGCAACACGTGGCCCGCGGGCTGCTTGCGGCCCGTTTAACATGTTTATGCGGCCCGCCAAGCATTTCTAAAATTGAATTTATTTTATCGACTTTCTCCCATCGTATTGTTATACAATTAATTATAATAAAATGGTAGTACATACTAAACCGAAACAATTTTTTGTGACGAGTTTCTCACTTGTCGGCGACTTGTTCCGGAGACTTGTCGGCGACTTGTTCCGGAGACTTGTCGGCGACTTGTTGTTGATCGGCGCAGCGTCTGTGCTTGTTTGTGTTTGCTTCTGTCACACAATCAGTCAGACTGGTAAGCTGTTAACTAGCAGTTTTAGCAATTCTTGTGTTTCTTGAAAGGCGTGAGTGCAATATTAGTGCAATCCATAATAGTATGTCGGAAAAACAAACAAAAAAAAAAGCAAAAAACGTAAGGTTGCGGATGAGCACAAGCATTTCCAAAAAGAGTGGAAATTTGATTATTTTTTCACTTTCGTCAAAAATAAAGCTGTATGCTTAATATGCTCAGAGACTGTGCCGGCATTAAAAGAATATATCATAAAAAAGCATTACGATACAAAACATGAACAACAATATAAAAACTTAACAGGACAACTCCAGATAGATAAGTTTAATCAAATAGAGAAAAACTTAGGAAACCAACAGGCCATTTTTAAAATTCAAGCTATTTTATCAAATACGGCAGTAAAGGCTAGTTTTGTTGTCAGTCAAATACTAGCAAAAAAATGAAACCCTTTGCAGATGGAGAGATGATAAAAGAATGTCTGATTGCTGTTGCAGAAATAGCGCTTCCTGATAAAATAAATATTATTTCAAACATTAGTTTATCAAGATTCACCATTGCAAGGAGAATTGAAGACTTGTCAGAGAGCATAGCAACACCGCTTCGGGAACGCATTGCAAGATTCGAATACTGTTCTTTGGCACTTGATGATAGTTGCGATACAGCACAACTGGCTATATTTTTACGTGGTGAAGAATTGTGTTCACTGATTCCAATGCAAGGGACTACAACCGGAAAAGACCTGTACGATGAACTAAAGTCTGTGTTGGAAATGTTTTCAATTTCATTAGAAAAGATTATTGGTATATCGAGAGATGGAGCACGAGCAATGTCAAGCATGAAGGAAGGAGTATCGGGAAGGCTATTTCAAGACATTAAGAAGGTTACAGGAAGGGAAATATTCGTTAACCACTACATAATTCACCAGGAAAATTTTTGTGCAAAAAGATTGAGTTTGTCAAATATCACAGTACCAATAATTAAACTAATCAATTTTATAAAGTCGCGCGAGTTAAATCACCGTGAATTTAAAGAATTCCTGAAAGATTTAGAGACTGAATATGGCGAAGTGGTTTTTAATACCGAAGTACGTTAACTTAGTAGAGGTGCAACGCTAAAAAGAGTATACAACTTAAAAAGCGAAATACAATTGTTCGTGGATATGAAGGGATATGCCTTTCCTCATTTTGGTAATAAAGAATGGATGTGCGATTTTGGGTTTCTTATCGACATGACGACTCAGCATCTCAATGATCTTAATGTGGAACTTCAAGGCAAAGGACAGTTTATTCATAATTTGTATGATAAATTTCAGGGCTTTGAGCGCAAATTAAAATTGTAGAAACAGCATCTTTTGCAGAATAATGTTTCTCACTTTCCACATTTAGAAAAAGAAAACGTTACAACTTCTCAAAAATACGCAAAATATATAGACATTTTAATCAACGAATTTCAATTACGATTCCAAATGTTCAAAGCTGAGAAGACAGCGGTTTCCATGAAAATGTTTTCCTCACCATTTAATATCGATGTGAATACAGTTCGCGAAGGCTTTCAAATGAAAGTGATTGACATGCAGAATAATACCGATTTAAAAAATTTATTTTTCTCAGTAAACATCGAAAATTTTTATAAATCGTATGTGAGCCCTGAGAAATTTCCGATTTTGACGAAAAATGCAAAGCAAATTATGTCTCTGTTCGGAAGTACGTATGTTTGCGAACAATTATTTTCAACCATTCAAAAATTACCACCGATCAAGACTCAATGATGCACGATTAGAAAGCTGCGTACGTGTAGCTATCTCATCAATTCCGGCTGATATTGATTGGCTTGTATCAAAAAAACAGTGCCAAATTTCTCATTAAAAATGTCAAGTAAATTCGTTTTATTGTTCTTTTCTAGTTTGTTTTTATTTTGCATTAAAATTTGTATATGAAATCTTTAAATTTTTTTAAATTTTATATTTTTTTATTCTAATGTTTATTATAAATGAAGTTTTGTAAATTATTAATAAGTGTTACTTTATGTGCGGCCCGCCAAAAAATTGAAAAATTTTAATTGGCCCGTTGATTAAAAAGGTTGCTCACCCCTGATCTAGGGGATGGAATGAATTAGATTTGAAGTCTTCTTCATTATGTAAATAAATGTCTTTTTCTTTTTTGTATAAAAAAAGGTTATCAGTTCTAACATCCATCATACGGCCTAGAAGATAGACATCATTAGGAAATATGAGACGAAATAAAGAGATGAAGAGTATTTACAGATAAAATACAGCTGAGGGATGGACTAGAATTAATGCCATAACCGCATTCAAAACTGTACACCATTTACTATTCAATAAGTGTATTAGTATATAAGGCCTGTTGTTGGAGTCGTCTTTAAGGTTGTCAAATACTACTCGTTTTCGCCTTAATACCACGTGATATGGTATTTTGTGCACCTTGTTTTTGCTGTAGTATTACGTTCCGGTTTAGTCCTTCCATTTCCTTTTGACTTGCGAAATTATTCTCTACTCCATGCTCGATGGAAAATCCTATAGAAGGTAAGGGATATCATTGAAGTTTGTGGCGTCACATGTTATAGTTTTGCATGTAAGATTCCTAGTGGTAATTTTTAATATACTTTTGAATTAAAATAACTAAAAAAAGAAATGTATTAAACCAGGAAAAATTTATTAAAATCGGAGCTGATTAATAATGATGAAACAACAATGAAAATAAATGATGAATATAATTTTTTTTTTTAAGTATTATTAATTGTACACAGAATACTAATTTGAATGTGACTTTTTGTTGCAGGAAGTAGCGAAGGTCATGGATCGATTTATGCCGTCCTCAAAACAACCACAACAGTGGAGCAGATCTTACAATGTGTAATATTTTCTCTTCTACTTTTTCCATACTATAATGCAGAAGGAGTCGGAAAAATTTATTCTTCTTCGGTTAGTTAAAATTTAGGGTCCTGTTAGTAAAATAAAAATTTATTTCATCTAAACTGTTAAGATAAATATTTATAATTGTGTAAACGAAAATATTGCTGTAATGAACTGTTTGAAAATTATTATTTATCACATCCATAAAATTTTTAACTCATGTTTTAACCGAACTAGTGAAAAAAAGCAAGTCATTGGAACTATAGAAGAAATCGAGATTAATAAATGAATCATTAATAAGTTAATATGAAATTTCTAAAACCAAATTTATTTTAATATGGTGAGTAAATTTAAAAATATGCGAATGAATTAAATGTGTCAATAACATTTCTAATAGTTCATGATGTAATAATTCATTCATTTGTTGTAATAGTTCATGAATAGTCACTAATTATTTTTTTTCATAAGATGTTTATATACGTGAGAGTGTGCATATAAGATATTTAGTTATTAAACACCATTTAAATATTTCTTAATATATATTTCTAAATTGTATTTCTTGAATTGTTATTTTAAAGTACTTTTTACTTTAATCTTAGATAAAAGTGTGACACTAATACTGAATCCGATTCATATTGATCAATTTCGCATCTGCCTTCTTATTGGAATATTAGAATTTTCCGCACACCTGTTCGCGGCCGTGTCCTTCAACATGGGTTCAATCTAAATTTTTGGAGTGGAGACGAAGAATGTTACCTGATTTTAGTGGGAGTGGAACATAAGATTACAAAAATTCTTTTTCGGTTTTACACATGTATCGTCTTTGAAAGATCTAATTCCAACGATGCTGATAGCGTCAAAGATTTTTTGCATTCGGGAGATTTCACACTTTTACGTTAACTTCTGTACGCTCCCGTACGTAAGATTAGAGCAACTGCACATACTCGTGTTTATTTTAGATACTGCGTATCTTTACGTTATGTTGCCGTGATGATTTACGCTACAAAGACAAAGCTGCAAGCACGCTTTTTATAGCTGTTAAATGTGGTTTTCTGTTTAAGTCTTATCTTCAAACTAAAATTATGGAATGCGAACTTAAAAAGATGTATGGTTGGAACTTAGAAATGAATCGTGAGGTCTTACAGCCATTGGTTCATTCAATAAAAAACTAATTTTATTAGTTTTTGTTCAATATTATGGTTGTCTAATGGCACTCGTTCCATAAGAATCTAGATATATTTTCGCTATTTTAAAATTATAAATTATATTTATTTTAACTATACAATTTATTTAAAGAAAATTAAATAATCAGTAGAAGTTCAATAATATATTTTTTTAAATATTAATACTAAAAAGCTGCATTCTTTATCTCTGAATTCATCAGAATCTATAGTCTACCCAATTTTTCTGTTCACAGACTTATAGTTTTACTTAGAGCAAAGCATTTTGAATCGTATGTCACGGCTTTAAAAAAAATAGCCTACATCCATTGTAAATGTTTGTCTTGAGTTTGTGGTCGAAATTAAAATAATATTCCACTACGTTAGAGTTTTTAACTTACGGATATTTGCAAAATCTTTTATTTTCACTTACGTAAGTTTTATTATTTTTTCACGGGCGCATGCGCATTTCACCAGAGCTGACTCATGCGTACTAGAAGTGATGCACAATTACTTGAAATCCAACATACGGGATTGTATCCTTTGACCAAGGTACACAGGCCCACAGTATCCTTTGGCCAAGGTACGGAAGCTAACGTAAATTTGCAAACTCTCCTTCCTATCACTTTTGAATTTTTACCAGTGTGAGAGCAAGAAAGCCTTTTTTAAATCCTCTCTCGTGAGGAGAATAATCTCTTTATTCGACTTCGAAGTCGATAAATGAGAAATTTCTAGTGGTAGATATAATTCCAGGTATGATCCGCAGATTTGGAGACGAAGCATTTCTCTTTAGCACTGCTTTTTAACCCTTCGTAAAAACACTCCAAGCTCAAAGTAAAAAGAAGAGTTTTGTTACTGCTTTAAAATTCTTGAAATAAACACCCTGATTAGTTAAGCAATCGCATTTTTTGAAAATTAAAGAGCTATGTTTATCATTCTATCGGAATTTAGATGCTGATTTTAGATGTTTGATACGGCAAAACAGGATGTATATTTACATCATTGATTTTTCTACGCTTCAATTGTTCAATTTCAATTGTTTTTAATATGGTTTTAGTGGATGCATTTAAAAATGTACAGTATGAAAAGAAACGAGCAACTTTAACACTAAATTGCCTAAGGAAGTCATTTTGACTGCTTTTAATTTCAATTAGAAAAACAATGATGTATATAATGACACAATTTCTTAGAATTTTGTACAACATATGATTTTTTTATTGTTAATACTTATTAATAACTTGTTATATATTTGCAAATTATATAAGAAATATTAAAGATTAATTTTAAACAAATACTAATAAATTGTTATATAACTGCAAATTATATAAGAAATATTAAAAATTAATTTTAAACAAATTCCTTTACACATTATTTATTCTTTTACAATCCAGTCATTTTGATTGCTTTTGGGCAATATAGGTATATTCTAAGTTTCAGTCTTTCTAGTGTTAAATAACTTTTGATCGGATCCAATGATCAGATGTTCTTGTACTCAATCTTAGTGGTTCCAAGTGGTGACCTTAAATATGCTAATTAAATAGCGCAGACAATATTTTAAGTGACAAAATCAGACGTACTTTAATCATCAGAATTTTTTTTTAATTTTCTTTTTTTTTTTAAATTTTTTTTATATTTATTTATTTTTTTTATTTTTTATTTTTTATTTTTTTTTTATTATTTATTTACGGTGGATGCGAAATGGCCGCAATCTGTGAAATAGGGTCCCAATAGTTTGGTCAAGAAAGTGGTCAATAGTTTGTACCTCATAATCTATATATTTTTGCAAACAGTTATAAAATTCATTTATCCAAGGATAATCCCATGCAAGTTATAGCTTTTAGTAAATATTAAATTTTTTTCTTATTATTTTATTAAATAATAGTCGAAAGAATTTTAAAATATAAAGCATAGATCATTTTAAAGAATATAATTTAAAATGGCAAAATGTAAATTTTGAGTGAAATGGATCGAATAGTCCCTGAGAAAATGAAATTTTAAAAATACGACTTTCTGAACAATACTTTTTACCAATACTTTTTATAATTCAGGTAAAAATTATTCCAAAATGCATCTAAAACTCTTTTTTGTGATGAGGCTTTTATAAAATAATTCTTGAAAACATGAAATAAATATATTGCGAGCGTAGTAGTTCCATAAAATCCAGAATATTAGGATCTGGAGTTTTAAGTAAAGGGGAACGCTTACAGAAACGAAATTTAATCCATATTTAAATGCCGACAAGTGTTTTAAAGACTGATTTTCAAATAATATAATGTGAAATTCAGGTTCAAAACTTGAATGATAAGCATTCAAAACAAACAAGTTAGTTTATGGAGACTCCTGGAAATGCTTTAAATTGTAGTGGAATGAAATCGATGAAGAACTGGGTGTCCACATGAGGCTGCCTCTTTTCAACCTGTTGGGCTTTTAGATAAAGGGTCTGGCGATCAATACATCTCTCGGGAGTTTACTTCGTTACACCTGTGATCCCGGACAAAAGACCCTTCATTAACCGGATATCTTTCCTCCAACTAAACTGGCTGTATTGATCACCAAATGTTGGGCATTCGGCTACAAGAAAATTTCTTCCTTATGCTTGTTGCTTTTACTCTTGGTATAGATATTTCTCTGTTAGGGATTCGTATGTCTAGCTGAAAAAGAAAGTGTTCAAAAACTAAAACTAAACATTTATTGAATATCAATATTTTATTCTTGTGTGAGCTTGTCTACTCCAGCAATGTCATTACGCTTGTCAATGGAACGAAATCGATGAAGATTGAGTTGGCTAAATGGAGTCGGTTGGCTCAACCAACTCATTAACTGTTGTCGATGAAAATTTTGATGTAAATAATTCATTTCTAAAATCTTTTACATTTATTTCTTTTTCCAATTTTCGTATTCTTTCCCTGAAATAAAATGATTAACCTATCATATCACGTAGCTAAGTTACATAAAGATATTTTTTCAACTTTAAAAACTAAACCGTGAATTATAATCACGCATAAAATTTATTCGAAATATTTAGGTGAAAAGAACAACGCATCTGATAATTTTTGATAGGATGGAATAGCGAACTCTTTTTAAAAATGGATTCTTATTTTTTACCCTATATACCAGGGGTGGTCAAGCTCCTTGATAGTCGACCCATTTTTCAAAATTTGAAATTTTTCGCGAGTCGCAATTAAATATGTATTTAAAAGGCAGGCAAAAAAGGTATGAAAAAAAAAATTTTTTTACAGAAATTTTATTAAATGAAAACATATAAATAAAAGTACAAAATATGTGCATTGAATATAAATATTAAAAATAAAGACACATTTATTTTGCTTCTTTTGATAATTCTTTAAAATTTGGTGAATAATTGGTGATAGCACTTCTCCAGTAATTCTTTGAGATGCTGGTTAGTTAATACTGATCGATTTGGATTTCACGAATTTTAAAGTGGAATAAAATGATTTACATAAGTACGTTGTATTGAAATAATTCGACAAGCAGCCATTTTTAATTCAGTATTCTTCTATTCCGGTACAAATTTCCAAAATTCAGTAATCTACGTCGACTCATATTTTGATTGTAGAGCTTGATCTTCTTGCATCTCTATTAATTTTAATTCTCCAGATGCTTTTTGGGTCCTAATTATGTAGGAAATGGAAAACTCATCTTGAATTATGTTAATTTTAAATGGATTCAGAAAAAAATCAAGAGACGATTTAAAATATTTCAAGTCTTCAAATCTATTTTGGAATTCCATCGATATTCCTTCTAGCTTTTTTATACACTTGTTGAGTTTTTCTTGTTTATTTATAAGGGAACAAAGTTTTTCAATTCGAGGAAAATGACAAAATGTTTTATTTTTAATGCCATTTTGAAAAAGTTGTAATTTAGTTTGAAAACTAAATATACACTGTGAGAGGTCAGATATTATTTTATCTCTCCACTGCAATTATAAATTCACTGTTTGCAAATGTTCCATGACATAAGTTAAAAACTTTAAGTTTTGTAACCACTCGTCATCGTCTAATTCTGAATAGGTTATTTCCTTTTCTTTTAGAAAGGCAGTTATCGGATCAAACAAATCTACAAAACAATTTAACACGTTGTAGCTAGATAACCATTAAATTCAAGCGAAATTAATGTCATTTGGAAGTTCTTCGTCCTTTAATTCTTTAAGAAAATTTTTGAAAAGTGGATGATTTTTTGCATTGGTGTGAACGTAATTTGCAATGTGTAACACTGTTTTCATAACATCAGGATATTTTAAATATTTTGTAACGAGATGTTCTCGGTGAATTAAGCAGTGAATCGGTATGAATTGTGGAATTTGAGAATCATCTCTTAAAATCCCCATAAGACCGATATTTTTTACCCAGCATTGTTGGAGCTCCATCAGTTGCAATGATTACAAGTTTATTAAGAAGCACATCAAAATTTTCATTGTGGAATCTAATCCATTTTTAATATCGACACTGCAGGTTGACTCTTGAAGTGCTTCTAAATCTAATAATGCGGGTAGCTGTCGATTCGTCAAGGAACGAAAAGAATTTTTTAAAAATATAATAGCACAAAAATGAAAAGGGAACTAGGGTACATTTAGCGAGAGCCCCAAATAATCCTTCAAAGAGCCGCATGAGGCTCGCGAGCCGCAGGTTGGCCACCCCTGCTATATACTATGGTAGGGAAATTATAGAATTATAATCTAAAAAATCTTTCTTTCTAGTAAATATGTTTATATTCCAGAATTATCTTCCAGATGATGACCGAGCACTGCTGTCGTCCGTGCAAAGGAAAACTTTTCTTTATACTCGTCTGAGTAACCGTTCAAACCTAACCTTCGATTCATTTTACGGGAAAAAAAAGAGTTCTGTCATCAAGACAGGTTTCTCAAACATTTTTGAAAAGAGTGAAAATATTCGCCGGATAATTTGTCTAGCTAAATATTCTTACCCCAACGAGAATAACTGAAAGTCACAAAAAAAAAAAAAAAAAAAAAAAAAAAAAGACGGAACGTGTTTATTTTCTAGATGCATGATTGTAACGTGACTGAGAGTTCCCTGAAGTAGTAAACTATGTTTCATTCTGACTCCCATGAGTGTTAAGCAAGATGACAAGTGTGTTAAATAATTATCGAATATTTATTATATCAATCAATGTTTGAACAAAAAATTTTTTGTGCCTGTTAAGTAATTCTTGACGTTATCAAGCAAATCTGAAAATTCTGTTAATTTTAAACCCTGCATAAATGCCAGCGCTTTCGTTCCTAATCACTTAAATTAGTAGCAAAATAACAATTAAAGAAACAAAATATTTCTAAAATAGATCTATTTTCGATTTTCTAATTTGCTCGAGATATAATTTATTGAAAAAACTAAAGAAAAAATATCTTTATCATTCACTAGGGGTCAAAACTAGTTTGAGAGTTAAAATTACCCAATATAAACAATCAATTGTCTCATTTTTAACTACGTAATATTTTAATAGTTTTTTTTATCAATTTTTATTATCATCTCCAAACTCACCTATTGCTTTAAACTGTCCTCCAACAGAAAAGAGTTTCTTGGAAGAATAAAATAAAAATAAATGAATAAATAAACAGCAAATGTATATATAAATTTTTTCAACTAGCATAATTATAATAGTGTCGTATAAAAGTGTATACATATATAAATAAATAAAAACAATACTGTTAACACAATTTGAAACATCCTACTCGAAGCTTTTAGAATTTTCATTTTTACCGATGCAAAATCCGTATTACCCAAAATGAGTTAACAATTTATTTATAGCTTTTATTCTAGCAATTTTGAAATCATGCTTTAATATTGAGATATTTATGCAGGAATGCTTTAAAACATTTTTTTAAAAAAAAGAGCTTTTAACTTCATACACTCATTTTAGTCGAAGAATATTTCTAAAAGCTTCAACTAATTCTGTAATAAAATAGTTCGAAGAACACTTTTTTCTTCTTATACTCATTATAAACTATCTGAAAACGTCACTTAACTGTTTCACTATAATCTCTTCAATTAATACAGCTAAAATAATTTCAATTTTATTTTTTGTTTTCTTTTTATGTGTTGTACTTCCTGGTGTGTGGCTTTATACTCAGCAAAACATGTTTTTTTCCCTGTAGTAAAATCCATCAGTATAGAGATTAGCTGTATTTAGTATCATTTGGAGTAATGATATTACTCGCGGCTAAATCAAAAGAGTCAAAATTTATTACTATAAGTAATTTTCTTCGGTACTTTTGAGAACCGACTTATTTCCATGTATTAAAACTGTTTAGTATTGTTGAAGTTTTAATAATCACTGTTGCAGTTTTAATATCAATATAATACTATATGTAAAAAAAAAAAAAAAGATATCACCCTGAATAACTTTCGTTTTAATGATCGGATTTTCACGAACTAAGTGTCAATCTTAATGGATCCTGGGGGTGACCTCAAATATGCTAATTAATTAGTGTTAACTATTAATTAAGTTACGAAATGAGACACAAAAACGTACTTTCTCTATATTTTATTTATAAACATATATTTTTTTACATATTTGGAATCCAGACACTTGAATTAGGAGGGAGGGGGGGGGGGTAGACAAAATTTTAAAAATATGCGGTTTCAATAAAGGTTTATATATTTGGCAAAAGTCCAGAAAACCGCCAAAAAAGTCGCCAGCGCAAATGAACATTTTAAGATAACCCATTGACTAATTCAAAAAAAGAATGCTTAATTTTACTAGGATGCTAAGCAACCAAGCTCTGACTGTAAAAAAAATTGAAATAATGTTCTGTGATTGCTCGGAGAGGTTTAATTAGTAGTTAATAGAAAATATATCGAAGTTTCTGGGCAATAGACAATTTTTAAGTTGATTTCTGTCCAAAAAGCAAAATTTTTTTATTTTAATCTCCTTTGAAAAGAAAATTTGAATCGATTTATAAATTATTTATGATTTTCTAAGCTTTTAGAATTTAAATACATGAACTTTTTATCTCATATTACTTAGATTATGTTGTTTTTGCTATATATATTCGAGGATTTCATACTAAAATCAAATTAACATAACTTATTATGGCTATATAGAAAATTTTAGGGATAATCATTTTTACAGCTTTAATCGAGTCTTCTAGGCAAGAAAGTTTGAAGGAAGAAAAAAGTACTTGAAAAATAAAATGTATATTGTATAGTAATTCTAATGCACATTCACAAGGTTATCTATAATTTACGATATTTCTTTTTCCAATAACTCAAGGAATTGCTGAATGTTTAGTGGTATTTGAAAAACATTGAAATATGTTATGTTTAAGAATAAGATATTGAAATAATATGTTGCATATTGTATGATTCATTGTTTAAAAAATCGCTTCATTCTGCTAGATTATTGTGGCGTAACTACCACTACGAATATTAAACATCAATTCACTGGTATATAAGGCATGCTAACTTGATTCAATCACAAGGTACCTTTTGATAGATGCAGGTTGGCATTGTCGATATCTACAGCCCCCACGTTGGTGACAGTTGACTTGTGATTGCAACCTCATCGCCCTCCTCACGCTGTTGGTAATCAGACTCGTCTCGAATAAACACAACGTCTGCCTGCATACACTCGATTGCTAATGGCAACACAGGAGCGACTACTACTGTGAAGTTAATTCACCTCTCTCGTTCAGCCATAGAGTTGAAATACTGGGGTAGAGAGAGTAGAATAACCCCCGACCCGTGGACAAGATGAAGTCACGTGACTGTAGCCCAAACTTGCGGTTGACTGTCACCGCTTCTATTCCCGTCCATTCGTTTAGCACTGCCATCGTCTGATGCAATTAACTGTCTGTCTTTTTAATTCAGAAATAGGAATGGTACAAAATAAGTATATTTCAATATATACTCTATTTTTAGCTGAAATAGCTGCAAAGCTTTGTTGACTTCCTTGGCGAGATACTTTAGCGCCAAGGAACAGTTGAGAAAACTTTCGGTTTTGTTTTAGTTCTCTTTAAATGTCGATATCATTTCTATATATTCTGAAGATTTTGTAATCTTTACCTCTTGATTACTAAAATCCAATATTTATCTGGCTCTGAAATGTTTCCAATAAATATATATATTTAAATAAAAAAATATGGTACATAAGAAATTGTGTTTTTTAAATTACATAGGAATGCTTAAAAAACAAATTATTTGTATTTTCTTATATGTTTGATGAATAATTAAACTCTATGAAATATTTTGTATCTAAATATAAAATAGTGTATAGTAATCTTAATGTTAATTTTTAATAAAATTGTATAATTCTGTTACTATACATAAAATGAATACAAAATAATGTACTATTTAGAAAATGAATTAAGGTATATTTAATATAATCATTAAGTACTTGTTTATCTTCTTTTTATTTAAAAATAGTTGCTATATTGGAAATACTTTATTTTACTAGTATATTAAAGTGTAGAATTAGTTTGATTTAGTGCAACAAATTCAGAAAACATAACATAGAAGTGGCTAAGTTGTATAGGAGTAAATTCGTGCAGTGTACTAGCATGTGATGGATTGGTATAGAATAAACTACTCAGACGGCCAAGGTTAACAGCTGGCTGTGGTGCAAAGATTTAACATCCTAAACCTTTCTTGTAAAATTTCAACTGTTTTTACCTTTGTATAGATAGTATATATTTTATTTGCTAGCTGGATAAAAGATATAGTTTGAAATGCGTTTACTATTTTTAAATTTTTTATGGAGGGGCATTGTAATTTTCTTATTGTCTATAAAATGATTAAGGTTTTTTTTATTTATAAAATAAAATATTTTTAACTGTTACTTTTTAAGTTACTGGTTTTCTTTATAAAAATTATTAAATATATATTGATCTATAATAGTTTCATAAATTTACAATTTAAAAATAATAATAATAAAAATCGTAATAATTGCATAAATTGCAATTTCTATCACAATAAAAGTAAGGTTTTTTAATTATAAGTTCGTTATTAGTTTCAATCTACATTTAGTAAAAAGTAAAAATTCTAATTGTTTTCTCTTTTATTTAAGTATTTTTTGTTTAAATTTCGATAGGTCTTTGTAATATTCTGAATATAGTAATTATATTAATTCTGAATATAGTAATAAATATAAGTGGTGCAGAATATCGTTTTTTATTTTTATATAATGAATAAATTTTAAGGAATAGTGTTAAGGGTAAAGACGAGAACTACTTAAATTTTTTAATAAAGGCAGAACTTCAATTAAAAATTATTTGTTAAGAAAACAAAACTCCTTATGTTTTAAAAACCCATTTAATAATATTAAAGAAATGTGATTAACGAAAATATTTTTTTCCTCTCTTTCAAATGCTGCGATTTTTTGCGCATCGGTAATATCGAAATAAAGTTGGTTAAAAAAACATGTGCACCAACATTTGTGATACTGCGCCAAGTCATTGCACTCTTTCCATCACGTGATTGTAGCTCTTTGCTTGCTATCTGTGACGTGTCTTTTCGGAAGGAATAAAGCGAGCTTTGTTCCTCTACCTACTATTCCAACTCTATGCGTTCAGCACTCAAAATTCCGGTGACCTTAATTCCAGGTCTCCCGGTCTGTCACAAGTACAGCAACTAGTGGTATCTGTTCATCGAATTCTATCCCTGATAAAATTCTGGTGGGGGAGTATTGTGGCGTAACTACCACTACGAAAATTAAACATCAATTCACTGGTATATAAACCATGCTAACTTGATTAATTTAAAGCCAAAAATCACCGTTGCCCTAGGGCAAAATACATATGAAGAAGTGAGATACCCGCTTCGCGAGCAGGTATACTTTATTCTACATCCTTTAAAGCAACTTGATTCAATCACGAGGTACGTTTTGATAGATGAAAGTTGGCACTGTCGATGAATCCGCCCCCCCACACAGTTACAAGGTTTATTTTGGATAAAGATGATTAGCAAATAGCATCCTCATGTTTCGATACATTCTGAAACTTACGTTCGCAAATTCGCCATAAAATGTCGCACTGCATATTCTTCAATTACGATAAGCTACATTTACCACCAAATACTGCTACTATGATTATTTTTGTTTTCTTATATATATCTGATACGATACTCTCTTTTTAAACAGAGATAAAAGATAAAATATTTAATTTCATTAACTCAAAATATCTAGTTTCAAAATTTTAATTTTAAAGTTAAATATAACTTTTACAATATTGATGCCATTACGTTTTAAAGACCACATAAATCCAGTTTAAATATGAAAATGCATATGTTTACTTTAACGAGTGTAAAATCCTTATCAAAATTATGATCAAAACCCAATTGTTGAACAGTATAATTGATGATAAAAACTCAACTGACTTCAAAAAATATGAAGAGGGAAGTAAAAGTCGACATGTTTCGAGCGTTCAAATATAATCGCCTATTCTCAAAACTTGTCAAGCTTGAATAACTTGTGACTTTTATTATTGGACGCTTAAAACATGTCTATTTTTATTATCATCCATTATTTTTTAAATCAATGAAATTTTATATTTTTGATTCAGTTTCTTGGGATTATCTATTTAGTTATACAACATATTAAATTATTTTACTCGATATTAAAATAAGTTTTACATAAGTTATAGGCAGAGGTCCTTAGATTGAAATAATAATAATTCACTACTTTGTAAAAAAATCAATAAAGTAAAAAAAAATTTTCCTGCAGGCCTTAACATTTTAATTTAAGGACATAAAAAAATTCCGTTTACAATTGAAATTTCAAAAGTCGAATGTGAAAATGGAATGACCCCTAGCACCAGGAATCGAAATTAAATAGTTACAAAGGACAACTATTTCAAACAAGTTAGCGTTTCCGTTCTACTCGAAGTTGTTTGAAAAGGTATTTTTTATACAGTCGAACCTCGCTAACTCGAACCTCAATTTCACGAATTTTTCGATATCTCGAAGAAAAAAAAATTCCCTCCAAATTTCATATAGGCTCAATGTTAAGAAAAACCTGATTTCACGAATTTTTTTTTTCTATTCCCTCGATAACTTGAATTTTTTTTCCATAAATAGTATAGATTTTTTTTCTGAAAATAAAAAAAGATATTCTAAAAAAAATCAAACATTTTAAGAATAGAAGATCAATTCTCATAATGATAAACTTTTTTTAAAAAAAAATGGACATAAAGACAACAGTAACACATTGAAATCACTTCTCTTAACCCCACAAGTAGAAATTCTTGCTTTATTGTTTCCTTATCTCTTTTCAGTCAGTTGTCATTGCAATTCAATGACCATCTATGCTCTCTTTGTCCTGTTATTCTGCAAGGTTATTTCTCGGGGGGTGGTCTCAAGAAAACCAGAAATGACCCCATGAACAAGAATCAAAAGGGTGGGTGGCTTCCAAGAACACTGTAAAATTTCTTATCATTGTAACAAGGGGTGAAAGATACCTGTGAATGCATGCCTGTTTTGTTAGACCAAGGGACCTCCTAAAAAGTTTCCTTTCTTTGTTATTAAAAAATTAGAGCACTTAGATGTTGGATCTTTGGCGAGTCATTTGTTTAAAATGGCTAGCAAACGAAAATTAAACACGCTTTCCATAGAAATAAAGAAGAAAATCATTGATGAAGTTGAAAAAAATTTTAAAAAGAAAAAGGAAATTGCACAGGAATTTGGAATTCCAAGCAGTACGCTCTCGACAATTTTAAAAAATAAAGCAGTTATCTTAGAAAAGTTCGAGGATGGCCTAGGCAAGCGAAAGAAGTTAAAAAACTGTGAATTTCCCGATATGGAGAAGGGCCTTATGATATGGATTACACAATGTAGAAGTCAAAACATCCCTTAGATGGACTTGTAATCAAAGAAAAAGCTGAATCTTTCGCAAAATAATTAGGCCACTTAAATTTCAAAGGAAGTAATGGCTGGTTTGAAAATTTTAAAAAACGTAACAACATTACATTTCTGAAAATGTGTGGTGAAAGTGCTTGCGTAGACGATGAAGTTTGTGAAGAATTTAGGAAGAAAATATGCTTGATCGTGAAGGATTACGACGAAACACGAAAAAGACGTTTTCAATGCGGATGAAACTGGACTTTTTTTTAAATGCACCCCAGACAAAACTATGCATGTAAAGGGTGAAGCATGTCATGGAGGCAAAAGAAGTAAAGAGCGTTTAACTTTATTGTTTTGTGCAAATATGAATGGAACAGAAAAGTTAAAACCGTTGATGATAGGGAAATCGAAAAAACCAAGATGTTTCAGCGGCATAAAATCATTTCCTTTAGAATATGAAGCTAATCGAAAAGCTTGGATGACATCAAACCTTTTTGAAAGCTGGCTTAAAGATTTAAATAAGAAAATGAAAACAGAAAAACGGAAAATTGTGCTTTTCATCGATAACTGTACGGGCCACAATACCATACCTAAAATGGAAAAAGTCAAAATTGAATTTCTCCCCCAAAGCACTACCTCAAAACTTCAACCACTTGATCAGGGCATCATCCAAAGTTTTAAAGTAAATTATCGTCATCAAGTGGTTAAAAAAATTTTGTCCGAAATGGAAGATGGGGTTTTACCATCCGGTGTTAGTGTTCTACAAGCTATGCGAATGGCTGACAAGGCATGGAATGATGTGTCTTCCTCTACGATAATGAATGGCTTCAAGAAGGCTGGATTCATTAAAGATCACGAAAGTAGTCAAACAATCAATATCGTTAATTCTGCTGAAAACTACACCGAAAATGATTGGGACAGATTGACCGGACTCATGAATCTTGATGACATGGAATTTCATGACTTTGTAAACGTAGATGATGCAGTAACAGTGTGTGGTCAGTGGGATGACAATGATATCATTGCTCAAACGAAAGCTTCTTATGAACTATCAGAAGAAGAGGATGAGGAAATCGAAGATTTGCCGCCTAATGTTACTAACAAACAAGCACTTTCTGCAGTGGACACTGTAAGGAGATTTATTGAGAGGCAGCCGAATATGTCAGAGGAGACATTTAAATCTATAGTCCACTTAGAAAGTGTTATAGACAAACTTTCTTACACATCTCTAAAGCAAACAACAATTGAATCTTTTTTTAAATGAAAGTGTAAAAAGCGTTTTTAGAATAAATATGGAATAATAAATAAAGTATGTAAAGAGCATTTTTCTTTATTCTACCATCGATAACATGCGATTTTCGATAATTCGAATTTTCGGTATCTCGAATTTTTTCTCCTCTCCCTTCAAGTTCGAGATATCGAGGTTTGACTGTATATCAATTCCAAAGTTTATTCTACATATATTTTAGGGCATACTTTCGGAGTATTTTGATCGAGTTTATTTTTACACCCTTATTTGCTTAAAATTATTAAATAATTTGCGTAAAATAAATTATTCAAGCTACATGATTTAACGCATTTATAGTATAATAGTAATCGGGACTTCCATCGCATATCCTTAGCCTTGGTACCGATATCATTAAATAAATAGAATAAGCTTAGATAAATAATAAAAGTTAATTCTTTCCTCGTTTTAATTTTCAAGAAAATATGTTTCGATCAAACAGATTTCATTCTAGAAATAGCGAAATTATTGAGTAGGTCCTTGGAAAAATATCATTCTTATCCTCTTTTGACGAAATATAGGAAAAATTGGCTTTCACCGTTTCTGTAAAAAGTATGTTAGCTTTCTTGCCGCGTTTATTATTATTATTATTACTAATTTTTTTAATCAAAACAAGTTCGGAAATTGCGCATTTTTGATTGCATTTTTTTTAAAAAACAGATGATTCTAAAATTGGCACGCCTTCGGAATCTTCTTACAAATTTCAATTTTTAGTACTTTAACAAAATAAGACATTTTTCCTGATAAAAAATTATACTACAATGATATCTTGGCAACCGTGCTAGAGTAAAAATTAAACAAAATAGTTTAGTATATTATCCGGAAAAAAATCTACATGAAATTATAAAGAAAGAGTAAAAAATATAATGCTCGTAAGCTTGTCACATTTTGATATTAATCGCCACATTTAATTATTTCTTCATTGTCGCCAAATTATTTTGTTAAAATAATTAATTTTTATTTTTCTCATCTTCTAATAAATAAAAACAGTTGAAACTTTATAGTTTGATGTAAATGTGTAGATTAATATGGTATAAAAAATCGATACTCTATAGTTCAACTTTTCTTCATCCTCACTTTAATTAAATAATAAAAAATAATAAATAAATATTGAAAATTATTTTTTTATGAAATTATCTTTGAGTAAATGAGTTTTATGAGTGAGTGAAAATTTTTTTTGAATTGCTTCATTAGTTTTTAAAATATGACTGAAAACGTAAAAATTGAAATTAACATTAAGGGGTCCAAACTTTGAATCGCTCTCCTGAACAAACTATGGGGACCACATTTCCCAAATTGCGGCTTCCCCCTATATTTTGACAATAAGAAATCCAAATATGTAAAAAAAATATATGTGTTTTATTCAGAGAAAGTACGTTTTTGTGTCTGACTGCGTATCTTAATTAATAGTTAGCACTAATTAATTAGCATATTTGAGGTCACCCCCAGGAACCATTACGATTGACACTTAGTTCGTAAAAATTCGATCGTTAGAACAAAAGTTATTCAGGGTGATATCTCTTTTTTTTGTGGACTGTACACCTATATTATATACCTATATTAGTATCAATATCTATTACATAACCCTTCAACATACGAATTTTGTGCAAAATACACTTCGTAGTGGCAAAGTAAAGCTAACATTTTTAAAACAAATATAATTCTTATAAGTCTAATTACAAATATAATTCATAATGAACATAAGAAAAAATATAATTCTTATATCTATTTCTCTATATGGCCTATAATTTACTGTTAAAAATATTTATAAGTAGTGGTGGAAAAATGTTATTTTTTTAATTCAAATTTTGAAAAATATTAATTCTTTATCTTTGCTACTACAGAGAAGAAAAAAATTCTGAGACAATGGAAAACCCGCGTTAGAATTCTTATCATAACTGCACGAATTTACATAATACCTGTAATAAATATTACCTAAATTAATGAAGTATCAATACTAGTATGGCGATATTTTGCGTTTCTCCTATACGAATAAGTACCACTTTTTCATTAATTTTCCCTTTGAATTCATAACTATTTTTTTAATTCCAATTACCGTTGGTTTTTAATTATTTAATTATATATAAACACGTTGTAAAAGAATTACTACAATTCGATTTTTCGTTCATCCCTCTCGAATGGTTCGTTGTAGTGTGTTATACTTTTGAGAGTGACCTTCCTCATGCTTCGAACGATCTGTATGCCAAATTTCATCGCATGCGGTCGCATGGTTTAGGAGTCAATAAAAGACACGCAAATGAACATTCATTTTTACATATGTAGATAGACTATATATTACGCATTCTTCTTCCTGCAAATGGGAAACTTTGTACGCTTAACTTTTGATGTCTCCATCATTGTTATATTTTTCTATTAAATTGTTGAATGTATTCGTTACAAAAGAAAAGTTGAAATTGACGTTCCTCATCAAGAATAAGCTACACTGATTAGTTTGAGGATATAAGAAATGATTTAGAAGCTTGAATTAAAGGACAGCCAAATACATAAAATTGATAAAAGATTTCAGGCGCTTTAAAATGCCTAAAAATGAAATGAAAATAAAAAGACTGATCACCATAAAAACTGCTCGTTTAGTATTTCCTACGAGAAATTGAACAACATTTTTAGCCCATACATTCTTAAACAAAGAAATACCGTTGCAAAGAATCCCTCTGTTGTCGCGAGATGGGGTCGGTTCATTCATTATGAAAAACCTCATTCCAGGATCGTGTCCACCCCAGAAGTTCTCGTGGGATTTTTCCTTTCTCTCCTGTAATTTGTTCTATTTGTGCCTTTTGAATAAGCAGGAGGATTTCTCGAAAGCTCTTCCTGTTTTCATTCCCGAGGGTCATATTTCTTTCAGCAAATGAAGAGGCGTAGAAAGAAAACTCATCACCTCCTTCTAAGAAACCTATTATGTCGAAAATTTCTTTCTCTTTTTAATATTAATTGTTTGGATGCGGAGAAAGAAGTTAGGATAATGATGAAATAAGCATTCTTTGCCGCGGTCATCTTTTCTGCGCTGAGAATATGAACAACAACAATTGCGCACATTTTGTAGTGTAGTAGTTGTTTTTAGTAGCTTCTTTCTTGCCAGTATTTCTTATCAATACACAGTGGTCGGAAAAAAATTGGCCCAAAACTCAAAAAGTAAAATCGTTCAAAAGTACTAATCATTATCGTATTTTAATAAACAAAAGTATGAAGAATAATTCTTTAACTCAATATTCTTAATTATTATAATCCATACAAAGTGGTTCCCTACCTGTTCTTAAACACTTCTATCAGGTGATACTTCAAAAATAATTATACTTTTATCATTGTTATTGATTTTTAATGTTTCTAGAAATTTAAAAATCATTTTCTTACGTTGATATTGTAAATAATTTGTATACTATAGTATCTTAAAGTCTTTAAACAAAATTGACTATTTGATAAATTAATTGTATAAATTCATTATGATTTTTGAAAAGGAGATTCCTTTTGTTCCAATCTCTAATTATAAAGAAACTAAAAAAAATGATCCATGCAGAACTAGGAAAATAAAACAGTTGACCAAAGCAGCCCCTATTCATTTTATTGATGAAACTGTAAAAAAGTAGGTTTAGTAATTTTTAACGTGACGATCGTTAAAAAAATTAAACCTGATTTCTTTTTATTATTTTCACTGAAAATAAATATATATAAAGTAATAATCAATACCTACGTTTTCATAGAATTTCTGAATTCATGGAAACAACGAACAGTGGTTCGAAACTCGTAAAAAGCTATCCAAAACTGATGCTTCAATTATTCCTTTTAAAAATTATCATCATACTGGTTTTTTAAGGTTGCTGATTAAGAACTTAATTTTAGAAATACAATGGATGTGCGTAATTGCCAAAAACTATATTTTTCTAATTAATCCGAGTTTATAAAAAATTAGGTCTTCAGTACATTTAACGTTAGTATATGTATCTACTATATAAATAGTATCCAAAATTTTGTTATGACATTATAGAAAGTAACAATAAACAAATAATAAATATCTGTTTTATTATGAACTAGATTTTAAAAAAAACTATTATTTTAATAAATTGCCATATTTATTGTTTATTGAGTTTATTTTAACAAATTATCATACTTATATTATTAAGATCATAAAAATCATTACACAAAATATATTCCAATAATTTTAGTTATATTCTATAAGATCTTTTAACACTTTTTTATAAGTGCAGTCTCGATATCTCAAAGTTGATAAAATGATTGCGAGAGTTCAGAATTAAATATGTTGTAAGAAGTAGAAAAATATATTCTAAAATAATACTCTCAAAAGTCATGAAACATAAGAATAGTAATTATGTATGTATTGAAAGTTGACTAAAACAGTGATCATTTTATTTTTAAAAGTAAGACAAAAATAATGATGCATTCAATAGAAAAGTATTGGCTTGCGATAAACTTACATTGTGATTTTTCCGAAAAAAATTCATTTTCTATTTCTAAAAATATTCGACATGAGAAAGGTTTGAGAAGATACTTCTTTAACATCCATGTTTGTATGAATGGAGTGTTTTATTGTGACCACAAAAATTAAAAGATGAAATGATGATAAAGGATTGAAAATAAGAACGCTATTTTCTTATAGATCTAAATCAATTTATTTAAAACATTTCAGAAGAAATATTTGACCTAAAGTTTTTTAAACTTTTAAAAAATACGAAAACAATTAGAGAAAAGAGGAAAATAGTTTCAAATGTTCGACTTAAATTCAAATTGAATGTTTGAAGTTGGCTCTCGTCCACGAAAGGGAAGTTGTGTCGCCATCTTTGAATATACTGGGGGGAGGGGGAAACAATTTAAACGTTACTATTGAAGCATTGTTTTATGAGTCATCATTTTACATGCTTCATCAAATGAGATTAAGGCAAAGTCGTTCGAAATGGTGGTTATAAGAGTTATATGCGTCGTTGGAAAAATTAAAAAATTATACAATATACTCTCGCTGTCTACTTTATCGAGCTTTTTTATTTAAAAATTTTAAAATTACTTTATTTCATGATTAACAAATGTATTGCCAACTGACTTTGCTGTTTAACAAATAATGATCAAGATTGTTCCTTGACTACTCGGAATCAATTTTATTTGAATAAAAAAAAATAATTCTATTTTTTTTTTAATTCAATTTAATTTTAGTACTGATTCAATGATGCGGTATCTGAGAGAAGAAACTTAATAAAATGGTGTTGTGAAAGATTTCTTTTAATTTAGGTGTTTTACTGCACCAAGTTCTTAGAATACCTGGGATATTCAGAATTTGGCTTAAAGCTATACTGTTTTAGGTATTTGATAACACTATAATTTGAAAGTAAGATATGATACACGTAAGAGACAGTTACCAATCTACTGGATGTTCATAGAATGCCAAGGTTTGAAAGTGAAAATAATTCACAAGGTTTCGAGCTTTGTTTACGATTTCTCAATTTTTGGTGTTTAGATTTGACTACTATCTTTCAAGTGTATATGAGCGTTCATATTGGTATTAATTTGAAATAAAGTGTTCCTAAACACTATCCTTTAGAATGTTCAAATTCAAAAAGAGATACTATACCACGATGTACAGTCCGCAAAAAAAAAAAAAAAAAAAAAAAAACGAATCACCCTGAATAACTTTCGTTCTAATGATCGGATTTTCACAAACTAAGTGTCAATCTTAATGTTTCCTGGGGGTGACCTCAAATATGCTAATTAATTAGTGCTAACTATTAATTAAGTTACGAAATCAGACACAAAAACGCACTTTCTCGGAATAAACATATATATTTTTTTTACATATTTGGATTCCCTATCTTCAAAATATAAGGGGTAGCCGCAATCTGGGAAATATGGTCTCCATAGTTTGGTCAGGAGAGAGATCCAAAGTTCGTGCCCTTTAATGTTAATTTCACTTTTTACGTTTTTAGTCATATTTTTAAAACTAATGAAGCAATTCAAAGAAAATTGCACCCAATCATAAAACTCATTTACCCAAAGATAATTTCATAAAATAATTTTTAATAATTATTTATTATTTTTTATTATTTAATTAAACTGAGGATGAAAAAATTTTGAATTATAAGGTATGAATTTTTTTATACCATATTAATCTACATATTTTTCAATTGAAAAATCTAAAGTTTCAACTGTTTTTATTTATTAGAAGCTGAGAAAAATTAAAATTAATTATTTTTAAAGAAATAATTTGGCGACAATAAAGAAATAACTAAATGGGGCGATTAATATTAAAATGTGATAAACTTGAGTTGAACTTGACTTCGCGCACGCAGCGTAAAATTTCATTAATATTTTTTTCGCTAATAATCGTTTGCTAATCTTTTTTATTTCTTTCAAACTATAAAATACGATGTTTCTATTTTAGTCGTTTAATAATTTATTTGAAATTTAGTAAAGAAATTTGAATAAAACAATTTGAATAAAAAAACCTTTATTCCACGAATGTCTAGTTTAATAAAAGCGTGCTTCTGATAGAATATGATAATATACCAGGTTGTGCTTATTTAATGTGATTATTATTATTTTTTTTTTTATTTTCTTTTTCAATAACTGATACAATTTCAATAATATACATACGTATGCATAGATTTGGAATAATATATTTATCAATTTCTTGAATATATATTTATCAATTTATTGAATATATATTTTATAATTATTAATACGAATGCGTAGTCAAAATTTTAAGCATCTTAAAACTTCTTTTCATCTCATATATCACCTTAATCTTAAAATAAATTTGTAAATTACCTGTCTGCGCGTGTTTCGCAGAATTATTTTTCTAAATTTTTAATTAAATTTTAACGTTTCTCAAAATCTTATTTTTTATGCTACCATACATATTATTTTTCCATTAATATACAAACCAATTGTTAAGTACTTTAATTTATGTTTTCCTTTAAAATAAAATTACTTTTTAAGTTATTTTCAAATTTTTATTGAAAGAAAACTTAGAATTATTGCCAGCTAGCTGAGAATTAAATCTTGTTAGGAAATTAAAAATATTCTACTGATCAATATCATTCGATGCAGAACACCTGACTATTTAATAATCATACTATTATTTTCGAAAATAAAGATAAATTATTAATTTTCCTTTTTTTTATTGTTTATTATTTATTTGAGTAATGAAAAGTAAATGCGTATGTGAGCACAACAAAAACATACAACAGATTATTTTGTTTTTTTAAATGAACAAAAAACTATGGACATAAAAATTTTTTTTGACGTTCAAAGTTATTCCTGCTTGCTAACTTAAAGAAAGTTACCCTTTTCTTTTAAAAAGTTGAAAATATCTGCTTAAAAAGATGTTTATATTATTTTTCAACTTTTGCACAGTTCAAAAAAATATTGTTATATCAGGAAAATGTTTGATATGCCTTGTTTCGTTAAACAACTACTAAAATAAAAAATTGTAAAAATATTCGAAAAACGTGCTATTTTTAGTATCATCATCTCAAAAGTTGTTCTTTTTCTAACATTAGGATTTTTTCTACTTAAATAACCTATAATAATAGTTTTAATACACATTTTGAAGAAATAATGAATGCAAATTTGGATCTAATATTTCGTAATATGGAAACAAGAATATTAATAATTCATTTATAATTGTTTCATTGCATCGAAGTAGTTAATATTTTTCGAAACAATCGGCCTTGCAACTATTTAACTTTGACTCTTCAAAACAGCGGTCATTTCATGCATGCCATTTGACTTTAAAAATTTCAAATATAAAACGCAAAAATTACAAGAATGCGTAAGCTGGCTTTAATTAATAATAAAAAACTGACAAAATCGTCGACAAAAGAAGTTATCTCAGGAAAAGAATGTCAGAGTTAAAAACTGTAACAAGTGTTACTCTTGTTTAATTTGGGGTATTATAAATCTAAATTTTCTTTTCTTTTAATTTTTTAAATTATTTTTTTAATAAACTAACGAAATGAGTATGAATGTTAATAATATCCATTCGTTTTACTAGAAACCAGCTTTACTTTGTATCATTCGGAAATCATATGAAGTGCAAATTCTTGAGCTCAGGTGTAGGGTAGTAAAATAAGCACACAGGACAAAAAATTAGTCACCCTTAGAGAAATCATGAAAAAGATCATTTAATAACGTCGAATCCAGTTTAAGCCCCTCGTTGAGGATTTGATAGCGCAAATTCAAAAAAATTGTGAGAATGCTGATTTTGGCGTTTTACCCGTTGTTCCAACATGTCCCACAAATTTTCAATGAGGTTCAAGTAAGGTGATTTTGCAGGCCACCCGAGATGTAATTGAGTGTCTGACTGTTCATAAAACCAGTCACATATACTTCCATCCCCATGAACTTTGCTGTTGTCATCTTGAAAAATAGGGGTATCGACAACACACTTTGCATGAAGAGGGTGACTGAAAGGCAACTCCTAACTGTCCAGAACCAAATAAACATGTTGGATCATGTTAGTGGCCACCTCAGTGAGGGAGCCCAATCCATAATAAGAAATACACCCCCAAGACATGACAGACCCACCTCCGGCTTGAACCTATACTTGAAAACAGTCAGGATGAAATGCTTCATCTGGTCTGCGTTGCATTTGCAGACGTGCGTCTTTTGAATAAATGCAAAAACATGATTCGTCAGACCATATTACATTCCGCCAGTCAGCAACAGCCCATGTTCGGTGACTTCTAGCCCATTGAAGTCGCGCAGCTTTATGTGCCCGTGTGAGCAATGACCTCTTACGAGATGTTCGACTCCATAGGTTCATTGCATGCAGCTCCATTCGCAATGTTTTCTCACTAAAAGACTGGGATGGATCTTCATTTAGCAACTGAGGTAATTCCTGTCCAGTTTGGAAGCGATTTTGGTTGAAAAGTCGTGAAACACGTCTCCGGTCACTTTCAAGCAGGATCTTTTTCCGACCACAATTCTGACGGCGTCTTTCGTGACCACGTGTATCACACCACTGCTTGTAGACACGTTGAACAGTTAGCTTTGAAACGCCTACAAATCCGGCAACTTTATTCACCATATGACCATTGGCACGGCCAAACCCAATTGCCCCTTTTTGCCACTCTATCACATCTTTACTCTTACCTATATTTACCCACAATTTCCGCTTCAAACAAAAATATCTCACTGATAGCTACTTGTCTTTGATCAGGTTGAAGCAGTGTGCATGCAGTTGAGCATGTCACTTGACCACTGCATCATCTAACAAAGCCTAAGGATTCATCGGTGCTTGCGCACTAGGGTGACTAATTTTTTGTCCTGTGAACTTACTTCATGCATGATCAGTATGTTTCAAGAGTGAACTCTCATATTAGAAGGCAGCTAACTTCCTTAAAAATTCCAATTCGGAAAAATACTTGTTATTTTACAAATGTTACAAGGCATGTGTACTTTTTTTAAAATGGTTATATATATAATTTTAACATTGGTAATTAATTTTCTGTTGATGAAGCAAAAACTAAGACCCTAGTAAGCAGCCAAAAACTAAATCATTATGAATTATTATCCTGGAACTTTTTTTTTTGTTTTGGAATTCTCTAACCTTGCTATTTAAATTCTATGATCCGCTGTAATATGAGTTGTTTGACTCAAAATATTGGCATTTTTCATATTTTTTACAATATACATACATCAACACACTTCACGAAATGAACATTTTTAAAAATTTAAATTCATTTTTTCAAAGAGCGAATCTCTAACAATACTTCGGCGAATCATAAAAAAATAATTTAGCACAATTTCTAAGTTAGTTTATCCTCTAAATACCACCCCCCTCAATTTAAAATTCGATGATAAAATTGATTAGTTTTTGCAAAAAGAAATTGCTACAAAGCAACTGAAATAAAAGAACTGATAGGAAAGACTACATAAAAGTTTGCTATACTATACTAAATAAATTATTTATATTAAATAATTAAAATATAAATTTACAAAATATTTATTTGTTTTAGATAATTTTTACATTTACAAATGAGAAACTTTATGGCATTCAGCTAATTTATACTTTACAATATTTGCAATGTTCAAAATGCATAAAAGGTATCCACTTAAATCCTATAGGAAGGAATTCATACATTTTGATTCTATTTATTGTTTTCTATTAATTAAGCGACAGATTATTTAACCAAAGAATGTCACTGACTTATTGATCAAAAAGTTAAATTATTACTTTAACTCAGTAAAACTTAAAAGAGTTATCTACCACATATGCATTAAGTTTCAAATAATTTCTTTTATTAAACATTTTTACCTTATATAAAGCTTTGGGTTGAATAGTTCCTACCAACAGCATTAATTTTTAAATAATGTTGCTAAGCTATTTTTCATCTATAGTTTCTGCTACCATCTTCTAATAATTTCAGAAAATAAAAAAATACCAATGAAAGAATTTGTTTGCGTAAATGCTGGAAATAGTTAAGGGTAGAGGGGTCTCATTTCTTTCTCTAATTCAAAAATTAATGCTAGTAAAATTCTAATTAAAATTAGCAAATCTCTAAATAATCTACAATTGCAAAATACAACGATAAACTCTAAGTAAAATTGACTCCAACTTCTGATGAATTTTAATGTTTTCAAAGATTTAAAACTCTTTTTTTTTCCTCCTTTTTTTTTTTTTTTTTTTTTTTTTTTTTTTTTTTTTTTTGATTTGACCTTTCCTTTAAAAAGTCAAGAATCAAGTCCTTAATAAATTAAGAACTCTGTGATATCAGTATCGATCGTAATTACAAAGTTATCATTAAATTTAAAATTAAATTTTTGAAATTAAATATTGAATGTTGTGGTGAATATAAACATAATAAAATACATCATTTTAGTTTCGCCCCCACATTTTTAACTTCTTAAGGGCCCTACGAACTCTACTTAAAATGACACTATCGTATCAGATGTCGGTAGTGATGGTGAGAATAGTAAAATAAGTTTTTAAATAAAGGATTAAAACAAAGAAACTTTAGTAACCATATTTGGTGATAAATAAGTAACTGATCGCAATCGAAGAGCTTAGGGAAAAAACATGTAACCTAAATATTTGTCAGAATGAAATGACCTTTAATAATAAAATAAAAATGCAAGTAGAATTTACTCTTATACTATTATATATATATATATATATATATATATATATATATATATATATATATATATATATAAATAAATATATATATATATATATATATATATATATATATATATATATATATATAAATAAATATATATATATATATATATATATATATATATATATATATATATATATATATATATATATATATATATATATATATATATATATATTTGCATAATAAATAAATACAAAAAACACGAAGAAAATTTTGAAAAACAATAAGTTTTATTTATTGCGCATAAGCTGCAAGTAAATAGAACACACAAAACAAGTTCAAAATGTAGATAAAATAAGGAATAAATTACAGAACAGTGAAAAAAGGTGAAAAAAAGAAAAATAATTAAAAAATAAAAATAACAAAAACCGGAAGGGAAAAAAAAGAACAAAATTTTTTTTTACAAAAATCCGGAAAATAAAAGATATAACCTTTTCATCAGCCCACACGATTATATCCACAAAAAAGAGTGCTTTCTAATATTGCGGATATAATCGTGTGGGCTGATGAAAAGATTATTATCTTTTATTTTCCGGATTTTTAAAAACAATTTTGTCCTTTTTTTCCCGGATTTTTTTAATATTTTTTTTATTATTTTTCCCCTTTTTTTATTGTTCTGTAATTTTTCCCTTGTTTATATATATGTTACCGGCAAAGTATGAAACGCCGGCATTGTGTAGAATGCCTAGGCATTGTATAGAATGCCCGACGTTTTTAGACTAAGTATGAAATGCGAGAAGCATTACATACTTTGCCTAGGCATTGTATACAATGCGTAGGCATTTTATAGAATTCCAAATGCTATTTAGGCAAAATATGAAATAAACGTCCCGATGAGGTTATTATGTAAATGATTTGCATGTTAATCTGAATGACCGAAATCGGTGGTTACCGGTGAATGTTGACAATCACATAGTCGCTTAGGTGAATGTCCGAAATATTTATTGCATCCGATTTGATATTATATTATTCGTGGATATAATTGCATTTATTCGATATTTTAATACTTACTGACGATAGATTAGAAGAAACATCAGTGTAGGGTATACCGGGCAAATGTATACTGGAAAATGGCACTGAATCTTAAAAAAACATCAGTGTAGGGTATACTGGGCAAATGTAAACTGGGCAGTGGCACTTAACTAGACCTAGTATATATTTCGGACATTTACCAAAGGTCTAGTCATACCAGGTCTAGTTAAGTGTCATTGCCCGGCATACCCTACACCGATGTTTTGTTAAGGTTTACTGCCACTGCCCGATATGCATTTGCCCGGTATATCCTACACTGATGTTTTTTTAAGATCAAGTGCCACTGCCCGGTATATCCTACACTGATGTTTTTTTAAAGTTTAGTGCCACTTCCCGGTATACATTTGCCCGGTATACCCTACACTGATGTTTTTTTAAGGTCAAGTGCCACTTCCCGGTATACATTTGCCCGATACTCCAAACACTGATGTTTCTTCTAATCTATCGTCAGTAAGTATTAAAATATTGAATAAATGTAATCTATCGTCAGTAAATATTAAAATATCGAATAAATGTAATTCTATCCATGAATAAATTCATATCAAATTAGATGTAATAAATATTTCGGACATTCACCAAAGCTACTATGTGATTGTAAACATTCACCGGTGAAAGTCAACAACCACCGATTCTGGTCATTCACAGTAACATGCACATCATTTACATAATAACCTCCTCAGGACGTTTATTTCATATATATATATATATATATATATATATATATATATATATAAATTTCAATTTTATTGAAAAGAAATACCGTGGATTTTATAAAACCTTCTGATTGCGCATCAGAATCATGCCCAAAACGTTTTGCAGGATCTCTTTTTCTTTTCCTTACCTGAAACACTTGAACTGAGGTGTAAAAGCAATTAGCCATACAGCTCTTCATAAATCATAAAATTATAATAAATTAATTAAATTTGGTTTTAGTGCATCATTTTTATACAACTAACATCTTTAAAAAAAAAAAAAAAAATGTCAGATAATAAGTTCAACGTTTAAATTTTGAAATATTGGAAAATGAAAAATAATTTCCTTTTCATTTCTTCATTTTAAATTCAAATTTTATTTTCAAAGTATTAAAACAAATATAAAGCAGATCCAAATATTCTCTTCTTGGTTGCCTATAGCAACAGAGACACACAATATGACGTCTCGTCATTCATTCAGTTTCTTTATGGTTGTTTTAAATTGTTTCACTTTATATGGCGAGGTAATTTGGCATTTTTTTAAACTTTCGCCATATATATAAATCTTTATTGTGACCTAATTTACCACCCAATTTTTTCGAAATTTTGTCTACCCCCCCCCCCCCCCCTATTTCGAAGGTCAAGATTCCAAACATGTAAAAAAAAATATGTTTATTCAGAGAACGTACGTTTTTGTGTCTGATTTCGAAACTTAATTAATAGTTACCACTAATTAAATAGCATATTTGAAGTCACCCCCAGAAACCATTAAGATTGACACTTAGTTTGTGAAAATCCGATCATTAGAACGAAAGTTATTCAGGGTGATTCGTTTTTTTTTTTTTGCGGAAAAAAAAAATGAATCACACAGAATAACTTTCGTACTAATGATCGGATTTTCACGAACTAAGTGTTAATATTAATGGTTCCTGAGTGTGACCTCGAATATGCTAATTAATTAGTGGTAACTATTAATTAAGTTACGAAATCAGACACAAAAACGTACGTTCTCTGAATAAACATATATTTTTTTTTACATATTTTGATTTTTAACCTTCAAAATATAGGGGGCAGCCGCAATCTGGGAAATATGCTACCCATAGTTTGATCAGGAAAGCGATCCAAAGTTCGTACCCCTTAATGTTAATTTGAATTTTTGCGTTTTTAGTCATATCTTTAAAACTAATAAAGCAATTCAAAGAAAATTGCACCCACTCATAAAACTCATTTACCCAAAGATAATTTCATGAAAAAAATAATTTTTAATAATTATTAATTATTTTTTATTATTTAATTAAATTGAGGATGAAAAAATTTTGAATTATAAGGTATGAATTTTTTTTATACCATATTAATCTACATATTTTTCAATTGAAAAATCTAATGTTTCAACTGTTTCTATTTATTAGAAGCTGAGAAAAATTAAAATTCATTATTTTTAAAAAAATAATTTGGCGACAATAAAGAAATAATTAAATGGGGCGATTAATATTAAAATGTGATAAACTTGTGAGGAACTTGACTTCGCGCGCTTAGCGTAAAATTTCATTCATATTTTTTTCGCTAATAATCGTTTTTCTAATATTTTTTTTTTATTTCTTTCAAACTATAAAATACGATGTTTCTTTTTTAGTCGTAATAATTTATTTGTAATTTAGTAATAAAAAACACTTTATTCAACGAATGTCTAGTTTAGATTTATAATAAAATATTTATCAATTTCTTGAATATTGTTTTTATAAATATTAATAAAAATACGTAGTAAACATATTTAAGCATATCTCACATCATCGCAAATTTCTCAACATCTTATATATCGTCTTAATCTTAAAAGTAATTTTTTAATCACCTGTCCGGAAGTGTTTCGCAGAAATATTTTACCAACTATTTAATTAAATTTTAACATTTTTAAAAATCTTATTCTTTACCCTACTACGTTTATTATTTCTTCATTAATATACTAATCAATTTTTTAGTATTTTAATTTAGGTTTTCTTTAAAGTAAAGATCTTTTTTACATTGTAATCAAGTTTTTTTTAAAAGAATTATTGTCTGCTAGCTAAGAATAAAACCTTGTTAAGAAATTAAAAACATTCCGCTGTTTAAAATTATTTAATGCAAAACAGCTGATTATTTACTAAGCATACTATTTTTTTCGAAGAAAAAAAAATACAAATCATTGAATGTCTTTTCTTCTGTTTTTGTTTCTTGTGACTTCAACATAGATTATCTAAAATAGTGTTGATGTTTTATAAGTGACTACAAAGAGTATAAAGATACCGAGCATAAAAAGCTGTCGAATACGTAGCCAAAATTTTTAAGCTTCTTAAAATATCTCAGTATCTTAAATGTCGTTCTAATATCTTTGTTGTGAAATTAAATTTTTAATTATCTGATCACGTGTGATTCACTAATTATTTCCTTACATATTTTATCCTTTCTTTATGATTCCATGTAGATATTTTCCGGATAATATACTAAACTATTTTGTTTAATTATTTACTTTAGCACGATTCCCAAGCTATAATTTGTTATCAGGAAAAATGCCTTATTTTGTTAAGCAGGAAATAATAAAAATTGAAATTTGTAAAAAGATTCCGAAGCCGTTTCCATTTTAGAATCATCTGATTTAAAAAAAAAAATGCATTAAAAATTACGCAATTTCCGAACTTAATTTGATTAAAAATAAAATAAAAATTAATAAAACGTGGCAAGAAGGCTAACATACTTTTTATAGAAACTGTGAAAATCAATTTTTCCTATATTTCGTCAAAAGAGGATAAGAATGATATTGCTATACTGCTTCAAGGGACCTACTCAATAATTTCGCTATTTCCAGAATGAAAGCTGTTTGATCGAAACTTATTTCCTTGAAAATTAAAACGAGGAAAAAATTTACTTTTATTATTTACCTAAGCTTATTCCATTTATTTAATGATAACGGTATCAAGGCTAAGGATATGCGATGGATGTCCCGTTTACTATTGCACTATAAATTCATTAAATTATGTAGCTTGAATAATTTATTTTACGCAAATTATTTAATAATTTTAAGCAAATGGGGGTGTAAAAATAAACTCGATCAAAATACTCCGAAAGTATACCCTAAAATATATGCAGAAAAAGCTTTGGAATCGAAATATAAAAAATACCTTTTCAAACAACTTCGAGTAGGACGGAAACGCTATTTGAAATATAGTTGTCCTTGTAACTATTTAATTTCGATTCCTGGTGCGGGGGGACATTCCATTTTCACATTCGACTTTTGATAATTTCAATTGTAAACGGAATTTTTTTATGTCCTTAAATTAAAATGTTAAAGCTTGCAGCAAAAAAAAATTGTACTGCATTGATTTTTTTACAAAGTAGTGAATTATTATTTATTCAATCTAAGAACCTATGCCTATAACTTATGTAAAACTTATTTTGATATCGAGTGAAATAATTTAATATGTTGTGTAACTAAATAGATAATACCAAGAAACTGAATCGAAAATATAAAAACTTCATTGATTTAAAAATTAATAGATGATAATAAAAATAGACATGTTTTGAGCGTCCAATAATAAAAGTCACAAGTTATTCAACTTGACAAGTTTTGAGAATGGGCGATTATATTTGAACGCTCGAAACATGTCGTCTTTTACTTCCCTCTTCATATTTTTTGAAGCCAGTTGAGTTTTTATCATCAATTATACTGTTTTACATTTGGGTCTTGATCATTATTTTGATAAGGATTTTACACTCGTTAAAGTAAACATATGCATTTTCATATTTTAACAGGATTTAGGCAATCTTTAAAAACGTAAGAGCATCAATATTGTGAAAGTTATATTTAACTTTAAAATTAAAATTTTGAGAGCAATTATTTTGAGTTAATGAAATTAAATATTTTATATTTTAAGTTTTAGTGGCCCCATTTCAATATCGTAAGGACCTTACGAGCTCTGTTTATAAAGTGAGTATCGTATCAGATATATATAAGAAAACAAAAATATTCATAGTAGCAGTATTTGGCGGTAAATGTAGCTTATCGTAATTGAAGAATGGTGAATTTGCGAACGTAAGTTTCAGAATGTATCGAAACATGAGGTCATGAGCAAATAGCATATTTGCTGATCATCTTTATCCAAAGAAAACCTTGTAATCTAAATATCTAGCAGAATGAAGCGATTTTTTAAACAATGAATCATACAATACGCAACATATTATTTCAATATCTTATTTTTAAACATAACATATTTCAATGTTTTTAAAATGCCACTAAACATTCAGCAATTTCTTGTGTTATAGAAAAAAGAAATATCGTAAATTATAGAAAACCTTGTGAATGTGCATTAGAATTACTATACAATATACATTTTAATTTTCAAGCACTTTCTTTTTCCTTCAAACTTTCTTGCCTAGAAGACTCGATTAAAGCTGTAAAAAGGATTATCTCTAAAAAATTTTATCTAACCATAATAAGTTATGTTAATTTGATTTTAGTATGAAATCCTCGAATAAATATAGCAAAAACAACATAATCTAAATAATATCAGATAAAAAATTCATGTATTTAAATTCTAAAAACTTAGAAAATCATAAATAATTTATAAATCGATTCAAATTTTCTTTTCAAAGGAGATTAAAATATAAAAAAAATTTGCTTTTTGGACAGAAATCAGCTTAAAAATTGTTTATTGCCTAGAAACTTCGAGATCTTTTCTATTAACTATTAATCAAATCTCTCCGAGCAATCACAGAACATTATTTCAATTTTTTTACAGTCAGAGCTTGATTGCTTAGCAACCTAGTTAAATTAAGCATTATCTTTTGAATTAGTCAATGGGTTATCTTAAAATATTCATTTGCGCAGGCGATTTTTTTTTTTTTTTTTTTTTTGGCGGTTTTCCGGACTATAGCCAAATATATAAACCTTTATTACAACCCAATTTACCACCCAATTTTTTCAAAATTTTGTCTTCCCCCCCTAATTCAAGTGTCTGGACTCAAATATGTAAAAAAATATGTATGTTTATTCAGAGAAAGCACGTTTTTGTGTCTAATTTCGTAACTTAATTAAGAGTTAGCACTAGTTAATTAGCATATTTGAGGTCACCCCCGGGAACCATTAAGATAGACACTTGGTTTGTGAAAATCTGATCATTAGAACGAAAGTTATTCAGGGTGATTCGTTTCTTTTTTTTTTTTTTTTTTTTTTTTTTTTTTTTTTGCGGACTGTACATCTCTTCGAATTGCGTAAATCACAAAGAATTAATTATGAATTGGATATCTGCAAGTGACGTCCTACGTGGATAATTCAGCAGCCAATCGGGTTTGTGACATATGCATGACGTTGCTTGCAGTTATTCAATCAAACTTTATCCAAAAATTGACTCAGCGTGATAACTAGACAGCGGATAATATGTAATTGCATACGTGCGTATGCAATTGCATATTAGCACTTTTTACCATTTGTGAATATAAATGCATAAAAAGGTATATTTGCTCTTATAAATGCACATTTTCAGCATTTTATGGCTTTTCCCTCCTAAAACTATATCAATATTCTTTTTAGGTTAGCATAAGGAACACTTTAAATTTTGTTTTGTCGTTCTTTATCACCTGAAAGGGTCAGCTGGATTGATGTTGCTGGGGGTGATTGCAATCACGTGAAAAAGATGTAGAAATGAGGTGTGTGTCGGGAAGGGGGGTACAAAGGGCCCACCCAAACAGACATTCGTCATAGAAACCTCAGAAAGGGATGGTCAGATATTCTATAAAGGGATGTCTTTTCCTGGAATAAATAATTGTCAATCTGTGTGGGGAAAATAAGGCTTCTGTGGTAGGTAGAAAATGACCTCCTTTTCCTGTGATTGATTAGTTAAAAGGTGGAGTGAATACATTTTCGGAGAGAGCTGCTATTCTAACATATTTCGATAGTCCATCCGATAGATAGTTTCGACATCCATCATTTGAATACGTAGTTAGTGAAGCTTCGAACGTGATTTTTGACTGCTGAATTTTATAATATGCTAAAATTTAAGTCGACTAAATCAAATTTAATGAAGACATGGATTTCGGACTATGGGAAGGACTTTACGACCGATGGGTAAATAGTATTTTGTGAGATTTGTCAAAAACACATTTCCTGTGAAAAAAAGTACCAAATCAATCAACATATAAAGACTAATGCTCACTCCGCGATGAAAAAGCAGAATACAAAAGGATTTGTTCAAAGTTTATTAACTATTCCTGTTCAAGCAGCTAAAAAAGAAAGTGATTTTTCTAGTGATTTATGCAAAGCCTTAGTAAGCAGCAATATTCATTTAAAAAAGTTAAATAATCCAAACTTAAGACAGTTTTGAAAAAAATATTGTACCAATCAGATCATTCCCGATGAATCGACTTTAAGAAAGAACTACCTTCAACCGATATATGACGAAGTACTGGATGATATTCGACGAGATATAGGAGATGGCCCTATATGGATTGAAGTCGATGAGACGACAGATAAGTGCGGTCGCTATATTTCTCATTTTATTTGTGGAAATATGGATAATATTCCTACTCGACCACATCTTCTAGCAAGCAAAGCCCTTGAAAAAGTCAATCATTCAACCATAGCAAGGTTTGTCAATGATTCTATCAAATTATTATGGCCTGATAGAGATGGTTCTGAAGGTGTTTTGATTTTTGTCAGTGATGTCGCTCCGTATATGGTCAAATCTGCAGCAGCACTGGAAATTTTTTATCCCAGAATGCTTCATATTACATGTTTGGCTCATGCTGTTCACAGACTGGCTGAGACTGCTCGAGAAGTATTCTTCTCTGTGAATGATTTAATTTCTAGTATCAAGAAAGTTTTTCTCAAGGCACCTGTGCCCATAAAATTGTATAAAAAATGTATCCTGATTTGCCCTTACCTCCACAGCCTGTGATAACTAAGTGGGGTACATGGATTGAAGTTGCACGTTTTTACGCTAATAATTTTGATGCAATAAAGTCAGTTGTAGATGCAATTGACAGTTCCTGTGCTTCTTCAGTTTATGTCACAAAAGAATTACTACGGGATATCTCTTTGCAGAAGGACTTGGCCATAATTGACACTCACTTTTCTTTCTTAAGTGGAGCAATAACAAAGCTCGAAACACGAGGTCTTCCCCTGGCTGAGGCCATATCCGAAATTGAAAAAATTCAACAGTTCATCAATGCTCTTCCAGACTCAGTTGGGAAGAAAGTAAAAGAAAAATGGTGTTTCGTTCAAAACAAAAATTCGGGTTTTGCAGCAGTGAAGAAGATAAATGATTTTCTTAATGGAAACGGAACTGAACTTCCAGAGAAAGTAAAACCAATGAGTACGAAATTGTACCAGTTTTGTCCAATAACATCGGTTGACGTGGAGAGGTCATTTTCTGCTTTCAAAATGATCTTTGATGACCGACGACATCAATTCACCCTTGAAAATTTGGAAAAACACTTAGTTGTGTATTGCAACAAAAATTATTCAGTTTAATAAAATCTTTTCGAAAAATACGATGATTTTTCTTCTCTCATTTATCATACTTCAGTTTTAGGTTTTTACTTCAGAAATGTGTAGATTCAAGTAAGAAATATTTTGATTTTCTTCCTTTTAACAAAAAAATGTTTTAGCTGTGTTTGTTGGAAAAAGTAAGTAGTAGTATTTAAATAAGTTGAACTTTTAATTTCTATTTTAAATGCATATTTCTAGTTTTAAGAGCATATATTCAAGTTTTTTAGTGCATATTTGCATGCATATTTTGTCCGTTTTTTAGTGCATATAATCCGCTGTCTAATTGATAACAAACTAAGCCGAAGAGCTTTTTACATTAATACACCTTTCACTAAAACGTGATTAGGCATAACTGCGTGTTTTCAGCAGTATTCTTCATCTCTTGTTGTAAGTATGAAATAATTAAGAATTATCCAATTTAAATCATTTTTTTAGATCCCAGGAAGAACGAAGAAGAGTGAATTTTCGACGAAGAGGTTCTCCGGAATCAAAAGTAAATATTCCTTTAATCCACCTACATAATAAATGGACCTGCTAATAAGGCTATAGCCTTATTAGTAGGGTGTTGGAACCATGTCCAAGAAGTCGTGAGTTTGATCCCCACCGGCCGAAGACTCCCCTAGTAGTAAATGGTGACTAGTGCACGTTGAATCTGTCGAGTCATAAAGTCCTACATGTCAAATAACAAATCATACCTCACTGGGTTCTGAATTGGAGCAGGATCGTTCTCTAGTTCAGATCAAAATTACGATCTGTGGATGTATGAATAAGTTCGCCTTGTAAGCGGACTGTGACGTATGTGGGGCTGGAGTTGTATTCTTGGCCATAGATGGCGCCACTGGAAAACAAGAAACGCACCCTCTGCCTTAAATTCGCTTGGTTCTATGGTTTCCCCAAACAGGTTTGCTGGTATTGGCAAGTGTCACTAGAAACAACAATATAATAAATTTATTTTTAAAAACGTTTAAATTTTGAACTCGAGAAATATAAGAATTTCTCTGTTCAAGAAATTGGATGATTTGTTGGATTCACACTATTCTTGAATGTCCCTGATTGGTCAGACGAAGAACTTGACGCATGCGCATTGTCCACGTTTCGGTTTTTGTTTACAAATACTTATGAAATGGTCCTGAAGTTATTAGTATTAGCTTTAGATTAATAATTGATGTAACAGTTGTAACAATACAATGTAACAATACAATTAAAGTTGCTGCTGATATTTTAACGGTTGTAGCTACTTCAGTTATGAATAAAATGATTAAAAAGAGAACAAAATGATCTGAAGAATGGCTGTTTCCGTAGCAAAACGGGGGTGCATCATGGTTTCATGGCAGAATTAAATAAAATAATCCCTTCTTATTTACAAATTTGTTTTTGAATATCTTTCTCGCTTCGCTCCATTCAATAAAAAAAATTACTTTTAATGATTTTATTTAATTTTAATCATAAAATATTCCCCGGAAAAATGAATTAGGATTATAAATTCATTCAAACCCGTGGACCAAATTACAGATTAAAACTAAACACAATCAAAATTACTCAAATTGATCCAAACAGATTATTTAGGTTAAAATCTTAAGAAACGGAAAATAAAATGATCATATCTCCTCCCTCTGACGCCATGAACTGATTAGTTAAGTGATATTAAAACGTGCTCATTCAAGAGCTTGGATGATCTCTTGCACGATCCAGGCAAATCAAGTTTCAATCAATCTTGGTCCAAGCCTTTTACTTGTATAGATTTATTGTGATACCAGTTCTAAAACATTTATTTATTTCTCCCTTTTAGAATTTGGAAACATCAAGATCTTATCGGCAAGGTAAGATATAATTCACTTTATTTACATCAGAAATGATCCACTTTGTAAATAAATAGTTTTTTGGTTTTAGCAAACTTTATGCTTAAAATGTATGATTCTTGGTTTAAAAAATTTGTTTAAAAGTTATTTTGCCCACTACTGCTTACAAATAATTCACAATTGATATAAAATGCAAATTTATGCAACAATATTTCGCGGTTATATCTACCAATACTAGAAATAAATGGCCGGTTAAAGACTTAAAATGCTGCTGTTTCATTTTCTTCACTACTCGCGGAGGTAGCAACATCCTATAAAAAATAAAATAATATTAAGAGAACATTTTCAGTCATTTTTGGAATAAACATTTTGTCACTTTAAGTACTTTGCTCTAAAACTCTGTATTAAGTTATTTGTAAACTAGATTGCAGTCTAATAATTAAATAATTTGAAACTAAATTAAATAAAAGTTAGTTTCAAGAAAATTGAATATTAAAGGATCTAAAAATTAAATAGTTTGAAATTCTAAATTAAAATAAATTTTTTTTCTTCGAAGAAAATAGACTCATTTTAAAAGGTCTCTCCGACCACAAATTAAAACACTCTTTTGGGAATTCTGTATTTAAATTTTCAGATATAACCTTTTAAAGCTAAATTTTGATTATAAATTTTGCATACTTTAAGGGAGTGATTTCAGCCGAAACTTTTTAAATTGATTTTATAATTTTATTCTTGACAGTTTTTTTCTTCTTTTATAAGTTAGTCAGACGTTTTTAATTTTTCTCAAGTTTTTAATATGATACTCTGTGTTTGAAGAGGGTATATTCTAACAGACTTTAAATATACATTTCAAATGTCTTTTTATCTTCATAAGGTGTCACTCTGAGGGCAGAAGATCTTTTGGAAGAACAAAGACCCATCAACTTTCTCAATCCAAGACAAGGTAACCCCTTTCAACATTTACAGCTTTACGCCTCAAGCAGACTTAATTTAAACAATCTGTAAGAAAAAAAATGCAACTTTTACCAAAGTGACTTTAAATATGCGAATTGTAGGGGCGAGTGAGACATTTACTCATTTTTAGACCATTGAGTCGACAGTTTTAGACCTTTTTGTAGTCTCGCGTCATTGATATCTAAAACGTCATTTATATCTAAAACTAGACTTTTTTTATCTTTTATATCTTTTTTAAGAAAGTTGTATAAAATAAATTTTGTTTTCTCAACAAAAAAAATTTTTTTAGACTAAAAATAAAAAAAAGTTTTCTGTATTAGTCATATACATTGGTTGAAGAAAAAAAATGATAGCACTTCTATGCACTTTTTATCTATATTTCATTTTATCTAAGCAATATTTTTTGCAGCAAATATTTTGGAAGATATAACAGGGCTTGTAGAAATGAGGTCTTTTTTCACACACGCGAAATTTGTATTGGTTAAAATGAGCTAGAACGTTTAAAGCCTTTTTTTTCCAATACCCCTACAGTTAAAAAGATAATTTATTCAAAATATCGCAATCCTATAGAAATGATTTCAAAATTGCTGGTATGAAAGCAACTTCCTCAATCCAAATTTTGCATGGCATGGATAAAAAGGGTCACCATTTTTAAAAGCTTCATGCATGATCTTTCAAATTGTGTCAGCAATTTTGCCATTAGTAAAAATCCTCCAAAATCTTTGCTGCTAAAATAAAGATTGTTTACATAGAGCTGTTAGTACAGAATTATTTCCAACCGTTGTAGAAAGTTTATGCAATAAAATTGGATAGCGGCAGTCTGAATATTTGTATTCATAAAAACACGGGTGTTTTGTAACCCAGGGAAGTAATAAAAGCAGCTCTTATCAACCTTATTTTCGGGTGGAGTGTTGATTACCAAGAGTCATGAACAGTTAAAACAGGCATTTTATGACCTACGAATTCCTTATCAAAAAAAAAAATGCGCCTAGAATAGAAAAAATGCTCTAAAAAATAGAAAAATATGTTTATAAAATAAAAATATTATCCTGTTATTAAGAATTTCTTTTTCATATAATAATAGTCAATGTAGTTTTTGCGAGTGTGAATTCTCCAGGCATGACCTGTCACGAGTCTTTCGAAAAAAGGACACCATTTTGTAGATGATTCGGCTTATTAGAAAGAGAGTAGGTGAACTACAATGCAATTAATAGTACCTTATATAACCCAGTTAAAATGTGTGACGGGTGTAAAAATAAACTATATAAAGTTTATAAAGATCTCAAAAAATGACCTAAACTTAAACAATTTCCTCAAAATGTTCTAAAATAAAAGTAATGTTTCAAAATTTGTTATAAAAAATGTCTTACTAAAGCAAAAATGCCAAAAAAATGACAAAAATTTTTTTCAATTGTCATCAAAATTCATTCCTTATTAAACATATGTACAAGATCGTTTCTAATCTGGGAAAAGTAAGTGCAGATAATAAATATTTTTACTTCATTATTTTTTTCAAAAAAATTAGCTATAAAATGTTTTAATACCAGTTTTTATCCTGTTTTCCGAGATACAATTAGTCCCCTAAAAATCAAAAGCTTAAAATAAGAACATTTTCACATGATTATTTAAGCGAGGCTTTTAAGGCCGAAATTCCATACCTTGGAAAGTTCCACGCTTTTCTACAACTAAGCAAAAAAAAACAACAAAAAAACAGCTAGAAATTTTTTTTTTATTCTAGTAATGCACTCCTGATAACTTCAAAGAATTGTGAAATTTAGTTGGATTGTTCAATTCACATTGGGCCAACACTTACAGCACAATATGATAACTCCTTCTACAAGTATGCTTAACCTTTTGCTTACGGCTGGTACAACATGTGGACTACGTGTGATAGCACAACATGAAACAACGTATGCAAAGGATTAAACTATTTAAATGTAGTTGAAATCAGTTTAAATTTTATGTGCTGAATCAACTATGAAAGTAAACATTTCGTTACCACTTTAAATATAGAAATAAAATCTTCTGCAAAAGAGTTGACAGAATGCAATTAAGAAAAAAAAATCATAGAATTGATTTTAATAAGTTAGGCTCCAAGGCACCTCTCAAACAGATGATATATTGGAAGAATCTTAAAAAAATATTGCCTTTCAAAAAATCTGAATTTTTTTCTTTTTACACATAAAATTTAAATTAAACGAACGATGTAGGATTCATCTCGTAGAGTTTCCTAACGTTTTTCAGTTTCTTGAAAATTAAAACTATTTTTATTTTTATAAAACTTGAAATTTCTTTTTGTATTTCATTGAACTTTTTATTATTCAATGTATAGTTTATTTTTTTAAAAATTTTGTTTTACGTGATAATTTATTTCAATAATATCAAAATTATTGCCATCAAAAATGTTTTTCATTTTCTTTTCACTTACAAAATTTTTAAATAAATAAATTTCAAACAAATATCGTTTCTATTAATTAATTTCAAGTACTTTAAGAGTACATCATGCATTGTAATATTAGACATCATTGCCATCTAACACTTACAGATTTAAAAAAAAACATTTGGATATAAATTTATTAATACATACTAAGCGGAAAAATTTTAGAGTTTTTTCATATTGTTGCAGATCATTACAGGAGCTTCTGCCACTAAGAATAGTATTATAAAAAAAAAAATTTGTGAGGATAACTTTAAAAATATTACTTACAAAAAAAAAAAAGATGTGTGTCTCACTTATTGAGAAGTGCAACCATCAAAAGGGACAAATATTTTTAAGGGTCGAACCAGAATAAAAAAAAAATTCTGAACAAATAACATCTAAAATTAAAATAGTCAACTGTTGTGGTGGGCACGTATTCCAAGATCATTCGCTTAATTTAACCAGAGCTGCAAACCTTGAAGCACACCGGTGGGCAAAGGGTCATCCGTTTCCTGGAAAATATAAAACCTTAAGTAAAATTATTAAAAATTAAAACAAAATCAAAATATGCAATGGTTGTAGGTATGAGTTAGTACTTCTGAAAATTTCTAATAAAATGTCCGAAAGTTAAAAAAAAAATACCCAAGATTTCTTTTTAAAGATACCAAAACCTTAAAAAAATGAACTAAAAATCTAAAAAGAACGTCGCGAAAAAGCAAAATGAAACACATCGGTGCAAAAAGGGGAAAAAACGAACGCCATTAATATAAAGGCCTTACTTATAGCTATTATTTTTCAAAGACTTAATAATTGTTCCCCCAAAATATCTTAGATTCTAAATCTCGAGAAAAGTGTAAATATATTTTATTCATCAGAAATAAGGGAGGAAATAATGTCTACTCAACGCGTTGTTTGTGTGCTATTCTTTCATAGAAGAGTTTTTCTGAAAAACAACATTACCGTATCTCACAACAACAACAACAAAAAAAAAAATTGGTGTTATATGCGAGTGTCTTCAGAGAATGGGAGTCATAAAAAAAAAGCATTCTTTTCCTTGAGACGTGATTAAAGCATATAATGGAGTACAAACATGAAACCTAAAAGGAAAGAAACTTCATCTGCTATTGTAATATTTATTACAAGAGAAACACAATGACGTACTTTGAATGTTAAAAAATCTAAAATGATGTTAAAAACTTGAACGCTTTCTTTTCTTTAGGAAACAAAGTCTTTCCATACGGATTAAAAATTAAGGAGATAATTTACTTTTCGTGTGTTTTAAATGTAAGCTTTTTATATATAAGTTGTGTTTTTTTTTTTTTTTTTTTTTTACTTTGAATAATTTTGTGTATTTGAATACTTTGTGTTTTCACTCCGATAAAAACTAAATAAATTATAGAATAATTTATGAACTATTTTTATTTATTTTTTTCATATGCACAGGGAGTTCTCAATTTGACTGATGTTTGTCTTAAAAAAATTTATCAAGCAAATCGTTGAAGTTAAACAAAAAACTGTTGTTGCACATGACAGAGTAAAAAAATTATGAGAAGTTTTTTGTTTAGGATTCAATAATGTTTCCATAAACAAACTAGTAAATATACCAAGTCATAGAAAAACAACTGAATAAAGTTTTATCTGATAAAAATCAGAAATAATTCAAGAAAACCAAAATACAAACAGGAACATATAAAAGGAAAAGACGACAGAATGGATATAATGTACTTTCAAAAATGATTTAGAAATGTTTTCTTAAGTAAGTTGCCAGTTTTCAAAATATAAAACTAAAGCATGGGATATGACGCGTCCATATGTATAATGATGAATGATTTTTCCATGAAAGAGAAAATCAAACCAAAGGAGTAGAAATTGAAGAGTTTTGTTTATTGAGGAAAAGAAATGTAACAAATCATGCATGAAATAGTAGGAAACACAAAATCGGCTGAAGTTCCTTTGGAAAAAACAGCTCAATGTATCGAAATATGCCGCTGTGTGACTGAATCAAAGTTTTTAATCGTACTTACGGAGAAGGGCAGAGACCTAACAAAGATTGCTGTTTTCTTTATTTTATTTTATAACTGGCGTTGAACCTATTTTGTGTCCTGTGACTATCAGTTAAAACTTCGTAGTTTTGTAAATTTGAACCCAACCCAGAAGACATGGGAACACTTGGATCGAGCATTGCGACAAGCTATCCTAGGTCGAGGTTGTTTTTTATGAAACTTAACGCACATTTGCGTTACATCGAGAGGCAAACCTCACGTGGTTATTCCGACGGGAATTCATTCCTTTACCACGGAGGATATTTCACCCTGTACGAGCAGAATTCAATTCGAACAACCATTTGAGCCTGATTGATCACCTCATTAGCTCCTTTGAGAGTTCTTAAGTCATGAGAGAACTCGAGAGACAGACTCAGAGAGAGACTTTGAGAAATCGAGGACAACCCTCCAATTTTTAAATTTCTGGGCTTTAGATTTCCAGTTCTTAGTTTTCAATTTTTTTTTTCTTGTTCTCTTCTGCATAATCTAGACATTTTCTTCATTTTGGTCTTTCACGTGTCTTAAAGTTTTAAATCGAAGACCCTTTTCTGATTCTTCACCTCTTCAATCTTCTTATCTTCTATAAGATACTTTTCCATTCTTTGTGAATTGTTTCTCCATTATCAATGACTGGTTCGAAAAGTTTCCTCATTACCTTTCATTCTTAATCAACAAGCGACCTTTCTGCACTTAAAGCCAGGATTCACTTCCATATTAATGGACCCGTAGAACTTAATTAATGTTATTTTTTCATAATAATGTTATTTTTTTCATTTATTGAGGCATCGTTAATAACCAAACATGAGCCGCGGTGGCTCAAAGGAGAGAGCTTTCCCATTCCAATGAAGTGAATCGATCACGGGTTAACTGTGGGGGGTTTACGCGGTTTTCATCTCTATTTAACGCAAATGCGAGTTAGTTCCATCAAAAAAGGCCTCCACGCAGGTAGATTTCTCCCAATATTTGATCCAAGAGTTCTCTTGTCTTCTGGTTTGGGTCCAAATTGACAAGGCTACGCGGTTGAACAGTAGTAGTCGTAAACCCTAAATTGCGTCGGCTGTTCAACGGCAGTTATAACATAACAAACATAAAAATTATGAGAAAACCAGCAATATTAAAAGATAAATTAGAAAAAAAAAGCACTTATTCACTCTAAAACTCTTCTGAAGTACCTGATTAAATAAAGTGAGTGATATAAATAACGCAGATGAGCTTGTTCTGATCAATAAATCGGCACTTATTATTCGGAATGCCCCTCCCTTCCCCACATTCAATCGAAATGAAGAGTCGTAAGGGATCTTTTCATTTTGGCTGCCTTGCCAATTGAATTGTGTGAAAAATAGACCCAATCTCACTGTCAAATAAATCACCTTTATGAAGTCCCCCACTTTCATCTCACTGTGTGTGGGGAGAATAGATCTGTTATGAGAGAATTCAGTCTCTTGATTCTATCAGGACCGCAGAACGTGAATTAAATTTTTTTTAAAAAGTGGTATATTTTGTAATTTTCTCATTGGGAATGTTTTCGAAATCTCGGGATGGATTCTGGTTGTGTTTTATTGTGTGAAATGAGTCTCATTTTGAAAGGTACAAAATCATATTTGCTATTAGCTTTTTCCGAAAGATTGTTGTACCGCGGTGGACTGGTCGTATAGACACGGTTCCCAGTGGAACACCGAAGTCAAGCTGCGGTCAGTAAGCGGGTGGGGGACCACTTTCATCAGCATGCGTTGGGACCGAGGAGACGTGGAATCGGTCCTTGTTAAATTGTTTGAGCGTTAAGGGCTCGACTTCGTGCACAGGTCTTCGGACTACTAAAGCGGGGAGCCAGCCCCTCTGCAGAGCATCAAAATGGTAATGGCAGGTCTTCGAATCATCCTCAGGGATGTTTCTCAGACCGTCGCCTATAACCCATAGTGCAGCTCTAGTGCGACGTAAATAAAGTACCTTCCGAAATATTGTTTTCTGTACAAAAAAACTTGACTGTACAAAAGCAGAATAATAACATTAAAATCAGAATATATACATTTTTAAATTTTCAACAGTATCTAAAACTATAGGATAAAATCAATATTCGCCACCCACCAGTCATGACAGATGGTGAGTCGACGCTAAGCACTGCTAGCATGTCATGAAATTTGCGTCGTAAAATAATATTGTTGCTCAAAAATCTGAAGTGTAAAAAAAAACGGAATTTACTTATTTCCTAATGCTTAATAACGAGGATTGTGGTAAATTTAAAACTCATTTGAAGCATTGCATCTACCTCTGATTATCTATAACTTCAAAATATTAACCCTTTCTCTACTGACGGTACTTATAAGTACCAATCACTTTAAAGTAATTCATTAAAGTGGTACTTTGATTCTAACAAATTAAATTTCGCACCGGGGAGAGTTTTTCTCTGGTATATTTTTTAATGATCAAGATGACAGCTAAAAAAAATACATTTATGAAAAGTTTTTCACTAGTTCATTATGCAGTAGATAAAGGGTTTTAAAGGAAACATTTCTACACTAAAGCAATACACTAAAAAGAAGTCTGCAAAAAATTAAATTTCCTTAGCAATATTTATTTTGCTAAAAATTACTCCTTCTCGCAAACTTATCTAACTTCTTATTGTAGCTATCAAAATTTATTAATAATGTAAATATTTGGAACCAAATTCCAGATCCACTGCATGTTTAAAGCGAAAGTGGTAAGTAAAAGAAAGAAATATTCACTGGGTGTTAACAAATACACAGTCCAGTCATATTAATGTGACCACCTGTAAGAAGCCAGAAAACTTCGATAAGTGGACGGCTGCGAGAAGAGGGTTCTTGTAGCTGTTCATTGGGATGTTGAACCATGCCGTGGCCAACTGCGGTTGCGGATCCATGGCGAGGTGCTCCTACATGTTCTCAGTTGGCAGTTCGGAACCCAGTGAAGTTTGCTTTTCGAACTACGCACGTACTACATTACGAGCTGTATGATATGTTGCATTGTTCTGCTATCATCCTGAAGAAAAGCTATTCCCACACAAGGGCAGACAAGATGTTTTGTTGATCCTTCCACAATGATGGGTGCACTCAGAGAATGCCACGAAAACATTCTTCAAACCATAATGCTTCCAGCTTTGACCCTTCCGATAATTGTTGCTGGGTGTTTGCTTTCACGTCAATCTGTATGGTGGATCATAAAACGTAATTCATCAGCTGAAAGCTACCACTCAGTGGACGTTCAGTCGTCGCCGATGAGCATTATAGGTGCATTTACCGAGTATCATATGGTCCTGTCCTTTGGGCCCCCTTTCCGCACTGAACTATCGAACACCTTTTACATACGCTCCACTGCAATGTGCTGCCACTTGCCTTCTATGATTGGTTATTTCACGTTGACGTCACATTAATGGGATGGGACTGTGTATATATTACCACATTTTTTTTATATAGTTGTTTTTCATATGTTGACCGTACTGGGTTTAAAGGACTGTTTTTTTATCAGCCTCGGAAAAGAGGAAACACTTGTTTTTGTAAAGAATTCGTGATTACCAAGAGACAGGAGAAAAAGGTTTTAATGCATTTTGGTAGCCAGGTTTTTTTTATTTCTTCCGAAAACAAGCAAAATGATTTTAATATCAGCCTTTTTTCCAGGGCACAAACAGACATGTTATTCAAAATATAAATAACTAGTAGCAGTCGTATTTGATGAACAGAGTTTATTTCCCAGAAACAAAATAATTCTGGATTATATAAATAATATTAATATGTATATTTGGAATCTAAGTCAAAGCAGGGTCCTTTTTTTAAAGATATAATGTGAGGAATAACAGAAAGAAAGAAATTTTTTTTTATTTATAGATCTTTTTTGTGGCCAGTCATTAATGCAGAAAATTTTTAAAACGTCTTCTAAAACTACACGTCTAATGTATTGATCTCAAAAATAATTATTACAACAAACATTCTTATGAAGAATAGAGTGATTCGTGTGCATTTCGTGTGTCATCTATTTCAAGCATTTGAAGTGTGATATTTAAATAAGCAATGACTTATTAATGAATTCCATTTTCTGTATATCTAATATTAGTGCATTTCTCCTACATATTTAGATGCATAGATGAATAATAATATGGGCAATAAATACAGCAGACGTAGTTGAACACTCCCTTCACATTCAGATAAATATTCGATTTGAATAATTTTATTTTCATTCTGAATGGTTGATTCCTTTCATCGGATTACGAAGTCGCGTGACTTATGCAATGCGAATGATGTAAAAGACAAATGCAAGAAAATATTATTATTGTATGGTATTTACGAGGCAATTTATAGATTCGGGGTCTTTGAAATTGAAAAACAGATAATGAATGGAATGCTATCCTTAGTACGTTATCGGAATCATTAAAAAAATTTTTTTATAATTTTTCGGAAATGTTCTTCCATTACTTTAGATCCTTCGAAAAATTAAATGAATGAGAATAAAAATCACATAACGAATTTAAAGATAATAGTTTCTCTAGTAATTTCACTTTTAATGCTGTGCTAAAATAATGTTCATAAGTATAAAAAGGAAATTTTAAAAAATGCAATTTGGAAGGAAAAAAACGTGGAAATGATTTGGAGCACTTTATACATTAGTTTCTCTCCTGCTGTATTTGTGAAGAAAAAAAATGTATTAGTGAAAAATGAATATGAAAAAGAAAAAAAAAGTCAGACATGGCATCATTAAAATGCAATTAACTGTAATTGCGAGACAAAACAGAAATATAGAAATATTTAATCTAATCTAATAAAAGGAATTCTCGAAAAATGTGTAAAAAAAAAAAAAAAAAAAAGGAAAATCTGTATCAATTAAGCTCAAAGAGAATAAATGTCACTTTCAATTTTACTCTTCGCATTTTCATACGAACAAGATGGAATATATTTCTTTTTTTGTCTTTACACAATTTTTTTCTCATTTATTTAAAGAAAAAGTTATAATTACCATTTCGAGATCTTTTATCTTTGGAAAAAAACACATTACTAATAAATAGTAATAAAATAAAAATAATTATTTTGATAAAACAATTTGCAAGAATATTTTAAACCCCTTCTTTTCATCAAAACATCTAAATACTCAGTCGACACAGATTCAAAATGTATAGGTTACGAAATGTTAAGCAAATTAAAAACTTTTTACTTTTACGAAATTAATTAATAACTATTATTTTTCAATTTAATGTTTCTTAACAATAGGGAAGTTCAAGGTTTAAACAACTTGAAGCCACAGACAATCATACATCCTTTCATACTATTTAAATTATGCCTTTTTGAAAACAAATTTCGATGCTCAGTAGGGTTTTCGGTTTCAAAATTTTAAACAAAATGTCCACTTTAAATACGATCGTTTCAATTTGAAGAATCAGATATCACATCGTTTAAAATGTACAGTATTAATACGAATTTGAATTATTGTTTGCTGTCACTACCTGACATGTACTTATTCAATATTAAAATAGATTTTGATAAAAGAATTGTTATTCAAGGTGAAAATGAACACAAATGCTCTAAAAATATTGTAACTCATTCAAAATGTTATCTCAGGGTAGTTAAGGATAGTCTTTGTTTATCAACAACGAGTAAACATTCTAAATCACTTGAATCTGTGGATTGTAACTCACCACAAGAAATAGTAGATAAGAGACTGTCTTTATTAAGAGAAAAGTATAATGATATTTTTAGTGAGGATAAATATGATGTTGGGCTTATAAGATTAGAGCCTCAGAAGGTTATTCTTACTTCTGAATTGTCAATATCTTTGCGTCCATATCGTTGCACTCCTCAAGATAATTTAGAGACACAAATTAAAAAGTTATTAGAAAATAATATTATTAAACCTTCACATAATCCCTATTCAGCTCCTGTAACCAGAAAAGACGAGGGAAAAAGAAATTAAATTAAAAGACGATTAAATTTAGTAACAAAATCAGATGCTGAACCAATTCCTCGAATTGATGATGTTCTTGATGACTTAACGAATACAAAATATTATTCTAAAGTTGATTTGTGTTCAGGTTTTTGGCATTTAAAAATTAGAGATTGTGACACTGAAAAATTTGCGATGGCCACTAATTTTGGTTTATATGAGTGGTTAAGACTCCCTTTTGGCTGGAAGAACAGCCCAAGTATACTTCAGCGTGCTGTCCGCCAAATACTACAAAAACATAACATTAAATTTGCTAACAATTTCTTTGATGATATTATAATTTATAGTAATTCTCTTTGGACATTTAACTCATTTAGGAAAAATTTTCGAAATTTGTAGATTAGAAAATATCAAATTAAAAGGTTCTAAATGTGATTTTTGTAAAACAAGTATTAAGTTTTTGGGATATGAAATTTCAGAAGGTAAAAGTTCTCCTAATGATGCAAATATGGAGACAATTAAAAAAAATCTTCCCCCTCATAATGTCAAGTCATTGCAGAGGTTTTTAGGTTCGATTAATGTTTATCATCGTTTTATTCAAAATTACGCAAAGTTAAGATTGCCGTTAAATAAATTACCTAAAAAAGATGCTAAGTTTGTTTGTTCTGAAGACTGTCAAAAATCATTTGAAGAGTTAAAAAACGCGTTAATTTCCAAACCAGTTTTATGTCTTTTCAACCCACAGAGAAAATGTCATTTGTATGTAGATGCTTCTGGTGAGGCTATAGGTGCAGTCCTTAACAAGAGCACCCGGATGGAACACAACATCCAGTATCTTTCCATTCGCGACAATTAAGAACTTATGAGAAAAATTATTCAATTACTGAGTTAGAATGTTTAGCAATAGTAGATGCTCTTGATAAATATCAACATTATCTTCATGGAACACCTTTCACCATACATACAGATCACGCAGCTCTAAATTGGTTGAGAAATGTGAAACATCTGAAAGGTAGGTTATTTAGATGGTCTTTAAAGTTATCAATGTATGAATATGAGATAAAATATAAAAAAGGAAGTACTAATTATGAGGCAGATATGCTCTCTAGAAATAAAATTTCTCACCATAATTGTAATTCAACACATTTAATTCAAAAAGAAAAATTAATTGAACATCAAAGGCTTGATAATGTAAATAATCCTATTTTTAAGAAAATCAATGATATTTTAACTGTACGGAAAAAGGGTTTAATTAAAATTGTAGTCCCTTTCTCCTTAAGAGAAGAATTAATTTCAAAAGTACATGAAGAATATGGTCACCCAGGTGTAAAGAAAATATTAAGCATTATTTCCCCATACTATTATTGGTCAGATATTATTAAGGACATTAGTAATTATGTTAAGCACTGTGAAACTTGTCAGTTGAATAAGATCTCACACTTGAAAAAATATGGTTTGTTACAGTCAATGCCACCCTGTAAAGAACCTTTTGAGTTAATATCACTGGATTCTGTAGGTGGTTTTAACTATTATAACTCTTCTAAAAAATATTTGAACATTGTAATTGATCATTGTACCAGATGTATCTGGGCTTTTTGTAGCAAAAATATTACATCAGAAGTGTACTCGAATTTGTTGAAGCCTTTATTTACATCCTACTCCCCAAAGGCTTTATTAACTGATAGGAACCCAGCCTTTACTTCTAGTCGATTTAAGAAATTTTTGAGAAATCACAATGTAAAACAGTTGTTGACAACTAGTCACCATTCACAATGTAATGGAAAATCAGAAAGGGTAGGACAATCAATAGTTACTAGATTAAAATGTAAAGTAAATAACTTTTCTAGAAAAATTCCTTGGACTAAAATTCTTGAAAAGGTTGTGTCAGAATATAATAATACTCCTCATGCTGTTACAACTTTTCCACTTAATGTTTGGCTCCTTGCCTTTTGATTCCCCTATTGATCTACCTTTATACCCCCCCCCCCCCAGTCGAAAAAGCCAGAGAAATAGCTTTCGAAAAAACCAAGGAACATCATTTGAAAAATGAACTTAGATATGATTTAAAATTTAAAAATGCAGATTTTAAAGAAGGAGATTTGGTAATAATGTAAGAATATAAATACCCTAACACTAGAATATTAACTTCTCCTTACTCAGGCCCTTACACAATATTAAGGAAACTTTCTAATGTAAACTTTGAAAAAAATAAATATAATAATCAAACTGAAATCGTTCACTCTTCCAAATTAAGATATTTTTACAGCTGAAGAATTTCATTTAACACCAGAAGGTAAAAATTAAGAGTACATTTTATGTTAATTTTAGTCAATTTCTGTTGTGATATTTTTTATAATATTAGAAGGAAAATTAGAATGTTGTAATTTATTAAAAATGATCCTGAACTGTTATAAATAATATAATAAGAATAATTATTCAAGAAAAATTATGAATTTTGTTATACATTAAGAATAAGTTTGGACTGTCATAAATATTGATGATGATGATAAGAAATATTACCCCTTTTCTGATAGATCCGACCCTTACTTTGTGAAAACCAGCGTAGTGTTTACCCATACCTGAGATAACAGGTTATGCGGGCGAAGCCTTATTTTTTTTCTTCTTTTGTTTTGTGGAAATATTAAACCACAAATGCATATAATTGATGATGACACACTTAAGGTTGCAGGATCTTCCATAACACTGATTGCAGTGATTCGGGGCTATTTTTTTCCTCTTGAGGAACTAAGTCCCTTATCAAGCAAATTCCCTTTAAAAATATTGGAATCCTAAATTCCAAATTAAAGACAAATGTGTCTAATGTGAAGTGGAATGACGTGAAGTGGAATTTATGTTTTGAATTGTATTTTTCTTTACTTTATATTTTGATGTTTGTATTTTATAAGGTGTCTATACTTTATTAAGGTTAAAGTGACATGTAGTCACAAGGAATGAGAAGTGGCAACGATGCCAAAAATGTTTCAGAAAGTGAGTTTTTAAATTTTAGTACTAAAAAATGAATATTGTTAGTGGAAATGAGTTCTAAAAAATGAATATTGTTAGTGTAAATGAGTTCTAAAAAAATGAATATTGTTAGTGGAAATGAGTACTAAAAAATGAATATTGTTAGTGGAAATGAGTTCTAAAACATGAATATTATTCGTGAAAATAAGAAAAGTAGTGGTGAGGCATGTACTAGAAAGAATAGTGAATATTAAGATTAAGTATTATATTTGAGATTTATAGAAATGAAGAAATGTTTTTATATAATCTATTTTTGAATTTTTTGAGAGTTAGTATGAAACCATAGCAATTGAGGTAGTTTCATATGTTTTGTTAACATAACATTTGAATATTGTTATATTTTTAGATTGCTTTTGTAATTCAGATCATGTGATCTTAATCATCCAGATTAATATTCATTTTAAATAGTTTAAATAGAAGATGGTAAGTACGGATTTTGATCTTTCCTCAGTGAGATGTGATGTGGAGCCTGATCACCTCCGGATAAAAACACCTTTGAGAGGGGGGATATTGTAACATCTAAAACACTAGCTTTATAAAATTAAAAGGATCTTTTGAGACTAAACTTAAAGAGAATTATATCTTATCTGCAGATAAGCTTATCTGGTTTATGAGAACATTAAATAATCTTCATCACATAATTAACTCAGCCCTTCGCGTACATCTTAAGTTCATTGAATAGCGATGAAATCTTTATTTATAAAATAAGTCCGTGCCGCACACTAAAAAATCTTAAAGAAGCCGAAATATCTTAAGATCTAGCCGAAATATCTTAAAGAAGCCGAATTCCCATTAAAATCAAGCACTATGTTGAGATATTAATTCATCTCCATCTGGTCTTAAGATCTTACAGCACCGGTCCTAACAAAGAAGAGGGAAAAAAGGGTCTGGATATTATAGATCACATGACATGAACGAATACAAGAAAAGTATGCACTTAGATTTTGGAAATGGATGTATAAAGTTGTGCCTCGGAGCTCTACTCCACCTGTACAAAAGTGTAAATAGATTTCTTTATTCTTTCCTCAATAAAAGCCCAGAAAAATTAGTATGTTGTCCTCCTTATAAAAAAGGATATTAAAAAATTACTGCAAACATTATAGAAAAAACTAATTTTAATCTATTATGATTAAATAAAACTCGACTTGAAAGTTATGAAGGAAATAGGAGAGAAGGAGCAATATATATATATATATATATATATATATATATAAAGAGAGAGAGAGAGAGAGAAAGAAGATGGAAAGATAAAGATTTTTTAAAAATATAAAAAGAAAAAAATTATTAAAATAAAATATTGCGTCATATAAATATAATATTGCGTCATAGAAATTGCGTCATATTTACTGATAATGACAGTTATCAGATTTTAGTTTCAGAGGAGAAAGTAAAACCTCACAGCAACATTATTTTAATAAACGTTTATGTTTTAATCAATGGGGGTGGGGGGGGAGAACTGAAACACGAAACATCATAAATTTAAATGAATGCCAAATATTTAATATCAAAAAAAGATAACAGAAGCAGACATTTTTGATGAAGAAGAAATTCAAAGCAGCAACTTAATTCTATATTCTTCTTGCATTGTTCGGAATGCTTCATCATACCCTACCTTGTTAAACACTACTAGATTTTTACTTTTTTATTATTTATTGAGTTGACAATAAATGTTTAAAATCTTATAAAAAATTATTATTTAGGAAGTGAAAATAAGAGACATTCATCGTATTATTGTGGTATTAAATTAAGGTTCATTGCATATTCACTTGAAAGTTGCTGAGTCTTGTTTTTGTGACAGGAGGTGACCGACGGACAGCGCTGGGTGGTAGTGCGACGGAGTTGACGAAGTGTGATCGGCCCAAAGCACCCCTGCGTCGCTCCTCAGAAGGCAACTATGCCCTGCGTAGGAAATCCTCTTCTTCTTCTAATGCTGCCGACGATCCAACGTCCAGTGATCCTCCATCCTCCGCCACTTCCCCCACATCATCTTCATCTGAATCAGGCAAGATATAATGTTTTACATAAGGTAGAGTGCCTTCATAATCCGAATGGCTGATATACAACTGACAATAATTTTGCACAGGTGGAGGACGATTTTTCACCACCTTGAGGACACGTAACATTTTGTGTTACGGAAATTTCTACTAAATTATCCATATCATTTTAAAACTTCATTTGTTAATTTTATCGTACAAATGTTTGAAGATACAAAAAACCATTAATAAAAAAATATTCATTTTAATTTTTAATGTGGGGAGAGAAGCAGAATATGGAAGCTAGTGTTGACAATTTTTATTTTTATTTTTTACCAAAAAGGCTTACTAATTATGATATTGAACGTATCCAATGTATTTTAATTAAAATTTGATCGCTTTTCTTCATTTTCAGTTATACATAATTCTATAATTTATACATTATCCTTAGTATTTTATTTTATAACCGTCGTTGAACAACCGACCCAATTTCATGGGTGTACGACTACTAATGTTCAACTCCGTAGCCTTGTAATTTTGAACCAATCCAGAAGACAAGGAAACTCCTGGATCAGTACCCCCAGAGGTATTGATTTGTTATGGGAACATGGAGGACTTTGAGACTCGGCAGATTTAACGTGCATCAGTCACTACTACACGGGGAGTCTTCGGTCGGCGAGGATCGAACCCACGATCTCTTGGACATGGGCCCAGCGCCCTACCGACCAGGCTATCCCGGCCCCTATCCTAATTATAGACTTTATTGATAAATTTTTTGTTTCAAGAATTAGTTGTTTTGTCCGCACTACATTTTCCAGTTATTAAATCTATTGCTTTACGCACGTAAACTCTAAAAATAAATAACTTAAGTCTAAAAATACTTTCTTGAGTTAATCTTAACAAGGTTCATTTTGATTATTGTAAAAGCTTAATATACATATAAATAACAATCTCACTCGGCTTTTTTTGAATACATAAATTGGTAGGAAATGTCATTCTATCAAATAATTTTTAATTTAATTCGTTACCTGGTTTTGTCGTTATATTACTCCAAATAGTATTTTATGGTATATATAGTATTTATGTTTCTTCTTGTTTTTTACGCATCATTTTGCTCTATTAGCCTTGCTTGCATACTAATAAATAGAAATGATGACTTGCTAGAAAAGAAAGAGGTAATTAGCATTAAGAAGAATTGATATTAAGGCACCTTAGGCGATAAAGCTCATACGCCAGATGACGTCGCGTGGTATCAACCCAGCTGCAGCACAAGAGGCAAAGCAATACGCGCTAATGCCCCGAGTTACACCCGAACAGGAGCATCACAATTGAGTCCATGAGCGATCATTGAGCATCAGACTCAAAATTTAGAACCCACAGGGTGGTAGCGTCAATCCGACTGACAGCAAACAAGAAAGTAGGGAGACAGCAACGCGGTCCACTGGGACTTCTCAACCTATAGAAGTTTAATGAACCGCCTTCATTTTAAAAATACAAAGAATGCCAAATACAAACAACAAGATAGTTATTTTTTTTTTTCTATGTGAAGTCAGTCCTCTTTTGTATGTGATTGAGCGTTCGTTTGTTTGATGGACGACACATCCTCTTTAAGTCACTATGGTCGGAGCTCAGCTTTAGTCCAAACTTTTTGCTTGTTTCAGCGCAATTTAAGCAATTGCTTTTCAGACTCAAAATTTAGAACCCACAGGGTGGTAGCGTCAATCCGAGCAAACAAGTTGAAGCCGAAAGTAGGGAGACATCAACGCGGTCCACTGGGACTTCTCAACCTATAGAAGTTTAATGAACCGCCTTCATTTTAAAAATACAAAGAATGCCAAATACAAACAACAAGATAGTTATTTTTTTTTTTCTATGTGAAGTCAGTCCTCTTTTGTATGTGATTGAGCGTTCGTTTGTTTGATGGACGACACATCCTCTTTAAGTCACTATGGTCGGAGCTCAGCTTTAGTCCAAACTTTTTGCTTGTTTCAGCGCAATTTAAGCAATTGCTTTTCAGACTCAAAATTTAGAACCCACAGGGTGGTAGCGTCAATCCGAGCAAACAAGTTGAAGCCGAAAGTAGGGAGACATCAACGCGGTCCACTGGGACTTCTCAACCTATAGAAGTTTAATGAACCGCCTTCATTTTAAAAATACAAAGAATGCCAAATACAAACAACAAGATAGTTATTTTTTTTTTCTATGTGAAGTCAGTCCTCTTTTGTATGTGATTGAGCGTTCGTTTGTTTGATGGACGACACATCCTCTTTAAGTCACTATGGTCGGAGCTCAGCTTTAGTCCAAACTTTTTGCTTGTTTCAGCGCAATTTAAGCAATTGCTTTTCAGACTCAAAATTTAGAACCCACAGGGTGGTAGCGTCAATCCGAGCAAACAAGTTGAAGCCGAAAGTAGGGAGACATCAACGCGGTCCACTGGGACTTCTCAACCTATAGAAGTTTAATGAACCGCCTTCATTTTAAAAATACAAAGAATGCCAAATACAAACAACAAGATAGTTATTTTTTTTTTTCTATGTGAAGTCAGTCCTCTTTTGTATGTGATTGAGCGTTCGTTTGTTTGATGGACGACACATCCTCTTTAAGTCACTATGGTCGGAGCTCAGCTTTAGTCCAAACTTTTTGCTTGTTTCAGCGCAATTTAAGCAATTGCTTTTCAGACTCAAAATTTAGAACCCACAGGGTGGTAGCGTCAATCCGAGCAAACAAGTTGAAGCCGAAAGTAGGGAGACATCAACGCGGTCCACTGGGACTTCTCAACCTATAGAAGTTTAATGAACCGCCTTCATTTTAAAAATACAAAGAATGCCAAATACAAACAACAAGATAGTTATTTTTTTTTTCTATGTGAAGTCAGTCCTCTTTTGTATGTGATTGAGCGTTCGTTTGTTTGATGGACGACACATCCTCTTTAAGTCACTATGGTCGGAGCTCAGCTTTAGTCCAAACTTTTTGCTTGTTTCAGCGCAATTTAAGCAATTGCTTTTCAGACTCAAAATTTAGAACCCACAGGGTGGTAGCGTCAATCCGAGCAAACAAGTTGAAGCCGAAAGTAGGGAGACATCAACGCGGTCCACTGGGACTTCTCAACCTATAGAAGTTTAATGAACCGCCTTCATTTTAAAAATACAAAGAATGCCAAATACAAACAACAAGATAGTTATTTTTTTTTTTCTATGTGAAGTCAGTCCTCTTTTGTATGTGATTGAGCGTTCGTTTGTTTGATGGACGACACATCCTCTTTAAGTCACTATGGTCGGAGCTCAGCTTTAGTCCAAACTTTTTGCTTGTTTCAGCGCAATTTAAGCAATTGCTTTTCAGACTCAAAATTTAGAACCCACAGGGTGGTAGCGTCAATCCGAGCAAACAAGTTGAAGCCGAAAGTAGGGAGACATCAACGCGGTCCACTGGGACTTCTCAACCTATAGAAGTTTAATGAACCGCCTTCATTTTAAAAATACAAAGAATGCCAAATACAAACAACAAGATAGTTATTTTTTTTTTCTATGTGAAGTCAGTCCTCTTTTGTATGTGATTGAGCGTTCGTTTGTTTGATGGACGACACATCCTCTTTAAGTCACTATGGTCGGAGCTCAGCTTTAGTCCAAACTTTTTGCTTGTTTCAACGCAATTTAAGCAATTGCTTTTCAGACTCAAAATTTAGAACCCACAGGGTGGTAGCGTCAATCCGAGCAAACAAGTTGAAGCCGAAAGTAGGGAGACATCAACGCGGTCCACTGGGACTTCTCAACCTATAGAAGTTTAATGAACCGCCTTCATTTTAAAAATACAAAGAATGCCAAATACAAACAACAAGATAGTTATTTTTTTTTTTCTATGTGAAGTCAGTCCTCTTTTGTATGTGATTGAGCGTTCGTTTGTTTGATGGACGACACATCCTCTTTAAGTCACTATGGTCGGAGCTCAGCTTTAGTCCAAACTTTTTGCTTGTTTCAACGCAATTTAAGCAATTGCTTTTCAGACTCAAAATTTAGAACCCACAGGGTGGTAGCGTCAATCCGAGCAAACAAGTTGAAGCCGAAAGTAGGGAGACATCAACGCGGTCCACTGGGACTTCTCAACCTATAGAAGTTTAATGAACCGCCTTCATTTTAAAAATACAAAGAATGCCAAATACAAACAACAAGATAGTTATTTTTTTTTTCTATGTGAAGTCAGTCCTCTTTTGTATGTGATTGAGCGTTCGTTTGTTTGATGGACGACACATCCTCTTTAAGTCACTATGGTCGGAGCTCAGCTTTAGTCCAAACTTTTTGCTTGTTTCAGCGCAATTTAAGCAATTGCTTTTCAGACTCAAAATTTAGAACCCACAGGGTGGTAGCGTCAATCCGAGCAAACAAGTTGAAGCCGAAAGTAGGGAGACATCAACGCGGTCCACTGGGACTTCTCAACCTATAGAAGTTTAATGAACCGCCTTCATTTTAAAAATACAAAGAATGCCAAATACAAACAACAAGATAGTTATTTTTTTTTTTCTATGTGAAGTCAGTCCTCTTTTGTATGTGATTGAGCGTTCGTTTGTTTGATGGACGACACATCCTCTTTAAGTCACTATGGTCGGAGCTCAGCTTTAGTCCAAACTTTTTGCTTGTTTCAGCGCAATTTAAGCAATTGCTTTTCAGACTCAAAATTTAGAACCCACAGGGTGGTAGCGTCAATCCGAGCAAACAAGTTGAAGCCGAAAGTAGGGAGACATCAACGCGGTCCACTGGGACTTCTCAACCTATAGAAGTTTAATGAACCGCCTTCATTTTAAAAATACAAAGAATGCCAAATACAAACAACAAGATAGTTATTTTTTTTTTTCTATGTGAAGTCAGTCCTCTTTTGTATGTGATTGAGCGTTCGTTTGTTTGATGGACGACACATCCTCTTTAAGTCACTATGGTCGGAGCTCAGCTTTAGTCCAAACTTTTTGCTTGTTTCAGCGCAATTTAAGCAATTGCTTTTCAGACTCAAAATTTAGAACCCACAGGGTGGTAGCGTCAATCCGAGCAAACAAGTTGAAGCCGAAAGTAGGGAGACATCAACGCGGTCCACTGGGACTTCTCAACCTATAGAAGTTTAATGAACCGCCTTCATTTTAAAAATACAAAGAATGCCAAATACAAACAACAAGATAGTTATTTTTTTTTTTCTATGTGAAGTCAGTCCTCTTTTGTATGTGATTGAGCGTTCGTTTGTTTGATGGACGACACATCCTCTTTAAGTCACTATGGTCGGAGCTCAGCTTTAGTCCAAACTTTTTGCTTGTTTCAGCGCAATTTAAGCAATTGCTTTTCAGACTCAAAATTTAGAACCCACAGGGTGGTAGCGTCAATCCGAGCAAACAAGTTGAAGCCGAAAGTAGGGAGACATCAACGCGGTCCACTGGGACTTCTCAACCTATAGAAGTTTAATGAACCGCCTTCATTTTAAAAATACAAAGAATGCCAAATACAAACAACAAGATAGTTATTTTTTTTTTCTATGTGAAGTCAGTCCTCTTTTGTATGTGATTGAGCGTTCGTTTGTTTGATGGACGACACATCCTCTTTAAGTCACTATGGTCGGAGCTCAGCTTTAGTCCAAACTTTTTGCTTGTTTCAGCGCAATTTAAGCAATTGCTTTTCAGACTCAAAATTTAGAACCCACAGGGTGGTAGCGTCAATCCGAGCAAACAAGTTGAAGCCGAAAGTAGGGAGACATCAACGCGGTCCACTGGGACTTCTCAACCTATAGAAGTTTAATGAACCGCCTTCATTTTAAAAATACAAAGAATGCCAAATACAAACAACAAGATAGTTATTTTTTTTTTCTATGTGAAGTCAGTCCTCTTTTGTATGTGATTGAGCGTTCGTTTGTTTGATGGACGACACATCCTCTTTAAGTCACTATGGTCGGAGCTCAGCTTTAGTCCAAACTTTTTGCTTGTTTCAGCGCAATTTAAGCAATTGCTTTTCAGACTCAAAATTTAGAACCCACAGGGTGGTAGCGTCAATCCGAGCAAACAAGTTGAAGCCGAAAGTAGGGAGACATCAACGCGGTCCACTGGGACTTCTCAACCTATAGAAGTTTAATGAACCGCCTTCATTTTAAAAATACAAAGAATGCCAAATACAAACAACAAGATAGTTATTTTTTTTTTTCTATGTGAAGTCAGTCCTCTTTTGTATGTGATTGAGCGTTCGTTTGTTTGATGGACGACACATCCTCTTTAAGTCACTATGGTCGGAGCTCAGCTTTAGTCCAAACTTTTTGCTTGTTTCAGCGCAATTTAAGCAATTGCTTTTCAGACTCAAAATTTAGAACCCACAGGGTGGTAGCGTCAATCCGAGCAAACAAGTTGAAGCCGAAAGTAGGGAGACATCAACGCGGTCCACTGGGACTTCTCAACCTATAGAAGTTTAATGAACCGCCTTCATTTTAAAAATACAAAGAATGCCAAATACAAACAACAAGATAGTTATTTTTTTTTTCTATGTGAAGTCAGTCCTCTTTTGTATGTGATTGAGCGTTCGTTTGTTTGATGGACGACACATCCTCTTTAAGTCACTATGGTCGGAGCTCAGCTTTAGTCCAAACTTTTTGCTTGTTTCAGCGCAATTTAAGCAATTGCTTTTCAGACTCAAAATTTAGAACCCACAGGGTGGTAGCGTCAATCCGAGCAAACAAGTTGAAGCCGAAAGTAGGGAGACATCAACGCGGTCCACTGGGACTTCTCAACCTATAGAAGTTTAATGAACCGCCTTCATTTTAAAAATACAAAGAATGCCAAATACAAACAACAAGATAGTTATTTTTTTTTTTCTATGTGAAGTCAGTCCTCTTTTGTATGTGATTGAGCGTTCGTTTGTTTGATGGACGACACATCCTCTTTAAGTCACTATGGTCGGAGCTCAGCTTTAGTCCAAACTTTTTGCTTGTTTCAGCGCAATTTAAGCAATTGCTTTTCAGACTCAAAATTTAGAACCCACAGGGTGGTAGCGTCAATCCGAGCAAACAAGTTGAAGCCGAAAGTAGGGAGACATCAACGCGGTCCACTGGGACTTCTCAACCTATAGAAGTTTAATGAACCGCCTTCATTTTAAAAATACAAAGAATGCCAAATACAAACAACAAGATAGTTATTTTTTTTTTTCTATGTGAAGTCAGTCCTCTTTTGTATGTGATTGAGCGTTCGTTTGTTTGATGGACGACACATCCTCTTTAAGTCACTATGGTCGGAGCTCAGCTTTAGTCCAAACTTTTTGCTTGTTTCAGCGCAATTTAAGCAATTGCTTTTCAGACTCAAAATTTAGAACCCACAGGGTGGTAGCGTCAATCCGAGCAAACAAGTTGAAGCCGAAAGTAGGGAGACATCAACGCGGTCCACTGGGACTTCTCAACCTATAGAAGTTTAATGAACCGCCTTCATTTTAAAAATACAAAGAATGCCAAATACAAACAACAAGATAGTTATTTTTTTTTTTCTATGTGAAGTCAGTCCTCTTTTGTATGTGATTGAGCGTTCGTTTGTTTGATGGACGACACATCCTCTTTAAGTCACTATGGTCGGAGCTCAGCTTTAGTCCAAACTTTTTGCTTGTTTCAGCGCAATTTAAGCAATTGCTTTTCAGACTCAAAATTTAGAACCCACAGGGTGGTAGCGTCAATCCGAGCAAACAAGTTGAAGCCGAAAGTAGGGAGACATCAACGCGGTCCACTGGGACTTCTCAACCTATAGAAGTTTAATGAACCGCCTTCATTTTAAAAATACAAAGAATGCCAAATACAAACAACAAGATAGTTATTTTTTTTTTTCTATGTGAAGTCAGTCCTCTTTTGTATGTGATTGAGCGTTCGTTTGTTTGATGGACGACACATCCTCTTTAAGTCACTATGGTCGGAGCTCAGCTTTAGTCCAAACTTTTTGCTTGTTTCAGCGCAATTTAAGCAATTGCTTTTCAGACTCAAAATTTAGAACCCACAGGGTGGTAGCGTCAATCCGAGCAAACAAGTTGAAGCCGAAAGTAGGGAGACATCAACGCGGTCCACTGGGACTTCTCAACCTATAGAAGTTTAATGAACCGCCTTCATTTTAAAAATACAAAGAATGCCAAATACAAACAACAAGATAGTTATTTTTTTTTTTCTATGTGAAGTCAGTCCTCTTTTGTATGTGATTGAGCGTTCGTTTGTTTGATGGACGACACATCCTCTTTAAGTCACTATGGTCGGAGCTCAGCTTTAGTCCAAACTTTTTGCTTGTTTCAGCGCAATTTAAGCAATTGCTTTTCAGACTCAAAATTTAGAACCCACAGGGTGGTAGCGTCAATCCGAGCAAACAAGTTGAAGCCGAAAGTAGGGAGACATCAACGCGGTCCACTGGGACTTCTCAACCTATAGAAGTTTAATGAACCGCCTTCATTTTAAAAATACAAAGAATGCCAAATACAAACAACAAGATAGTTATTTTTTTTTTTCTATGTGAAGTCAGTCCTCTTTTGTATGTGATTGAGCGTTCGTTTGTTTGATGGACGACACATCCTCTTTAAGTCACTATGGTCGGAGCTCAGCTTTAGTCCAAACTTTTTGCTTGTTTCAGCGCAATTTAAGCAATTGCTTTTCAGACTCAAAATTTAGAACCCACAGGGTGGTAGCGTCAATCCGAGCAAACAAGTTGAAGCCGAAAGTAGGGAGACATCAACGCGGTCCACTGGGACTTCTCAACCTATAGAAGTTTAATGAACCGCCTTCATTTTAAAAATACAAAGAATGCCAAATACAAACAACAAGATAGTTATTTTTTTTTTTCTATGTGAAGTCAGTCCTCTTTTGTATGTGATTGAGCGTTCGTTTGTTTGATGGACGACACATCCTCTTTAAGTCACTATGGTCGGAGCTCAGCTTTAGTCCAAACTTTTTGCTTGTTTCAGCGCAATTTAAGCAATTGCTTTTCAGACTCAAAATTTAGAACCCACAGGGTGGTAGCGTCAATCCGAGCAAACAAGTTGAAGCCGAAAGTAGGGAGACATCAACGCGGTCCACTGGGACTTCTCAACCTATAGAAGTTTAATGAACCGCCTTCATTTTAAAAATACAAAGAATGCCAAATACAAACAACAAGATAGTTATTTTTTTTTTTCTATGTGAAGTCAGTCCTCTTTTGTATGTGATTGAGCGTTCGTTTGTTTGATGGACGACACATCCTCTTTAAGTCACTATGGTCGGAGCTCAGCTTTAGTCCAAACTTTTTGCTTGTTTCAGCGCAATTTAAGCAATTGCTTTTCAGACTCAAAATTTAGAACCCACAGGGTGGTAGCGTCAATCCGAGCAAACAAGTTGAAGCCGAAAGTAGGGAGACATCAACGCGGTCCACTGGGACTTCTCAACCTATAGAAGTTTAATGAACCGCCTTCATTTTAAAAATACAAAGAATGCCAAATACAAACAACAAGATAGTTATTTTTTTTTTTCTATGTGAAGTCAGTCCTCTTTTGTATGTGATTGAGCGTTCGTTTGTTTGATGGACGACACATCCTCTTTAAGTCACTATGGTCGGAGCTCAGCTTTAGTCCAAACTTTTTGCTTGTTTCAGCGCAATTTAAGCAATTGCTTTTCAGACTCAAAATTTAGAACCCACAGGGTGGTAGCGTCAATCCGAGCAAACAAGTTGAAGCCGAAAGTAGGGAGACATCAACGCGGTCCACTGGGACTTCTCAACCTATAGAAGTTTAATGAACCGCCTTCATTTTAAAAATACAAAGAATGCCAAATACAAACAACAAGATAGTTATTTTTTTTTTTCTATGTGAAGTCAGTCCTCTTTTGTATGTGATTGAGCGTTCGTTTGTTTGATGGACGACACATCCTCTTTAAGTCACTATGGTCGGAGCTCAGCTTTAGTCCAAACTTTTTGCTTGTTTCAGCGCAATTTAAGCAATTGCTTTTCAGACTCAAAATTTAGAACCCACAGGGTGGTAGCGTCAATCCGAGCAAACAAGTTGAAGCCGAAAGTAGGGAGACATCAACGCGGTCCACTGGGACTTCTCAACCTATAGAAGTTTAATGAACCGCCTTCATTTTAAAAATACAAAGAATGCCAAATACAAACAACAAGATAGTTATTTTTTTTTTTCTATGTGAAGTCAGTCCTCTTTTGTATGTGATTGAGCGTTCGTTTGTTTGATGGACGACACATCCTCTTTAAGTCACTATGGTCGGAGCTCAGCTTTAGTCCAAACTTTTTGCTTGTTTCAGCGCAATTTAAGCAATTGCTTTTCAGACTCAAAATTTAGAACCCACAGGGTGGTAGCGTCAATCCGAGCAAACAAGTTGAAGCCGAAAGTAGGGAGACATCAACGCGGTCCACTGGGACTTCTCAACCTATAGAAGTTTAATGAACCGCCTTCATTTTAAAAATACAAAGAATGCCAAATACAAACAACAAGATAGTTATTTTTTTTTTTCTATGTGAAGTCAGTCCTCTTTTGTATGTGATTGAGCGTTCGTTTGTTTGATGGACGACACATCCTCTTTAAGTCACTATGGTCGGAGCTCAGCTTTAGTCCAAACTTTTTGCTTGTTTCAGCGCAATTTAAGCAATTGCTTTTCAGACTCAAAATTTAGAACCCACAGGGTGGTAGCGTCAATCCGAGCAAACAAGTTGAAGCCGAAAGTAGGGAGACATCAACGCGGTCCACTGGGACTTCTCAACCTATAGAAGTTTAATGAACCGCCTTCATTTTAAAAATACAAAGAATGCCAAATACAAACAACAAGATAGTTATTTTTTTTTTTCTATGTGAAGTCAGTCCTCTTTTGTATGTGATTGAGCGTTCGTTTGTTTGATGGACGACACATCCTCTTTAAGTCACTATGGTCGGAGCTCAGCTTTAGTCCAAACTTTTTGCTTGTTTCAGCGCAATTTAAGCAATTGCTTTTCAGACTCAAAATTTAGAACCCACAGGGTGGTAGCGTCAATCCGAGCAAACAAGTTGAAGCCGAAAGTAGGGAGACATCAACGCGGTCCACTGGGACTTCTCAACCTATAGAAGTTTAATGAACCGCCTTCATTTTAAAAATACAAAGAATGCCAAATACAAACAACAAGATAGTTATTTTTTTTTTCTATGTGAAGTCAGTCCTCTTTTGTATGTGATTGAGCGTTCGTTTGTTTGATGGACGACACATCCTCTTTAAGTCACTATGGTCGGAGCTCAGCTTTAGTCCAAACTTTTTGCTTGTTTCAGCGCAATTTAAGCAATTGCTTTTCAGACTCAAAATTTAGAACCCACAGGGTGGTAGCGTCAATCCGAGCAAACAAGTTGAAGCCGAAAGTAGGGAGACATCAACGCGGTCCACTGGGACTTCTCAACCTATAGAAGTTTAATGAACCGCCTTCATTTTAAAAATACAAAGAATGCCAAATACAAACAACAAGATAGTTATTTTTTTTTTCTATGTGAAGTCAGTCCTCTTTTGTATGTGATTGAGCGTTCGTTTGTTTGATGGACGACACATCCTCTTTAAGTCACTATGGTCGGAGCTCAGCTTTAGTCCAAACTTTTTGCTTGTTTCAGCGCAATTTAAGCAATTGCTTTTCAGACTCAAAATTTAGAACCCACAGGGTGGTAGCGTCAATCCGAGCAAACAAGTTGAAGCCGAAAGTAGGGAGACATCAACGCGGTCCACTGGGACTTCTCAACCTATAGAAGTTTAATGAACCGCCTTCATTTTAAAAATACAAAGAATGCCAAATACAAACAACAAGATAGTTATTTTTTTTTTCTATGTGAAGTCAGTCCTCTTTTGTATGTGATTGAGCGTTCGTTTGTTTGATGGACGACACATCCTCTTTAAGTCACTATGGTCGGAGCTCAGCTTTAGTCCAAACTTTTTGCTTGTTTCAGCGCAATTTAAGCAATTGCTTTTCAGACTCAAAATTTAGAACCCACAGGGTGGTAGCGTCAATCCGAGCAAACAAGTTGAAGCCGAAAGTAGGGAGACATCAACGCGGTCCACTGGGACTTCTCAACCTATAGAAGTTTAATGAACCGCCTTCATTTTAAAAATACAAAGAATGCCAAATACAAACAACAAGATAGTTATTTTTTTTTTCTATGTGAAGTCAGTCCTCTTTTGTATGTGATTGAGCGTTCGTTTGTTTGATGGACGACACATCCTCTTTAAGTCACTATGGTCGGAGCTCAGCTTTAGTCCAAACTTTTTGCTTGTTTCAGCGCAATTTAAGCAATTGCTTTTCAGACTCAAAATTTAGAACCCACAGGGTGGTAGCGTCAATCCGAGCAAACAAGTTGAAGCCGAAAGTAGGGAGACATCAACGCGGTCCACTGGGACTTCTCAACCTATAGAAGTTTAATGAACCGCCTTCATTTTAAAAATACAAAGAATGCCAAATACAAACAACAAGATAGTTATTTTTTTTTTCTATGTGAAGTCAGTCCTCTTTTGTATGTGATTGAGCGTTCGTTTGTTTGATGGACGACACATCCTCTTTAAGTCACTATGGTCGGAGCTCAGCTTTAGTCCAAACTTTTTGCTTGTTTCAGCGCAATTTAAGCAATTGCTTTTCAGACTCAAAATTTAGAACCCACAGGGTGGTAGCGTCAATCCGAGCAAACAAGTTGAAGCCGAAAGTAGGGAGACATCAACGCGGTCCACTGGGACTTCTCAACCTATAGAAGTTTAATGAACCGCCTTCATTTTAAAAATACAAAGAATGCCAAATACAAACAACAAGATAGTTATTTTTTTTTTCTATGTGAAGTCAGTCCTCTTTTGTATGTGATTGAGCGTTCGTTTGTTTGATGGACGACACATCCTCTTTAAGTCACTATGGTCGGAGCTCAGCTTTAGTCCAAACTTTTTGCTTGTTTCAGCGCAATTTAAGCAATTGCTTTTCAGACTCAAAATTTAGAACCCACAGGGTGGTAGCGTCAATCCGAGCAAACAAGTTGAAGCCGAAAGTAGGGAGACATCAACGCGGTCCACTGGGACTTCTCAACCTATAGAAGTTTAATGAACCGCCTTCATTTTAAAAATACAAAGAATGCCAAATACAAACAACAAGATAGTTATTTTTTTTTTTCTATGTGAAGTCAGTCCTCTTTTGTATGTGATTGAGCGTTCGTTTGTTTGATGGACGACACATCCTCTTTAAGTCACTATGGTCGGAGCTCAGCTTTAGTCCAAACTTTTTGCTTGTTTCAGCGCAATTTAAGCAATTGCTTTTCAGACTCAAAATTTAGAACCCACAGGGTGGTAGCGTCAATCCGAGCAAACAAGTTGAAGCCGAAAGTAGGGAGACATCAACGCGGTCCACTGGGACTTCTCAACCTATAGAAGTTTAATGAACCGCCTTCATTTTAAAAATACAAAGAATGCCAAATACAAACAACAAGATAGTTATTTTTTTTTTTCTATGTGAAGTCAGTCCTCTTTTGTATGTGATTGAGCGTTCGTTTGTTTGATGGACGACACATCCTCTTTAAGTCACTATGGTCGGAGCTCAGCTTTAGTCCAAACTTTTTGCTTGTTTCAGCGCAATTTAAGCAATTGCTTTTCAGACTCAAAATTTAGAACCCACAGGGTGGTAGCGTCAATCCGAGCAAACAAGTTGAAGCCGAAAGTAGGGAGACATCAACGCGGTCCACTGGGACTTCTCAACCTATAGAAGTTTAATGAACCGCCTTCATTTTAAAAATACAAAGAATGCCAAATACAAACAACAAGATAGTTATTTTTTTTTTCTATGTGAAGTCAGTCCTCTTTTGTATGTGATTGAGCGTTCGTTTGTTTGATGGACGACACATCCTCTTTAAGTCACTATGGTCGGAGCTCAGCTTTAGTCCAAACTTTTTGCTTGTTTCAGCGCAATTTAAGCAATTGCTTTTCAGACTCAAAATTTAGAACCCACAGGGTGGTAGCGTCAATCCGAGCAAACAAGTTGAAGCCGAAAGTAGGGAGACATCAACGCGGTCCACTGGGACTTCTCAACCTATAGAAGTTTAATGAACCGCCTTCATTTTAAAAATACAAAGAATGCCAAATACAAACAACAAGATAGTTATTTTTTTTTTCTATGTGAAGTCAGTCCTCTTTTGTATGTGATTGAGCGTTCGTTTGTTTGATGGACGACACATCCTCTTTAAGTCACTATGGTCGGAGCTCAGCTTTAGTCCAAACTTTTTGCTTGTTTCAGCGCAATTTAAGCAATTGCTTTTCAGACTCAAAATTTAGAACCCACAGGGTGGTAGCGTCAATCCGAGCAAACAAGTTGAAGCCGAAAGTAGGGAGACATCAACGCGGTCCACTGGGACTTCTCAACCTATAGAAGTTTAATGAACCGCCTTCATTTTAAAAATACAAAGAATGCCAAATACAAACAACAAGATAGTTATTTTTTTTTCTATGTGAAGTCAGTCCTCTTTTGTATGTGATTGAGCGTTCGTTTGTTTGATGGACGACACATCCTCTTTAAGTCACTATGGTCGGAGCTCAGCTTTAGTCCAAACTTTTTGCTTGTTTCAGCGCAATTTAAGCAATTGCTTTTCAGACTCAAAATTTAGAACCCACAGGGTGGTAGCGTCAATCCGAGCAAACAAGTTGAAGCCGAAAGTAGGGAGACATCAACGCGGTCCACTGGGACTTCTCAACCTATAGAAGTTTAATGAACCGCCTTCATTTTAAAAATACAAAGAATGCCAAATACAAACAACAAGATAGTTATTTTTTTTTTCTATGTGAAGTCAGTCCTCTTTTGTATGTGATTGAGCGTTCGTTTGTTTGATGGACGACACATCCTCTTTAAGTCACTATGGTCGGAGCTCAGCTTTAGTCCAAACTTTTTGCTTGTTTCAGCGCAATTTAAGCAATTGCTTTTCAGACTCAAAATTTAGAACCCACAGGGTGGTAGCGTCAATCCGAGCAAACAAGTTGAAGCCGAAAGTAGGGAGACATCAACGCGGTCCACTGGGACTTCTCAACCTATAGAAGTTTAATGAACCGCCTTCATTTAAAAATACAAAGAATGCCAAATACAAACAACAAGATAGTTATTTTTTTTTTTCTATGTGAAGTCAGTCCTCTTTTGTATGTGATTGAGCGTTCGTTTGTTTGATGGACGACACATCCTCTTTAAGTCACTATGGTCGGAGCTCAGCTTTAGTCCAAACTTTTTGCTTGTTTCAGCGCAATTTAAGCAATTGCTTTTCAGACTCAAAATTTAGAACCCACAGGGTGGTAGCGTCAATCCGAGCAAACAAGTTGAAGCCGAAAGTAGGGAGACATCAACGCGGTCCACTGGGACTTCTCAACCTATAGAAGTTTAATGAACCGCCTTCATTTAAAAATACAAAGAATGCCAAATACAAACAACAAGATAGTTATTTTTTTTTTTCTATGTGAAGTCAGTCCTCTTTTGTATGTGATTGAGCGTTCGTTTGTTTGATGGACGACACATCCTCTTTAAGTCACTATGGTCGGAGCTCAGCTTTAGTCCAAACTTTTTGCTTGTTTCAGCGCAATTTAAGCAATTGCTTTTCAGACTCAAAATTTAGAACCCACAGGGTGGTAGCGTCAATCCGAGCAAACAAGTTGAAGCCGAAAGTAGGGAGACATCAACGCGGTCCACTGGGACTTCTCAACCTATAGAAGTTTAATGAACCGCCTTCATTTTAAAAATACAAAGAATGCCAAATACAAACAACAAGATAGTTATTTTTTTTTTTCTATGTGAAGTCAGTCCTCTTTTGTATGTGATTGAGCGTTCGTTTGTTTGATGGACGACACATCCTCTTTAAGTCACTATGGTCGGAGCTCAGCTTTAGTCCAAACTTTTTGCTTGTTTCAGCGCAATTTAAGCAATTGCTTTTCAGACTCAAAATTTAGAACCCACAGGGTGGTAGCGTCAATCCGAGCAAACAAGTTGAAGCCGAAAGTAGGGAGACATCAACGCGGTCCACTGGGACTTCTTCTCAACCTATAGAAGTTTAATGAACCGCCTTCATTTTAAAAATACAAAGAATGCCAAATACAAACAACAAGATAGTTATTTTTTTTTTTCTATGTGAAGTCAGTCCTCTTTTGTATGTGATTGAGCGTTCGTTTGTTTGATGGACGACACATCCTCTTTAAGTCACTATGGTCGGAGCTCAGCTTTAGTCCAAACTTTTTGCTTGTTTCAGCGCAATTTAAGCAATTGCTTTTCAGACTCAAAATTTAGAACCCACAGGGTGGTAGCGTCAATCCGAGCAAACAAGTTGAAGCCGAAAGTAGGGAGACATCAACGCGGTCCACTGGGACTTCTCAACCTATAGAAGTTTAATGAACCGCCTTCATTTTAAAAATACAAAGAATGCCAAATACAAACAACAAGATAGTTATTTTTTTTTTCTATGTGAAGTCAGTCACTCTTTTGTATGTGATTGAGCGTTCGTTTGTTTGATGGACGACACATCCTCTTTAAGTCACTATGGTCGGAGCTCAGCTTTAGTCCAAACTTTTTGCTTGTTTCAGCGCAATTTAAGCAATTGCTTTTCAGACTCAAAATTTAGAACCCACAGGGTGGTAGCGTCAATCCGAGCAAACAAGTTGAAGCCGAAAGTAGGGAGACATCAACGCGGTCCACTGGGACTTCTCAACCTATAGAAGTTTAATGAACCGCCTTCATTTTAAAAATACAAAGAATGCCAAATACAAACAACAAGATAGTTAATTTTTTTTTTTCTATGTGAAGTCAGTCCTCTTTTGTATGTGATTGAGCGTTCGTTTGTTTGATGGACGACACATCCTCTTTAAGTCACTATGGTCGGAGCTCAGCTTTAGTCCAAACTTTTTGCTTGTTTCAGCGCAATTTAAGCAATTGCTTTTCAGACTCAAAATTTAGAACCCAGGGTGGTAGCGTCAATCGAGCAACAAGTTGAAGCCGAAAGTAGGGAGACATCAACGCGGTCCACTGGGACTTCTCAACCTATAGAAGTTTAATGGACCGCCTTCATTTTAAAAATACAAAGAATGCCAAATACAAACAACAAGGATAGTTATTTTTTTTTCTCTATGTGAAGGTCAGTCCTCTTTTGTATGTGATTGAGCGTTCGTTTGTTTGATGGACGACACATCCTCTTTAGTCACTATGGTCGGAGCTCAGCTTTTAGTCCAAACTTTTTTTGCTTGTTTCAGCGCAATTTAAGCAATTGCTTTCAGACTCAAAATTTAGAACCCACAGGGTGGTAGCGTCAATCCGAGCAAACAGTTGAAGCCGAAAGTAGGGAGACATCAACGCGGTCCACTGGGACTTCTCAACCTTATAGAGTTTAATGAACCGCCTTCATTTTAAAAATACAAAGAATGCCAAATACAAACAACAAGATAGTTATTTTTTTTTTCTATTGGAAGTCAGTCCTCTTTGTATGTGATTGAGCGTTCGTTTGTTGATGGACGACACATCCTCTTTAAGTCACTATGGTCGGAGCTCAGCTTTAGTCCAAACTTTTTGCTTGTTTTCAGCGCAATTTAAGCAATTGCTTTTCAGACTCAAAATTTAGAACCCACAGGGTGGTAGCGTCAATCGAGCAAACAAGTTGAAGCCGAAGTAGGGAGACATCAACGGCGGTCCACTGGGACTTCTCAACCTATAGAAGTTTAATGAACCGCCTTCATTTTAAAAATACAAAGAATGCCAAATACAAACAACAAGATAGTTATTTTTTTTTTCTATGTGAAGTCAGTCCTCTTTTGTATGTGATGAGCGTTCGTTTGTTTGATGGACGACACATCCTCTTTAAGTCACTATGGTCGGAGCTCAGCTTTAGTCCAAACTTTTTGCTTGTTTCAGCGCAATTTAAGCAATTGCTTTTCAGACTCAAAATTTAGAACCCACAGGGTGGTAGCGTCAATCCGAGCAAACAAGTTGAAGCCGAAAGTAGGGAGACATCAACGCGGTCCACTGGGACTTCTCAACCTATAGAAGTTTAATGAACCGCCTTCATTTTAAAAATACAAAGAATGCCAAATACAAACAACAAGATAGTTATTTTTTTTTTTCTATGTGAAGTCAGTCCTCTTTTGTATGTGATTGAGCGTTCGTTGTTTGATGGACGACACATCTCTCTTTAAGTCACTATGGTCGGAGGCTCAGCTTTAGTCCAAACTTTTTGCTTGTTTCAGCGCAATTTAAGCAATTGCTTTTCAGACTCAAAATTTAGAACCCACAGGGTGGTAGCGTCAATCGAGCAAACAAGTTGAAGCCGAAGTAGGGGAGACATCAACGCGGTCCACTGGGACTT